>CM054134.1:95575025-95587647 GCA_028751875.1 Rapana venosa
CCAAAAGGCAGAATGGGTTTTAACGTGCGTTTGCGCATGGGACCTCGGTTTATAGTCTCATCCACGGGACTTTCGAAAGAGTGGAGTCGTCACTGATGTTAACTCCACGGGAAAAATCCACTTGAAGGGGTGTCTTAGTGGTGGCTCAACACTAGCCATGAAATAATTTATTATGAACACAAAGCTCCAACCACTAGGCTATCCTGCTTCTGTGCAATATTTTATAACGAATATTTCCGAATTTCAATTAAGATTGTTTGCTTTAAGAATGATACTTAAGTGATTTGATTTTGTGATGAGTTTTCTTTAAGAATATTTCAGTGTTTCGTAGGGTTTATTCATTCAAGAAACATGGAACAAACTTAACATGAAGAACATAATCAGCACAGCAACAACAAGCTACAATAATCAGCACAGCAACAATAAGCTACTAAGGTTATGTTGTGCTGTAGTACAACGTCAACATTTCTGTGGTAGCTAATGATCCTAGGATTAACCCACACACAAAAGACAGCGATAAAATGATTGAATAGAACGATAACAGCATTCACATTCACAGATAATTGAATAAATGATTTTTTTCTCCGAAAGACATGTCTATAAAAAAAAAAGCAGACAATTAAAAACACAACACACAAGTGTTCGGCAGAGCACATTTTCGGTGTATTGAAAACCTTGTCTATTGAATAAATAAGACATGTCTATTGCATAGATAAACAAACGTTTGAAAAAGAAAGTCTTGCATCCTTTTCTGTTTTACCCATCCTAAAAGTTAAGAAAGGAAAAAGTAAAAAATAAAGGAAGAAAAAGGAAAGAACGACAAGACAGACAGATAAACAAACCAACGAACTGCTAGATGAGATGGACAGATCGTCATCAGAAAGGAAATACAAACAAACAAACAAACGACTAACAAACTAGCAAGCCAACATACAAGCAAACAAAACAAATCAAACAAACCAACAATCAGACAAAACATAAAAACCAGAGAGATTATAGCGAGAACAGATAACAGAACATGTTGAGCAATCCAAAGGTTAGCCAAACATTGAATATACTATGATCACCCGTACAAAGCCAATTATTTTGAATCAAAAGTAAATCCATGCACAGTTTTGATGATAAAGGGTTGTTTTTTTCGTGTGGAACGTCAGCGATGCCTTTTAAAAGAATGTGCACACCTAATTAGTCGGGAAACAGGGTGGGTATTGTGTTTGTACGAGCATGATTATAATGTGGACAATAAAGCAAGTATGTAGTGTTCAGCTGTCTCAAGGGCGTTGCCACAAACACAGACTGGACCATTTTCTATATGACGATTAAACTGTCCATTCTCAAGGCGCTGATTCCAAAACATAGCGACAATGACTCGCCTGCTTCCTCCTCTCACCAAAGTAACAGTAGATGGCATTATATGACGGTGGTTCGGTGGTCTAGAGGTAACGCACCTGCCTAGAAAGCAACAAGTCCAGGTCTGACCCCTTTTTTGCTCGAACTTTCCCCCCATCCACTAGACCATGAGAGGTAGCCTGGTTGCTAGTCTTTCGGGTGAGACGATAAACCGAGGTCCCGTTTGTTACATAGAATTATTTAGCACACGTAAAAGAACCCACGGCAACAAGAGAGTTGTCCCTGGCAAAATTCTGTTGGAAAAAGCCACTTTGATAGAGAAACAATTATAGTGAAAAGAAGAAAAAAACACACAATAAAAATGGGCTGCGCTGCTCTTGTGGCGGCACGCTCTTCCTGGGGCGAGCATCCCGAATTTCACGCAGAGAAATCTGCCGTGACTGAAAGTGGTATAACAAATACAGCGTCTTCAGCTGATGAATGCCATTTTGACTGGCTACATATATGTATATATGCGCGTGCGTGTGCATGTGTTTATGTGTAATTAGGTAAAGAATGCCAGTGGTTAGTAGGTGAAGGGAATGACAGATTATTAATATTATTATGTATTGCATTTTGGTGCACTGTGCTCTAGGGGTCTTCGTCTGTGGTAAGAATTTCTGTCAGAAACCAACCCTGGGACAAGATCAGAGATACCACTAGGACATACACTGTTCAGCGTTTCATCACACTGGACTAGTTTGTGTGCGGTCCTCCTCCCCTGTGGAGAGCAGGCCAGATTCACGAGATGGGTTTTGGTGGCTTGTCCCATGCACGCACATCTCCAGTAATGGTTCTCAGGGCTTCAGGATGCAAGGCTTCTGATGCGTTGGGCAGAGTTTTAGAGCAATTAACCCATACGATGGCGGCATAGTCAAAATGTGGCAAAATTAAAGATTTACACAATATTTCAAGGGCTTTTCTACTGAGTTTGTATTATAGTAAGTTTTTAGACAAGACACGAACATAGTAACAGTATTTCTGAGGGTTTTTAAAAAAATTTTAAGTGTAGTCATCCCATTTACAATTGCACTGACGAACAACGCCTAAATGTTAATGCTTGTCAGTGCCCCGTAGGCGTGTTGAATGAACCGAAAGATCATGGTAAGAATGTTTTTCGTTTTTGTGATGTGATTGCATAAAATGTGACTTCTCTTTGTGAGATACCAAA
Source organism: Rapana venosa (assembly GCA_028751875.1). Classification (NCBI taxonomy): domain Eukaryota; kingdom Metazoa; phylum Mollusca; class Gastropoda; order Neogastropoda; family Muricidae; genus Rapana; species Rapana venosa. The sequence continues at coordinate 95,577,586 of CM054134.1, forward strand.
ATAGTCATGAATCTTGAATCAGACGACTATGTGGCATGTTAGAAAAATGAAATGTCGATATTCTTCCCCAGCGGATCTAGACTTCTGGCGAACTGGCTTCATCGTCATGACGGTGATGCTGATAGCGGCGCTGCTGACAACGGTTCTCTTCATTATCCGTTGCACGTTCTGTACACAGAGAGGGCAAGCCAGCCTGGCGGCCCGACACCAGAGCACAGCACGTAAGAGAAGCCATTCCATCTCTTGGAAGTTTGACTGATCTTGTAATTGATTGTTTTGTAGGTTTTCTGAATGTTCGGTATCTTTTTACTTTCTTTAATTTAACGTCTTTACACACGAAGTGATAACAGACAAAAATAAAGTGTGTGTGTGTGTGTGTGTGTGTGTGTGTGTGTGTGTGTGTGTGTGTGTGTGTGTGTGTGTGTGTGTGTTTTCATAGGTATAGTGCACACTACAACTAGGAATCTGTATATTGTTATGACGTTAAAAATATTCTAACATTTGAAAAATTTCAAACAAAATCCGATAAACGTTAACAGGATCACAAAAATAATGATTTAAAGAAAACGACCAACTGGGCTATTGATCGAACCTTTTACTCTTTCTAACATTTTAAGATTATCAAACAAAATGCCAGTCAGGGATAAACCAGCAACATCAGTATTTCACAGCCAACCTGGCAAATACAACATCAACTGATCACAGTCAAAAAGATCATGTAGCGGCGTAATCTGGTCGCCGCAGATACACGGCTCACTTGGACTGAATTTAGTTTTGAGGGCATCGAGTCTTAATCTAAATATCAGACTTGTCAACACCCTATGTCTTAAATTGTTCTTAGCATGTAAGTTTTTACATTTAGATCTGATAGGTTTACATCTGGCACATCCTTTTGATGTGTTCGGGGGGGGGGGGGGGGGGGGGGGGTGACAGGGATAGAAAGAGACAGGCAGACAGACAGACAAGAGATAGATAGACAGACAGACAGACAGGCAGGCAGGCAGGCAGGCAGGCAGACAGCGACAGAGAGAAGCTGTACCTGTTAATTAATGATGTATGAGGTTAAAAACAAACGTCGCTTCTGTTAAGACGTTTAAGAGCCAAAACTGTTTCAAAGATAGCGTTCTCTGATAAACAAGTCTTGCCTTTCAGATGTTCTTTGTCAAGTTGAGGAGCACTGTTGTGCTCAGTTTCTAGCCTGGCTGCGAGCTCCAAAGCCGTCACCCATGGCTGTCCCTGTGCAAGCGGAGGCAAATGAGGGGGGCACGACCCCCACCCCCGTGTCCCCGACAACTCCCATGATCTCCAGCGGCACCCCAGAAAGCAGGTCTGAGCAAAGCTGCGGCCTGAATTCGGCCACGCTGCCCAACGGAGGCACTCAGCACCATCCCTCCGATGCCAAGGACTTTATGGTATATTCGAAAACTAGTTTTTGATTGTCTCTGCCCCCCCCCCCCCCCCCCCCCCCCCCAAAAAAAAAAAAAAAAGTAAGTGGCCTGCTAAACATTTTGTGTTAGAAGCAAGGTGATTTTTGTGTGTGCTGTCATTACGTAATGGTAATTATGAAGGTCAGTTTAAAAAAAAGGATAATTCAAACCATCTGTATATTTATTATTTTGGCTACCAAGACACTTTCCGAGGCAGCCACCAAAGCTGATCAGTTAAGGCTTACCGTGGTCAATCCTTTGCAGGACTCGACTAGAACTTGTCAAACTTAGCAAACAAAAACCAACAATAACAAAGACAACAACAACAACAAGAACAAGAGAAAGTAAGCTTTCACATGGGTTCTGCTTTTGTAAGTCAGTTGACTGCAAAATAGCGTTTCAATCTGTCTTACGTTGGAGACTTAAGTCAGTCAAGTCAAGTCAAGTCAAAACACATTAATCATCCCATGAAGGGCAATTACAATACTGACAGGCACATTGATACCTATAATTATCTCGAAAGACACCAGAAAAACACATTTCAAATGGGTATGAACAGTCCAAGATAGCTTCCAAAACAAGCGCGTCGCCATATGAGCAGCGCCACCCTTTTTTTTCTTTCTTTTCCTGTCTCCAACTGTAATTGTTTCCCTATCAGAGTGGCTTTTTTTCTACATAATGTTGCCAGGGACAACTCTCTTGTTGCCGTGGGTTCTTTTACAATTATGCGTAACACACGGGATTTCGGTTTATCGTCTCATCCAAAAGACTAGCATCCAGACCACTATTATGGTCTGATGGATGAGAGAGAAGTTTCTGGCCCAAACGGGGATCGAAGCACCGCACACTTCCGACCCGGACTTTTCGCTTTCTAGGCAGGTGCGTTACCTCTAGACCACCGATCCACACACGTGGACCTAAACCATTTACAGAGAGTTTGGTGCTGTACAACGTTGCCATGTATGTCTAGATTCGAGAATGGTTCTTCAGATTGCCTGGTAGAGTATAGCCTGAATTTAAAGATTTGGTTTTTTTCTGTCTTGACTATGGTTTTGATAAATAATACAAACAAATTGTTAGCCATGGCTTGAACAAGTCATGGGTTGGGTTTTTTGGCTGATTACAACCATTCAGTTAAAAAATGTTTAATAATTTTTTTCCAAGGTCACTGCCTAAGGCCTGTTTTTAAAGGAAGGTATCCAGTTTTAGCCTTAGAGCTTGTTATGGTTGAAGAGACAAATGTGGGCCCTGGCCCTTAGCTTTTATCAGCAAGTGACCACGCTTTGGGGCCTGGTCCTATATGTATATACATATATAATCATTCACTAAATAGCAGTGAAGGAGAGCAAGTGCAGGCTACCTGTTACAAATTCGCTGTCATTTTGGAAATGATTTACCTAAGATTCGACTAAAGAAAAAAAAAGGAGAAATGGACAAAAACGTAACCCTAAGAAAATAATATCTTTCAATAACAGCTTTTTTTTTTTTGTAAGGACTATGCCTTAGACTTGACTCGAGTTTCGACACCTGGATAAGTCTTCGTAAGAGGACACTTTTTCATGATTAACAAGTGTCAATCGCATTTTCAAGAATATGTATTATTTTTGTGACCTTTTTAAGCTGCCATCAAAAGCTGATGTCAAAAAGAGAAAGAAAATATTCTCAACATATATATTGTGCAAAAAAAAACAACCCACCCAAGTGTATATATATAATTGAGAAAATATTCAAACAAACCATTGTTGGCCGTCGCTCTTTCTCTGTTTCTGGTCCATCCACCAGGGATGACCTCCCTCTTTCACTTCGCCCAAAGCCTTCATTTGATACCTTAAAATCCAGTCTCAAAACACGCTTATTTCCTACCTGACACTTTCCCATCATATCTGTCCCTAATTTTCAACAGCATCTTTCACATCCTAAATGTGTTCGGAGGTGTGTGTGTGTGTGTGTGTGTGTGTGTGTGTGTGTGTGTGTGTGTGTGCGTGCGTGCGTGCGCACGTGCGCAGGTGCGTGCATGCGCATGGATTTGAAATCTGTTCATTATGTTTTAGGAGAGTTGCATGCGTGTAAATGATTTGTGTGCAAGCGCTTCAATTTGTTTGTTTTTACAAGATTCAGCGCTATGTAAATTCCATATTATTATTATTGTTATTATTATTATTATTATTATTATTATTATTGTTACTATTATTATCATCATCATCCTTATCTACCTATCGGCCTATATATAATGACTGCCTTTCAGTTGTCTGCATGTGTTGTGTTGTGTATTTTTGAAGGATATGGAAGAAATGATCATTAACACCAAGGAGAGTACATACTAAGCACACTCACTCTCATGATCCTAGTTTCTTTGTATCTTTGTAACCATTTTCAGTCATGACAGTTTTGTCTGCGTGAAATTCGGGCTGCTATCCCCTGGATAGAGCGCGTCGCCACAAGAGCAGCGCCATCCATTATTTCTTTCCTTTTCCTGTCTGCATGTGTTATTTGTTTCCCTATCCGAGTTGCTTTTTCTACAGTTTTGCCAGGGACAACTCTCTTGTTGCCTTGGGGTTTTTTTTATGTGCGCTAAATGCGTGTTGCACAAGGCACCTCAGTATACTGTCCCATCCAAAATACTAGCAGCCAGACCACCTCTCACGGTCTATTGGATTGGAGGGGGGGGGGGGGGGGGAGGTTTCGGACACAAACGGGATTAGAACCCGGACTGTTCACTTTGTAGATAGGTGTGTTACCTCTAGATCACCGACCCTCCGCTAGGATTCCTTTTTTGCTATATTGTCATGTCTGTAAGTAATGTGGTGTGTACTTTTGAATTGTGTTAATGATGCTTTCTTTTGCACGAGAAGAGTCAAGTCAAAGTCAAGTCAAGTCAAATTTTAATTTCCAGATGGTACATTGAATAAGCAATGCATTTGCTTTTTTTCATCAAGCCATCTATCAAGAAGAAATGTCTTAATGATTATACTGAAATACTACATTATTGCAACATTTACCATTAAATTAAACCAGTAAAAAGAGGAAAATTGATAAGATAATACATTGGAAAATACAATTTACACACATATGCATACAGACGTACACACATACTCATACACACCTGCGCGCACCATACACACACACACTTAGATAAAGAATGTTTTAAGAATTAAAAAATAAAATCATAAAACGTCAATACAAACAAATTACTTCACCTACTATATCATCCATTCTTTCACATGCACACTTTAGATAATAAAAAGGTACAGGAACAAAACGGTAGAAAATACTAGGCATTCATTGCGTCATTACTGACAATATTGCCTGCAATGACATCCCTCCTCTCCTCCTCCACCTACGCAAACGAGTGCTCATATGCGCTCATACTCTTCAAGTAGCGCTTTTTAAATATAATATATTCACACAATAACTATCAAGCAAAATAAGTCAAATAAGACAATGATAATGATAACTATAATAGAGATACAATAATAACAACAATCATCCATCACCATGAGACAACAATATAATAATAATAATAATAATAATAATAATAATTAATAATAATGTATGGAATTTATATAGCGCTGAATCTTGTAAAGCAACAAATCAAAGCGCTCAGATTTTATTTCATACCACTTTAAGTCACGCCAGATTTCTCTCCGTGAAATTCGGGCTGCTCTCCCCGGGGAGAGCGGGAGAACGCGTCACCACTTAGCGCTGCGCCACCCTTTCACCCTTTTTTTTCTGCAGCTGTATTTGTTTTCCCTATCAGAGTGGCTTTTTTCTAAGAATTTTGCCAGGGACAACTCTCTTGTTGCCGTGGGGTTTTTTTACGTGCGCTAAATAATTACGTGTAACACACGGGACCTCGGTTTATCGTCTCATCCGAAAGACTATAACAAATAATCCCCATCACCATGAGACAACAACATAACGAAAATAACAGAAAAGCATTGGAAAGGATAAGGGGTGGGGGTGGAGTATCACAGGGGAAGGGGAAAAACACATTCAATCAAATAAAAAAATAATAATAAAGAAACAATTATTCAAACAAGTAAAACCCCTATACAATACAAACATCAAAAGCCCATAATCAACTGGACTATCAAACTAAAAACAAATATCGCTTATAAAAGTACTAATGATCTCATCTCTAACTGCAATAAGAACAACATCCATGATAAAACCTATAGAATTGGACAAAAAAGGGCATGGGGAGAAGAGAGGAGAGAAGAGAGAGAGAGAGAGAGAGAGAGAGAGAGAGAGAGAGAGAGAGAGAGAGAGAGAGTGAGAGAGAATGTCACAATATCTAGCTATCAGGTCTACCATTTTTTTTTCTCCTTTCCATTTTGTTTTAAAATTTGTAGATTATATACGAGCTTATATAGATTGCTCTTACTTCTTTGCTTAATAAGAGTGCCTCTTTCTCGCCTCCCCCTCCCTCTATCACATACAGCGTGTTACTGCGTAGAATTTCCAATCACAGTAAAACATACTTGAAATTTATTTAAGAAATGCAGTAAGTGCTGATCAATTTAAGTATGGTTGATTTGCCTTATTAGTCAATTCCTAGGCATTTATGCATTCGATGGCTTTTTAGCTGTGTCTTGAACTGATTTTTGTTTCTGATACATTTTAAGCGTGGGAGGTTTGATGCTATTTCAGTTGTCTGCAAATTGCTGTGTTGTGTATTTTTGAAGGTTGTGGAAGAGTGATCATTAACATTCCACGAGAGTACATACTAAGCACACTCACTGCTATGATCCTGGTTTCATTGTGTCTTTGAAGACCGTTGTCAGTCACGGCAGATTTGTCTGCCTGAAATTCAGGCTGCTCTCCCCCAGGGAGGGTGTGTCGCCACAAGAGCAGCGCCACCTATTGTTTTCCTTTTTCCTGTCTGTATGTGTATATGTTTCCCTACCAGAGTCGCTTTTTTTTTTGGCTGCAGAATGTTGCTATGGACAACTATCTTGTTACTTTGAGGTCTTTTACGTGTGCTGAATGGGTGTTGCAAACGGGACCTCGGTTTACCGTCTCATCCAAAAGGCTAGCGCGCACACACACATATGTATGATTGTATATAAATCTGCACATCAAAGATCCTGCAATTCCTGTCAGCGCTGGGTGGTTTATAGAAATATGAACATATACAGCAGACATCTTCGAACTCGGAATGTGGATACTTTGACGGTGGGATTAAACGGGCGCATAGGTAAACTCTCACCATGGTGAAGCTCGGAGCTCTAGCCGAGGAACAAAGAACAAAGACACTAGGATCAATTTGCCTGCAAGCGGTGTGTAGTGTATTTTTGAATGGTGTAAATGAGACTTTCTTTCGATCGAGAAAAGAATACATGAAATGCACACAGTATACTGTCGGGTTTGACTTTTGATTCGGTATGAATGAAGTTTACTATCAGCATCATACAATACAAAAGAACACTTGCATCACTCGGCCTGGTATCGGTCAACGTTTACTCCCAGTCCAACCCAAGACATGATACACACCTGGCACAACAATTATCATCATGGTGGGCCCATCACCTTCACCTCCACCTACCCGGTAGACCTGTAGACCGTGGGGGCACCACTGAAGATTTTGCTACCAGCTTCCTCCACTCCCCGCGGTCCTCTGCTTTCCGTAGCAGTTCGTGCCACTCAAGGCCAGTCCACTCTCTGATGTTGTCTTCCCATCGTTTTCTCTGTCTGCCTCTTCGTCTCCCTCCTTGTACTGTTCCCTGTAGGACAGTCTTGGCCAGTCCAGACGTTCATGTGATGTACCACGTTAGTTTGCTTTTTATTTACTGAAGTCAGGAGCTCTTTATATGGTCCTATGACGCTTATAATTCTGGCTTTCACTTCCTCATTAGTGATGGGATCTCTGTATGAGATGGCAAGGCCGGGCCCTGGCATGTCAATATTATGCTCCCAGCAACAAGTCAGGTTTAGGACTATTCTGTTTTACTCACCCGTGTACAAAGAAAAGTACGAAGTAATGTTCCTATTTTGATTCAAATGTGTGTGTGTGTGTGTGTGTGTGTGTGTGTGTGTGTGTGTGTGTGTGTGTGTGTGTTTTGCGTGCACGCGCTATGTCTGTCTGTCTCTGTCTGTCTATCTGTCTGTCTCACACACACAAGTCTTAACCTCCTGAAAGTTATAAGCGAGAGTGGGGTCATGATGTAGCTGTTTTGAAACATCTGGCTTTATCTCTTGTCCGGTCTAGACTCATGTATGGCCAGGAGGCATTTTTCAGTGCTCCAAAGTCTTTTTTACAGACAATGACAAGATTAGACTGTAAGGCTTTTCGACTAGCTCTGGGTGTACCTTTTCATGCATCATCCATGGGTACTTACAAAGAGATAGGAATTTTGCCATTGGACAATTATTGACAACTGGCCATGGCTAATTATCTCTTACGTTGTTCAAAACAAGAAACCAATGTGGACACTTAAATAAGTGTAAAATCTGATGTCAACTTTTCTAAAAGAGCACAAACTATTCTTTCAGTTACAAAAATTAGAACCTATACCTCTCAACTATTTGATAAAGCAGAAATATGTCCTACAAAAATACCTAAATCAAAGATTAATTTCTCTCCTTGACCCCCTTGGGAGCTTCAGAGAGCAAATTTTGATATAAATTATACTTCTGTAACCAAAAAAAGTCATGAAAATATTCTTAGCACGTCAGTAAAAGAATATCTACAAACTACATATCCAGAAAATTAAAAAATCTACACTGACGGTTCCTTTTGAGCGATAATAAGGCGGGTGCAGCGTTTGTTATCCCATTATTGAAAGTAGAGAGATCATTAATGTTGGGAAAAACCGATCTATATTTACAGCTGAATTATCTGCCATTTTGATGGCTTTATATTATCTTCTAGATTTCCCTAAAGATATATTTCAGAAACTTTTCTGTGTTGATTCCAAGTAGGTTCTACTGGCTCTAAAAAATTCCAGTTCAAAAGTGAGACAAGATCTCGTAACAGAGACTGGACATCTGATTCATTTTCTGACGTTACAAGGCACTAGTGTTACTTTTTGCTGGATACCTTCGCATTGTGGTATCTACTTTAATGAACAAGTTGACAAAATAGCAACATATGGAGCTAAGCATACTAATGGATCCTGCAGCATAAATGTCCTCTTATCCATTCATGAGGGCTATAGCATGTTGCTAAATGCATGTTGGAAACGTTTTAAAAAGAAACTACAAGACATCGGTTCTCCCTGGAATGATGATGGGACCCATTTATTATCTTTTGATAAGATCAAATGCCGTAACTCACATGAATATAGAAACGTGGTATCTCTGATCTACAGGTTTAAGATCAATGCTTTTACAATTCAATTTTCAAGAAAAAAGCAACAAGTATCTGTTGCAAAAATATTACCATTGCTCACATTCATTTAGAATGCAGAGATATGACAAACTGTTTACCTGTTTTCACAGTCTGTCACTTAGAGCAAATTCTACAAGACATTCCATTACTGAAATAAATTGTTTTGTCATTAAGTCATAGTCCTGTTATCAGATTTTTATAGTTTAACGATGTTTACTAGTTGTACGAATTGCAAAGTTAGTGTTTAAGCTGGGATATTGTTTCCCCTTCAAATTTGTTTTGTTATGGCTTTATTGGTGTTTCTTACAGTTGTTTAATGCAGATAATTATTTATGTGCTCACCTCAACCAACCCATACCCTCCTTTTCTTACAGTTGTTTAATGCAGATAATTATTTATGTGCTCACCTCAACCAACCCATACCCCCCTTCTCTCCCCCCCCCCCCCCCCACACACACACGCACACACACTCACTCACTCACTCCCACTTTCCCGTCTGATATCACTAATTAGTGGAAGGACGTTAAACTGAAGAACTAGCACACACACACACACACACCGCGCGCGCACGCACGCACGCACGCACGCACGCACGCACGCACGCACCACGCACGCACGCACCCGCACATACGCACAAATAACACGATAACACACACACTTATACACACACATTCAACAATACACATACTAATACACTCACACACACACACTAATTCATACATGCGCGAGCACGCGCGCGCACACACACCCCTGTCCATTCCACCTCTCCTGTGACTGACTATGACTTTCACTTTCCACCCAGACAACCCAGGAACCCTATTTCCCATGCAGTTACGCTGGGTCGACAGCCTGAAGGCCTACCAGTATCAAAAACAGACAAAATTATAGGTCTGTTAATGGAACTGCTCCAACCCTAGATTAATTGAAGCATGTGAATATAAGGGTCTATGAGTGTGTGTATGTGTGAGCTTGTAAGCTTGTGTATGCGGTGTGTGTGTGTGGGGGGGGTGGGGGGGGGGGGGGGGGGGGGGGGGGGGGGGGGGGGGGGGGGGGGGGGGGGGGGGGGGGGGGGGGGGGGGGGGGGGGGGGAGTGTGCCGCACATGTGCAGGGTGAATGCATACTTGTTCTCACATGCATAATATATATGTGAGAATCACGTTTTCTATAATTACCTAGTAAGTTTTATATATTCAATGTTTTTCTTTGAATATTGTGATTTTCACCTTTACATGTTCATTCCCCTTGCCCCTCCCAGTTTCCAATATTGTGTCATTTCACACAGGCATACCTACTGGAATGTTACG
>CM054134.1:95588147-95608147 GCA_028751875.1 Rapana venosa
TTTTCTTTCTTTCTTTTCTTCCTGTTTTATTGTGTGAGAGTATGGGTATTGAGGTGTTTTTTTTTATAAATTAATTTAATTTTTTTTTTATATAATCATAACATATTTTTTGTATGAGTAATCAAAATAAGTGTCGAAGGTGATCTTTGTACTGTTTTGAGAATTATATATTTAGTACCATCTCTGAAACACACACACACACACACACACACACACTCTCTCTCTCTCTCTCTCTCTTCTCTCTCTCTCTCTCTCTCTCTCTCTCTCTCTCTCTTCTGTATTGTGGCCTAAGACCGATATGCAATTAATTCTTCTCTCTCTCTCTTCTCTCACTCTCTCTCTCTCTCTCTCCTATTGTTATGTGTATTCTAATAAAGGGCATATCATACTTTCGATTTTCAATATTATTTTGGACTTGTTGACTGTACTTGAGCTCCAGTGAATCTCCTATTTTAATATCTTATTACCACGTGTAACAACTATGTGTACTATTCTACAATATGAAGGTATTCAATTTTATGATCTATAAGTTTGGTTTAAACTCTCTCTCTCTCTCCCCTCTCTCTCTCTCTCTTTTCTCTTTTCCTCTCTCTCTCTCTCTCTCTCTCTCTCTGTGTTGTTATTGCTGTAGTTGTTACTTTGTTCTTTGTTGGTGATTTGTTTGGGTTTTTTTGTTGTCTGTTTTCTGTTTTGGTGTATGTGTGTGTGTGTGTGTGTGTGTGTGTGTGTGTGTGAAGGGGGGAACGGTACTGTTTTTTTTAAATTGTTTTTTTGTTTGTTTGTTTGTTTTTTTTGGTTTTTTAATGTTTTTTTTCTCATTTATTTTGTTTGTTGTTGTTGTTTTTTCTTGTTTTTGTTTGTTTATTTGGAAGGGTGTTTTTGTCTGCTTTTTGTTGTTGTTGTTGTTGTTGTTTTTTTCTTGTTTTTTTTTTTTTTTTTCTTTTTTTGTTTGTTTGTTTGCTTGCTTTTTTTTTGGGGGGGGGGGTGGGGGTTCTGGGGTATGTTTTGTCTTTTGCTCGTCTGGGGTTGTTTGTTTGTTTTTTATGTTTGTTTGTTTTTTCTTCTTCTCTCTTTTTCTTTAAAAAAAAGTTTTTTCCCTTTGCTTCTTCTGCTTGAAAGTATGAGTACTGAGTGCATTTTTAAATGTGACCCCATGGGCGGGGACTGGATGTAAAAAAGCACATGAATACTTATTCATTATCCTGGAAAAAAATAATTTGTTTCTATTACTTACAATGTGTAGATGTTCTTTTTATGACTTTTTTTGGCTTTTCCCCCTCTTTATTAAGTGAGTGTATGGGTATTGCACTTATTTTATTACCATGACATTCAATTTGCATGAGCATAATTAAAAAGTGTTTTTGTTGATCGTGTGCTATGTGAGTATTACATATTTAGTATTATCCCTGAAACACCCCCCACCCCCACCCCACCCCCACACACCACGCTCAACACACACACACCACACACACACACACACACACACAACACACACACACACACACACACACACCACACACACTCACTCACCCACCCATATTCTCTCCCTCAACGACTGTATAGTTTTAAATTTCTTCTTGGTTTGTTTCTTGTTTTTATTGTGTGGATGTATGGGTATTAAATTTATTTCATTATCATGACATATAATTTGAAACGAGTATAATCTAAAATGAGTGTTGATGGGATCGCGTACTGTTTTGGGATTTATATATTGGATATTATCTCTGAAATACACACACACACACACACTCTCTGTCTCTGTCTCTCTCTCTCACCTTTTTTCGTCCTGCTTATAGTCATAGTATATCCTGATGAAGGTTTATATTTTTATATTTTTCAATACTTTATTGGACTTGCCTCTGTACTTAAGTTTTAATGAGTGCCCTATTTCAATATCTTATAATTATGTGTAACAAGTATGTGTACCATTTGACAATGTGTAGATGTTTGTCTTTATGACTTGTTAAGTTTGGTTGTGTTATTTTTCTTGGCTTTGTTGTTGTTCTTGTTCTTGTTGTTGTTGTTTGTCTGTTTTTCTCTTTTTTAGCATCTTTTGTTGGTTTGGTTTTTCCTTCTCTTTTGTTTGTTTGTTTGTTTTTGGTTAGGGTTTTTTGGGGGGTGGGGGTAGGGGTGGGATATTTTTAGGATTTCTTATAATTGCCTGCTTTTGGGGGGGGGGGGGGGGGGGTGTTGGGGGGAGCTGTTTTGAAAAGGGTTATTTCCCCCTTTTTTTTTATTGTGAGTGTAAAAGTTTTGGGTTTTATTATTAAGATGTTCCCTAAGGGCGGGGACTGGAGAAAAAAAGACTGTGTGTTACCCTTATCCTCGAAAAAAAAGAAATTTGTCATTGTCTCTTCTCTCTCTCTCTTCTCTCTCTTCTCTTCTCTCTCTCTTCTCTCGTTTTCTTTTTCTTCTCCTCTCCCCCTTCTCTCTCTCTCTTTTTTTGGTGTGGGTTTTGTGTGTGTGTGTTTTTTTTTTTGTGTGTTGTGTGTGTGTTTTGTGGGTGTGTGTGTGTGTGTTGGTGGTTTACAGAGCTCTTCGTGGTCTATTAAATGAAATACATTCCCATCCCATTTTTTTTTTTTATGATCACTTTACTTCTCAACGTTGCGTTAAAACATGCCCCTTTGTGGGCAAATCCCAAAAGGTTTGATATAATCTTCGGTCAATCTAATCTAGTATTTTGTGGAGGGGAAAAAAAAAACCCAAAAACCCACCAAAATTGTGAATAGAAACTGTAAACTTCCCCGTGCTGTCTGGGCAGGCACAGTCATTTTTTCTTCTTTCAAAATTTTGCGACTTTTTACTGCTTCGTTTTCTTTTTCTTTTAAAAAAAAACATCAACAACAACACTTGATTGTCTCTTTCCCCTCTAAAACTTTGCAAAAGAGATGATAATTTTTGGTCAATTTAAAAATTTGTAAAACTTGCTTCTAGTTTTTTAAAACGGGTTTTTTTTGTGTGTGTGTGTGTGGTGTGTGTGTGTTTTTGTGTGTGTGTGTGTGTGTGTGTGTGGGTGCGTGCGGCGTGCGTGGTGGTGTGGGGTTGGGGGTTTTTGTGTGTTTTGGGTTGGGTTTTGTGTGTGTGAAGTCAAGTCAGTCAAGTAAAATCAAAATGAGCTTTTAAGAGGTTAAAAAGATTAGTTTTAAATTTTTTCTTCACCCTCCCCTCCCCCAAAAAAAAGTCAAAAAATTGAATTTAAAAGCATTCAAAATAAAATTTTTGATAATTTGAAACAAAAAATAAAATTTTTATAAAGATTTTTAAAAAATTTTATTAGACCCCAGAAAAACAAAAATGAAAAGCAAATCAAGACGTATAACAAAGTAAGTATACGAAAATTTAAAAAAAATTATAATATTATTTTTTTTTCCCCAAAACAACAAGACTAAAAAAACAAGAAAAAACAAAACCCAAGACGTATAACATAAGCTCAGCCCTAAAAAAATAAAGAAAATGCAAAATAAAAAAGGTTTAGGAAAAAACAAAAAGTGCCAGATGAAAGATAACTCAGTAAAAAAGGGGACTTAAAATTTGTTATAGATGTTTCTTCAAGATTTTCTTGAATGTTGTTTTGAAGGAGTGATTTTAAAGAGATAATTTGATTATTCACAATGTTCTTTTAAATAAAAAAAGTGGACTTAAGGATTGTTGGGGGGCTGGCAAAGAAACTTGAGTAGGTTGTTTTTTTAAACGACAAATTTTTCACATGTGTTTGTGTGGTGTGGGGGGTTTTGGGGGGGTTTTGGGGGGGTGTGCACGGCGCAGTGTTTGTGTGGCGTGCTGTGTTGTGTGAGTGTGGTGTGTGTTGTGTGTGTTCGTGACTTTTATTGGAATTTATTTAGAATGTTTTAACCAATAAATTGTAGGGGTTTTTTTTTAGTGTTTTCGAGATTATAATCGCATCAAGTGCCTGTCGTTTGTTAATTGCCCTTCATGCGATGATTTTTGTGTGTTTGGGCTTGGGCTTGACTTTACGTGCTACTTGAAACTCAGCATTTTTTTCAGTTTTTCTCGATTCGTCCACGTGAAACTGATTGCATCTTTAATAATATCATCAGTTTTTTAACTACTCAGTGATTGATTTAAAATTTTGGGTGCTTGGTCCGTATCTTTGCTCTGTGCCGGCAGGAAAAAAGGTGAAAACGATACAAAAGACAATAATGAGGACTTAGGCAGAAGAAATCATATAACGGTCGGGGGCCAAAGGGGGGTTGCTATTGTATAAATAGCCGTGCGAAAAAAATCTAGTTCCCGTAAACCCGGTTTTTTTCGGAAGCAACCTACCCGGGATTAATGTTTGATTAATAGCGGTTGCCCCCTTTTAATGTATAAGCACGCACTCACGCAAACACACCCACATATAAATATAAATAATATATATATAAAATTTATTTTTATATATATATATTATATATTATTTATATATATAAAGCACGATCCGCAAAAAACACACAACAAACACAAATAAATATAAAATTTATTTATATATATTAATATATTTTTATATTTATATATATATATTTTTGTGTGTGTGTTTTGTGTGTGTTTTTGTGTGTGTGTTTGCGTGAGTGGTGCGTGCCAAATTTGGACTTGTTGGAACTTTAAGTTATGGGTTGTATGATGGGAAGATGGGTGAGTGCAAGGGCTTTGTTTGCTCTGCAAGTATTGCGCTATATATATTCCATTTATTATATTTTATTATTTATTTTTTAATTTTTTTTTTATCTCATTCCGGGAATGAAATATTTTGTTTGACATTTTTTTTCTCTTTCATTTTGTTGTTTTTTCAAATCTAAGTGAGTACAAAATGTGTGCGCGTTTGGGGTACGGTGTTTTGTATGAATGTGTGCGTGTTTTTGTTGGTTTTTTGGGGTGTTTGGTTTTTTTATGTTGCGTTGCTTGCTGTGCGAAGGTGGTTTTTGTTTTTTTGTTTTTTTTTTTTCCCCCTTTTTTTTTAGGTTTTTCAGTTATTTTTCTTTTATGGGGGTGGGGGGGGGATCATTTTTTTTTTTAGAGTTTTTTTTTATTTTTTCCTTTTAAAATTTTTTTTTTTTTTGGTGTGTTTTTGTTGTTGTGTGTTGTTTTGTGTGTTGGGTTTGGTGTTTTTGTGTTTGTTGTGTGATGTTTTTTTATGTTTTTTTTTATTTTTTTTTGTTTTTTTTTGTGTTTGTTTAAAAAGAAGAAAGAAGAAAGGGAGAGAGGAGAGAGGGGAGAGAGGAAGAGGGGAGAGGGGAGGGAGAGAGGAGGAAAAGATGGAGGTTGTTTTTCTTTCTTTTTCTTTCTTTCTCTGTTTCTACTTTTCTTTTGGAGTTAGTTTTATCATTATTGGTTATGGTGATAATGTAGTTAGATAATATTGATCAAGTTGGTTTTTTTGTTCCTAGATAGATGGCTTGATGAAAAAAAAGCAAATGCATTGCTTATTCAATGTATGTACCACCTGGAATTAACAATTTGACTCGACTTGACTTGAGTGGGGAGGGAAAGGGGAGGCTACTGTGCACCTGATGAATAGAACAGAGTGCTCCAGCTTGGAAGTGGTGACGGTTGGGGGGTGGAGGGTGGAGATGACTGTGTGTGTGTGTGTTTGTGTGTGTATTTGTGTGTGTGTGTGTTTGTGTGTGTGTGTGTGTGTGTGTTTTTTGTGGTGTGTTTGTGTGTGTGTATTAGTGTGGGTGTTTATTAGTGTGTGTGTGTGTACTAGTGTGTGTGTGTGTGTGTGTGTGTGTGTTTGTGTGTATTAGTGTGTGTTTGTGTGTGTGTGGTTGAGTGTGTGTATTAGTGTGTTTGTGTTATTAGTGTGTGTGTGTTTGTGTATTAGTGTGTGTGTGTGTGTGTTCTTGCGTGTGTGTTTGTGTGTTTGTGTGTGTGTGTGTGTGTTTTATTAGCGTGTGTGTTTGTGTGTATTAGTGTGTTTTGTGGTATTTGTGTTGTGTGTGTGTGTTTGTGCATTAGTGTGTGTGTGTTTGTGTATTGTGTGTGAGTGGGGTGTATTAGTGTGTGTGTGTTTGTGTATTAGTTTTGTGTGTTTGTGTGTATTAGTGTTTTTGTGTGTGGGGTATTAGTGTGTGTGTATGTGTTTGTGGTGTATTAGTGTGTGTGTGTTTGTGTGTATTATGTGGTGTGTGTGGTATTAGTGTGTGTGTGGTTTGTGTGTATAAGTGTGTATTTGTGTGTATTAGTGGAGTGTGTTTGTGTATTAGTGAGTGTGTTTGTGTGTATTAGTGTGTGTGTGTGTTTGTGTATTAGTGGGGTGTATCGTGTGTGTTTGTGTGTGCGCGCATGTATGAGTTAGCGGGGCGCGCGCGCGCGCGCGTGTGGGGTGGGTGTGTGTGTGTGTGTTGTTGTGTGTGTGTGTGTGTGTGTGTTTGTGTGTGCGGGGCGCGGTGCTCGCGCTTGTGTGAAAAAAGGTGTGTGTGTAGTGAGTGTATTAGTATGTGTATTTTTTGAATGTGTGGTGTAAAAGTGTGTGTGTTTATCGTGTGTATTTGTGCGTATGTGCGTGCGTGCGTGCGTGCGTGCGTGCGAGCGCGCGCGCGCGCGCGCGCGCGCCGTGTGTGTGTTGTGTTGTGTGTGTGTGGGGTGTGTGTGTGTGTGTTTTGTGTGTTTAGTTCTTCAGTTTAACGTCTTCCATTTAATTAGTGATATCAGACGGGAAAGTGGGAGGTGGTGAGTGAGTGGTGGTGTGTGTGTGTGTGTGGTGGTGGGGGGGGGGGGGGGGGGGGGGAGGGGGGGGAGAAGAGGGGGGTATGGTGGTTGGGTTGAGGTGAGCACATAAATAATTTCTGCATTAAACAACATGTGAGAAACAACAATAAAGCCATAACAAAACAAATTTGAAGGGGAAAACAAATATCCCAGCTTAAACACTAAATTTTGAAATTCGTAAAAACTAGTAAACATCGTAAAACTATAAAAATCTGATAACAGGACTATGACTTAATGACAAAACAATTTATTTCAGTAATGGAATGTCTTGTAGAATTGCCAAAAGTGACAGACTGTGAAAACAGGTAAACAGTTTGTCATATCTCTGCATTCTAATAATGTGAGCAATGGTAATATTTTTGAAACAGTTTACTTGTTGCTTTTTTCTTGAAAATTGGGGTTGAAAAAGCATTGATTTAAACCTGTAGATCAGAGATCCACGTTTCTTATTCATGTGAGTTACGGCATTTGATCTTATCAAAAGATAATAAATGGGTCCATATCATTCCAGGGAGAACCGGTCTTGTAGTTTCTTTTTAAAACGTTTCCACATGCATTTAGCAAATGCTATAGCCCTCATGAATGGATAAGAGACATTTATGCTGCAGGATCCATTAGTATGCTTAGCTCCATATGTTGCTATTTTCAACTTGTTCATTAAAGTAGATACACAATGCGAAGGTATCCAGCAAAAAGTAAACACTAGTGCCTTGTAACGTCAGAAATGAATCAGATGCCAGTCTCTGTTACGAGATCTTGTCTCACTTGAAACTGGAAATTTTTTAGAGCCTGTAGAACCTACTTGGAATCAACACAGAAAAGTTTCTGAAATATATCTTTAGGGAAATCTAGAAGATAATATAAAGCCATCAAAATGGCAGATAATTCAGCTGTAAATATAGATCGATTTTTCGCAACATGAAATGATCTCTCTACTTTCAATGATGGGATAACAAACGCTGCACCCGCCTCATTGTCGCTCAAACGGAACCGTCAGTGTAGATTTTTAGGTGTTCTGGGTATGTAGTTTGTATATATTCTTTAACTGACGTGCTAAGAATATTTTCATGACTTATTTTTGGTTACAGAAGTATAATTTATATCAAAATTTGCTCTCTGAAGCTCCTAAGGGGGTCAAGGAGAGAAATTAATCTTTGATTTAGGTATTTTTGTAGGACATATTTCTGCCTTATCAAATAGTTGAGAAGTATAGGTTCTAGCTTTTGTAACTGAAAGAATAGTTTGTGCTCTTTTAGAAAAGTTGACATCAGATCTTACTCTTATTTAAGTGTCCACATTGGTTTCTTGTTTTGAACAACGTAAGAGATATTTAGCCATGGCCAGTTGTCAATAATTATCCAATGGCAAAATTCCTATCTCTTTGTAAGTACCCATGGATGATGCATGAAAAGGTACACCCAGAGCTGGTCGAAAAGCCTTACGTCTAATTTGTCATTGTCTGTAAAAAGCTTTGGAGCACTGAAAATTCTCCTGGCCCTACATGAGTCTAGACAGGACAAGAGAAAAAGCCAGATGTTTCAAACAACTACATCATGACCCCACTCTCGCTTATAACTTTCAGGAGGTTAAGACTTGTGTGTGTGACAGACAGATAGAACAGACAGAGGGCAGACAGGAAGAGCGCGTTTCACGCAAACACACACAACACACAACACACACAAAAACACATTTGAATCAAAATAGGAACATTACTTCTTACTTTTCTTTGTACACGGGTGAGTAAAACAGAATAGTCCTAAACCTGACTTGTTGCTGGGAGCATAATATTGACATCGCCAGGGCCCGGCCTTGCCATCTCATACAGAGATCCCATCACTAATCAGGAAGTGAAAGCCAGAATTATGAACGTCATTGGACCATATAAAGAGCTCCTGACTTCAATAAATAAAACGCAAGCTAACGTGGTAGGGGCACGTCACACCAGCATCTGAACTGGCCAAGACTGTCCTACAGGGAACAGTACAAGGAGGGAGTCGAAGAGGCAGACATAGAAAACGATGTGAAGACAACATCAGAGAGTGGACTGGCCTTGAGTGGCACAAATTGCTACGGAAAGCAGAGGACCGCGGGGAGTGGAGGAAGCTGGTAGCAAAATCTTCAGTGGTGCCCCCACGGTCTACAGGTCTACCGGGTAGGTGGAGGTGAAGGTGACGGGCCCAACATGATGATAGTTATTGTGCCAGGTGTGTGTCATGTCTTGGGTTGGACTGGGGGTAAACGTTGACCGTTACCAGGCCGAGTGATGCAAGTGTTCTTTTTGTAGTGTATGATGCTGATAGTAAACTTCATTCATACCGAATCAAAAGTCAAACCCGACAGTATACTGTGTGCATTTCATGTATTCTTTTCTCGATCGAAAGAAAGTCTCATTTACACCATTTAAAAATACACTAAAGACCACTTGCAACCAAAGGTCATGCCGAAAATTAATCCTATAGTTTAATACCTGGATCATAGCAGTGGCTGTGCCTATCATGTGCTCTCGTTTGGTGTTAATGATCATTTCTTTGACATCCTTCAAAAATACACAACACAACATTTTGGAGACAACATAAAGATAGAATGTCAGAATAAAAAAGGCATTCATGCCATCCAATTTCAACACCTGAAAATGAAGATTTCCAAGTGTGTGTGTGTGTGTGTGTGTGTGTGTGGTGTGTGTGTGTGTGTGTGTGTGTGTGTGTGTTTGTTTGTGTGTGTGTGCGTGTGTGTGTGGGGTGTGTTCGATTTCATTTTACGTCTTTTCACAAAATGTGATAATAGACACATTCAAAAAAAGAAAAAAAAGTGGAGGGGAGGGGGGAGGAGTTCAGGGAGTGGACAAGGCCACACTCTCTGACAGTTATCCTCGTGTGCAAACTGAAACTGACGGAAAATCTTTCAAATGTGTCAGCCACAGCTAACTGACAAGAGAACCAGAACTTGTTACCCATCTTAAACGGAATAGTCCTCACGTGGTCAGCACTTAGTCAACCATCTCAGTCAACAATGTCAGTTAAGTTTAACAGTCCATACTACATGGTAGTACACTGATCACAGTTTGCCATCCCCAAAACAAACCTCAGCCAACATGGACAGCCAGTCAGTCAGTCAGACAGCCAGTCAGTCAGACAGACAGTCAGTCAGTCAGTCAGACAGGCAGTCAGACAGTCCCTAAACTGCCACGACTGCGTGGTAATCAATCAGGCTCATGCATATACTAAAGACACAATCAGTGCCAACATCATACATCAATCAAACATGCAACACCCCATTGAATATACAGCATGATGCAGGCACAGTTTCAAAGGTTTAACTTTTTTCTTCGGATCAAATTTTTAATGATAAATTGATACATGTCTTATACACACATATAAATATGTGTGTATATAATATATATATATATATATATATATATATATATATATATATATTATATATATATATATATATATATATATATATATATCTATATATCTATATATCTATATATATAATTATATGGATCGGTGGTCTAGAGGTAACGCGCCTGTCTAGAAAGCAAAAATCTGGGTCGGAAGTGTGCAGTGGTTCGAATCCCGTTTGGGCCCGAAACTTTTCCCCCATCCATTAGACCATGAGTGGCGGTCTGGGCGCTAGTCTTTCGGGTGAGACGATAAACCGAGGTCCCGTGTGTTCACAAAATTATTCAGCGCACGCAAAAGAACCCGCGGCAATAAGAGAGTTGTCCCTGGCAAAATTCTTAGGAAAAAGCCACTCCGATATTTGTTTCATATATATATATATATATATATATATATATATATATATATATATATATATATATATATATATATATAAAACCTTTGATTTGAGGTACAACATTTTCTTGGTTCAAAATTAGTTTCTTGTACACACAAAACAACAGTAAGTCACTTTTTGTTGCTGTTGCATTTTTAAAATATTCCGTTCAATGCCTTTCTCCTTCGATATAGGTGTGTGTATAAAAGGTTCTTCACATTTTGAACAGTTTGACACTTTCAGAAACAAGCATACATAAAAATGGATGTGCATATCATATGACCAGATAGAACATTTCTTTTCTTCATGCCCAAGTATTCATAAATTTTGGAAAGACATAGAAGATTAAATTTGATAAATAAATTAACTGGGTCATCCGTACAGCTATCTGCAACGGATGTTGTCTTTGGACTTCACAGCCGAAGCGGACATACCAGCAGTCAACAAAAGTTAGCCCTACCATCAACCACATCATTCTTATAGGAAAGAGGTGAGGTGTATCAGCATTGCAAAGAAAGCGAAACGTTTGACTTCTTTACAAATGATCTTTGAACAACAGTTGGACTTCAGAAAAAAAAATACATTGTAGACTGAGAAACGACTGTATGAAATAAAACACCGGCTGCAATAAACATTGTTTGCAATTTTAAAAACAACAACAACTAAAAACAAAAGAAAAAAGGAAAGTAAAAAATGAAATGCTAAAAATAGGGGGGGAGATGTTATACTTAATTTGTGTGAACTTCCATCTGTTTTCTGGAGAAAAAAGACACTATTGTAAAGAAAACAAGTATCTAAAAAATAAAAAATATTAATATAGTCTCAAAAAAAAAAAGAAAAAAATGAAATAAAGAATCATGCACATAATTTTTTTTAAAAATTAAGCACAACACTAACCTTTGTTGTGTATGACAAGAGAACTTGTAACAAAAAACAAACAAAAACCGTTGATAACTCATGATTCCAGACCCTTTATAGAAAGAATCGAATTTTGTTTTAGAGATTGGTCCTCTGTTTAATTTTTGCAAGAAATCGAATACCCCATCTCCTAGCACACACAAAAATATATATATATATCTATATCTATATCTGCACCTTCTTATCTCTGTAACTGTCTTCACCTGTACACTCCGTCCCGTTCCCTTCGTTCAGCTGTAGATACATTGTGCTTTCGAACACCCAGATTTAAACAAACCACTGTTGGCCGTCGCTCTTTCTCTTGTTTCCGGTCCCTCCACATGGAACGACCTCCCTCTTCCACTTCGCCAAAAGCCTTCATTTGATTCTTTCAAATCTAGCCTCAAAACGCACTTATACTCTACTTGAGATCTTCCCCCTGTTATCTGTTCCTACTTTTCAATAGCTACCTTCACCTCCACCACCCCCTCCTAAGTGTGTTGTGTATAGAAATTTGATATTTGTTTTATCTTGATATTTACGGATGGTTGCATGCGTGTGCATGATTTGAATGCAAGCGCTTTGATTTGTTTACTTTACAAGATTCAGCCCTATATAAATTCCATATATTATTATTATTATATGTGTGTATATATGTGTGTGTATATATATATCTACATAATCTACATATCTATCTATGTATATATATATATATATATATATATATATATGTATATATATATATATATATATATATAATGGTTCTCACTTATTCACACAATTTCAAACATTTTCGTTAATTTATTTATATAACTAGTTCTTAACTTATATTAACAAATTCTTTCACTCTACTCTATACACTTCTCACTTTGGTACCTTTTTAAAGCTTTTTCCACAGACGGGATAAAAAACACATCGAGTTTGTGTGTAATATTTGTATAGATTTCTTCAATATTATTGCTGGGTTGGTTTTCATATGGTCGAAAAAGTGATTTTGTTGAAAGGTTAACAACTCCATAGTCTTCTGAGACTGAAGGATGCCTGCAAAGTTCACTTCACCTGTCTGCATGTATGAATGATGATTTGACATATGTATGGTTTAAGATAAGATGATGTTTCGCTGTCCTTTTCTTGTAGAGCTGTTGTTGACTTAATATGTCATGTTGTATTTTGCTTTCATGAAATATGTTGAAGTCCAATTTTTCGTCAGTCCAGAAACTCTATTACATAAAAGATATACAAAGGAAGCATGAATAATCAACAACAACAAAAGCAAGCAAAAAGTATGTGATCCCTTACAGTTTGGAAAGAAAGATTGGTGGAAACTGATACAATGGTTGTGGCATACAAAACGTGTTGGTTCCACTAACAACGCCACTTCCCTGCTCTTCTTTTGCCCCTTGATTCCTTAGTCCACTGCACTCATCACTTGATGAGTTCTCAGAAATCGGTGGAAACATTGAAGTTTTGATTGATCTGAACTCTTCATGTTTGAGTCCATGTTGTAGGACTAGTTTTTTTTTCTCTCTGTTGAGCAGCAGACAAGACTAACCCCATTTCGGCCACAAACTACACACTTTTCTATTACAAAATGAACACTAATACACACTTTTCTATTACAAAATACACACTTTTCTGTTAAAGAGTCATCTAAAAGCACAAAGCAAAATACTTAAGCAGTGTATGACGTGATACAAGCAAATGCGAAAAATCAACAAGGAAGAATTTTCCTTTAAAGCCCAATGAAGAAATTGAAAGCCATTCAGAGTGCATGCAGCATACCCTAGCTTGACACTAGCAGAAATAATCATGCACGTCATACACTGTTGATGCAAAGTCACCTACGCTGAAATTGAAATAAACATAATTCCCATATGATTTGATTTGTTGTTGTTGTTGTTGTTGTTTGTTGTTTTGTTTTTTTAGGGGGGGGGAGGGGGGCATTTCCTCTATGGGCGCTGCCCTCAATATGCTGGCCCCTAGAGAAGTGGGGTCTCTGACGCCTCGCTCCCCTACGACCTTATAGGTTATGGGACTCATTTACCTTTACCTTATTTCCTCTAGATCAGATAGGTTTGTCAAGAACTGCTACGGGCATAATCTCCCCTCAGAAAATATGAAATCCAATTCACAAGGTAACTCCACAAAAATCATCTATTAAAAAAAAAAGACAAAAAAAGACTCTTTCACATCAGAATGAGAAGGGGGTGGGGTAGAAGAAAACGAGTGGAGGTAAAGATGAAGATTGAAAAACAAGTATTAAAAATGCAAGAAGGTGCACAATTCTTTTACACTGAAAAAAACACCCAAAGTGCAAAATGCAAACAAAAAGTCCATACTACTGTTCCTTTCAATCTGCAATCTGTTCTCTTTTCAATTCAGATCTGCACCCCCCCCCCCCCAAAAAAAAACACAAAAAAAACACCCCAACAACAACAACAACAAATAAACAAAACAAAACAACAAAACAACAACAACAAAACACAAAAAACACCCCGAACTGTCAGAAAATCAAAGTACAGTGCTAACCTGCCCTAGTTGCTGTTTGCGTGTCAATTCTCAGTCGTTATAGATAAGATGAAAAGCACCAACACAGATCTGAGAGAGAGAGAGAGAGAGAGAGAGAGAGGAGAGAGAGAGAGAGAGAGAGAGAGATGAGAGAGAGAGAGAGAGAGAGAGAGAGAGAGAGAGAGAGAGAGAGGGAGGGAGGGAGGAGGGAGTTATGAGGGAATAAACCGGGAATGAGTCTGTAAAAAACCTACCATGTCCAGCATATATAAATAGCTGGGTGGAAATATGGATAGCTTGTGCTTCCTAAGGAGTTTTTGTTGTTGTTGGGTGGGGTTTTTTTGGGGGGATGCTCTGGATTTTTCGTTAGATGGTTAAAGCTCCGAGGTTCGTCAATGGAGAGATTTTTGCAGCATATGTGACTGGCTTTAACCCTTCCCCCCCCCCCCCCACCACCACCACCATTATTATTTTAGGTAGCCGCATTCCGACTTCGCGGATGTAAGGAGTTAAGTGCCTAGGTAGGGAAAAACTAGCTATTATTTAACATTTGTCTTGAAAAAGTCACTTGAATACTCTAGTGTTCTTTTAAACAAAAAAGATGGGGGAGGAGCAATCCATCAACCAGAAGCATTTACAGGCATCCCTGTTTTGCATGCACAACTTGTCTGATTACTAATACTGATATGAAAACAACATTTACACATAGCTTTTTTTTTGAAAGGGTGGGGGGGGGGGGGATATGGGAAGGAGGAATATATCTGAAATGGCAAGGGGTTTGTAGCCTTTCTATTTCAGAAAGAAAGAAAGACACTGAAATACTCAAGGCAAATCTCGAGATTTCTTTTACAGTAATTTTTTGAAGGTTATCTTCACCAACACAGGAGTGGACAGTTAAAGAAACCCAAACCCTGGATGTTGAGACCTTCACGCATTCTGTCAATCATACACATAAGGACAAGCTAGCGACAAGATCTGCAGAAATTCGTGCGCACATAAAACAGCCTCCCCAAAGTAATAAGAAAAGTATCAACTGTATCACAAGTACTATTACCGCTACTGTTGTTCCCTCTGTTGTAAGTACTATTTCTACCATGCTGTAACAAACAACAACCGCTGTAACAGCAACAAGATAGTAATAAAAGATAATACATGTTCACGTTTTCGTATGGGTTCATTTCAAATCAAATTTAAATCCACGACAAGTCTTCATTTTCCAGTCCTTTTTTTTAGGGTACATGCTTGTTTTAAGTTTCAGGTATCATGTTATTATTTTTATTTATTCTTTTATTTCGAGGATAATGAAATAAGCAATAAGCACCCATGTGCGTTTTTTTCATCTAGTTCCCGTGTGTATGCAGTTTTTGTAAATGTTGGCATCCGTTCCCATCGGCACACAATGACCTACTCTTCCGAAAAGGAGATGGAAAAAAAGCTATTGTGTTAAGAACCACATCCTCACGCTTAAGTGACAGAGTTCAGACTACTTTATTTATATACTTGTGGGTCTTTGCCTTCCTTCTCACAGACTGTAGAGCAGCTCTTAATGGACACAAGCATAGAATAAGGTTTAACGTCACAATGATTCCTTTTCTGACACAATCCAGGAAATATATCAAGACAGTCTTGCTTCATTACTTTCAGTTAGAGTTACACAAAATGTAGACTACATAAAAAAGTAAAACCCAAATGTGAAGTTATCCAGTTTATAAAGGAGCTTGAAAGTTATCAACAAAGAGTTCAAAATGAAACATTTTGAGTTTTTGACAGTAAATGATGACACAAATACCCCTTAAAGCTAAAACCTGTATGACATGATTGATCTCTAGTACAACTGTAGACATTTTCTTAGAACCTGTGGATTTTAATGCATATAGTACCGATGTAGAATCAACGCATAGTAAAGTTTGACATTATTATATTCATTGGAAGATCAAAAATATAATTAAGAGCCATTAAAATTGCTATTAGTTCAGCTGTGAATATCGAATGATGTTTACGAACATAACTAACATTTTTTTCTATTTTAAGCAATGGTATTACGAAAGCTGAACCAGTTCCTGATCATCTAGATGTGAACCATCTGTAAAGACTTTTAAATGATGAGAATATTTATGATGAATGTGAGATCAAACTTTAGAGATCATGATATATTGATTTTCACTCTTTGCCATATTAGCGTATTCTATATCAAAATTTGCTTTGTTCATTTCCCATAAAGGATAAGCTATATTTTTAGTTTGAGAGTCCATGGTTTGTTGATTGATTCCAGAGTTTTCAAAACTGTCTGAAACATACGTATCAATGTGTGTCACTTTCTGTTAGGTACCTTGCATGTGGGGTTCTTACCAAATGAGTGGGCTGACAGAGCTGTTTTGAGATGTGCAAAGCATGGAGAGGATTCTGTAGAACTACATGTTCCATTATCTTTACAAGAGGGTTATCATTTACTAGAAGAAGCATCGTGGAGCGGGGCTAAAAAGCTTATTATCCAAACAAGCATTTTTCAGACAGATCTTTATTCCCTGTACCTGTTTTAAGGGATATTGATCACCCTGAGACTATAGGCTTACAAGTTTGGTCATGGCAAGAAAGGCTAGGGCTTTTCTTGAATGCTTTCATCACCAAATATAGGAAACATATACAATGTTTGTGAAGTGATAACATTACTAGCATTCATATAACTTTTAAATGTAAGAGTCTAAAAATCATACCTTTTTTTAAAGAATACCTTGGATGAGATACTTTTAAATTTTAATTTGGCGTTTTGTAAACAAAATCTTTTAAAAAAAACCCAGTCCTATAGGACATTTTTTTTTATAGTTATGAGTCATATTAGCATTTCTCATGTATTTATTTTTTTTCATATCATTGCTTAGCCTTTTTCTGTATACTGCCTACCATATTTTAGCAACAGGTACCCATTTCACTGCACACAACCATCAACATCAATGTCCCCTCCCCTCCCCTTCCCATCATCTAATACCACTGTGAGTGAATAGACGTTCAATCGAAGCAACAACAACAACAACAACAACAGTACATGGTATTCTTTTCTTTCGTTTTTAAATCAGGTTGAAGTTTGACAGAGGAGGACAGTTTTGAAAGCGCCTGTGACAGGCACAACAGCCTGCAGGCCAAGTGCTCTGCTCTTAATGCTGATGTTTTAAAATTGTAGGTGCTTTGTTGTTATTCCATTTATTTTGCTGGCCTGCCTTTTTATTCTTTTGTTTCTTATTGCATAAAGAACAGTAACATTCTGACAATGTTCTCTTTTATATTGTTCACATGTGTATTATGTTATTTGTTGGCGTTCGCAGTTGTTTCAATATTTGCCCCCATCTGCCCACAAACCCACGCACTTGTTTATAATGCTCTATAGTTGTTTTTGTTAGTTTGTATATATTTAATAAGAAAACTTAAAAGGTCTATTGCTTAAAAAAATCCCTCTAAAAATATCTCATCTTACAAACAGTCACAAAAGGCCAGTGCGTACTTGGAACTGACACAAAACACTAATAAAAAGGCCAACTAGTCTCCACAATGAAAATCCTGTACCCACTCCAGTGTTTGCAATCTCACTATCTAAATGTCCAGAATAAAAATGGCACACAAGATCTCCAAAGGCATGAAAATCAGAGCCAAAAAAGCAGCCATTCTTATTCAAGAATATTTCATATCAAGGCCGACAGTGTCAGCGATTCTGATCATTTCATGTTGTTTATCGCCCCATCATCCATGAAAACCACATCAAATCTGTCACTTCCTTCAGTTTGCCAAAACCATGATTATCAAGGTTTCATGGCGCACAAAACAAAACCACAAGCCGCTAGCGACAAAGCAATACATTAAGAATACAAATAATCGTGAAATTAACCATGCATAACTTAATCTCCCCGCCACAGCCGTGCACAGATTCGTTATGTAGCATCCTTAGCGTAGGAAGTCCACAGGGAGCCCATTAGCATCAAACCTCCGAGGGACCACCAGCCGGAGGAGCCTTGCACTGCTGCTGGGTCACTTTGGTGGTGGTCAGTGCTGCCTGTTCTGAGCTAACATACGCAGAATACCACCTGCTTAGCCCCCTACTAACGACAGTATTAGCTCAGTCGCGGAGCCAGACAGAGTGAGTCACCCACCCGAGGTGGCAACCACCACAACGTTCCTCCAACGACAGTCCACCGTGAACCCCCAACCCCAAGGGCTTCGACACAAACACAAACTCACCACAGGCACAAAAGACTATGGCGAAACCAAATATTATGAGGTCACCATGAGACCAGAGCAAATGGGGCCCCCAAATCCCTATAACTCTTATGGAGTTCGAACCCGCGACCTTCCAGTCCGTAACCCAAGGCACAATGGCAGCTGGTGTAATAGAAAATATTAGCAAAGAGTTATTCGGTGGTTAAAAAAAAAAGCACATGGAAAAGACAATGTAGATTGTATACCATGATTCTCCACTAGTGTCCTAATTGTAGTACACAGTTGTCATGAAACAAATCAATACAGATAACAGGTTACAGAAGGAGTTTTTAAACACACACAAAAAATGAAAAGATTTTTTTTTTAATCCCGTTAGGCTTGCTTGAATGGGGAAAAAAGTGGAGGAGAATGGGCAGAGGGCTCCCCGGCCCCTAACCCCTAACTAAGTAAGTAGGGGCTCTAGGTACTGGCTAAGGTAGCCCGGCTGCTGAAGCCACTCTCTGGCAGGGGCGGGGCGGTGGGGGTGGTGGGGTTGAGAAAAATGCTGGCATCATCAAGCATGTCCGTGGCAGGCACCCCGTGGTGCTCTTGAGCACCCCAGGCTGAGCAACAAGACCACAGTCGGCTCCAAAGGGTGTTGACCCTAGGTCCTGCGGGTGAAACAAAGAACGAGACGCATTCTGCAAACCAGACTTATTCCTCTTTTTTTGTTATGTATTTATCAGTTTTATTCTTTTATTTCGAGGATAATGGAATAAGCACTCGTGTGTGGGGTTGGGGTTTTTTTTACATTCAGCCCCCGTGTGTGTGCAGTTTTGTCAGTGTCATCCGTTCTTGCCGGCACACAATAGCCTACTCTTCTGAAAAGCGGAACGGGTTTTAAAGATGCACTGTGTGCGTTCGCACACGGGACCTCGCTTTATAGTCTCATCCGGACTTTTGGGAGGAGTAGAGTGGGCACTGATGTTGACTCCAGAAGAAAAATCCTCTTGAACGAGATTCGAACCCGGGGTCAGCAGATCACGAGCGCAATGCGCATCACTCTAACCACCAGGCTATCAGTTGCCCAAGATTAGTTTTGCGTTTAGTCACCATGCAGTTTTAACTTGTACGCTCTGAGCGTACGTGTGTGTACAAGTGTACGCGTATTTCTTAGGATGCAATACAGGAAGGAGTCAGTCACTTCAGAAAGCCTTTCGTGTCACAGGAATATACCAAGACACCCCTACTCTTTCTCTCTCTATATACATCTACCCACCCATCCATCCATCCATCCGTCCATCCATCCATCCATCCATCCATCCATCCATACATGATTACATAATATGGAGCGTTCTAAGATGTTTCAGGACTCTCAGAAATGAACACACATACTCGCAATACTTCAGGCAGATCATTGTCTTGAAGACCTCCCTAACCCCCGTCCCCCTCCCCCCCCCCCCCCCCCCTCTGCCTCATGATGCATCAGAAGTCCACAAAGGCCCCTACGCGGATGGTGTCCGTGCCAAGTCTCCAACACTTTTGGCATGCTAGGGGGGATCACCTCCAGTCCGATATCTGGTATCCGGATCTGCTGACCCAGGTTCGAATATCGTTCAAGAGGATTTTCCACTGGAGTTAACATCAGTGCCGACTCCACTCTCCCTAAAAGTCCTTCGGATGAGACTATAAACTGAGGTCCTCGTGTGCGAACGCGCGCAGAACACCTTGCACACATGTTGAAACCCGTTCCGCTTTTCAGAAGAGTAGTCCATTGTGTGCCGGTGGGAACCGAAATGGATGACAAAATTTACAAAACTGCATACACAAGGGGACTGAATCTAAAAATAAGCACATGAGTGCTTATTCCATTATCCTCGAAACAAAATAATCTTTTGAAACAAATAAAAGAATAAATA
>CM054134.1:95615647-95648147 GCA_028751875.1 Rapana venosa
ATATATATATATATATATGTATGTATGTATGTATGTATGTATATATATTGACCTCTTGCGTTGGCAGAGTGCTTGCAAAAAAAAAGTCTCATCTATTCCCATGATCTTTGCATGCGAGGAAAGACTCTCTCTCTCTCTATCTCTCTCTCTCTCTCTCTCTCTCTCTCTCTCTCTCACACACACACACACACACACACACACACACACGCGCGCGCGCGCACGCACGCACGCACGCACACACAAACTCCCCCCCCCCCCCCCTCCTCTCTCTCTCTCTGGTTTGTTTATTATCAATAGCTGTATCTTAAGGTGAGAGAGGTTTGTGTGGGTGTTTTGTTACATGCCATTTATCTAGATGATCATACAACCTGAAGATGTACTCTCTCTCTCCTGTCGGTATTCCCTTTATATAAAATGTATTATTTTATGTAAATGTTTGGTTTATACATTTTATAGTGCTTTACTTTATGGTTGTTCAAACGACATACAATATTGTTCTCCTTCAATCAATATACTATGCCTCTTGGAAATGTATTGAGTGAGTTTTAACTGATTTGCCTAACTTCCAATTGTTGTATTGATGCTGTTGTTGGCGGCGCTGTTAAAACTGTTTTATATCAGGCTCTTTGACATTTTGTAACTTAATTTGATATGTTTATTGATAGTATGTATGTTTTAGAAAAAGGTTTTAGGAGGGTGCTTTGTCAGAATTTGATATCTGGTTTATTTTTATGTTGAAGTAACCTGAAAATGCTCTCTCTCTCTCACTTCTTTCTGTCTCCCCTCTATTTTACTTTATTCATATTATTTAATTATAATCAGTATATCAGTTTTCATGTTAATGTTCGATTAATTTGAGAATTGTGTGTTTATTAACGCATATCTCTTTGCTAAAAAAATTATATATTTATATACGTATCTCTTGACATTAATGTGCAGGTCAGTTAGGGATTATGTTTTGTTAAATATACACTTATCTCTTTCATAAAATTGAATCATGTCGTTGTAGTAGGGCTTGTTCCCTTTGTTTTGTTGATAGTATCAGGGCAAGGGCCGGATGAAAAAAGTATGTGTATGTTTATTCTGTTAACCTTGAAAAATAAATATTCATTTATTCACTCTTCGCTCTCTCTCTCTCTCTCTCTCTCTCTCTCTCTCTCTCTCTCTCTCTCTCTCTCTCTCTCTCTCTCTCTCTTTCTCTGTCCGTATGTTGTTTTTATTTTAAAGAATACCTTGATGATTATTAATATGTAAGAAGTATTTTTGATATTATCTTTAAGCGTTATCATTTAGTATTGTGTGTGGTGGGGTTTTTGCCTATGTTTTCTAATAACCGTCAACGCTGTTTTAAACGCTATAAAAAACCCATATCTTTTAGTTTCTTTCACGATTCAAAGAATAACTTGTTTATGTGTGAAACACACACACTCACACACACACACACACACACACACACACACACACTCACACACACGCGCGCGCGCGCGCGCGAGTGTGTGTATAAATGAATGAATGCATAAAAGATCAATCTTTGATATGAAAAGATGAATATTTCAGGCCACGTCTAATCTTACAATAATTATGTGCTTGTAAACATATATCCATTAAAATGTTCAATAGAATATGAAAATTGAGAATTGATGCTGATAAAATAGGAAACCACAGATTTTTAAAAATTGGAAAGATGTGTTTAAAGCATAGAGAGATTTAGGCAGTGCTGTTCAAGTGTAAACTACAGAAGAGTTCTGTTCTAAGCCTTTGCTTTGTAACCCCCATTTGAAAGTTGGAAGTAAACCTTTCTGCAACAAAAAACTAGATTGACAAGATTATTTCGTGTCTCAGATATCTGCATGATAATGCTGCTAATTTTCTGAGGTTTGAAACCATTTTTGACAAAAGAGGGAACTACATCAGATTTGAATACAGATAATGGGTATATTTGCACAGTGAACATATATTCAAGAGTATTGGGATTAGAAATTATGTATTCTGATGTATACGAAAGGAACCAATAAGCAACAGTAATCTGCTCTGTACCAAAAGGAGCCATGCTCTAGTGGGACTTGTTGACTAACACAACTGAACCAGCTTGTTGCATGAAGTAGAACACACACAAAAAAGTATTAAAATGTCGTATAATCACAAATATTGAGGAACAAATTAACAGATTCAAGATGTGAGACTAAACTGGTTTCAGATAAGATGTGTACCTAGAATAATAGCAAGATGTTATTTTACAAAGCATGGACATTAAAGAATCATTTAATTGTTCTTTTTGTCATACGGCAAAAGAAAGTATTCAACATATTTCGGGCATTGCCCTATTGTAAATGAATTCTGGCAAGAATTCCAAACTATGATAAAATGAAAAATGTACGGCAGTGAATATGCTGCTCAAAACGAGAGCATCGTTCTTTTTGGGGGTGTAGTGGCGATTTTAAATCTGACAAAATCGTCAGCTTGATACTGTTGCTCGCCAAATGTCACATAATTATTCCATAAAATGTAGATTCAAACCGATTCAACCTTCATTTGAAATTATAAATACGACAACTAAATTTAAAATACGATGAAGAAAAATGTACTGCATGTATATTATGGAAATTTTATTCCTTAGTTTCACTGCACAATGGTGTACTCATCTGCCCCTATCAGACTAGATCAAACCCTGTCACTGCCGGATGATGACTGACTCGGAAAGGATATCATCCTTTCTCTGAACTGAGCTGTTTTATTGTGGTAGTGTGGGGTTTTGTTGTTGGTGGTGGTGTTGTTTTGTTTGTTTGAGGATGGTGTTTGTTTTGTTGTTGTGGTGGTGGTGGTGGCGGTTGCTGTTGCTGCTTTTTGTTCTATTTTGGAGCTTTGTTTTTGGCTGTGTGCTTGTTTACTTTCTTGGGTGGGTGCTGTTGTTTCGTTTTTGTTACGTTTAATTTCAGTTAAGTGTGTGTGTGTGTGTGTGTGTGTGTGTGTGTGTGTGTGTGTGTGTGTGTGTGTGTGTGTGTGTGTGTGTGTGTGAGTGTGTGTGAGTGTGTGTGTGTGTGAGTGTGTGTGTGCATGTGTGTCAAAGTCAAAGTCAAAGTCAAAATTTTATTTCCAGATGGTACATTGAATAAGCAATGTATTTGCTTTTTTTTCATCAAGCCATCTATCTAAGAACAAATTTCTTAATGATTATACTGAAATACTACATTATTACATCCTTAACCATTAAATTAAACCAGTAAAGAGGAAAGTCGATTAAGGTAATACATTGAAAAATACAAATTACCACATATACATATACACGCACACATAATATACTGATGCTCATACACACCTGCGCGCGTGCACGCTCACGTCCACACACACATTTAAATAAAGAATGTTTTAAGAATTAAAAAAAAGAAAATCATAAAACGTCAGGACAAACAAATTACTTCACCTACTGTTTCATACATTCTTTCACGTTTATACTTTAGATAATAAAAAAGGTACAGGAACAAAACGTTAGAAAATAGTAGGCATTCGTTGCGTCATTATGTGTGTATGTGAGTGAGTATGTGTGTGCGTGCGTGTGTGTGTTTATGTATATATATGACCCTATGGGTGCATAACTATATTGGTTGGAATATGTGGATATGTCATACATCTCTTTGTATTCCCTCTCCACCCTTTTGTTGTAGTTGTTGTTGTTGTCTGTTTTGATATGAATCATATTCGAGCACTGATGTCTACATTGTATTAGTTTGTGTACATGATTTGAAAATTTAAAGCAAAAGGACTCGTGTGACTCTCTTGTTCGCAGATTTGAACAACTATCAGACAGCATAGCAGCAATGTCTGTGGCCTTTTGATGTCTGTGGCCTTTTGATGTCTGTGGCCTTTTGATATCTGTGGCCTGTCGATGTCTGTGGACTGTCGATGTCTGTGGCCTGTCAATGTCTGTAGTCTGTCAATGTCTGTAGTCTGTCGATGTCTGTGGCCTGTCGATGTCTGTAGCCTGTCGATGTCTGTAGCCTTTTGATGCACTGACGCAGTGGAATTGAAGACACCGCCATTTTAAACGAAAAAGAAAAATTGCAACCCCGTAAAGCATTTTGTTCACTTTAAAGAAGAAGAATACAGATTTTAAATCCCTTTAACTTACATTTGATGTTTTATGTTTATATGTGAAGAAGACACATGGAACGATTTTTGTGTTGGTTGTGTTTTGGTTTTTTTTTTAGAAGAAAAAGTTGAGTTAAAAAAAGTTGATGATGATGATCAAGAAGCTTAAACAAAATAAGCTGTAGCTTGATACTTTTTTCCCTGCTGTGTCTTTGCCTACTTATGATGTGTGTGTGCTGAATAAACCCTCTGTAAACCAAAGGGCAGTAATACAGACAGGACCCCGTGAAAATCGCAATATTCTGCACGCAAACAAGCTGAAAACAAAGTACAAAATCAGTTCTCTCTTACGTCGAAGTCGGATGCTTAACGGTAGCACAACGCATTTCCTCTCATATGACAGATAACAACAGTTGCTGTCTGAGCGTTAGAAGAAGAAGAAGAAGTAAAAAAAAAAAAAAGAAAGGCCTTTGGGTTTTCCCGATTAGGAAGCCTAGCAACTTTTTTTTTCTCAATGAGTGTCCAAAAAGAAAATGAAGACAGAAAAATGCCCATAGAAAACATTTGAATTTAGTTCGAGACTTTGTGCATGTAGACTTTCTTTTTAAAGTTGCCATAAGAGCTGAAAATGGCTTAAAAGTCGGATGCTTAACGGTAGCACAACGCATTTCCTCTCATATGACAGATAACAGTTGCTGTCTGAGCGTTAGACGAAGAAGAAGAAGTAAAAAAAAAAAGAAAGGCCTTTGGGTTTTCCCGATTAGTAAGCCTAGCAACTTTTTTTTTTCTGGATCGAGAGTGTCAAAAAAGAAAACGAAGACAGAAAAATGCCCATAGAAAACATTTGAATTTAGTTCGAGACTTTGTGCATGTAGACTTTCTTTTTTTTAAGTTACCATAAGAGCTGAAAATGGCTTAAAAGAAATTCGTTGCATTCTAAGTTGGTAACCATTGCTCTTTCACTTCAGCTGGCGTGTGTGACTCACTCATTCGGGCTTTCTTGAGCGTCACGACATAAGTCAAGTCAAGTCAAATTTTTATTTGCAGATGGTACATTGAATAAGCAATGCAGTTGCTTTTTTCATCAAGCCATCTATCTAGGAACAAAAACCAACTTCATCAATATTATCTAACTACAGTATTACCATAACCAATAATAACGAAACTAGCTCCAAAAGAAAAAAAAAGAAACAGAAAAAAAAGGAAAGAACACGCACCCACCCACCCAGCCAGCCACACACACTGCGGGACCAAATATCCCCAACAAAACCAACATAACGTGTGAACTGTACTTTTCCCTTTCTTTTTATTTCTTTTGAAAGAAAGGGGGGGGGGGGGGAGTTATTTGTTTGTTTGCTTGTTGTTATTTTAACAGTGTAACACAAAATTGAGAGAGAGAGAGAGAGAGAGAGAGAGAGAGAGAGAGAGAGAGAGAGAGAGAGAGAGAGAGACACTTTGACGCTTTGACCAATTTATTGTCATTGCCCAAAGTGGCCTATTGACAAGGGGGTTATACACGACTTTCTTTTGTAAATACAAATAAATACAAGAAAAATCACATGATGCATTTAACGTAATGAAAACCAAAAAACCAAAAATGAGCTCTCTATGAACGGATACGACTTTAAGCTCCGACGTAAACTCAGTTTCAAAATGAACACAAAGTAATAACAAGGATGAACAATAGGAACCAATAAGCAATAACTAAAACAATGAAAAGAACATTCTAGAATGCTATATTAGACCATCCATTGACATTGTATGTGAAATTTTCAAAAAATATTCTTGCTGGAGACTACAGCGTAATTATAAATGTTTCTTTAGGCGTTTCACAAAATGCTGGAGTTTACATAATATAAATGTTACTTTAGTTTAGTCACAAAATGTTAAGCTAATTGGAACTTAGCTGTAATTGTCTTAGTTTCAGTGCTTCAGCAATAAACTTTGCAACCGATTTGATCACAATATCATCATCGGACGATAAGATAGAAAAAATATCTTGCCTTCGGAAAGCTTCTAGAATAACACCAGTTTTCACGTATGGAAACATATGATTGACGTGGTGGTGGACTTGTGAGAGAGATCGGAAGGACCAACCTACCAAGTTGGTAAAGGTAAAGGTAAAGGAGTCCCATAACCTATAAGGTCGTAGGGGAGCGAGGCGTCAGAGACCTCACTTCTCTAGGGCCAGCATATTGAGGGCGGCGCCCATCTCCTCTCCCTCGCTGCTTTACCTTCCCTGACCCTAAAGAGGGCAGGTACCCATTTACAGCTGGGTGAACTGGGGGAACTGTACTGAAGCCAAGGCGCGCAAACGGTCAGCCATCCAACTGGTAACCACGCTCGACGCTGCTCAACTTGGCTGGGGGAAAGCGAGTGCTCCGACCACTGAGCTATCCCGTCCCCAAGTTGAGGTGGTTCTATTTGAGGACACAGGCTAGCCGGTTCGAACTGGTGTGTGTGTGTGTGTGTGTGTGTGCCGCACGAGAGAGAGAGAGAGAGAGAGAGAGAGAGAGAGAGAGAGAGAGAGAGAGAGAGAGAGAGAGAGAGAGAGAGAGAGAGAGAGAATATAAATTATATATACAAGATGCAAGAGCTTTCGGATTTATCGTCGGGAATTCCCGATGTCTTAGTGTTACTCCATGTCTTTTTATATGTCAATTATATAATTGTGCATGTTTAAAAGTATAATGTTCTTGTTATCAAAAAGGAAAATATCAGTCTTAAAAAATATTGATGATAGCTAAATGCTCCGCTTACAATCAATAAGCAACCTACCAAGTTGAGGTGGTTCTATTTAAGGACAGGCTAGGCCTGCTTGCAGCCGGTTCGAACTGGTGTGTGTGTGTGTGTGTGTGTGTGTGCTGCACGACTTGATGGAACTGTTAATTGTTACTGGTTGTATGACTGTAAGAATGAGTTGAGTGCAGGCGCTTTGATTTGTCTCTGCAAGATATAGCCCTATATAAATTCCATTTATTATTATTATTATTATTATTATTATTGTTATTATTATTATTGTTGTTGTTGTTAGTGCCGTCAGCGCCTGGGGGTTTATCACAGTTCTTGATTAAACCATTGACGCTGGAGGCAACAGCAAAGTGAGAGGCTGTATAATCAGTGGCTTTTCCACCCTTAGAATTCGACT
Source organism: Rapana venosa (assembly GCA_028751875.1). Classification (NCBI taxonomy): domain Eukaryota; kingdom Metazoa; phylum Mollusca; class Gastropoda; order Neogastropoda; family Muricidae; genus Rapana; species Rapana venosa. Next base: position 95,622,882 of record CM054134.1, read on the forward strand.
TTACAGCTTAGTCTTTAGTGATCAACTATGACTCTAACTAGGAGGCTTGACTCGCACAGTCCTTATGTGCTGCAGCCCTGGGGGCTGGTTGGCCTTTGGAGAACATCTCCAACGCTGACTGTCCTTATGCCCACTTGGCCGAGAGAGTGGGGATGTACTGTGGGCAAGGCATCTCCACTATAATCAAATTTCTGCCCAATTTCCGAAACAGCAGCTGCCTCCTCTATTTTGGAGGTCATCGTCAAACACGACGGACAAACATATATATGATCCAGTCTGATGGCATCTGATTGCTGCTTTCTCTGTTGCTATTCCAGTTGGACTTGAATGCTGATGGATGCTATAAGATTAGACTTTGAACTGATATTCAGAATATATCCCTGAAGTAATTACTCATGAGAACACACACACACACACACACACACCACCACCACCACCACCAGGGGTATAAAAAAAGAAGAAAAAAGGTTAGGGTGGAATCAACCACAGCAAATTTCTGTTAGTAAATAAAGACTACTTTTGTAAGGTAAGTCACACTGCTGATCAGTTACACACACACACACACACACACACACACACAGAGGAAAGAACAAAAAAATGAATGAACCTACAGCAAAAAAAATCGAAAAGAAGCCCCTATTTTTAACCTTAAAACAAAAACCCAAAAGACCAACCTTCTCTCTGCAGTAGATACAGTTGAAAATGGCAGCTTCAGCAGATCCACTGGTGGTTTTATAGGCAACCAAAAACCCACCCTCCACCTAAAGAAATTGCTGTGGGCCGCTGCACAATGACTCACCTGTGGTGATATCTTGGCAGGTAAGGGGAGAATATGTTACCTATTGTGCATTTATGGTTAGAAGTGTGAAATTTGGAATGGTGGTACCTAAATCCCTTCTAAATCATATAAGAAAGGAAAACACAATGGGCATGACCTCTGGGAGGTGTGTCATTACATTTAATTAGGTCAGTATGTCATACTCCATTTTGATAGGTTTGCATGCAAACATTGAGTGCTAAAGTATCTAAAGACTGCATTATGTCAATTTTGACCTTGCATTTGACATAACAAATTGCTACTATAGTTTGTTGTTGGACATCAGTTAAGTAGGTCAGCTAAAATTAGGTCAAATTAAGTCACAATTAATTTTTTCATCAGTTTGTAGGTGTCTTTGATCTCCAAGCACTTTTTGCTCAGCCATAAAATAACAGCAATTGATTCTGGATCACAAGATGGTCTGAACATAGTTTTTGTGAATAAAAACAGCCGTTTTATTGAGAACAGCTTAAGTAGGTCAAGTCTTTTGAACAAAATAGGCTCACATTTCCCTCGTACCTCCTCATACTTTCTTATTTCAAATTAAATCTCTTCACTATATCTTAGAAAACAGCTGGGATGTCAAAAATGGTAATTGTGTCTATTATCATTGCTTAAGGTAATAGACAACAATTGTATTCTTCCTACATAAGGCAAGGTTTGACCTGTTTAGGACTCTTTTGACCTATAAAAATAAATCAGGTTCTCTCTTCATAACATGTATCAAAGTTCTTTTTCGGGTTTGTTTCTTTTAAACATGAATATAACTTCATTATTCATGCTTATTTTGATGTAGTTACTAAACAAATGTATGCCATAAAATTACATTGCATTGCATAGCATTCTACACCAACTCCAGGCTCCCTGAGGGAGAGTGCATCACTATATATATATATAATATATATATATATATATATATATATATATATATATATATATATATATATATATATATATATATATTGAGGGGTGAAGGAAGGTTTTGGGATAAGGGATGTTAGGACACTGGCACTCCACACTCAAAGGAATGATGTGAGGCCACGCAGGGGTGTTATGGTAACACTTTTTATTTTTATCTACCAAACAACACACACCTGAAACAAACATAAGATTCAGGTAACTACACTATCCATATTTAACTAGGCACATCATTGATGAAAGGCACACAGCATAATAGCTATATTGTCATCTAGCCGAATGTAAGAAACCCGAATTCCTTTCATCACTCATACCAAAACACCAAGTTAATCCTAGGGAACCAATAGAGAGTATACAGTTGTAAATCAGACAACCAAAGACTACAAAATAACTAGGAAAATCCTTTCCTCAATACTCTCAACTGACATTATCCTAATAATGTCCACAGAACTTAGTCTCTACTAAGATCTTTCCCAACATTGGCCCCTGTCATACCCCATGGATATTGTAGCACGAGAGAGAGAGAGAGAGAGAGAGAGAGAGAGAGAGAGAGAGCGAGCGCAGACAAATCTAGTGTGTCACAAAACCACATACAAATTAACCACTTTTGACACAAATGACTGACCATACACCAAGTCACACCTACATGTTGAATTATCTACTTTTACCCCAGCAATTACTACATGGGCCTAGCTAGGCCTAGTCCAGTACTGCATTCAAGTCTAACCTTCAAGTCTTCAACTCTTTTAGCTTTAGTAGTGGACTCTTATCTCAATTCAACTTTGCCATAGTAATCTATCCCAATAGCTCTGTTACCAAATCCACATTATCTTGATCAGTGCAATTCACAAACTTCATCTCAACATGATACACACATCAAATGATGATTACTTACTCATGAAATCCCACTTTTAACATGAACATCCATTTATAGAATAAATCTAAGATCACACAATAAAATAATAAGTCTCACGACTTTAGCCAACTATCATATACACATAGTTTCACTGTACCAGTCACAGTACTCAATCAATAACTAAATTCAGCTAGTACACACAAATAAGATTTACTTATAAAATCAGCTTTTTTCTTGATAAATCTTTTTAAGCAACAACTTATATCAAAAAGAGAAAGTCTCACTTACAGCTCAAGCAGGAGAAGAAAACTGCTGTTTCCTTCTAAGTCAATCTGTCAGGTTTTAGGCACACAGCCTAACTCAAGAAGAAAGTTGCCTCAGACAGCCAGCAAGAGAAAGACTTTAAAACGCCATCTACACCCTGTTATGTTGGTTCAGTTGCATGACTACTAATTCCAACTGACCAATGAATACATTTGGAAACTGAGATGAACAAATCCTAGCCACACATCAAATGAGGTGACAAACAAATTTAAATCAACCAATGTAGTCTCTACATGACAAATCTGCTGGTTCAATAGAAGAGAGGGGGGGGGGGGTTAATAGAGAGGGGAAAGGGGGATGCTATTCAAGAAGAAAGAGGCCCTATAAGCCTGTTGAATAAGACTAGCTGTATCAAGCTAGGTTTGAGAAAGAGGGCAGCTGATTATATTTGACTGTGGAATGTTCCTTGGTCACAAGAAGAAGCTACCCAATAATGGCTGAGGTGATGCTGGGTATGTAGCTGATAATGATTTAATGCTGCTGTCCAAAGACTATGACTCATTTCGAAATAGTATACTGCATGATGCAAGATAAAATTGGTTTCAACCAAGCATGTGTCATGATGTAAATGTAATTTGAACCTCAGGATTGATGCCCAGCTGATAATCTCCGAGTGATGGAAACAGCATACTCTTTTGAGTGTCAGGTACAGGTAAAGGTTTGGTGTATTCAGCTGGAAACAAAGGGATAGTGTGAGTTAAGCCATTTACTCATCCAGAGATAAATAGTTCACTATCATCCTCAATGATTAAATACTGAGTGAAGGAAAGTCCTTCTTCCATAGAAGAACTGATTACATAGTTGACATGTGGCTGTGGCTGATAAAGACAGTTGTATCAGCTGCAATACACATTCCTCATATCGTTGGCACTTCATATGCTCCTTAACAGTTCTCTACCTAAGTGCCTACTGTTAAATTGTAGAGTGATGCTATTGGGGATAAGATGCATGCTCAGTGAAGTTCTACTATGTCATGAAGTTTATCATCATCATCAATGCCTTTGTGCCTTATTGGCACGTAGGGCAGCAACAAAAGTTCTCCACTCCTGTCTGTCCTGGGCCAGCTTCTGAATGGTTCCCCAGGTATGTTGGAAGGTCTTCAGCTCTGCTTCAACAGTCCGACGCCAAGTGTTCTTGGGTCGTCCTCGTTTGCATTTTCCCTCTGGTGTCCAGTGGAGGGCTGTTCGGGCGATGTTTCCATGTTCCCGACGGCAGATATGCCCTATCCATCTCCATCGCCTATGCATGATGATGTTGTCCATGCTTTCTTGGTTGCAACGGGCAAAAAGTTCTTGGTTGGAGATGGTCTCAGGCCAGAAGATGCGCAAGATTCTTCTGAGATTCTTCGTGTGGAATGTGGATAGTTTGTCGAGGTCACTTTCAGTCATCCTCCAGCACTCCGAGCCATACAAAAGGGTGGAAAGTACACAGCTCTGGTATAGTCTTAGTTTGGTTCTGGTGCTGTACTGGGACGATTTCCACACATTGTTCAGATTTCTATAAGCATTTCTTGCTTTACTAATCTGGTTCTTGATGTTGCTGCCTGCTCCACCGTCATGCCTAACAGTGCTCCCGAGGTACGTGAACTCTTCAGTTGTTGGTAAAACTTCTCCGTTCACTGTGACCGGTGAGGGGTTCTGGACGTTCAGTGTCATCACCTCTGTCTTCTTCTGACTGATTTTCAGGCCTACTTGCTGTGCGAAAGTGCTGAGACGGGATGTCTTCTCTTGAATGTGATGGTGGGTATGTGAGAGCAGTGCCAGATCGTCGGCAAAATCTAGGTCTTCAAGCGTTGAGAAGGGGGTCCATCTGATGCCCGGTGACTGGTCAGCTGTTGTTTGTCTCATCACCCAATCAATTGTCAGGTTGAAGAGTAGTGCTGACATGGGGCAGCCTTGTCTGACGCCGGTTTGTACACTGAAACTGGTTTTGCTGTTTCCTACTCTGCACGTGAAGTTGTTGTAGAAGCTCTTAATGACTTGGATAATCTCCTGTGGAATTCCATATGCTCGGAGTATGCGCCATACACTTTCTCGATGAATGCTGTCAAAGGCTTTTTCAAAATCTACGAAGTTGATATACAGCTGTCTCTGCCATTCCGTGCACTGTTCGATGATGTTGCGCAGGGTGAAGATCTGGTCTATGCATCTTCTTCCTGGTCTAAAACCTGCCTGTTCCTTTCTGAGTTGTTGGTCCACTGCCTCTGAGATCCGTCCGATGATGATCTTTGCCAGAATCTTGCTGGGAACAGATAGCAGAGTGATTCCTCTCCAGTTGTTACAATTGTTCAGGGCTCCTTTCTTTGGGATCTTCACGATCATGAAGTTTATAGCGAAAGAAAAAAAAAAAAAAGAAAAAAAAAAGAAAGAAAGAAAAACCAAATGGGTTCTGTATATTATTGATCTGCCACACTGCAAAAATGATCAATCAGTTTTACAAAAATAAATGGTTGCTGGCTTTAAATATTTTACTTAAATGCAGTTGCTTTGTTTTATATCACAGTTCGTAAATTCCAGTTTGTCTTCTTCATTTGGAAACATTTAACTGGTATCTTCTATTTGCAGTCAATTACCAGAATCACAAATTGTGTGTGTGTGTGTGGTGTGTGCATGCGTGCATGCGTACGCATGTACATGCGTGTGTGTGTGTGTGTGCATGCGCACATGGTGTGTGTGTGTGTAAGTGTGTGTACATGGTGTGCGTGCATGCATGATGTGTGTCCGTGCATGTGTGTGTGTTTGTGTATGTGTGTGTGTGAATATTAAGCGCTCTGATTTGTCTTTGCAAGATATAGCGCTATACAAATTCCATTTAGTAGTAGTAGTAGTAGTAGTAGTAGTAGTAGTAGTAGTAGTAGTATGCTGGTTTTAGTTGTGTTGCCTCTGTGAATTTATGTGTAATGTTTTAAATTGTGTGATTGTGCATAAAGCCCTTACACATGCTGTAAAGCATGTTGTAAATCATCATAATGATCATATCATTATCACTGTTGTTGTAACTGCTGTTATTAACAGTATCATTACTCATTTCTTTTGTTGTTGTTGGAATTGCTGCATGAACCAAAAAAGAGGGAACTTGACTTATGACAGTAATTGACGACCATACATTTTTGTTTCGTTTGGGGGGTTTTAAAGGGGGGGGGGGGGGGGGGGGGATGGGAGAGCAGTGCTGTTCTCCCAGTCAGACAACATAAGACTTTATATCAAAAAGGAAAATTTTGACAGTGACTTCCTTATTTAGCATTACTAACTCAAAACAAGTGAATTTTAAATTTGTCTTTGTTAACAAAAAATGTGATATCACCATGGTAAAGCTAAAATATGTACTAGCACTATATTCCTGAAATCAGTCTTTTTAAAATCTTTACAGACGCAATGGAAATCTTTAGCATTTTTAAAACTAAAGTATTGCTTGATTGGATTAATAACAGAAGAAACAAACAAGCAAAAAAGAAATTGTATATACTCCAGCTACAACATTGGCAAAAATATATATGTATGTACATAACTAATCACAAAAAGGACAACGATTTTGCAAAGTATTTATTTATTATCATAAAACACATTTTCAAAATAAAAATTAACACTAAATTCATTAATAGAAGGGAGATGTTTATACAAGGGCCATCTGGATCTGCCTGCAGAACAGGGGCATAGGGGGCATGTCTTTCATCTCTGGCCCCTGCTGACAGCCAGCACACAAGCAGCAGGCTACGGCTATGGTGTACCGATGGAGTCAAAATGAATTATCGATCACTGCACCTAATACAGGGTCCTGTGATCGCGTTTCCCTTTCTAAAAATAATCGTTATGGTCCATAGTATCACTGTGCAAGAGGAATTATTTTTAACCTAAACTGCCCAATCTAGTTGGTAAGCCCCACCACTATTACCGTTGGCTTTGTCACCATTTCATTAATGTCTCTACTAACATTATTAGAAATGATAAATCAAAGTCCAATAAACTCAATGAACTAAAACAATACTTGAAATGAAAACATACTCCTTCAAAATTTCACATTCCATTTATGTCTGTTTTCGAGGTCTATGGTTATCTAACTCACCTCAAACAATCAAGAAGGCGTGGTCTTGATGGAATAGACAGCAGAATATTGAAGCTATCAGCACCAGTTATCACAGACACACTAACATATATATTTAATCTTTGTCTTGAAAAAACCCATTTCCCCAATGCCTTCAAAACAGCTAAAGTAATCCCCATCTACAAGTCTGGTGACACTTCAGACCCTTCAAACTATAGACCAATCTCCATCATATCTATCCTTTCCAAACCCTTGGAACAACATATAAACAAACACATAGTCCGTCATTTAGATACTACCAACTTAATTCACCCTAATCAGTCTGGATTTAGACATAATCACTCATGTCATACTGCACTCATTAGTCTCGTAGACAACTGGCTATCAAACATTAATGACAATAAATTTTGTGGAGTACTATTTGTAGATCTCAAGAAACCTTTTGACACAATTGACCACACACTTCTCATAAAAAAACTAGACCTGTACCATTTCACTACTAATACCTTAGAACTACTTGCTTCCTATCTAGCAAACAGGCAACAGTGTGTCTCAATAGGTACAACTACATCCAAACTACAATCCATCAATTATGGAGTACCACAAGGATCCATACTAGGACCTATTCTCTTCTCACTATACATAAACGACCTCCCTCTTCACATCAAATCCAAATGCAAACTATTTGCTGATGACACAACTATTCATACGAGCCACAATAACCTTAACTCTCTAGCAAACGCATTACAAAAAAGTGTTGATCAGCTTATTGAATGAACCAAACTAAACCATATGTCTATACACCCCCAAAAAACAAAATGCATGCTTATTACCACCAGACAAAAGCGTCAAAACTTAACCCATAAACTTACTCCCATCAAAATTAAAAAGGAAGTAATTGAACAAACCTATCACCACAAGGTTTTAGGGGTAACAATTGATGAAAATCTCAGTTGGTTCTACCACATATTTTAACTATGCAAATACATGTCCCAAAGAGGATACCAACTTTCTAAAATCAAGCACTTTCTTGACTTTCATTGAAGGAAACTATTCTTCCAATATTATATACAATCCTCAATGGACTATGCTTCTACCCTGTGGGATTCTGCTAGTGCAAACACTATGAAACCGTTACTGAGTTTGTATAAACGTGCTCTCAAACTGGTCCTTCTAAAAAAGACAAGCTTATTAGAAGCTGACTATACTCAATTAAATATTCTCCCCTTACACCAAAGGTTAAAATATAACAAAGGAGTCATGATGTTCAAGATCATGACAGGACTGTTCCATCATACTTAAAAGACAAAATCCCCCTAAACCAGTCCAGAAATACTATAAAGCCTAGTGTCCCAATTCCAAGATAGACTTATTCAAATCTAGTCTACTTTACTAAGGCCCTATGCTGTGGAACTCCCCTCCTGATTCATTTAAACAAAATCAATCAATAACAATCTACAAAACTCAACTATCAACTCGCTTGATACATCAACAATAACAGACCACAGTCCATAGCCTTAAAAACAAAGTTGCATATCCTCCCTTACCTATCTGCCCTTTCCATCTTACCTATCTGCCCTGCCCTTCCCTTCACCTGTCTGTCAGACCGTTGTCCTCTCTCTCTCTCCCTTTCAAATGTTAACTGTTGTTGTATAAGTGAGTTTACCAAAGTGAAAGCTTTTTTTTAAAAATCACACTATAGTTATAAGAAATATATCTATCATAACAATACTATGTGTTAATCTGTACGAGTATAATCAAAAAGAGTGTGGACAGTGATGATGTGCTGTTTTGAGAATTATATTCAGTATTTTTTTGCTATGTCGTTTTTGTTTTGTTTGTTTACAAACAAAAAGCATTATCTTTAACACACACACACACACACACACACACACACACACACACACACACACACACACACGCACACACACACACTCACCCTCTCTCTCTCTCCCACTCTCTCTCATTTCTTCGCCACTATGACCATATAGATTCGGCTGGGTGGTTTTTTTCCCCTTTCTTTTCTTCCTTGTTTTTATTGTGTGAGAGTATGGGTATTGAGCTTATTTGATTATCATGACATACAATTTGCATGAGTAATCAAAATAAGTGTTGAGGGTGATCGTGTACTGTTTTGAGAATTATAAATTTAGTACCATCTCTGAAACACACACACACACACACACACACACACACATTCTCTCTCTCTCTCTGGTCATTCAAGGTTACTTTTGGATTGATTCAGAGTTTGCAGTTTGTTTCACATTGGCTTTGAAGTTGTGTTTGCTTTCGCTTTCTTTGCTTACTTAATTTTGTATTAGACTGGTATTTTCATTTCCAAATTTTGACTTTCTGCTCTTTGCTTTTGTGCTTGTTGGTGGTGTAAATGTTGTAGAGATATAATTTTGCATTAGTTATAAGTCTACTTTTGAAACTTTTTTGTATTGTGGGTTTGCTAAAATTGTGCGAGTTCAGAATAAGATTGTTAGAGTGAATAATTTTTTTTGGTAGTTTTACCTAATTGTATACAATATGGCAAAACTGTCCAATTCCAATGGTTGCTAACTAGATATGGATTCAAAGTAGGGCTTTTTTAAATGTTTGTCATCATGCTAAATAAAGTTTCAGACTTGCCCTCCATTTTATCAAATGTAAATAGTCCCTTTCATATTTTTGGCTTTTCTGAGTCAAGGTTGTCACGTAATGTAGCAGATGATATAATATCAGTTCCGAGCTATAATTCTATCAGACGAGATGCCAAAACCAAATTAGAAACAGGGTTAATAACCTATATACATCATTCAGTAAATTATAAGCAGATAACATTATTTGATAACTATGGCATTGAATGTATATGGCTAGAAGTACGCCTGAAAGAGCCAAACCAATACTAGTTGGATTTTTGTATGGAAACCCAGATGAACGCATCAGTTGGTTTGATAGTTTTGAACAAATGATGGATGATGTTTGTAGCTACTCAACTGAATTAATCTTACTTGGTGATTTCAATATTGATTTACTTAAGCCTAATGATAAATGGAAAAGAATCTTTGAGGTGTATAATCTGTCACAATTGGTAACTACTCCTACAAGGAAAACTCTACGTTCTGAAACACTGATTGACCATATATACACAACCACTCCATCTAACATTGTAGAACTGTCTGTACCTGTATATGGTCTTAGTGATCACTATCCTGTATGCTTTACTTGGTCAAAAAAAGGTGCTAAAATACCCAGATGCAAACACAAATACATTTCTTTCCGCAGCTATAGAACGTTTAATGCAAAAAATTTTTGGTCCGACTTATGTAAAGCTAACTTCTCCGATGTCTATCAGTTTACTGACCCAGATGAAGCACTTGAAATTTGGTATAATATTTTTTCATCTATCTTTGATAGTCACGCCCCTCTTAGAATCAAACGTGTAAAAGCTAAAGATAAACCACCTTGGTTAACTGATGAAATCACTGAAGCCATAACCGTCCGAGATAATTTACTAAAATCAACAGGAAGAGATGAAAAATTTAAGGAACAACGTAACAGAGTGACATTCATGAAACGAATTGCAAAAAAGAAATATTTCAGTGAGTTAATATCATCTAAGGACCCAAAGTCTCTCTGGAAAGCAATTAATCAGTTAGCCGGTAAATCATCTTCATCAAGTGCTTCATCAGGTACAGGTCTATCTGCAGATAATATAAATCAACACTTTTGTTCTATTGCTGAAAAAATTGTAAATATTGACCGCTCAGAATTCAATTACTTACCAATTTTACAGGAATATTGTAGCTCTAAGTCAACAAAGTCTAAACTGTCATTCAAATATATTGGTGTGCATGAAGTGCATAAGGAGTTGTGTTCATTAAAACAAACAAAATCCCGTGGCTTAGATAATTTAGACAGCAAAATTTGAAGATTTCCGCGCAAGTAATATCTGAACATCTTACATATATCTATAATCTCTGCATTGAAAAAAGTTCCTATCCTCAAATGTTTAAAGTTGCCAAAGTTGTACCTATTCTTAAATCTGGAGATCCAAATGACCCTTCCAACTATCGACCTATTTCGATTCTATCTATTTTATCCTTTAGAAAAGCATTTAAAGCAACATCTTCTGTCATACTTTACTGAGCATAACTTATTTCATCCTAATCAAAGCGGCTTTAGAGAAAATTATTCATGTCATACTGCACTCAGTAATCTCATAGAGCAATGGCATTTAAATATCAACAATAAACATCTTAACTGGAGCAGTTTTTGTAGACTTTGCCAAGGCATTTGACTGTATTGACCACAAACTCTTAGTAAAGAAACTGGCTATGTATGGTTTATGCGCAGACTCTCTAAAACTGATTACCTCGTTTCTTGATAAAAGGCGACAAGCTGTTTATCAAGATTCAATTATGTCGTCCCTTTTGCCTGTGAAGTATGGTATTCCTCAAGGTTCCGTGCTAGGGCCAGTCCTCTTTTCTATATATATAATAATAATAATAATAATAAATGGAATTTATATAGCGCTATATCTTGTAAAAAACAACAAACCAAAGCGCTTGCATCCATTCCACTCCTACACATGCAACCAACAATGATTAATAGTTTAAAAAGTTCAAATACACACGAACACACGCGCGCACACGCGCGCACGTACGCACACACACACAAACACACACACAGGTTATATGCTTCAGCAGGGTGATGAGAATTTAGGCCACTGAAGGCAAGGACAGATAATTATGAGATGAAACTGTAGGGGGAGGTCTTAGGTTTGAAATAGGTATGTCTTGAGGCTGGATTTAAAAGTGTTGTAAGTAGGCTTTTCGCGAAGGGAGAGAGGGAGGTCATTCCAGATCGCTGGACCAGAAACAGAGAAAGAGCGACGGCCAACGGTGGACTGGTTGAATCTAGGTATTTGTAAGCACAGGGTATCTGCAGCAGAGCGGAGGGAACGAGAAGGAGTGTACAGGTGAAGACATTCACAGAGGTAGGAAGGTGCTGTTTTATGGAGACATTTGTAACAGAGGGTATATCAACGATCTTCCTCTCCATGTTTCATCCACTTGTGAACTCTTTGCTGACGATACTACCATACATACAGCTGATCATGATGTAAACTATGTAGCTACTATATTGCAAGAAGACTTAAACAATCTAGCAGCGTGGTCAGAGTGTAATCACATGGCTCTCCATCCTTTGAAATCAAAATTCATGGTGATTGCCACAAGACAAAAGCGCCAAAACTTTAAAATCAAACTAAATGGAATAAAGATTTACGATAAAATACTAGAAGAAGTCAGTTCATATAAACTACTTGGTCTAAATATCGATAATAATTTGTCATGGTCAGATCATGTTTTTAGTGTTTCTAAAAAAAATATCTAAGAAGCTATTCCAACTTAATCGAATAAAACATTTCCTGGATCAACATACTCGAAAACTATTCTTCTATGCTTACATAAAACCTGATCTGGACTATGCATCTACATGCTGGGATTTGGCAAGTAAAAACTGTATACGACAACTTGAGAGAGTATATAAACGGTCTCTCAAGTTAATTCTCCTTAGAACTACTTCCTTAGAAACTAATAGCTACAAAGAGTTAAACATTCTTCCTTTTAGTTTACATTGTCTCTTTAATAAAGGTGTATTTATGTATAAGATCATGAATAAACTAGCTCCTCCTTATCTTTGTCAGAGGTTCCCTGTTAAAACTGTTCGTAACAAAAGTAGTGTTGTTACTCCTCGTCCAAGAACCGATCTCTTCATGTCGTCTCTTGTTTATTCTGGCAGCAAATTATGGAACGAAATCCCAGTCTTTATAAAAGAGAAAAGTAGCATATCATCTTTTAAAAAAGCGTACCACACACACTTGTTTAATTTCCTGTAATATACATTGGGTGAGCATGCTTGTTGAACTGTGTGTGTGTGTGTGTGTGGTGTGTGTGTGTGTGTGTGTGTGTGTGTGTGTATGTGTGTGTTGTGGGTGATGCTCTACTGCTTGTTTGTTAGGGTGTTGTGTGGTTGTTGTGGGTTGGTGTGGTTTTTTTTGTTTTTTTTTTGTTTGTTTGTTTTTTTTTGGGGGATGTTGTTTTTTCATGCTTCAACTAATGCTCATTGTTTGATGCCGTGCAAATGTGTGGCTATGATACTTTGATGATTATGACGTAAGGCTATTATAAAAATTTAATGTGAGATGTAAAATTTGAGGAGATGTGTGTGTGTGTGTGTGTGCGTGTCTGTGCATATGTACACGCAATGTGGGGTGTGTGTGTGTGTGTGTGCGCGCGCGCGCGCGCGTACGTACGTTGTGTGTGAGTAAGTGTGTGTGTGAGTGTGCTTGCGCGCGTGCGTGTGTGTGAGGGTGTTTGCGCGCGCGCGCGTGTGTGTGTATGTATGAGTGTGTGGGTGTGGGTGTGTGTGTATGTCTGTGTGTGTATCTGTGTGTGTGCGTGTATGTGAGTGTTGATTTTTTGGGGAGGGTTGTCTGTTTAGTGGAGTGGGTGTGTCAGGGAGGGAGTTTGTCAGTGTTTAATTGGTCTTGTTTATTCAATCGATGGTTAATTTTTGTGGTCTTTCATTGATTTCTTGATTTACCAATAATTGAATGGAAAATTGTGTGATTCATTTCATTGCTTTTGACACTATTTTATTTGTTGATTCATTGGTTTATTCATGTTTGTTTCACTTTTTGCCCATGAGGGCCTGGTGTAAAGAAGCCTCTGGCTTATCCAATTACCCTCATTAAAATATTCGAGTTCGAGTTCGAGTTCTCTCTCTCTCTCTCTCTCTCATCTCTCTCTCTCTCTCTCCTCATCTCTCTCTCTCTCTCTCTCTCTCTCTCTCTCTCTTCTCTCTCTCTCTCTCTCTCTCTCCTATAGTTGTGGTGTATTCTAATGAAGGACACATTCATGCTTTCTATTTTCAATATTATTTTGGGCTTATTGACTATACTTGAGCTCCAGTGAATGTCATATTTCAATATCTTAGTATTATGTGTAACAACTATGTGTACTATTCTACAATATGAAGGCATTCAATTTTTATGATCTATAAGTTTGGCCTTCTCTCTAGTTGATTTGTTTGGGGGGGGGGGGGGGTTGTTTTTTGTTTTTGGTGTATGTGTGTGTATGGGGTGGGAGGGGGGGGGCGGTGGTTTGGGTTTGTGTGTGTGAGTGGTTTTTTTTTCTGTGTTTCTTTCTTCTTTTTTCTCTTTTGTTTGTTTTGTTGTTGTTTTTTTTGTTGTTTTTTGTTTGTTTGTTGTTGGGTTTTTTTGGGGGGTTGTTGTTTTTTTTGTCTGGTTTTTGTGTGTGTGTGTTTGTTTTTTTCTCTTTTAAAAAAAGTGTTTTCCCCCTTTGCTTCTACTGTTTGAAAGTATGAGTATTGGGTTCATTATTAATATGTGACCCTACGGTCGGGGACTGGATGTAAAAAAGCACATGAGTACTTATTCATTATCCTGGTAAAAAAAAGTCTCTCTTATTTACAATGTGTAGATGTTCTTTTTATGACTTTATTGGGGTTTTTCTCCCCTCTTTATTGTGTGAGTATATGGGTATTGCACTTACTTTATCATCATAACATTCAATTTGTATGTGTATAATCAAAAAGTGTTGGTGTTGATCGTGTGCTATGTGAGTATTATATAATTAGTATTATCCCTAAAACACACACACACATACATACACACACGCGCGCACACACACACACACACACACCACACACACACACACACACACACACACACACACACTTAAACACATTCTCTCTCTCAATGAATGTATAGGTTTAGATTTCTTCTTTTGTTTTGTTTCTTGTTTTTATTATGTGAATGTATGGGTATCGGGTTTATTTCATTATCATGACATATAATTTGAACGAGTATAATTAAAAATGAGTGTTGATGGTGATCGTGTACTGTTTTGGGAATTATATATTGGATATTATCTCTGAAATACACACACACATTTCTGTCTCTCTGTCTCTGTCTCTGTATATCTCACCTTTTACCGTTTTGCTTATAGTTATAGTGTATCCTGATGAAGGATTCATATTTTATATTTTCAATACTTTATTGGGCTTGTCCGCTGTACTTAAGTTTTAATGAGTGTCCTATTTCAATATCTTATTGTTATGTGTAACAAGTATATGTACCATTTGACAATGTGTGGATGTTTATCTTTATGACTTATTAAGTTTGGTTGTTGTTATTTTTCTTGGTTTTGTTGTTCTTGTTGTTGTTTGTTTTATCTTTTTTTTTCTTTTTCCTTCTTTTGTTGATTGGTTTTTCCTTTCTCCTTGTTTGTTTGTTTTGGTTGGGGGGGGGGGGGGGGGTGTTTTTAGGGTTTCTTTTTGGGTTTTTTTGTTTTTGTTTGTGGGGGGCTGTTTTGAAAAGGGTTATTTCCCCTTGTTTCTACTGTGAGAGTGTATAAGTGTTGGGTTATTATTAAGATTTATCCCTACGGGCGGGGACTGGATTTTAAAAAGCACATGAGTGCTTATTCTTTTATCCTCGAAATAAAAGAATTTGTCATTGTCATTCTCTCTCTCTTCTCTCTCTCTCTCTCTCTCTCTCTCTCCCCTCTCTCTCTCTCTCTCTCTCTCTCTCTCTCTCTCTCTCTCTCTCTCTCTCTTCTCTTCCAAGCCCAACAAATGTATTGTGGTCCAAGGCCAATGTACATTAAATCATTTCAGAGTTCAGAGTTCAGAGTTCTCTCTCTCTCTCTCTCTCTCTCTCTCTCTCTCTATATATATATATATATATATATATATCCTCGTCCACCTCCCCTTCCCCTCCTCCTGGAGTCCTGTTTCTACATTATATCTGTGTTCTATTCGGTGCGTTTAGGTGTCGAGTCATAACGCTAAGGGCTTTCAGCTCTTGCTGAACACTTCTTTTATTTTCCTTTTCTTTGTACTCCCCACAGACAGCCTTTGCTCTACCACTCCTCATTTCGACCATGACAGCACACACACACACACACACACACAACACACCACACCACACACACCACACCACACCACACCCCACACACCCCCACACACCACCACACCCCACACACACACACACCACACCACACACACACAACCCCACACACACCACACACCCACCCCCACCACACACACAACCACCCCCACACCAACACACACCACACACACACACACACCACACAACACACACACCACACACCGCACCACACACACACACACACCCACCCCCACACCACACCACACCCACCACACACCACACCCCCACCACACCACCACCACAAACCCACACACCACACTACACAACCACACAACCACACACACCCCACACCACACACCACACCCACCCCCACCACACCCCCCCACACCACACACACCACACACACACCACACCACACCACACCACACCACACAAACCCCCCACCACCACCCCACCGCACCACACACACACACATACACCACACCACACCACACCACCACCACACCACACACCACCCCACACACCACACCACCACAACACCCACCCCACACACACCACACCACACACACACACCACACCACACCACACACACCACCACACCACCACCACACATTACAAACCACCACCACCACCACACCACACACACACACACATACACCACACACACCACACCACCACACCACCACCACACCCACAAACACACACTCACATACACCACACCACACACACACAACGCCACACCACACCACACACAACCACACCACCACCACACCACACACACTACACACACACACCACCACCACACCACACCACACAACACACACACACATACACCACACCCACACACACACACACACCCACACCACACACACCCACACCACCACCACCACCACACATACACACACCACCACCACCCACACCACACACACCACACACATACCAACCACACCACACACACCACACACACACACACCACCACCACCACACCACACACACACACACCACACCACACACACACCACACCCACACACACACACACACCACAACAACACACACACACCACACCACCACCACACCCACACACACACACACACCACACCAACACAACCACACCACACCACCACCCACACCACACCACACATACACACCACACCAACACCACCGCCACCACACCACACACCCAACATACACCCCAACACCACACACCACATCACACCACACCACACCACCACCACACCACACACACAACCACACCACATCACCACCACACACACACACACACACCACACCACCACCACACCACCACACACACCACACCACACCACACACACCACACACCCACACCAACACACACACACCACAATACACACACACCCACCCACACCACACATACACACACCACCACCCCCACACCACACACCACCACACACATAACCACACCCACACCCACACACACAACCACAACACCACACACCACACCAAACATACACACACCACCACCACACACCACACACACACACACACCATACACCACACAACCCACACACACCACACCACCCACACACCCACACCACACATACTCACACACCACCACCACCAACACCACACCACACACACACACATACACCACACCACACCACCACACATACACACACCACCACCACCACACACCACACACACACATATCCACACCGCCACACACCAACATAAACACCACCACCACCACACCACACACACACACACATACACACCACCACACACCACACATACACACACACCACCACCACAACACACCCACAACACACATACACCACACCACACCACCACATACACCACACCACACCACGCTCCACACACAACACACACATACACCACACCACACACTCACTACAAATACACCACACCACACCACACATACACACACACCAACCACCGCACCACACACAAACACACATACAAACACACACACCACACATACACACACACCTCACCACACATACACACACCACCCCCCACACCACCCACACACACACATCACCACACACACCACAATAACACACACCACACCCATACCACACCACAACCACACATACACACACCACCACCACACCACACCCACACACACACACATCTCCCACACCACACCACCCACACACCCACACCTCCACCACACCACACCACAATACACACACCACACCACACCACACCACACCACACATACACACACACCACACCACTCAACCACACACACACACCACACCACACCACCGCACCACACAACACACATACACAACACCACTCACCACACACAAACACACCGCACCACACACACACACAACATACACCACATCAACACCACCCCACCACCACACCACAACACACCACCCACACCACACCACACACCACACACACACACACACACACCACACACAACACACACACACACACACACCACACCACACCACACACACACCACAAACTCCACCACACCAACACCACCACATACACACCACACATACTCCACACACACACACACCACACACACACACCACACACACACCACCCCACTCACCACACACTACACAACACCACACCACACATACCACACACACCACACCACCGCACCACACAACATACACACAACACACCACCACACCACACCACACACCACCACACCACACCCACTCACGCCACATGTTGTTGACGAATGAAGGTTTGGGTGGCGCAGAACGACACGCGGTCAGGCCGATCAGCATGCGCTGCAGCTCGTTGCAGGCGTTGTCCCATTCCCCTGAGGGGCACAACACATCACCACAGTTTAACAACAAGTGATAACACCACAGTGTAACAACAAGTGATAACACCACAGTTTAACAACAAGTGATAACACCACAGTTTAACAACAAGTGATAACACCACAGTTTAACAACAAGTGATAACACCACCACATATCTAATATCACTGAGAGAGAACAGACGTTAAAAACTGAAGACAACAACAACAACAACACCACCACACCACACACACACAAACCACTCCACACACACCACACACACGCATACCACTTCACACCACACGCACGCATACCACACAACACCACACCAACACACCACACACACCACACACACCACACAACACCACACCACACACACACACACACCTCCACACCACACCACACACACACCAACCACACACACAAACACACCACCACCACCACCACACACACACACACACACATACACCCCACCTGAACACCACCACACACACACCACGCCGACACCACACCCACATTACAGCACACCACACCCACACACCACCACCACCACCACATCACACACACACACACACTCACCACACACACACACACACCACACACACAAACACCACCACACCACACACACACAACACCACCCACCATCACCACACCACACACACACACACCCCACCACCACCACACCACACCTCTCACACACACACACACACACCCACCAAACCACCACACACACACACAACCACACCACACACACCACCACCACCACCACACGACCACCACACATTACCACACACACAACACACACACACACCACCACCACACCACACCCACACACCACACACAAGTATATTATGCTCTCTCTCTCTCTCTCTCTCTCTCTCTCTCTTTCTCTCTCTCTCTCTCTCTCTCTCTCTCTCTCTCTCTCTCCCATCTCTATCCTCTCTCTCTCTCTCTCTCTTCTCTTCTCTCTTCTCTATCGAACAGTTACACACATACACAACAATACGCACGTACGCACACGTTGTGCGCACACATGCGCGCGCACACAGAGGCGAGCGCACGCACCACACAAGCATAGTTATGTCTCTCTCTCACACACACACACACGCAGCACGCGCGGCGCGCACACACTCACATACACAAACGCCACACTCCCCGCCACCCCCCCACCCACCACCACGCGCGCATGTCGCAATGTATACACATACATGTGGGATAAGCCTGGTGGTTGAATGATTACGCATTGAGCTTGTGATATACTAATCCCGGGTTTGATTCTCGTTGAGAGGATTTTTCCTCTGGAGAAGTGCCGACTCCCACTCTCCCAAAAGTCCTTCCGATGAGACTATAAACCGGGGCCCTGTGTGCTAAACGCAAGAAGAACATCTTGTGTATTACGTTAAAAACCCGTTTCGCTTTACGGAAGAGTAGGCCATTGTTGCCTGTGGGAACTAATGACAAAACTGACAAAAAAACTCATACACACGGGGGACTGGATGTAAACAACACATGAACGGACTTATTCATTTTATCTCGAATTAAACGAATAAAATTAATAAATAATTGCATCAATCAATCGATCAATCAATCAGAATTAATGTGCCTGGTCGCAACACCTTACACACGCACGCATCACACACATACGCGGCCCACATAGACGCCACGCCCGCACGAATTGACACCACACATAGTGACGCAATGCACGCACACTCGCATGCAAACACTCGCGCAAACAAGAACACACAACACATTACAGAAAACAAACAAACAAATACTGGGCTCGCACGCAGCACAACACTTGCACGTGCGTGTGCAAGTGCGCGTGCTCTCACACAACATAAAATAAGTGTATTTATGTTTGTATATATAATAGTATATATATATATATATAGATATTGATATATATTTAGAGAGAGAGATATATATATACATAGATGTATATATGTTTTATAAAGCTTGCTGATATTATTATATTCACAGGTCGTGAGTTCTGTCATTGCTCCTTGGCAATGTTGGGGTTTGGAGGGTTGTGGTGGGGAGAGGGAGGGACGTGGAGTGGAGGAGGTGGAGAGGGGGGGGGAAGGGGGGGGGGGAGTGATAGGAGGTAGGAAAGGAGTACTATCCAGGGGAACATTACATGATCTCAGAAAGTTGGCTATGTTCTGTTTGGGTAGGTGATGATTTTGAACAGGTACTCAGTAATCCTCTAGTTTAAAAAGCTGTTTTATTATTAGGTTATCCATGCAAGCTGAAGGAAGCTTCAGATGGAAGCGAAAATTTGTATTTTACCTCAACTGTTGTGCTTAAAGGGATGTGGTGCCACAGCAGAATTTTGGGGTTTTTATCAAGACATTATATGGCATATATGTATTACACTTGTCTTGATAATATATATATTTATATATATATATATATATATAAATTTATTATATATTTATATATATATACATGTATATATGGAATATATATATATCTATTATATTTTATATGTATATATTGTATATATGTGTGTGGGTGTATGTATGTAGGTATGTATGTTGTATGTATGCTATGTTAGTGGGGAGAGACAGACAGACAGTGGACAGACAATGAAAAAGTACTCTGTAAAATATGATAAACGTTTCACATTCATCATTTAGCCCTACCTTTTCTGTTTTCTACTACAATACTGCTCCAGCAGCAGCAACAACAACACCACCACCACACCAAAACAATGACAACACCAACAACAACAAACATTTACCATTTACGGTTCAAGTGCCAGGAGAAGCCCAGAGAAAGAATGGACCCTCCCCACCCCCCCCCTTCCAGGAATGAGGAGGGAGGAGGGAGCATGTGGTCACATGCCCAATGTCTGGAATCGTGACTCAACTCTTGAGGTTCAGCTGCCATGGAAGGTAGGGGCAAAGGTTTCTCTGTATCTGTGTCTGTTGTCAATCTGTAATGTCTGCTGCCTGTCTCTGTCTCTGTCTCTCTCTGTCTCTCTGTCTCCCCCAACCACTCACACTCAATTGTCTGTAAGTCCATAAGGACGTACTTCAAATATTCCACCTCCTACCCCCACCCAAACTCCCGACACAATAATTATTTACCCTCCATGATTCACATTTTTTAAAAATATGATACCATGAACAACAAACAAAACAAACAACAAACACCAACCCCCCCCCCCCCCCCCTTTCCCCCCCCCCCCCCCCCCCCCCCCCCCCCCCCCCCCCCCGCCCCCCCCCCCCCCCCCCCCACCCCCCCCCCCCCCCCCTCCCCTCCTCCTTCTCTAGCCCGACCTTTCCTCACTGGCAACAAGCATGGACTTGCACAGAGCATCCGCCTCTTGATGATCGACCAGGCTAAGGGAAGTGCGGGGGTGAAGGTGACCTACTCTAACCAGTCAGTACCAGTTTTCAGCTCCCATCATCATTAGATCTGCCCTTGCATGGTGAAAGTTGAGAATGACACAGAGCATCCGCATCTAGCTGATCAACCAGGACTACAGGGCAGGTGCGGGCGGTGAAGGTTACCTACCTCTAACAGTCAGTACAGTTTTCAGCTCCCATCCATTATAGAATCTGCCCTTGCATTGGTGAAGTTTGCGTGACACGGCATCCGCCTCTAGCTGATCAACCAGATACAGGGCAGGTGCGGGCGGTTGAGGGTGGACCTACCTCTAACAGTCAGTACCAGTTTTCAGTCCCATCATTTTAGATTCTGCTTGCATTGGTTGAAGTTGCGTCGACACAGAGCTATCCGTCCTCTAGCTGATCGACCAGACTACAGGGACAGTGAGCGGGCGGTGAAGGTGACTCTACTCTATCCAGTCAGGACAGTTTTCAGCCCCCATCATTATTAGATCTGCCCTGCATTGAGTGAAGTTGCGTGACAACAGAGCATCCGCCCTCTAGCTGATCGACCAGAATACTGGGACAGTGCGGGCTGGTTGAAGGTGACCTTCCTTAACCAGTCAGTTACCAGGTTTTCCAGCTCTATTCATCAGAGATTGCCTTGATTGGTGAAGTGCGTGACAGGCTGAAATCAGATCGCTAAGCTTTAGGCCTCCTACGTGGTGTGAGCAATAGACAGCCAACGTGAACAGGCTCCTACCCAATCCACCCGCTTTCCCCTCCCTCCCCGGCGCCACTCCCCAGCCCCCAACGCCTTACCCTCCCTCCCCACCACTCCCTACTACCCACCCCCCTCTCTCCCCAGCTTCCCGCTTTCTTTCATAATAAAAAGGTAATCCATGAAAAAAAACCCACTTGTTAATGATTTTAGAACTTCCTGCCTGCTGAACCTGTTTGAAAGCAAAACCAGTCTAGCGGTAAGCCTCAACTTATTTAAACCAGACAGAAATATGGAATCTGAGTGTAGGATGTATTTTTTTTTGGGGGAAAGAAGAAGGTTTGGTTCAAAAACAGCCCCCAGGGGTAATATTACACTAGCATATTCAAATTCAAATACCGATGGCAGCGCGAGCAGTGCATACAGTATAGTTACCGTGCAATCGAAATGAGTAATAGGAAAACTATACTATCTAACGCATGAAGTGTTTACAACATTCAACGATTGAGTAACAGCCAAACACTACATCAGTACAGAGCCAGTCATGTTTATACTGTATAACATACAATACACTCATTAGCACTGTTCTTTCCAGAAAGAATATGAACTTAGTGACTGTGTTTTTTGGTGTGTGGTGGGGTTTTTTTGGTGTTGAAGTTTCACTATGAAACTGGGTGTGGAGTTTTAAAACATCTATGCATCAAAAAAATAATATATAAAAAATTACAATTATGTTTACTGCAACATTTCTTGCAAAAAATGGCATGGACAGGTTATACTGAAATTCCTGCCCAGGTTTAGCATTGTTACAATCATTGCGTAAACGTTCTGTGATTGTACTGTGGGGAATGTCTAAAATTCTTCTGATCTGTATAGACTGTCAGTGATTCAAAGTTTTTTTCTTCCTGTAGTAGTAGTTGCAGTAGCAGTAGATGCGATTGTTCCTGCTACTGCTGCTGTTGCTAGTGTTGTTGTTGCTGTTGTTGTTGTTGAATAGTGTTACATGTGTCTAAATCGCCTTGAAGGGAACATACATTCAACAAAAGAAAAGGATGAGAGAGGAGAGAGAGAGAGAGAGAGAGGAGACGGAGAGAGAGAGGATGTGTGTTGTGTGTGTGTGTGTGTGTATGTGGGTGTGTGTGTGAGTGTGTGTGCATGCCAGACAAACAAGGACAGACAGACAGAGACGCAAGAGACAGAGAGAAAAAAAGGGTGGGGAAAAATCTCAAACGTAGAGAGTCTATCGTTGTCCAGATTGAGAGAGAGAGAGAGAATGAGAGAGAGTGAAAATTGAGAGAGAGAGAATTGTGTGTGTGTGTGTGTTTGTGTGAGTGTGTGTGTGTGTGTGTGTGTGTGTGTGTGTGTGTGTGTGTGGTGTGTTGTGTGGGAAAACAAGACAGACAGATAGAGACAGCAAGAGACAGAGAGGGGGAAAAAGGCGGGGAGGGGGGGGGGGGGATCTCAAAACGTAGTAGAATCTATCCTTGTTCAGATTGCAGACTTTCTGCTGGGTGAGTTTGCCCTGTTCCTTTCACTGGCTCCAGCATAATTATCTACTCATCCAAACTACTAGCAAAGAACACACCACCTATCATTTTGACCACTTTCCCCTCTGTTTTCTTGTAGTACTCGTGCATTCATACTGCATCCATAGAAAGGGAAAAAAGAAACACAGAAGAAAAACCCCACTTTTCTTTGAAGCCTTGGCCCCTGGCTTCAAACTGGTACATGTGGTTTTGCACAAAATTGGGTGGGCTTGGGTTGTGCTGTATTTTTCTTTTCTTTCTTTTTGTAAATATCAAACTGTACCTCCTCAAGTCTGTTGTCGTCTGCTAGCTTCCTAACCACAATACTGGATGCACTGAGTCAACACTGTGGGATCGGAACACAAAGCAACGTTCATTTTCATGATCAGTTCCAACTTTCTTAGGCCTACCTGGTATTGCTCTGTGTTATCGTCTCCCTCCCTCCCACCCCACCCCCCAAACAAACAAACAAACAACAACAACAGCAAAAACAAGTACACAGTGCATTTTTTCATACTTTGAAAAAAAAAGTGAAAATCACCAGATGTTTTTTCTTCTGATTAGCACTCTAAGAGTATACATGATCCGGGGAGCCTAAAGGTTGGGAGTGTTCGCCTAATGCCTCTCTCTCTCTCTCTCTCTCTCTTCACTCTCTCTCTCTCCTCTCTCTCTATCTCTCTCGCAGTTCTTTTACACATCACACTCTGTCATAGGAACACCGGAAGCTCTTTCCAGATACCATCCCCACCCGTTTGAAATTCTGTGCTAGAAATGTCCTCTTTTCTATCACCTTTTTCGTTGTTGGTCTCTGTCTTTTTTTTACCTTACCTTTTCTGTTATCTCTCTCGTTTGTTGTCTGCCTTACCAGTCCATTCGCCTGCACTTTTCAAGCAAATCTTTCAACTCTGCTCTCTGTTCTCATAAAAAAGACAGTTTGCCCCTATAGTTGCGTGTTGCTGTCTTCGATTTTCCGTCTGTTCACTCTCAGTG
>CM054134.1:95653147-95665163 GCA_028751875.1 Rapana venosa
ACGACTGCATGGGGGAGGGAGGAAAGGGAAGGGGGACAAGATGAGGTGCACACCCCGACAACAGAGTGTATGATTCACACTTTTTTTTTTTTAAATGCCTCACAAAACAATGACTGGATATCCGGTAAGCCTAAATACGGTAAGAACGGTGCATTGGCATAGTACCGCTGAATGGTGCAGTGGAATATCACCGCTGAATGATTAATCAAGAGACCTCGATTTGTCCTGCATATTTCTGTTGTGTTTCTTTTTCTTTTTACAAAAAGTAGTGTCGTTGCTGTTGTTGGTTGTTGTGTGGTTGTTTTGGGTTGGGGGGTGGGGGTTTTTGGGGGTTTTAAAAATAAACTTTACAGTTTTGTATGTTTTCAGATTATATCAGCTTGTTCTTCAATAAATTTAATCTACACCCAGTAAAGATTCTCTCATCATATTGGATTTTGGGGGGCGGGGGGGCGGGGTGTTCTTGGGGAAGGGGGGGTGTTGGGGGAGGGGGGGTGTAGGGACAAGATTATACATCTAGTAACAGAAATGCATGACTATTAGTTGATAAATGCTGTTCTGGCTAAGCAGTTTTTCTTGGTTACTGACAAATCTATGAAGGGCGCTGTAACAGTTGTTTTGTATGCATTTGCGTATCAACAGAGGGGTTGGCTTCTGTCCTTTTTTTTTCCCTTCTTCTTCGTGAAA
The DNA here is from genome assembly GCA_028751875.1 of Rapana venosa. Lineage (NCBI taxonomy): Eukaryota > Metazoa > Mollusca > Gastropoda > Neogastropoda > Muricidae > Rapana > Rapana venosa. Next base: position 95,653,835 of record CM054134.1, read on the forward strand.
AGGGCATGGCTTTACATAAAGAATGTTTATCGACCATGTAGATCAAAACACAAGAATTCGATGTGTAAAGAGCTGTTTATACTGTCTATGAGATGAAAACATACGTGAAGATAAATTTAGACGAATATCTGGAAGGAGGGGAGGGGGGAGGGGGTGGGGGGTTCGTAGAGCTCCGAGGTTCACCAATGGTAAGATTTTGCGTACGCCACCATTTTTAATCCCCCCCCCCCCCCTATCCCCCACTCCTCCATGAAGGTAGCCACATTACAACCTTGGGGATAGACAACTATTCAAACTGGGTTGTATGCAGACTCAGATTGTGGGAAATTCATGAGTGCAAGCATTATTGTACGAGACATACTAATGTAGGTCTGATTTTGGTATTTGTATAGATAAGCTGCATTTCGCTTTGCCTTGTCCTGTTTTGTAAAAAAAATGAAGTCAATGAAAGAGCGTGACACTTGCGGCGCGCCAGACTATCGTGACTATCCTACGCTGACCGGTTTGTGTTACGTCCGATGTTGTCATCGCTAAAAAAAAAAAAAAAAATATGAAGACAATGTTGTGGAGAACGTGGCAGTCTCTTTGTGTAAAGCCTTGTGTATGTTATCGATTAGGATCTCTTCGTGCCTGCACTACCTCATTGCCTGCAGTGTTTCCCGGGGAATCTAGTAGGCCTACGCCTGGTATTACACCCTACCCCCTTCATGAAAACCATCAGTCATAACTATCACAACACACACGAGTATAGCGCGCTTACACACACACACACACACACACACACACACACACACACTTATATCACATAATATCTCGTCTAATATCACTTTAAGTGGAAAGATGTGAAAGCGAAGAACCAACAGAGAGACAGAGAGAGAGTATATTGTACAGTAGCCAATCATATTGTTCAATTACCGCCCATTTTGGGGATATAATACATTGTACAGTACTCTTAGAAGCCATGTTTGGCGTACACTTATTTCATGCACTGATACTACGTTGTTCTGAAGAAATACATTTTTGTTTAATAACCCTCTTGTTGTTGGATTCTACAGAGCTAAATTGCCTGTAGATTTTGAATTCTTTGAAGGTTTTCAACCCCAACTGACTTACTTTACTGCTAAGACAATTGTGTGTGTGCATGACAAGCTATCAAGCTGAAATTTTGTCACAAGCTAGGTATGTCTTTGTACTTGCATTTAGACACAAGTTTATGTGTCTGATCACCAGATGTCTTGTCATTGTCACCTTATTTGTCACCAATCATAGGTAGAAATAGGTATATATGATTTAAAACAGCAAATTTCTGCATGGATTTGACAATAGTTTGCATAGTTAGTGACGAATAAGAAGTGATGCCCAGCTGATGTGTTTCCAATGGTTATTGGGGGGTTGCAATAATACTTCAAGGATGTGTCACCACAATGTCCCCTTAGCACCTGTTGTCCAACAACACACATACACACACCAACCACACCACCACCCACCACACACACACCACACCACACCACCACCAACACCACCACACACAACCACACACACACCACACACACACACACCACACACACACACACACACCACACCCACACACACACCACAAACACCACCACACCACACCACACATACACACAACATACACCACACCACACACACACACCACACCACACCACACACACACCACACCACCACCACACCACACATACACACACCACCACCACACCACACATACACACACACCACCCCCCACCACACACACACACACACACACACACACCACCACCACACACACCACACCACACCACACCCACCACACATATACACACACAACCACCACCACCGCACCACACCACACACACACCTCACCACACACACACACCACACCACACCACACACACCACCACACCACCACCACACATTACAAACCACCACCACCACCACACCACACACACACACACATACACCACACACACCACACCACCACACCACCACCACACCCACAAACACACACTCACATACACCACACCACACACACACAACGCCACACCACACCACACACAACCACACCACCACCACACCACACACACTACACACACACACCACCACCACACCACACCACACAACACACACACACATACACCACACCCACACACACACACACACCCACACCACACACACCCACACCACCACCACCACCACACATACACACACCACCACCACCCACACCACACACACCACACACATACCAACCACACCACACACACCACACACACACACACCACCACCACCACACCACACACACACACACCACACCACACACACACCACACCCACACACACACACACACCACAACAACACACACACACCACACCACCACCACACCCACACACACACACACACCACACCAACACAACCACACCACACCACCACCCACACCACACCACACATACACACCACACCAACACCACCGCCACCACACCACACACCCAACATACACCCCAACACCACACACCACATCACACCACACCACACCACCACCACACCACACACACAACCACACCACATCACCACCACACACACACACACACACCACACCACCACCACACCACCACACACACCACACCACACCACACACACCACACACCCACACCAACACACACACACCACAATACACACACACCCACCCACACCACACATACACACACCACCACCCCCACACCACACACCACCACACACATAACCACACCCACACCCACACACACAACCACAACACCACACACCACACCAAACATACACACACCACCACCACACACCACACACACACACACACCATACACCACACAACCCACACACACCACACCACCCACACACCCACACCACACATACTCACACACCACCACCACCAACACCACACCACACACACACACATACACCACACCACACCACCACACATACACACACCACCACCACCACACACCACACACACACATATCCACACCGCCACACACCAACATAAACACCACCACCACCACACCACACACACACACACATACACACCACCACACACCACACATACACACACACCACCACCACAACACACCCACAACACACATACACCACACCACACCACCACATACACCACACCACACCACGCTCCACACACAACACACACATACACCACACCACACACTCACTACAAATACACCACACCACACCACACATACACACACACCAACCACCGCACCACACACAAACACACATACAAACACACACACCACACATACACACACACCTCACCACACATACACACACCACCCCCCACACCACCCACACACACACATCACCACACACACCACAATAACACACACCACACCCATACCACACCACAACCACACATACACACACCACCACCACACCACACCCACACACACACACATCTCCCACACCACACCACCCACACACCCACACCTCCACCACACCACACCACAATACACACACCACACCACACCACACCACACCACACATACACACACACCACACCACTCAACCACACACACACACCACACCACACCACCGCACCACACAACACACATACACAACACCACTCACCACACACAAACACACCGCACCACACACACACACAACATACACCACATCAACACCACCCCACCACCACACCACAACACACCACCCACACCACACCACACACCACACACACACACACACACACCACACACAACACACACACACACACACACCACACCACACCACACACACACCACAAACTCCACCACACCAACACCACCACATACACACCACACATACTCCACACACACACACACCACACACACACACCACACACACACCACCCCACTCACCACACACTACACAACACCACACCACACATACCACACACACCACACCACCGCACCACACAACATACACACAACACACCACCACACCACACCACACACCACCACACCACACCCACTCACGCCACATGTTGTTGACGAATGAAGGTTTGGGTGGCGCAGAACGACACGCGGTCAGGCCCGATCAGCATGCGCTGCAGCTCGTTGCAGGCGTTGTCCCATTCCCCTGAGGGGCACAAAAAACACATCACCACAGTTTAACAACAAGTGATAACACCACAGTGTAACAACAAGTGATAACACCACAGTTTAACAACAAGTGATAACACCACAGTTTAACAACAAGTGATAACACCACAGTTTAACAACAAGTGATAACACCACCACATATCTAATATCACTGAGAGAGAGAACAGACGTTAAAAACTGAAGACAACAACAACAACAACACCACCACACCACACACACACAAACCACTCCACACACACCACACACACGCATACCACTTCACACCACACGCACGCATACCACACAACACCACACCAACACACCACACACACCACACACACCACACAACACCACACCACACACACACACACACCTCCACACCACACCACACACACACCAACCACACACACAAACACACCACCACCACCACCACACACACACACACACACATACACCCCACCTGAACACCACCACACACACACCACGCCGACACCACACCCACATTACAGCACACCACACCCACACACCACCACCACCACCACATCACACACACACACACACTCACCACACACACACACACACCACACACACAAACACCACCACACCACACACACACAACACCACCCACCATCACCACACCACACACACACACACCCCACCACCACCACACCACACCTCTCACACACACACACACACACCCACCAAACCACCACACACACACACAACCACACCACACACACCACCACCACCACCACACGACCACCACACATTACCACACACACAACACACACACACACCACCACCACACCACACCCACACACCACACACAAGTATATTATGCTCTCTCTCTCTCTCTCTCTCTCTCTCTCTCTTTCTCTCTCTCTCTCTCTCTCTCTCTCTCTCTCTCTCTCTCCCATCTCTATCCTCTCTCTCTCTCTCTCTCTTCTCTTCTCTCTTCTCTATCGAACAGTTACACACATACACAACAATACGCACGTACGCACACGTTGTGCGCACACATGCGCGCGCACACAGAGGCGAGCGCACGCACCACACAAGCATAGTTATGTCTCTCTCTCACACACACACACACGCAGCACGCGCGGCGCGCACACACTCACATACACAAACGCCACACTCCCCGCCACCCCCCCACCCACCACCACGCGCGCATGTCGCAATGTATACACATACATGTGGGATAAGCCTGGTGGTTGAATGATTACGCATTGAGCTTGTGATATACTAATCCCGGGTTTGATTCTCGTTGAGAGGATTTTTCCTCTGGAGTGCCGACTCCACTCTCCCCAAAAGTCCTTCCGATGAGACTATAAACCGAGGCCCTGTGTGCTAACGCACGCAGAACATCTTGTGTATACGTTAAAACCCGTTTCGCTTTACGGAAGAGTAGGCCATTGTGTGCCTGTGGGAACTAATGACAAAACTGACAAAAACTCCATACACACGGGGACTGGATGTAAACAACACATGAACGCTTATTCCATTATCCTCGAAATAAACGAATAAAAATTAATAAATAATTGCATCAATCAATCGATCAATCAATCAGAATTAATGTGCCTGGTCGCAACACCTTACACACGCACGCATCACACACATACGCGGCCCACATAGACGCCACGCCCGCACGAATTGACACCACACATAGTGACGCAATGCACGCACACTCGCATGCAAACACTCGCGCAAACAAGAACACACAACACATTACAGAAAACAAACAAACAAATACTGGGCTCGCACGCAGCACAACACTTGCACGTGCGTGTGCAAGTGCGCGTGCTCTCACACAACATAAAATAAGTGTATTTATGTTTGTATATATAATAGTATATATATATATATATAGATATTGATATATATTTAGAGAGAGAGATATATATATACATAGATGTATATATGTTTTATAAAGCTTGCTGATATTATTATATTCACAGGTCGTGAGTTCTGTCATTGCTCCTTGGCAATGTTGGGGTTTGGAGGGTTGTGGTGGGGAGAGGGAGGGACGTGGAGTGGAGGAGGTGGAGAGGGGGGGGGAAGGGGGGGGGGGAGTGATAGGAGGTAGGAAAGGAGTACTATCCAGGGGAACATTACATGATCTCAGAAAGTTGGCTATGTTCTGTTTGGGTAGGTGATGATTTTGAACAGGTACTCAGTAATCCTCTAGTTTAAAAAGCTGTTTTATTATTAGGTTATCCATGCAAGCTGAAGGAAGCTTCAGATGGAAGCGAAAATTTGTATTTTACCTCAACTGTTGTGCTTAAAGGGATGTGGTGCCACAGCAGAATTTTGGGGTTTTTATCAAGACATTATATGGCATATATGTATTACACTTGTCTTGATAATATATATATTTATATATATATATATATATATAAATTTATTATATATTTATATATATATACATGTATATATGGAATATATATATATCTATTATATTTTATATGTATATATTGTATATATGTGTGTGGGTGTATGTATGTAGGTATGTATGTTGTATGTATGCTATGTTAGTGGGGAGAGACAGACAGACAGTGGACAGACAATGAAAAAGTACTCTGTAAAAATATGATAACGTTACACATTCATCATTTAGCCCTACCTTTTCTGTTTTCTACTACAATACTGCTCCAGCAGCAGCAACAACAACACCACCACCACCACCAACAATGACAACACCAACAACAACAAACATTTACCATTTACCGGTCAGTGCCAGAGAAGCCCAGAGAAAGACATGGACCCTCCCCCCCCCCCCCCCTTCCAGGAAAGAGGAGGGAGGAGGGAGCATGTGGTCACATGCCCAATGTCTGGAATCGTGACTCAACTCTTGAGGTTCAGCTGCCATGGAAGGTAGGGGCAAAGGTTTCTCTGTATCTGTGTCTGTTGTCAATCTGTAATGTCTGCTGCCTGTCTCTGTCTCTGTCTCTCTCTGTCTCTCTGTCTCCCCCAACCACTCACACTCAATTGTCTGTAAGTCCATAAGGACGTACTTCAAATATTCCACCTCCTACCCCCACCCAAACTCCCGACACAATAATTATTTACCCTCCATGATTCACATTTTTTAAAAATATGATACCATGAACAACAAACAAAACAAACAACAAACACCAACCCCCCCCCCCCCCCCCTTTCCCCCCCCCCCCCCCCCCCCCCCCCCCCCCCCCCCCCCCGCCCCCCCCCCCCCCCCCCCCACCCCCCCCCCCCCCCCCTCCCCTCCTCCTTCTCTAGCCCGACCTTTCCTCACAGGCAACAAGCATGGACTTGCACAGAGCATCCGCCTCTAGCTGATCGACCAGGCTACAGGAGAGGTGCGGGCGGTGAAGGTGACCTACCTCTAACCAGTCAGTACCAGTTTTCAGCTCCCATCATCATAGATCTGCCCTTGCATTGGTGAAGTTGCGTGACACAGAGCATCCGCCTCTAGCTGATCAACCAGACTACAGGGCAGGTGCGGGCGGTGAAGGTGACCTACCTCTAACCAGTCAGTACCAGTTTTCAGCTCCCATCATTATAGATCTGCCCTTGCATTGGTGAAGTTGCGTGACACAGAGCATCCGCCTCTAGCTGATCAACCAGACTACAGGGCAGGTGCGGGCGGTGAAGGTGACCTACCTCTAACCAGTCAGTACCAGTTTTCAGCTCCCATCATTTTAGATTCTGCTTGCATTGGTTGAAGTTGCGTCGACACAGAGCTATCCGTCCTCTAGCTGATCGACCAGACTACAGGGACAGTGAGCGGGCGGTGAAGGTGACTCTACTCTATCCAGTCAGGACAGTTTTCAGCCCCCATCATTATTAGATCTGCCCTGCATTGAGTGAAGTTGCGTGACAACAGAGCATCCGCCCTCTAGCTGATCGACCAGAATACTGGGACAGTGCGGGCTGGTTGAAGGTGACCTTCCTTAACCAGTCAGTTACCAGGTTTTCCAGCTCTATTCATCAGAGATTGCCTTGATTGGTGAAGTAAAAACTATACAAATTAAAAAAAAGCAAAAACAAAAAAAACACGAAATTGAAATATAAAGACTCACTAAGATATACAGGTATGATTTTACAATAATTGCTCTGTAACAAAAATAACTAATTAACAAAATAAATGTATACACATACACACACTAATTGAGAATTAATATGTTACAATGCAATGCAAAATCCTATAAAGCTTAACAAAAATATTCAGTACAGGAAAGAAAAAGAAAAAGAGATCAAATGGAAAAAAAAAAGGTTTGAAATAAACTTTCGGCTTGGAAAAGTATCCTATTCCTTTTCGTAGCAGTTAAAAAACTGTTATTGCTCAAAAGTCTCTATCAATATACAATGTTCATAATCAGCTTGATAATGAACAAAAAAACGATTTCACTGTGTAAACCTTGTAAGTGTGAGTAGTGTGTGGTGTGTGTGTGGAGTGTGTGTGTGTGAGTGTGTGTGGTGTGCGTGCGTGCGTGCGTGCGTGATGTATGTGTGTGTGTGGGTTGGCGTTACAGCGGACTGGTGGTCTGGAGGGAACACAACCCACCCAGAAGGACAGAAGTTCGAGTTCAGTCCTGTTTCAGTCCAAGTGTTTCCCCTGGACTTCAAGTGGTTGTCTGGGTGTTAGTCTTTCAGAGAATAAACCGAGATCCCATGTAGAAAAGACATTCAGCACACGTAAAATAACTCACGGCAACAATAGATGTGTCCCTTGGAAAAATATGCCCCCCCCCCCAAAGAGAAGCTACTATCATAGACAAACAAATAGGAATACAGAAATGACTAGAAGAACAACTGGTGGTGGCGCTGCACTTGTGTGGCTACATTCTCCTCGGGGAGAGCAGCCTGAAGTTCCCGCAGAGAAATATGCCGTGAATGAAATGGGTATGACATGCAATACAACACAATACAATACAGTACAATTCAACACAATGCAATGCAATCCTATAATATGCAATATATTGCAATATAATAAAATTACAATGCAATGCAATACAATGCAATACAATACAATACAATACTGTACAATTCAACACAATGCATTGCAATCCTATAATATGCAAAATATTGCAATATAATAAAATTACAATGCAATGCAATACAATGCAATACAATACAATACAATACTGTACAATTCAACACAATGCATTGCAATCCTATAATATGCAAAATATTGCAATATAATAAAATTACAATGCAATACAATACAATGCAATACAATACGGTAAAATAAAAGGCAATATGATGCAATGCAATGGACTACAATACAATGCAATTTGATATAATACAATACAATATAACACAATGCAATTCAGAACAACGTAATATCATACAGTGCAAAACCCAATTTCACGAACATGTGTCGTAGTTTTGTGTGGCTTCAAGGAACAAGACGCACTGCAGTGTGCATGTGCTGTACCATGTTGAGGTCACCAGAAACTCACTTTGCTGATGCAGGGCCAGCAGCATACATCGTTGGGCCACTGAGCTCTTGGGTTTCTAGTGACTGTCTGAGAAAGTGTTACCATCTGCTGCACAGTGACAACACTGACTGAATCTTTGACATCTTCTTCACAGAACTAATACACGGTAAAAGGGTTACTATAAAAGGGTTACTATAAAAGTGTTACTATAAAAGTGTTACTATAAAAGGGTTACTATAAAAGTGTTACTATAAAAGTGTTACTCACGCCAGCAAGATCATGCTCAAAGTTATTTTGAATCGACTAAAGAAGGAGGCAGAAGAATACCTTGCAGAGGAACAAGCTGGGTTCAGGGCAGGCAGGAGCACAATCAAACAGATTTTTAACTGACACATTCTGATGGAAAAACATCTTCAACATCAGAGAGACCTGTTCCACAACTTCATCGACTGCAAGAAGGCTTTCGACAGAGTATGGCACGAAGGCCTGTGGCAGGTCCTCAGAATGTTTGGCATTGAAGAAGGACTAGTGCAAACCATTCAAGCACTATACAACACCGCAAGCAGTGCAGTCCTTCTGAACAATCAGGTCGGAGACTACTTCAAAGCCACAGTTGGGGTCCGACAAGGATGCCTGTTATCTCCAGTCCTGTTTAATCTGTTCTTGGAAAACATTATGAGAGAGACCCTCCATGACTTCCACTCTACCATCTCCATTGGCGGCAGACCCCTCAACAACTTGCGGTTTGCCGATGACATTGACCTCATGGGCGGAAGTAACACAGAGCTGCAAGATCTTACGACCAGACTTGAGAACAGAGCTGGAGCATATGGGATGGAGATGAGCTCGGAGAAAAGTAAAGTACTTGTGGACAGCACGAGCAACGCCACTGCTAAAATTTACATGAACGGCCAACAACTGGAGGAGGTAGACGCTTTTAAATACCTTGGCGCTACACTCACAAAGGACGGGCGATCGACGACAGAAATCAAAGTCAGAATAGCCATGGCAACATCTTCCATGACAAAACTCACCACCATATGTAAAAGTAAAGAGATCAGTTTCCCAATCAAACTAAAGCTCTACAAAGCCCTAATTCAGACTATCCTGCTGTACGGAAGTGAAACCTGACATTGACTGCTGAAACAGCAAAGCGAATCCAGTCATTTGAAACAAAATGCCATAGAAAACTGCTGGGCATATCCTGGAGAGAACGAAAGACCAATGAATTTGTCAAGAGCCAAATAACACGGCTGGCAGTCCACAGGAACCCCTTCTCACCATCGTCAAGAAGAAAAAGCTGACATGGTTCGGCCACGTCACCCGCCACAACACTCTGCCAAAAACAGTACTGCAGGGAACACTCGAAGGTGGCAGAAAGAGGGGAAGACAGAACAAGTCATGGATGGACAACATCAGAGAATGGACCAGGATTAATGACTCGGCACTACTGCGCAGAGCCGAGGACCGAGATGGATGGAGGAGGCTTACCACGGCATCGTCTTTCGTGTCTCCCCCACGACCGCCAAGGTCACGGGTCTGATGATGATGATGATAGAAGTGTTACTATAAAAGGGCTACTATAAAAGGGTTACTATAAAAGGGTTAATATGCGGTCGTTGGAGAGTGAGATTGCAGAGAATTCAACTTCTCTTGGGGTCAGCATTTTGAGGGCGGCGCCCATCTCCTCTCCCTCGCTGCTTTACCTTCCCTGACCCTAAAGAGGGCAGGTACCCATTTACAGCCGGGTGAACTGGGGGACCGTACTGAAGCCAAGGTTCACGAACGGTCACCCCTCCAAGAAAAAACCAC
>CM054134.1:95665663-95670663 GCA_028751875.1 Rapana venosa
CCAAAGAAGACGCCATTTTTTTTCGACAATTGCTACGATTGAAAAGCGTTCCAGTCATCTTCCATTCCTCCCTACTACTAACACGCATGTTAGTGGTCTAAATTTATCACTGGCACCCTCTCTAACACTCCCTGCATCGCCCCACCAGTTTTCAGACACATTGTGTGAAAACCACGAGATCTGTGTGTGATGGAAAAGTAACTGCCCACGTGGGCAGCACCAATGTCAGCTGCCGTGGTATTGCAATCTAGTGGCATGCCCACCCTTATGTCGGGTGCCGCGATAACAGGGCCAAGCCTGAATCTTTCATGGATGCAATCTCTCTCTCTCTCTCTCTCTCTCTCTCTTCTCTCTCTCTCTCTCTCTTCTCTCTCTCTCTCTCTCTCTCTTCTGTGATTTTGTCCAGTCTGCTTTCAACAAATTGCTGGTTCTTTGTTTGATGTCTTTCTTTTAAATTAAAACAAAAGTGATGTAAGCATTTGTGAAGTTGTAGTTTACCAGCTTCTCAGTAGCGTCCTTCCTTTTGAAATACAATCTGAAAAAATGATGAAATGTTGTATTTTGTGTAGCTGTGTGTTGAATTCATGTGTGTGTTGTGTGCGCGCGCGAAGTGTGTGATTGTCAAAGTTAAAGTCAAAATTTTAGTTCTAAGAGGTACATTGAATAAGCAGTGCATTTGCTTTTTTTTTCATCAGCATTTTACCTAAAGAAAAAAAAGCGAGAAAAAAAGATAATGTATTTGCAGACATAGAATACAAAAAAACCTAATCTATGTAAAACTATACAAACAAACAAGAAAAAACAAAAACATATGCATATGTGGAATTAAAAAAAGCAAAAAAACCCAGAAAAATATTAGACCATACAATTCAATAATGAAAAAATCTGAAAAAATATCCGTCATAAACACAACAAACAAGCAACAAAGAAAACACCAAACCCAAAAACAACAAGAAGACAAACACAGAATAAAAACAAAAAAAAAACCACACCAATGCTTTCCCCCCCCCACCCCCCCCCCCCCCCCCCCCCCCCCCCACACCCCCCTCACACACATACACACAAATCCTTCATCCATACAATACAACTGAATTTAAACAACAAAAAGATGAATCAACAAGAACAACCAAACAAGGAAATAAACAATTCAAACAAACACAATATACATACACACAGCAACAGCGACAATAATAACATAGGACAAGAATAACAGCCAGACATTTGAAGAATAATATAGTTCTAACAAAAGGACGAGGAAATAGTGTCAAATATCCCTCCCCCTCCCCAAGGAAAACACGTATACCCAAAACAAACAAAAGCAAAATAACCAGAAACCCCCCCCCCACCACTACCAAACAATAACAACAACACAAACCAGATGGATATAAAAGAGGAACTGATGAATCATTTACACACTTACATACACATACAATACATATCCTCCTCATATTCCCCTCACCACTTAATTTATATATATTAAGGAAAACAAGAATAAACCAACAGTATTGGATTCAGAGCAAAGAAGATATACAAATCTAAAGACATCCATTCCCTCCCTTTTCCCGGGTCATATAACAACATTAGTACATGTGTATTTTTGAATTGAGGCAGAGCAATCGTTAATCCTTCGATAAAGATTAACTTCAGGCACTGTAAAACCCACCAGCAGCACTAAACGTCAGCAATAACTATTTTGCTAATCTAATACAATGAAACAGAAACTAACAGCGACAAACTAATTAATTCAGATATTTTTGGTAACACAAAAGAAATAAAAAGCCAAAAAAACAGCAAGAAAGTAAAAAAACAAAACCGAACCAATTACACACGCACGCGCACTCACACACATTGAAACACACACACCACACACCAGATTAAAGCGTGGCTGGGTTGATATCATATCAACCCCATTCATAGATCAATTGCTTACACATGTATCTATATGAATTTGAAAACTTGGGTCATATCTGATTTTAATGACAAGAATAACGTCTGTGACATTAAATGGGACTCTCTTAAGTTTACAAGTCGTGTTCTGTTTTGTATTCTGAAAATATCTTTTTAGGATGTGTTTTATAGCAATGATTTTTGCTATTAAAACATTTCCAAATTTTGGGGAGTTTATTCCATAGGTCACTGCTCTGAATACTAGAGGCTGATTATATAGGTTATTTCTCGGTCTTGGAAATGGTAGCAAATGGTTGTGTTATTGTGGTTAATTTGAAAAGCTTTGTTAATCTTGGGAGGGAGCATTTTTGATTAACAAATTTTTTGGCCTTAAACACAAGCTTTATTTGAATAAAAGTCGGGGTTTCGAAATGTCAGGAATTTATTTGCTTATAATCCTCAATTGTCAGGGTACTTGTTTTTAAACAATAACAGTTTTACTGCTCTTTTAATAAACGATGAATGAATTTCAGTTCGTTCCACTGCAGGTTTCCAAATAGTTGACGCATAGTCAATGTGAATTGGTTTAGTATGTGACCACAAAAAAAAATAGTTTTCGAGAATGAGTATTTAGAAAGTGTTTTAATTGGTTAATTGAGTAGCCTGGAGCTAGGCGTTTACCTAGTGACATAATGTGATCAATCAAGTCTTATTTTTGTCATTGTAAATCAACTAATATTTTATGTGAGTCAACTTCTTCAAACTATTCCGTTATCCAACTACAGAGGTGAACTATCATTCATTTTTTGTTTTTTCTGTCTTGCTTGGACGTACATACACTTTGCTTTTGTGCTTGCATTTATAAGGAAATGTGTTTATTGAGACCAATAATCAGTCTGTCCATACTGTATTGACAGTTTTTGGAGTTAATCTGCTGGAGTCTGAATCACTAAAAAAGAGAGTGGTATTAGCAAACAATTTCACAGTTACATTTATAAATACAGGGGGCATCATTTACATAGACTGAAAAACAAGAGTGGTCCAATACTGAGCCTTGTGGTACACCATGTTAATTGGTTAGTATTTCTGTGATGGTTATTTAAGATCAAGCTGCACTGCCCTATTAGACAGAAAAATTTTCTAAGTAGTTGGATTAATTTAGGTGGCTGTTTGTTTACAATATTCTATTTTACGAAATAACAAATGAGTTGGTTGGATCAAATCAAAGAGCTTTTTTCAGTCAACAAAAAGGAAGCCAGTAAACTTATTGTATTTATATTGTGTAGGAGACTGTCAGTGAGCTGAGTTAGAGCAGTTGTGTCAGGAATAGTTTTTACGAAAACCTGATTGATCCTGTGCTAATAGATTGTTTTTTTAAAATAAGAATTTAGGGATGTTTGTGATGTGTTTTTTATGGTTTAGATAGTACAGAGAGGCATTGAAATTGGCCTGTTATTTGAAGGAGAAGAGCATTCATTGATTTATGGACAGGTATAACTTTTGCCTTTTTAAACTTGAGAGGAAAACTACTTTTTTCAATACACAAGTTGTATAGAATATGTCAGTTGTTTCAAACAATAACGGATAAGCGAGTTTTATAATCCGAGATCTAACTTGTCTAGATCACGTTTTCTAGAATTCGTTTGATTTTTTATGCTTTCTATACGTCAAAAGGTTCATTGGCTGGAGATTAAATGGAAAGTTAAATATTTCGAGTTAATATTAGTTGTAGGTAATGAAGAATCATTTTCGCTTGACTTGTCACATGTTATAACTTTATTTGCTACATTTGAAAAAATGGCTGTTTAATTCGTCAGTTGATATGTCTTTAATGTATTGTTGGATGTTTGAAAACATGTTTGTTACATAATGTAGTGATGGCTTTCCAAATACTGGCGAGAGTCACTAGTGGTAATTAACAACTGTTGAAAAGTAATTTCGCTTTGATCTGCATTTAATGGAATTCACTTTATTCCTTTGTGTCCTAATTGGTTCAGGTGTACTCATGGGTTTTCAGGTGGTTTCTTAAGGTTTACTCTCAGATTCATGTCTTTTTGTTATCCATGGAGGTTTTTTGGATTTTTCTTTAACCTTTTTTTTTTTTATTAAAGGGGCATGTTTGTCATACACTGAGATAATATGTTAACCCAAATTCAGCAGCTTCATCGGGTTCTCTGATTTGGTATTACATCGTGTAATGGTGAGTTCATCAGGTCGAAAGAAAATTATCCTCACAGAAGGTTTGAACTCGTCGGTAATATATAGTTTAATGCCCAACTAAGAAATTTTTATGCGACGCTTAAACCAAGTACAGCAGACAGGATTATGATCGCTGCATTCACATGACGGAGCACATACTTCAGCTATGTGCTGTTTTGCGTTAGTGTATATATGATCAATTAAAGTTACTGAGTTATCTGTTATACGTGTGAGTTTATCTATTGTGTGTGTGTGTGTGTGCGTGCGCGTGGGTGTGAGTGTGTGTGTATGTGCGTGTTGTGCACGTGCGAGGGTGTATGTGTAGTGTGATGGTGGTGGTAGTGGCTGTGGTGGTGGTGGTGGTGGTGATGAAGTGTGTTCGTGTACGTGTGTGTGTGTGTGTGTGTGTGTGCGTGTTGTGGCGAGCGAGGGTGTAGTGTAGTGTGATGGTGGTGGTAGTGGCTGTCCGGGTGGTGGTGGTGGTGGTGAAGTGTGTGTGTTGTGTGTGTGTGTGTGTTGTGCGCGCGTGTGTCTCTGTGTGCGTTCGTGCGTGTGTGTGTGTCTGTGTGTCTGTGTGTTGTGCGCATGCGAGCGTGTAGTGTAGTGTGATGGAGGCGATAGTGGTGGTGGTGGTAATGGGGTTTGTGTGTATGTGTGTGTGTATGTAAGTGTGTGCTTGTGTGTGTATTTGTATGTATGTATTTCTGTGAGTTGTGCGCGTGCGAGCGTGTAGTGTACTGTGATGTTGGTAGTGGTAGTGGTGGTGGTGGCGATGGAGTGTGTGTGTTTGTGTATGTACATGCGTGCATGCGTGCGTGTGTGTGTGTATGTGTGTATATGCGTGCGTGTATGTGGTTTTTGTTTTCTTATTTGGGTTATTTGTTCGTCGTGTTTACTGTTTTTGTTTGTTTGTT
>CM054134.1:95675663-95690663 GCA_028751875.1 Rapana venosa
AACCCCCAACCTCTTCTCATGACGCTATAATATTATTATCTTAGTCTGATTTCCTTGAAGTGTGTGGTTTGCAGCAGGAGTGTAGAAGAATGGGTGGAAGGAATGTCAAGTCAAGTCAAGTCAAAATGATCTTTATTGAGGGTAAAAGATTAAGTTTATACAACTTTTTTTCATCCTGCCCTCACAACAACAAAAATGAAAATCGAGAAAATTGACATATAAAAGCAATCAAAATACCATGTTCACACATGTTGAAGACAAAATCTATGGAGGGTTTTTTAAAATATAAATCCAGACTGACAAATCATGATAAAGCAAATCAAGACAGTATAACATAAGCTCAAGTTATACAGATAAATGAAGAAATTTTTTTTAAACCCAACCCCCAAATAAAACAACCAAACACACACAAACAAACAAACAAAAGACAAAAAAACAAGGCACAAAACAAGATAAAACAAAACCAAGACAGTATAACATAAGCTCAAGTCATACAACAAATGAAGAAAATACAAATAGCAAAGGTAGGAATAACAACAAGGTAGCTTGATGAAAGATAACCTCGAGTATAAGAGTGGACTTACAATTTGTCCATCAGATGTTTCTTCAAGAGTTTTTTGAACGTTTGTTTTGAAGGAGCTGATTTTAAAGAGATAGGTAGACTATAGGGGGACGGGATAGCTCAGTGGTCGGAGCACTCGCCTTTCCCCCAGCCAAGTTAAGCAGCGTCGAGCGTGGTTACCACTTGGATGGGTGACCGTTTGCGCGCCTTGGCTTCAGTACAGTTCCCCCAGTTCACCCAGCTGTAAATGGGTACCTGTCCTCTTTAGGGTCAGGGAAGGTAAAGCAGCGAGGGAGAGGAGATGGGCGCCGCCCTCAATACGCTGGCCCTAGAAAAGTGAGGTCTCTGACGCCTCGCTCCCCTACGACCTTATAGGTTATGGGACTCCTTTACCTTTACCTTTAGCTTTACCTTTTTTCCTGAATAAGCAAGGCTTGATTTATAAAGATTGTTATGGGACCTGGGCAAAGACAATCTATGAGTAGGCTTGTTTTTATTAACGGCAAAAAAATTTACCATTTTCTTTGGGGCTTTTCCGTTTAATATATTGTACATAGACACTTGTTGAAATGCAGACTGTCTTTGAGTGGAAGAATATCTAATTCTTTGTAGTTGCTGGTGGTCAATGTATTAGGATTCAATCGGATTACTTTGATAGCTCTTTTATGTAGGCGGCTTATATGCTTTTAGGTTTGTTTCACTAGCACTATCCCATAAGGTTGAAACATAATTTATAAGAAATAGAATATGTGCGTGAAAGAATAGTTTTCGTGATTGTAGGTTTAGAAAATGTTTGATTTCTCTAAGTTGATAGTCTTACTGAGATTTTTTTATTTTCATTTTTTATTTTATTCTTTTATATCGAGGATAATGGAATAAGCAATTATGTGCTTTTTTACATCTAGTCCCCGTGTGTATGCAGTTTTGTAAATTCTGTCATCTGTTCCCACCGGCACACAATGGCCTACTCTTACGAAAAGCGGAACAGGAGTTAACGTGTGCGCAAGGTGTTCTGCATGCGTTCGCACACGGGCCTCGGTTTATAGTCTCATCGAAGGACTTTTGGGGAGAGAGGAGTCTGCACTGATGTTAACTCCAGGGGAAAATATCCCCTTGATTCGTTTTGCTAAAGTGGCTATGTGTTCTGACCAAGATAAATCATTGCCAATTACTGCACCTAGTACTTTGTGTGAAACAACTTCTTCAATTTTCCTTCCTATGGATTCGGGCGAATGAAAAACGCAATTTCTGTCTTTTTTGCCGAGTCGTTATAAACATACATTTTGTTTTGTTTGAATTAAAAGACATATGATTGAGTTCCGTCCACTCAACAAGTTTATCGATATCTGCCTGCATATCATTCACAAGCTGGTTAGGATCACTGTTGCTACATTGAATTGATGTATCGTCAGAAAACATTTCACATGAACCATAAATATGCAGAGGTAGGTCACTGATATAAATAGAGAAAAGAAGCGGTCCTAGTATTGATCCCTGTGGTATACCATATATCACGGGGAATAAGGTTGATCTCTTGGGCCCGATTTCAACAAGCCGTTGACGATTACTGAGAAAAGAATCTAAAAATGGTAATGCTAAACTGATGTGTGTGTGCATGTGTTGTGTGTGTGTGCTCGTGATGTGTGTGTGTGGTGTGTGTGTGTGTGTGTGTGTGTGTGTGTGTGTGTGTGTGTGTGGTTGTGGTGTGTGTGTGTGTGTGTGTGTGTGTGTGTGTGTGTGTGTGTGTGTGTGTGTGTTGAAAGTGTGTGTGTGTTTAAGTGTGGTAAGTGTGTGTTTAGTATGTGAAAGTGTGTGCAAGTAATAATAATAATAATGTATGGAATTTATATAGCGCTGAATCTTGTAAAGCAACAAATCAAAGCGCTCAAGTGTGTGTGTGTTGTGTGTGTGTCAATCAATCAATCAATCACATTTATTCAGTTTTTGCAGGCCATAAGACCCATATGAACACAATTTGAAAAAGCAACCATGGAGCAGTCGATGTGATATAATACAGTAAGCACGCAGTCTTTGTTGCAGGCAGGGAAAGAGCTACATGTTTCTGATCTTTAGACATTCAATTACATAAATGTGTGTGTGGTGTGTGTGTGTGTGTGTGTTATGACTGTGTCTGTATGTGTGTGTGTGGTGTGTGTGTGTGTGTGTGGGAGGGGTATGTGTGTCTGTGTGTCTGTGTGTCTGTATATGTCTGTGTGTGCGAGTGCGACTGAGACAGACAGACAGACAGACAGACAGACCGGCCGACGGACCGACAGGCAGGCAGACAGTGAGGCAGACAGACAGACGGATAGCTATGAAATGTGGTATGTGAGGAGAGAAAGGTGTTCATTGCACTGTCTATGTCTGTCTGTCTCTGTCTCTGTCTCTGTCTCTCTTTCTGTCGCCCTCTCTCTCTCTCTCTCTCTCTCTCTCTCTCTCTCTCTCTCTCTCTCTCTCTCTCTCTCAATGAAGTTTTCAAAGATGACGCAGAGAAAAAAGAAAAGAAAACGAACATTAAAAAGTGTAATCCAGAAATGAAAGAAAGCCACACAAAAAACCGTATTATTGCAGCGAATAAAAAAAAAAAGACATTTGATGGATGCCTATTCACCTTTGAGTGTGTTGTCTGTTTGTTTGTTTGTTTTTCTCGCTCTCTTTTTTCCCCCTTTAAGACATCTAATATGACAATGGTTTCCCCGTCAAAGGAAAGAAAAGAAAAAGAAAAAGAAAGAAAGACACCCAGAGAGAAGGAAAGAGGGAGAAAGAGAGAAAGAAAGACAGAAAGAAAGACAGAAAGAACGAACGAATGAATGAATGAATTAATGAATGATGAATGAATAATGAATGAATGAGAAATACAGACAAGCAGATAGCTAGAAAACGTAGAAAGAAAAAGGGAAAGAAAACAGATAGAAGAGACCAGAATGAATGAATGAATGAATGAATGAATGAAAGGAAGGAAGGAAGGAAGGAGACAGAGAAACAAAACGAAAGAGAGAAAAAAGACACACAAACAAGGACAAAACTGACAGACAGACAGATAAACAGACCGAACAGAGATCCCAAAAATCCTGACAGAAGAAAATGAAGACAGCCTGGCAGCCAGAAAGGAAGGAAGGAAGAAAGAAAGAAAGAAAGAAAGAAAGAAAGAAAGAAAAAAAACCCAGCCACCATGGCGCAGCGGCTAGCGCCTTGGATTACGGACCGGAAGGTCGCGGGTTTGAATCCCATAAGAGTCATAGGCATTTTTCGGACTCCGGCCGGCTCCTACCCAGAGTGAGTGTGCTGTGGGCTCAGTGGGAAGACTGGGACCACACAGTCGAGCTTCATCCACTTTACGGATGCGAGTTTGAGAGTATTGCTCAACTTACCTGACCAACACTGCAGGTGTCTGTATCACTCGGGCCTGGTTGACGCCGGGATATAGTATGATAGTAAGCGTAGAGTACAACCCTGTCAACTAGCCTCAAAAGCGTGTGCACTTCCCCAGCAGCATAATTACACCCTCCTCATTGTCACTGATCATCATGCAATAAAAAAAAATTGCCTCTGACTCGGCGATCCCAGTTGCTCTGGTCTCATGGTGACCTCAGATTCGGTCTGCCCATACACTTCTGTGCCTGTGGAGAGCTTGTGTCGAAGCCTTTGGGGTTGGAGGTTCGCAGGGAGCGGTCGTTGGAGGGACGTTGTGGTGGTTGCCACCTCGGGTGGGCAACTCACTCAGTCTGGCTCCGCGACTGAGCTAATACTGTCGTTAGTAGGTGGCTTAGTAGGGGATGTCCTGCGCATGTTAGCTAAGAACAGGCACCACTGAACACCACCAAAGTGACCCAGCAGCAGTGCATGGCCCCTCTGGCTAGTGGCCCCACGGCGGCCTGATAGTGGTGGGCTCCCTGCGGACTTCAAGCCCTGCGGATGAGAAATAACGAATCTGGTTATGGCTGTGGCGGGGAGATTGAAATGAGCGGCGTGGGAACAGTGGGACGGAGGACGTCACAGAAGATGAGGCAGCAAAAAAAAAAAGGATGAAGGAAAGAAAAAAAAAGAAAGAAATAAAGAAAGAAAGAAAGAAAGAAAGAAGAAAGAAAGAAAGAAAAGAAAAGAAAAGAAAGGAAAAGAAAAGAAAAGAAAGGATGCAAGGAAGGATGGAAGAAAGAAGAAGAAAGGAAGGAAGGAATAAAGGAGGAAAGAAAGAAAGAAAAAAGGAAAGAAAGAGTAAATGAATGAAAGAATGAAAGAAAGAAGAAACAAACAAACCAAACAAACAAGCCAACAAACAAATAAACAAAGAAAGAAAGAGAGAAAGACAAGATGTAACACTGTTTTCGACCACGCTGGTATTCGGTGAGCTGTGAACTGGACCCTACGCAGAAAGGTCGTGTGTTTGAATCCCTCCTAGAAATAATTATGGCAGTGATTGTAGGGGTGGGGTGGGGGACTGGGGGTAACCCACCCAGTTCTGGCATATCCTACCCAGTCTTTTCAGTGCTGCAGGCTTACCAGGAAATCTGCGACCATACTGTTGATACTGTTATCCAATTAGTCATGGTAACTTTTTAAAAAAAAATTTATGGGGGGAGAGGGGGAGTCGCAGGATAGTCTAGTGGCTAGAAAGTTGACAGTGCCAACTGGAAGACATTTCTGACCCATAATTGTTAGAAGGTGAGGATGCTGTTTATACTGAAAGAGCCCCCAGCATCCCAAGGGACTCCGGCAAGGCACGCAAGCACGTTCACACAGCCACACGGTCACAGACCCACACAGAAGCACATAACACACAACACGCGCGCACACAGACACATAATATAACACACAACACGCACACAGGCGCGCACGTACATACGCAACGAGTGTGGGGCGTGCGTTCCCATGTACATACCATACATATACACAGACAGACAGACAGAAAAACAGACAGACATACAGACAGACACACAGACACACAGACATCCACATACTGACGACGAAACTACATACATACATACATACATATGCATACAGACATATATATATATATATATATATATATATATATATATATATATATATATATATATATATATATACTATAATATATATAATAATAAATATATATACATACATACATATACCATATACATACATACCATACAACAGACAGACATACACACATACATACATAACACACACAAATACATACATACTACATACATGCATACATACATACATACATAGACACATACATACATACATACATACATACATACATACATACATACATACATACATGCATGCATGCATAACATACATACATACATACATACATACATACATACATACATACAGGCGTTGGTACTTGAAAAGGGACTTTTTGAAAGAAAAATAGATGAACAGACAAACAAACAAACAAATACTGAAAAAGGAGATACATATCGAAATAGGCTGTAAAAAGATCAAATACCTCCACAATAGAGATAACCCTTATACAATCAAACCAACGTATAAACACGCAAGCTAATGAGCATACAAATGAGCAGATGAATAGATAAATCGACAGACACACTTTAATAACGCAAGAATCAATGTATAGATTCATGCATCCGGAAAGAGAGAGATATGTATGTATGTATGTATGTATGTATGTATGTATATATATATATATTATATATATATATATTATATATATATATATATATATATATATATATATATATATATATATATATATAATACTATATACAGAGAGAGAGACAGAAGAGATGGGGGGGGGAGGCGAGAAGCATACGTAACCGCACACTTTTTTTCATGTAAACACGGATAAAGAGACAGGTGCAAGCAAAGAATGATAAGAAAAACAACATCACACAACATATTGTCCGTCGTCTAGGTTTGCAGACCTGACACCCACGTGTCTCATTTTTTAGGGAAACCCCCCTCCTCCCCCCCCCCCCCCCCCCCCCCCCCCCCCCCAACTCAGCTTTCCGAATAAAAGAATAACGTTGACCAGCATCTGTCAAACCTTAAGGTAAAAAAAAAAATTCTCGTTTACGTCAAAACAGCATTGTGTTTAACACTCGCTTCTTCTTAGGCTTAATGCAAGGAAAATAATCTAGCGAAACAAGGAAGTGGGAAGGGGAAAATAATTTTTTTTGTTTTTTTTTACTTGCGAGTGCCCCCCGGTTTGGATACATGGATTCACAACAAAAGTATATACCTACCATTTAGGACTGATGTTGGTATGTATTAACTATTTTAGTACTACCATGAAGACAGATGAGCAGATGAGCAGCTCTCAGCCGTGT
The DNA here is from genome assembly GCA_028751875.1 of Rapana venosa. Classification (NCBI taxonomy): domain Eukaryota; kingdom Metazoa; phylum Mollusca; class Gastropoda; order Neogastropoda; family Muricidae; genus Rapana; species Rapana venosa. Next base: position 95,682,507 of record CM054134.1, read on the forward strand.
TCTAGGGGCTCTGTTTGGGTCAACGGTTCAGGCATCTCTATTCAGTCATTATAAATCTTTCGAAAATTGGACTAATTTAGATAGTAGCTAGTGTGACATGTTTGTAAGCCAGCTGGAGGATGATTTTTTCCCCCAGTTGAATAACACCACACAGAAAAATACAATGCATACAGGTCAGTGTTGGAACTGCATGTAGTTAGAAGCTGTCTCCACAGCACAGCTGCTATAGCCGGCTACACAGTTTGAAGAAGTAAGGATAAAATTGTCATACAACCATTACATATGATACCTTTCATATCTCTTATTGTGCCGAAATCGGATGCGATGGGCCTGACTTTGTCAGGCGCTTAATTAACGGCAGCGTGACGCATTTTCGCTCATATAACAGACAATAGTTGCTGTCTGAGTGTTCGACGAAGAAGAAGAAATATTTTTTTTTAAGAAGATGAACATGTATGTATTTTAGGATATTTAATATCAGACAACGTGGTGAGGGGGATGGAATGTGAAAAAGGGTTAGAATAGCGTTGGACTCGTCATTTGAAGATACTGGTTCGAGTCCTGCTGTTGTTGTTTTTTTTAATGTTCCACTGGCGTTGTCTCATAATTATTTCACAAATCTACCCCCACCCCCAATCCCCCGCCCTACTGCTGTCTTATTGAGGGGATGTTTCCCATGAGTTAACATCGATTCTCTCTCTCTGTCTCTCTCTCTCCTCTCTCTCTTTCTCTCTCTCTCTCTCTCCCTTCTCTCTCTCCCTCTCTCTCTCTCTGTCCCTCTCCCCTCTCCTCTCTCTCTCTCCCTCTCTCTCTCTTACCCACTCTGTGTTGTTGTTGTTGTTTTTACCCCCTCTCTCCCCTTCTCTCTCTCCCCTCTTCTCTCTCTCTCCCTCTTCTCTCTCTCCCTCTCTCTCTCTCCCTCTCTCTTCTCTCTCCTCTCTCTCTCTCTCTCCTTCTCTCTCTCTCTCCCTCTCTCTCTCTCTCTCTCCTCTCTCTCCTCCTCTCCTCTCTCTCTCTCTCTCTCCTCCTCTCTCTCCTCCCCTCTCTTCTCTCTCCCCCTCTCTCTCTCCTCCCTCTCTCTCTCCTCTCTACCTCTCCCCCTCTCTCTCTCTCTCTCTCTCTCTCTCCTCTCTCTCTCTCTCCTCTCTCCCCTCTCTCTCTCTCCCTTCTCTCTCTCTCTCCCTCTCCCTCTCTCTTACCCCTTCTCTCTCCCTCTCTCTCTTCTCTCTCCTCCCCCCCTCTCTCTCTCTCTCTCTCTCTCTCCCCTCTCTCTCTCCTATTCTCTCTCCCCTCTTCTCTCTCTCTCCCTCTCTCCCCCCCCCTCTCTCTCTCTCTCTTCGTTACCTGCCTTTTTGTCTGTCTGTCTTTCTGTCTGTCTGTATGTCGCTTCTCTCGCTCTCTCTCTCTCTCTCTCTCTCTCTCTCTCTCTCTCTCTCTCTCTCTCTCTCTATCTCTCTTTTTCTTCTTCTTCTCGTTACCTGTCTTTTTGTCTGTCGTCTTCTGTCTGTTCTCTCTCTCCCCCCCCTCTCTCCCCCTTCCCCCCCCCCCCCCCTCTCTCCCTCTCTCTCTCTTCGTTCTCTTACCGGGCGGGGTGTGTAGTGCCTGGTCCTCCATTGTGCTAGAAACTCTGCAGGAGGTCTGCTCCCTGACCTCAGCCAGCACGTTCTGACTTCAGACAAGCTCCTTTCCTTGTACAGGTTGCGTGCTGGCTATAGTCCTGTTTCCCATGACCAACCCAACTGGGAAGGGACGGGATAGCCTAGTGGTTACAACATTGCGCTCGCAATCTGACGACCCGGGTTCGTTTCCCGTTCAAGGGGATATTTTTTTCTTCTGGAGTTAACATCAGTGCAGACTCCACTCTCTCCCAAAAAGTCCTTCGGATGAGACTATCTAAACCGAGGCTCCGCGTGTGAACGCAGGCAGAACATCTTGCGCACACGTTAAATCCTGTTCCGCTTTTCGTAAGAGTAGGCCATTGCGTGCCGGTGGGAACAGACGACAGAATTTATAAAAACCGCATACACACGGGGACTGGGTGAAAAAAAGCGCGTGAGTGCTTATTCCATTATCCTCGATATAAAAAGAAATTTTAAATCCAAACAAACAAAACAAAACAAAACCCGCTGACACGAAATACGAGATCTTTAACGTGCATTTTAATGTTGATCTTCTGAATGTGTCCATACACAAAGGACATGAAGACACAGGCAGGTCCACGCTCGAAGTTGACCTTAAGATCATAAACATCTCCCCCCCCCCACCCCCCCCCCCCCCCCCCCTCTTTAACTCACCACACCCCGCCATCGAGATTCGAACCGGCCCAGGACTTCACAGACCCACAGGGTTGAAGTCAAACGATCTCAACCACTCGGCTATAGCGTCCCTGATCTCGATTCTGAGTCCATTCCCCTGCAGATTGTTCACCTGAGACCGTCCACCCAATTCCGATGTGTGTGACAAGTCCCCTAGAACATACGCTTGTTTTGTTTGTACACGTTAAACCAACAACTAAAAGCCAGCAAACCCATCGACCCTTGTGACAGATAGGAACAGCTTGTGTTCTGTGATATAGGGAGGGGGAAATAAAAGGTGGATGATCGGTGGTCTAGAGGTAACGCGCCTGTCTAGCAAGCCAAAAGTCCGGGTCGGAAATGTGCGGTGGTTCGAATCCTGTTTGGGCCCGAAACTCCCCCCCCCCCCCCCCCCCATCCATTAGACCATGAGTGGTGGTCTGGGCGCTAGTCTTTCGGATGAGACGATAAATCGAGGTCCCGTGAGTTACACCAACATTATTTAGCGCACGTAAAAGAACCCACGGCAACAAGAGAGTTATCCCTAGCGAAATTTTGTATAAAAAAAGGTCACTCTGATAGGGAAACAAATACAGTGGCAGACAGAAAAAAAGACGCACAAAAATGGGTGGCGTTGCTCTGTGGCGACGCGTTCTCCCCGGGGAGAGCAGCCCGAACTTCACGCAGCAAAATCGGACGTGACTTAAAATGGTATAAATAAAAGAAATAAAATAAATAAATAAATAAATAAATAAATAAATAAGACAGGCCTAGCTTGAAATCTGCCACGTGAAGAGGTCAGGGTGCCGGTAAGAAGTGCGTGAGACAGACACACTGCCTCCGAACTGCACTGTCCTGGAGACTAGTGGGGAAGTGGGAGGAGGGAGGAGGGGAAGAGGAGGGAAGAAAGTGGATGGACGTATTGAAGGAAACTGCGCACTAAGACATAAGCATGCTGACACTCGGGGTCGGCGGGATAGCCTGGTGGTTAGAGTGATGCATTCGCGATCTGCTCACTCGGGTTCGAATCTCGTTCAAGGGGATATTTTCCTTTGGAGTTAACATCAGTGCAGACTCCACTCTCCCAAAGAGTCCTTCGGATGAGACTGTAAACCGAGGGCCCGTGTGCGAACGCACGCAGAACATCTTACGCACTCGTTAAAACCCGTTCCACTTTTCGGAAGAGTAGGCCATTGTGTTCCGGTGGGAACGGATGACAAAATTTACAAAACTGCATACACACGGTGACTATATGTCAGAAAAGCACACGAGTGCTTATTCCATCATCCTCGAAATAAGAGAATAAAAGTTTTTAAAACCCCACTCAAATCAAGCGCATACGGGGCATGGCATGCTGGGCTGTACTCTAATGTTAACACGCTCTCTTGTACGCTTCACCTTCACCTTCCCGTGGTCTAGTAGACCGCTGGGGCACCACTGAAGAATTTGCAACCAGCTTTCTCCACTTGTACGCTTACTTACATGCATTGGCATAACTTCAGAAGACACATCATAATAACTTACGTAAACCTTTGTCCAGCGCATTGGATTCCAGAATTTTTTTCCTAGCTTTTTTTTTATATAGTTATTTGACAATTTCTATTACTAGATTTCTATTTCCTTCCTTCCTTCTTGTTGTTGTTGCTGTTGTTGTTGTTGTTGTTGTTGCGGTGGTGGTGGTGGTGGTGGTGGTGGTGGTGGTGGTGGTGGTGGTGGTGGTGGTGGTGGTGGGTTGGTGGTGGTGGTGGTGGTAGTGGTGGTGGTGGAGGTTGATGGTGTATACCAATTACAATCACAGCAGACTTGGCTACGTGAAACTCAGGCTGCTATTTCCAGGGAAAGGCACTGCAAGGCAAACTTACCTCTGTGGAGGCTAGGAGGTGAGCGAGAACTGCTGTACTTTGATACATTCAGTGCCCGTCTTGGTCACAAGTGCTTCTTTGCCATGCAGCACCGCCTGTTTGTCCTCTCTGCCTGTGCCTTGATTTCCCCCCTTTGAAAGCAGCAATTTGGTTTTGTGCTTTAGGGATTTTGTATGTGTGTGTGGGGGGGGGGGGATGGGGAAGGGGGGGGGGGGTTAACATAATTTTGTCAGAAATAGCTAACTGCCGTGGTGCAGTAGTCTGAGTGTTACCTTCCTGACTGGAAGATGGTGGGCTCAAAGGCCAGCAGAGGCAAACTATTTTTGGGGAGTCTCCGGTGGACTCCTGCATTGAGCGAGTTTGCTAACAGCCCAATGGGAAAACTGAGACGACATAGCCTGGCATCATCTACTTTAAGAATGCGGGGTGAAGTGTTTACTGGGGTGGGGGGGTTATGATAGGAAGCCTAGAATACATACAGCCATGTCAAATGATGTGGATGCAAGCTACATTTCTATTGCATCGTCTTTATCTTCCTCCTCATCATTATTGCTCTCACCCTGCGAAAAAAAGAAGGAAATTGTCTATGATTCGGAGGCCCTTGTTGCTCTGGTCTCAGGGTGACTTCGGTTTTCTATTTCTCTTTGCTCCCATGCCTGTGGTAAACTCGTGTCAACGCCTTTCGGTGGCTGGACATTTGTGGGAAGTGGTCATTGTTAGAGAGAAAGTGTGATGGTCATTGTGATGGTCACCACTCCACATGGGCATCTTACTCAGTCTCGCTCTGCGAATATTTGCCTGAAGTCATGAAATCATCAAGATACTATGTCATTTCAGATGAAGTGGTTTATTTTCTCAGCTTGACAGTGTTCAGTATGAGGATTACGATATTTTGATTTTGAAATTTGAGTGAATGTGAGTTTCCGTAATTGAACGAGATGATAACCCTGATGTAGCCTTTGTGGTCGGTGGGCTGTCTGCAACATGAAATGAGGTACAATGACTTACAAGACCCCTAGGGATCTTTGAAGTATTCTGGGTCAGCACGGGCACCACTGAATATTACCGAAATAGTTCAGGAGCGGTGCGGATCCTCCTTTGATTTGTGGCTTTAGGGCGACCTGACAGTGATCAGCTCCTGTGAACTCCTAACTCTGGGAAGATGACAGGACAAGCCAGGGTATGGGGGTGGTGAAATGGGGATGAACGGCGTGCAAACATCAGCACTGGAGCGTCAGAAAGGATGAAGCATCGGGAAAAAGTACTAAATGTTTTATTCAAAACAAAACAAACCCAAACGTTATAGCAACATTTTGAACTGAACGATTCCCTTGTTTGCCCGGTTCCTTTTACGTGCCCTTAACATTAATAATAAAAATAAAAATAATAATAATAATAATAATAATGTATGGAATTTCTATAGCGCTGAATCTTGTAAAGCAACAAATAAAAGCGCTCTATTTTTTTTTATCGAGGATAATGGAATAAGCACTCATGTGCTTTTTTTACATCCAGTCCCCGTGTGTATGCGGTTTTGTAAATGTTGTCATCTGTTCCCACCGGCACACAATTACCTACTCTTTCGAAAAGCGGAACAGGATTTAACGTGTGCGCAAGATGTTCTGCATGCGTTCGCACACGGGGCCTCGGTTTATAGTCTCATCCGATGGACAATCATGTATACACACGACCTCACTGTGTCAGCTCATTTAGAGGATAGAAAACCCTTTTTTTTTTTTAAATAAACAACTAGCATCTAAACCACTGTGTCTTGTAGAAATGGGGGACAACCTGTCTTGAAACGGATTCAAACCTGCAACCTCTCCCTGTCTGAACAGGTGCGTTACCGCTAAACCACTGATCCACTCCTCTCATGCTGGTATTTGTTTGCCTAAGAGAGTTCCTCCCCCACCCCTCCCAATTTTCTCTGGTTAATTTTACAGAAGTGGTGTGGGATGTGCGAAGTGTTTCGAACACAACAGCACCGCCTTGAGACACACACACACAAGTTCAGATAGCGGACTAAATCCCAAGCTTTAGAAACTTCGTCTTTGTCGTCGTCGAACGCTTTGGTAGCAACTATTGTTGTCTGTCATATATGAGCGAAAATGCGTTGTGCTGCCGCTAAGCGCCTGACAAGTCAGGCCCAGCACATCTCGACTTCGGCGTAAGAGAGAATTGTTGTATTCTAAGTCTTTTTTTTTGTTTTTGTTTTTTTGGGGGGGGAACAAAACCGCACGAGAATAGACCAAGAAGGCGGAAAGTGAACAAAAAGGAGGTGACATGAAGAAAAGGAACAAGGCAGAAATAAAGACGGGCATAGAAAAGAGGGAATTCTTAGCAGAGAATGTCCAGTATTTGGAAGATGGTATTTTAGCACAGAATGTGCAGTATTTGGGGATGTTATTTTAGCACAGAATTTGCAGTATTTGGGGATGGTATTTTAGCACAGAATGTCCAGTATTTGGGGATGGTATTTTAGCACAGAATGTCCAGTATTTGGGGATGGTATTTTAGCACAGAATGTCCAGTATTTGGGGATGGTATTTTAGCACAGAATGTCCAGTATTTGGGGATGGTATTTTAGCACAGAATGTCCAGTATTTGGGGATGGTATTTTAGCACAGAATGTCCAGTATTTGGAAGATGGTATTTTAGCACAGAATGTGCAGTATTTGGGGATGTTATTTTAGCACAGAATTTGCAGTATTTGGGGATGGTATTTTAGCACAGAATGTCCAGTATTTGGGGATGGTATTTTAGCACAGAATGTCCAGTATTTGGGGATGGTATTTTAGCACAGAATGTCCAGTATTTGGGGATGGTATTTTAGCACAGAATGTCCAGTATTTGGGGATGGTGTTTTAGCACAGAATGTCCAGTATTTGGGGATGGTATTTTAGCACAGAATGTCCAGTATTTGGGGATGGTATTTTAGCACAGAATTTGCAGTATTTGGGGATGGTATTTTAGCACAGAATGTCCAGTATTTGGGGATGGTATTTTAGCACAGAATGTCCAGTATTTGGGGATGGTATTTTAGCACAGAATGTCCAGTATTTGGGGATGGTATTTTAGCACAGAATGTCCAGTATTTGGAAGATGGTATTTTAGCACAGAATTTGCAGTATTTGGGGATGGTATTTTAGCACAGAATGTCCAGTATTTGGGGATGGTATTTTAGCACAGAATGTCCAGTACTTGGGGAAGGCATTTTAGCACAGAATTTGCAGTATTTGGGGATGGTCTTTTAGCACAGAATTTGCAGTATTTGGGGATGGTATTTTAGCACAGAATGTCCAGTACTTGGGGATGGCATTTTAGCACAGAATTTGCAGTATTTGGGGATGGTCTTTTAGCACAGAATTTGCAGTATTTGGGGATGGTATTTTAGCACAGAATGTCCAGTATTTGGGGATGGTATTTTAGCACAGAATGTCCAGTGTTTGGGGATGGTATTTTAGCACAGAATTTGCAGTATTTGGGGATGGTATTTTAGCACAGAATGTCCAGTATTTGGGGATGGTGTTTGTACTGACAGGTCATCGGCATCCCTACCGGAGAGCTTAATGGGGGAAAAAGCCACACTTTACAGAAGGGTTGACCGAAATTAACTAAAATCACAACATGAAATAAGCCTTTCTTACATTCAAACTCACATACCACAGTTGGTTCCCATCAGCCAACACTAGAAAGAAAGAAATACAGACAGAAACAGAAAATAAGAAAGAAAGAAAAGACAGAAGAATTAAAAAGAACAAGAAAATAGCAAAGAAAAAGGAGAGGAAAAAAAAAAGTCAAAAGATAAAAAGAAAGACAGACAGAAAGAAAGAAGAAAACCATGAAGATAGAAAAAAAAATCAAAAGAAATGAATATGGGAAGCATAGATAAGTCAATGAAAAATAGATAAATTCAGGAAGGATCTTTTAAATTTTATTTTATAAAATCCTTTGACAGAGCAGTTTTTGTCTTTAAAGAAATACGATTTCCGAAAGAAGCA
>CM054134.1:95693163-95705663 GCA_028751875.1 Rapana venosa
TAAGCAGTTCAGCGTGAATCAAAGATGGATAAGCAGTTCAGCGTGAATCAATCAAGGATGGATAAGCAGTTCAGCGTGAATCAAGGATGGATAAGCAGTTCAGGGTGAATCAAGGATGGATAAGCAGTTCAGCGTGAATCAAGGATGGATAAGCAGTTCAGCGTGAATCAATCAAGGATGGATAAGCAGTTCAGCGTGAATCAAGGATGGATAAGCAGTTCAGCGTGAATCAAGGATGGATAAGCAGTACAGCGTGAATCAATCAAGGATGGATAAGCAGTTCAGGGTGAATCAAGGATGGATAAGCAGTTCACTCTGAATCAAGGATGGATAAGCAGTTCAGCGTGAATCAAGGATGGATAAGCAGTTCAGCGTGAATCAAGGATGGATAAGCAGTTCAGCGTGAATCAAGGATGGATAAGCAGTTCAGCGTGAATCAAGGATGGATAAGCAGTTCACCGTGAATCAAGGATGGATAAGCAGTTCATCGTGAATCAAGGATGGATAAGCAGTTCAGGGTGAATCAAGGATGGATAAGCAGTTCAGCGTGAATCAAAGATGGATAAGCAGTTCAGCGTGAATCAATCAAGGATGGATAAGCAGTTCAGCGTGAATCAAGGATGGATAAGCAGTTCAGGGTGAATCAAGGATGGATAAGCAGTTCAGCGTGAATCAAGGATGGATAAGCAGTTCAGCGTGAATCAATCAAGGATGGATAAGCAGTTCAGCGTGAATCAAGGATGGATAAGCAGTTCAGCGTGAATCAAGGATGGATAAGCAGTTCAGCGTGAATCAATCAAGGATGGATAAGCAGTTCAGCGTGAATCAAGGATGGATAAGCAGTACAGCGTGAATCAAAGATGGATAAGCAGTTCAGCGTGAATCAAGGATAGATAAGCAGTTCAGCCAAACCAAGCGAAAACTCTTGTCACAATGGCACAGCAGGTTTCTGTCTTCATCCTACATCATTTCCGCAGTCATTGTCTGCTGAATGAATGAATGTCAGCTGTGTTTGGGTGAACTTTTTTGGGTTTAATTATTTATTTTTGTCCGGCTCGATGAGTTCTGTGGCAGTTCTGGGTCTACGAGTCTTTTTATTATTATTATTATTATTATTATTATTATTATTATTATTATTATTATTATTATTATTATTATCATTATTATTACATTATTACAGTGTGTGTTACAAGCTCTATGAGATGAACAGTAACATCTTTATAATTATTTTAAACACTGCTGTCTTGTTTGTTCTTGTTCTTCTTCTCCTTTGCACTCTTCTTATTTGCATTCTTCTTCTTTGCATTCTTCTTCTTGTTTGCATTCTTCTTCTTCTTCTGTGCATTCTTCTTCTTCTTGTTTGCATTCTTCTTCTTCTTGTTTGCATTCTTCTTCTTCTTCTTCTTTGCATTCTTCCTCTTCTTCTTCCTGTACGTCCTTGTTCTTCTTGTTCTTGTTGTTCTTCTGCTTCTTTGATTCTTTGTATTCGTTACATTCTTCGAATTCTTCGTTTTCTTGGCATTTCTGCACAATTTGCTTTCTTCGCATTCCTCATCATCTGTGTATTTCTTCCCCTCCTCCTTCTCCTCTTCCTCCTCCTCCTCCTTGCTTATCAATCCCTCCCCCCCCCCCCCCCCACTCCCCTGCTGTCAAACCCGGGCAATGCAAGTTAATCAAACGTCCATATATCAAAGTAATATAGAGAACCACCGCTTAAGTAATCACGATGACGACAACCATGACGTTGATGATAACAGTAGCAACAACAACAACAACAACAACAGCACAACAACAAAAATTCATCATAGTCATTATCTTCACCATCATTTTTTATCATTATCATCAAAGTTTTTAACCTGACAAGACCAAAAGCAGTAGAAGGAAAAATAACCCTCCATGGTTATAGAAGGGCAATAACAACAACAACAACAAAACGACAAAAAACAACAACAAGAAGCAAACTTAACCTACTCAAAACTGTTTCAGGCTCAATGAATCAGGTAACTGTTAGGTAGTTAATTTGCTCTAATGTGTGTTATCTTGTTCCTTTCTTTCTTTCTTTCCTTTCTTTCTGTCTTTCTTTCTTTTTTCTCTGTCTGTCTGTCTTTCTTTCTTTTTTCTTTCTGTATTTCTTTCTTCCTTCCTTTCCTTCTTTTCTCCCTCTTTCTTTCTTTGTTTTTCTCTTTTTTTTCTTTTTGCTTTCTTTCTTTCTTTGCTGATTGATTTGTTTTTTCATTGTTCGCTTGTTTAGTTCATAACGAAACTGACTCGACACAAAACCCAGAATATCTTCAGTAATTACTGGTTGTCAACAAGTTCAAAATACATTGCTCTATTTTATGGTGTGTTTTTCTTTTTCGTGCAAGTTTGAAAATGTGAAGACGCAATGAAGATTCGATCGTGTTAACGATTTATTCTTGAACAAAAAGTTTTAAAATCACGTTTTCATTACATCTTGTGTGTTTGTGTGTGTGTGTGTGTGTGTGTGTGTGTGTGTGTGTGTGTGTGTGTGTGTGTGTGTGTGTGTGTGTGTGTGTGTGTGTGTGTGTGTAGCAAATCAATTTTATTCCAGTGTGTGTGTGTGTGTGAAGTCAAGTCAAATTTTTATTTCCAGTGTGTGTGTGTGTGATGTGTGTATGTGTGTGTATTGTGTCGTGTGTGTGTGGTGTGTGTGTGTGTGGTGTGTTGTGTGTGTGTGTATTTTGTGTGTGTGTGTGTGTGTGTGGTGTGTGTGTGTGTGTTGTGTGTGTGTGTGTGTGTGTGTGTGTGTGTGTGTGTGTGTGTAGGTACGCGTGGGCCCTCTGTCTGTCTTGTCCCTCTGTCTACATCTGTGGCTGTCTCTGTCTATATCTCCTTGCCTCTTGCTTCTGTCTGTCTATAGGCTTATGTCTGTCTGTCTACCACCTCTCTGTTTGTCTCTCTGTCTGTCTCTCTCTCTCCTCTCTCCTCTCTCTCTCTCTCCTCTCTCTCTCTCTCTCTCTCTCTCTCTCTCTCTCCTCTCTCTCTCTCTCTCTCTCTCTGAACACATATGCACGTGAGCGCGCATGCACACACACATACACACACGCGCGCGCGCACATACAGCTCTCTCTCTCTCCGAACACAGGCGCGCGAGCGCGCGCACGCGCACAAATACACACATGCACACACACGCGCGCGCGCGCAGCTCTCTATCTATCTATCTATCTATCGGTCTATCTATCTATCTATCTATCTATCTATATGTCTAGCTATCTGTGAATCTGTCTGATAACTGCACCTCTGTCTCTGTAGCTGTCTGCCTGTCTGTCTGTCTGTCTGTATTCTCTCTCTCTCTCTCTCTCTCTCTCTCTCTCTCTCTCTCTCTCTCTCTCTCTCTCTCTTTATGAATGGCTCCCATACAGATACATATGACATTAATAAGAGCAAAGCATGTAAAAAACAACATCCAAATGATTGAAACAACAAAAGATTGACCAATTGTCAGTAAAAACTAAATACACATCTTTTTCTTGCCAGAAAAAATACGCTTTCGTCTCATCTTATATACATATATACTGAGTGTAGGCTCTCTGTCTATTTTGTCTGTCTGTCTGCTCGGCTGTCAACATTTGGGGACGGGATAACCTAGTGTTTAGAACATTGCGCTCGCAATCTGACGACCCTAGGTTCAATTTTCGTTCAAGGGGATATTTTTCCCCTGGAGTTAACATCAGTGCAGACTCCACTCTCCCCAAAAAGTCCTTCGGATGAGACTATAAACCGAGGCCTCGTGTGCGAACGCACGCAGAACATCTTGCGCACACGTTAAATCCTGTTCCGCTTTTCGTAAGAGTAAGCCATTGTGTGCCGGTGGGAACAGATGACAGAATTTACAAATTCGTATATACACGGGGACTGAATGTAAAAAAGCACATAAGTGCTTATTCCATTATCCTCGATATAAAAGAATAAAATACAAAAAAAACTAACAACATTGCTACGTGTCTCTCTGCACCTATCACGTGTGTGTGTGTGTGTGTGTGTACGTGTGTACGTGTGTACGTGCGTACGTGTGTGTGTATATGCACGCGCGCGCATGCATGCATTTGCATGAACGTGCGTGTATAGAGGCATATCGCATTCCCTTGCGTACGGATACATATCAGCATAACAAATGATAGGAAAAAGTGTGTGTGTAAATGTGTGTGTGTAAATGTGTGTGTGTGCGTGTGTGTTTGGGGGGGGGGGTGGAGGAGGGCGTGTACGTGTACGTGTACGCGCGCACGCTAGTGAGTGATGCCAACCTATCAATCATGCTAGCTTTCATGAATTCATCTATAGGAATATTCATCTCTGTGACTTGCCAGAGTTCTGTGACCATCTGTGTGTGTGTGTGCGTGCGTGCGTGTGTATGTGCGTGTGTGTGTGCGCGCCTGTGTGTGCGTGTACCACCCTACCTCAGTCTATGTCTGTATCTTTGTTATGTCTGTATGTATATGTGCGTCGTGCGTGTGTACGTGCCTGTGTATGCTGTGTAAAATGTGCGCACATACAAGGCCGCACGTGCGTGCGTGCGTACGCGGAAAATGCATGCGTGCGTTGACGTAAGCCGCCTATATTATGATACATAGACAGCCATTCAGTGGGCGTGCCCTCACCTCCCCCCCCCCCCCCCCCCCCCCCCCCACCCCCGCGCGTGCGGATGACATAGGCCTAGTGATGAAGGAAAACAGCTAAACGTGGATGGCTGCAACCGTCGCTGAATCTTGATCCTCTGCCAGCCTCCCTCCACACCCCACCCTGCCCTCACACCCCCCACCCCTCCTTCCCCCTTCCTTTCACTTGCCTCTCGCTTACCCACATCTCCCCTTGCCCACTCCCCCTTGCCCACTTTCCGGGCAGTTGTTGCGCACTTTCCGTAGTCCTCACTACCTATCTTGATGAGGGCGACAAAGGAGGTTTCGTCCGAGAGTCAGTTCTTGTATTCACTTAAATGGTGTAGTGTTAACGTTGTGTGTAGTACAAACTTTGGAAAAGTGAGTTTGGGGCAACAACAACAAAAAAAAAACCAATCAACCCAACGACTGTAATATAACTGTTGAGAGTAGGACACAAAACTAGTGTTGATACTGTATCTGTTATGTTATGTGCGATTTTTTATGATCTGAACTTGTAGTAACTAACCATCAGTGTTGATAGTAAGTGGATATTTTATTTTTTTTACCTGTTTGTGTTAAGTTTAATTAGGTTTCATTTCCCCCCTTTTATTTATCTATAAATGAATATCTTTTCTTGCCTGTATGTGTACGATTAATCAGAAAGTATTTTCCGTTTCTCATCTTTGAGCAGGGCTCGAGTTTTTTTTGGATAGGAAATGTGTTTTCTGTGGTGTATAAATGTGTACATCTATATATATAATAATTATACACAATGAATTACTAGTCTAATACCGCTGTAAAGAATTAAGGCTCAAAGGCACCACTTATGTTATTAGAACGTGTGTTCTTTGTTGGATACAAAGATGTTGGTATAGTATTCGTTTAGAGTTGCTTTTTTAAAATTCCTTTTTTTTTTATCAAACCGCTGTTATATTGATTTTTTTTTTAAAACACCAAACAACATTCTATAAAGGGAACTAACTGGGTTATCACTGTGCCTGTCATCTTTGAAACAAAGCGCCGTATTATTCATGTGAAAACGTAGCAAGGAAGGGCATTTGATTTTGTGGTAAAAATTGGTTTTTGTGAAAGGTAAGGGGAAAAGAATGTTGTACCTCCACCCTGTTTGTCCGGCCGTCTGTCTGTCTGTATTTGTCTGTCTGTCTGTATTTGTCTGTCTGTATTTGTCTGTCTGTCTGTATTTGTCTGTCTGTCTGTATTTGTCTGTCTGTCTGTATTTGTCTATATTTGTCGGTCTGTACGTCAGACTCTCTCTCTCTCGTTATCTGTCTTTTTGTCCGTCCGTCTGTCTGTCTGTCTGTCTGTATCTCTCTTTCGATCTCTCTCTCTCTCTCTCTTCTCTCTCTCTCCTCTCTCTCTCTCTCTCTCTTCTTCTCTTTCTTGTCTGTCTGTCCTGTCTGTATCTCCCTCTCTTCTCTCTCTCTCTCGATCGCTCTCTCTCTCTCTCTCTCTCTCTCTCTCTCTCTCTCTCTCTCTCTCTCTCTCTCTCTCTCTCTCTCTCTCTCTCCTCTCTCTCTCTCTCGCTCTGTATTATGTAATATGTATTACATATATGCCTATGTTCTTAAGTACGTGCGTGCAAACTTCAAATTGCCCGTATGACATATTGTTGACTGCTTGTTTGCTTGCTGTGTGTGTGTGTGTGTTTTTTTTGTTTGTGCGTTCCTGCGTGTGTACGTGCGTGCGTGCGCGCGCGAGCGAGTATGTATGTATTTTTGCCATTGTTGTTGTTGTTGTTATTGTTGATGTTACGGTGATGGTGGGTGTAGTTGTTGCTTCTGTTTCCTCCTTTTCTTTCAGTTTTGATTCCAGTATTTGGATGTGGCGAACCTTGCTGGCACTTATTAAAAGCGCTACCTCTTTTTTTTCTTTAAACATTATTTACTGATTGATTGACTGATTTTCTAATTACGTATCTACTTATTCACTCTCTCTCTCTCCTCTCTCTCTCTCTATTTATCTATCTATCTATCTATCTATCTCTCTATCTATTTTTCATCTTTATCTATCTATCAATTGGGCCATTGTGTGCCGGTAGAAACAGATGACAGAATTTACAAAACCGCATACACACGGGGACTGGATGTAAAAAGCACATAAGTGCTTATTCCGTTATCCTCGATATAAAAGAATAAACTAAAACAAAATAAAAATTCTATATCCATCTATCTATCTATCTGTCTGTCTATCTATATGTGTCTGTCTGTTTGTTTCGCCTTTTTTTATCTTTCACGTGTTTACTTTCATGTTTTCAAGTCAGGGTATGTATAGCATAAGTAAAGAATGGTCAGTCATTCAGTAAGACGACAATCACTTTTACCTTTATTTCGTGCGCATTAAAGATGTATATCTTTTCTTCTAAAAAAAAATTCTTCACTGAATTTCACACAGCTATACTGCTTTTTCTTTTCATTAATTAAGCAGATTTCTCTATGTCAATGAGCTATAACCAGTCTTCTACACTCGTTGAATCCCAAGCCACCTTTAAGAAGAAGAATAACCTATTGCTTGACAGGAATGAGAAAGTCAACATGTACACTTGTGTCATGTCTACACAGCATCCTTTAGGGTGTTTTTTTTCTTTTATTCTTTTATTTCGAGGACAATGGAATAAGCACCCATGCGCTATTTTTTTTACATCCAGTCCCCAAGTGTATGCAGTTTTGTTAATTTTGTCATCCGTTCCCTCCGGCACACAATGGCCTACTCTTACGAGAAGCGGAACGGGTTTTAACGTGTGGCAAGATGTTCTGCTTGCGTTCGCACACGGGACTTCGGTTTATAGTATCATCCGAAGGCTTTTGGGGGGAAAGTGGAGTCGCACTGATGTTAACTCCAGAGGAAATAATTATCCCCTTGAACGAGATTTGAACCCGGGTCAGCAGATCACGAGCGCAATGTGCATCACTCTAACCACAAGGTTATTCCGTCCCCTATCATCCTAGAGGACAGAACATGATAATATGGTCTGAAAACGGCTGTACATGGTGCTCACAAAAAGCCCCCCCCCCCCCCCCCCCCCCCTCTCCTCCTCCAGAGGTTTTGCCAGTCATGCTTATGGTGGCTTAAGCTCCATGGAGCTGTGCTTCCAGAACTTGGATAAACAAATCCAGCATTTCGTGTTGGCATAAATGTCTTTCCGAAACTCTGTAGAAGAGAATAGAGGCTCCCATCCACAAGACTTCAAGACTAGAATCATTATGGCCAAGCAAAAGATGATGCAGTTGACAACGTTTGGAAAGACAAAGGCAGACTTAAACATCTACAAATCAGAATTGTCAAAACACCAATCTGGCCTGCATTGCTGTATGGGTCAGGACACAACGAACATTGGAAACAGACAAATTAACGAAGCTGGAATGTAGTTCTACAGGCGACTTCTAAGAGTCCATTTAATGGTCAGACAGAAGAACAAAATTATGAAGATATTCTTGATAAACTATCAGTGCAAAGACAAATGTTGACTAAAGTTGATAAGTGCAAACTGAGATATGTTGGACATGCAAACAGAAACACACAGACAAATCTGATGACAACAGTTCTCCAGAGTAAGGTTAAGAGCAGAAGGAAAAGAGGCAGACTACCAACATCCTACATTGTCAACACCATTGAGAGCAGTGGTCTGGGAGGGCTACAGGAGATTGCAGAATTCAGCGGAGAAATGTGGCGAACCTTGCTGGCATTGTGTCGAGCTCCTATCAACGACAGAAGCGATGAAAACAGTTGAGTTAAATTGATCAGTTAGATAAACTTCGGATAGCATCTTCGGATGAGACTATAAACCGAGGCCCCGTGTGCGAACGCATGCAGAACATCTTGCGCACACGTTAAATCCTGTTCCGCTTTTTGAAAGAGTAGGCCATTGTGTGCCGGTGGGAACAGATGACAAAATTTTAAAAAAATTTTAAAAACCGCATACACACGCATTAAAAAATGTCATCTGAGCGCTTTGATTTGTTGCTTTACAAGATTCAGCGCTATATAAATTCCATACATCATCATTATTATTATTATTATTATTATTATTATTATTATTATTATTATTATTATTATTATATTATTATTATTATTATAAACAATTACCCATTGTTGCATCTTTCTGAGAGCAAAAAGAGGTTGTCAAACTCTAAAGGTGTACGTTGTTAGGCAAAATGATCAGTAACGTTAGCTTTAGCTCTGTACTTGTTGTCGTTTCAAAACCATACTAATGGCCGTTTCTTTAGAAACAGAAAAACTAATATTGATTAATCACCAAGTTGGTTACCACATCTCATTCCTGTTTGAACCACATCGTACACACTCAAAATACACTCTACAAGCTTTCTTAGTTAGCAGTGTTTTAAAATTGTCCATGACAAATTTCTACTGGTGAAATCAAAAGCTTTTCCAAAGTCAAAGAAATATCACAAAGGTCGTCGTAAAGAATTTTGCTTTAGATGAAGATAAGACCAAAAAGGTCGATAATTAGTGAACAGATTTGCCTGATTATTACGGGAGATTTGGTAGTTGCTTTCGTTTGCATCGTACATTACTCAATAATTTAACGATTTATAGACGACTGAAGCACTTTATGTTTAGTGCCGCACTGCAGTATATCTTTACAAACAAATGTATCGATAACGTCGCCATCTTTTAGGAACACATAAAAATAAGCATCAGTGTTTAAGGGGGATGGAACCAATGCACCAAAAGAACTCGTAAACAACATTTACAGACAAAAATAGTGTTTAGAAGAGGAAAAATGTACCAAATGAACTCCTGAACATTAGCCAATAATTTCTGGACAATTAAAAGAGTTCCTGACAAATTCCCCAGCTATACAGAGTTTGTAACATAGACAACCTTAGGATGGCGTCTCGCTCAGCTTGACTCCTCGGCTAAGTTAGTATTTTCAGCAGTGTGGGGCTTCTTACCCGACATTCTGCCTGCACGGGATTGCTGCCGGTGCCATGGTAAACTACCAGAGTGACCTAGACGTTGTTCAGCCAGTGCAAATAACATCTTTTGTGAGGGCATCAAGTGTACCGTTATCTGGTTCCCCAAGAACGAAAACAAAAACAAACCAACCCCGAACTTGGATGTAACTGTGATATCCATAATTGCAGAAACATTGGTATTCCACAGAAACAACCCCCTATTTCTCACCCTAGGCCCATTCTACCTCCACCCCCAAAAGAAGAAAGAACGGGAGGGGTCGGTTTACAATTTTTCCTTTTTTAAACGCAAAGCTTAGCCTTTGTTTCCAAAGATACTAAGTAATTTATCCAATTATGTGCGAGAACTTTAAGCACATAGTCCCCATTATTATCAGCTGAATTATTGTCTCATAAATGTTTAAGTTAGTCGCCTACCTTACTTTTCACCTTACTGTAGAACACGAACACACACACACACACACACACACACACACACACACACACACACACACACACACACCTTATCTGCATGTGGGATTCTTTCCCTCTAAAAATCATTTTTCTTCCTACATAATTTTGCCAGTGAACAACATTCTTGTTGCCATGGGCTCTTTTATGCGCGATATGTGCGTATTGCACTGGTACCTCTGTTGATCATCCGAAATACTAGAACCCAGACCATCACTCAAGGTCTAGAAGATGGAGGAAAAATTCGGGTTCAAATAGGGATCGAACCCACGATTCCTGGCCTTCCTCTTGACCACCAATCCAAGTTTGCTCTTTTTTTCCGAAAAAACCCTGATCTTTGCAGGGCAGGAGAAATCATTACATTTTCCCTCAAAACTTCCATAGCCCATACTGAGCCAATAAACATTTGACGTCAAATATTAGGATTACGATAGTTTGCATTGATATAAAATCTCATCAAATTAATTAAACATCGGAATAATCTGAAAAAATCAGAAAAACAAATCCAAATCCAGAATACAAACATCAGCAACTGGCTGTTCCTTTGAAGCTACGAAAATGGGAGGCAAAAAGTTTCTCTTTGTCTTCTTTGCTATTGATACCACACAAAAAGGGTGGGGGGAGGGGGGGGGGGAGAGATGGCATTAGGAAATTAAAAAAAAAATCCCTGAAATCCAAACTCAAGCTTTTTCAATATCACAGTGAAATTAAATTGCTTGGGATTAAATCATTAATACGACTAGCATGATATGGTAATAAAGATTAAAACAATTTTAGCTAACAATAAAATTTTAAAAATGTCACTCGATTACAGCTGCACGTGCACGTGTGTGCTCGTACGCACATGTCTGCATGAACGCATGCGCATGCGCGGGTGTGTATGTATATGTTGTGTGTGTGTTTATGTTTGCGCGCGCGCGCGCGCGCGCGCGTGTGTGTGTGAGAGTGTGTGTACAAATTCTTTGATAGTAATATTCCTAGAGAAATGATGCTTTTTCAAATTCACTTTTACTTATTAGATCCATTTTAAATGCAACTCTCAATCTTTGTAACTGTGACCAAAGATAGAATTCAAATCAAAATCCTCCGCTCTTCATAGCAGATAAAAGTGGCAGAGAAGAAAAGAAAGGAAAACTGACAGAGAAGATGAAAATAAGGTTTAATTCCCAGCTCTTTAGGTGTCATGTAACATGTAAGAGAGAGAGAGAGAGAGAGAGAGAGAGAGAGAGAGAGAGAGAGAGAGACAGAGAAGAGTGAGAGACAGAGATGCAGAAACACAGAGACAGACAAAACACAAAACACAAAACAGACAGAGAGACAGAGAAAGACAGACAGACAGACAGAGACAGACAGACAGACAGAGACAGAAAGACAGGGCAGAGACACAGACACAGACACAGAAACATAAACAGACAGACAGACAGAGAGTAATTCCAGCAAACAGATTAAAACGAAAGGCTAATAGAGAAAGACAAGAAGAGACCAGGGCACGCACAGAAACAGACAGGACACAGACACAACACAGAGACAGACAGACACCCAAGGAAAAACAGACAGACACACAGACAGACAGAGAGGCAGACAGACAGGTAGACACATCTTCAGATTGATAACTCCATACAGACCTAAGTCGAGGCAAGATATAGGCGGGGTTCGGTTTATTCAATAAACTTCTAACACAGACGACGCCGAGAAGAAAAAGAAAAAGGGTGCTTGTGACCGTAATTCATTTTATTTTCAAATTGAACAATAACTTAGAAGTACTGCAGTACAGTCCCAATATATGAGTGCTGTTCTAAACACACGCAGACACTCAAACACATGCAAACACACACACACGAGCGCGCGCGCGCGCACGAAAGCACACACATGGACACACGTAGGCACGCAGACATATGCATAAACAAGCAAAAAACAACAGCAAACAACAACAAACACACACACCACACACAACACACACACCACACTACGATATGAAATACCATCATAACATATAGGTGTCGTTAAACGCACACACACACATACGCACGCACGCAAGCACACACGCACGCATGCATGCACAAACACACACACACACACACACACAACACTCCTACACACACATCCCTACACATACACCCTACCACACACACGCGCACGTAACGCATGCACGCACACAAACACACACACACACCCTACACACACACTCCACACATACACACACATAACACACACACACACACTCCACACAACACACACACACACACACACACACACACACACCACACACACACACACACACACACACACACCGCCCTAGTGTAGGTTTTAGATTAAAACTGGTCTGGGGTGGAAACCAAGCAACACTTTTCCAAATGAGGGGAGCAGAGATTGGCGAGAAAGATTGGTTGGTCCAAAATGTAGGTGTCTCGGACAAAATGCCAAACAGTAGGTAAATGTCTGTCCTCCGAGAGAGACAGAGAGAGAAAGAGACAGA
>CM054134.1:95718163-95728163 GCA_028751875.1 Rapana venosa
GGGAGGGGGGGGTAGATGACCAAAAAAACAATAACCCCAAACAAACAAAAAGCCAGTGTGACAAAACAAATTGTCTCTTGTCCAGGCCTGGCACCTGCTGGAAGCAATCTCATCCATGCAGATGCCAGAGACACAGAGAAAGAGAAACAGAGACATAGACAGAGGCAGAGACACAGAGAGACACAGAGAGAGAAAGAGAGAGAGAGAGAGTAGAGAGAGAGAGAGAGAGGGAAAACAAGAGACAGAGAGAAAAGAGAGAGATTGATACAGAGAGAGATTGACACGAGTCAGAGAAAGAAAGACAGACAGATTGAGAGACAGACAGACAGAGACAGAGACAGACAGACAGACAGACAAACAGGCAGAGACAGAGAAAGAGAGAGAGAGACACTCACAAGGAGACACAGAGACAGAGAGAGACAGATAGAAAGCAGAGAGGAGAAGGAGGGGGAGAGAGAGAGAGGGGGGGGGGGTGGGGGGGGGGGGGGAGGGGGGGGGGGAGAGAGAGAGGGGAGAGAGAAAGAGAGAGGGGGAAAAAGGGAGAGGAGGAGAAGAAAAGAGAGAGAGAGGGAGAGAGGAGAGAGAGAGGAGAGAGGAAGGAGAGAGAGAGAGGAGAGAGAAGGGGAAGGAGAGAATGCACTGAGCAGTTCCCACGAGGCTCATAATATTAATTAGGAACGGCATTGGTTTCTCAGGCATATGAGCAATCCCCTTGAAGTCAGGTTAATGTGACGCCACCGGCATTACCCTAGAATTTGTTGCTTCTTTATTATTATTTTTACAAGTAAAATAGATGCTTTCCCCTAGTTAAACTGAATAAAAACAAAACTTCCATAACTGTAATCTAAACTATAGACATTTTTACCTGAGCAGTGGCTTCCATTTGTTTGTGTGTGTGTGTGTGTGTGGACGGGAACTAAAGCATGCGGGTCATACCACAGTCAGATGCGCTGGGCCTGACTTGACAGGCGCTTAACGGCAGTGCAGCATAGCACGTTTTCACTCATATGACAGACAACACAGGCCTTCTCTCTCTCTCTCTCTCTCTCTCTCTCTCTCTCTCTCTACTCTCTCTCTCTCTCTCTCTCTCTCTCTCTCTCTCTCTCTCTCTCTCTCTCTCTCGCTCGCTCGCTCGCTCGCTCGCTCGCTCGCTCTCTTATATATATATATTACATTATATGTATTTATGTATACTTATATATTGATATATATGAGAACAGAATGCACGCGCGGTGTGAGTATATATATATATATATATATATATATATATATATATATATATATATATATATATATATATATATATATATATATATATATATATATACTCACACGCGCGCGCGCATTTTTTTCCATTCCTGAGATTTGAGCTCCTAGGTTCCACTCCACCGATCGTGAGACTTCTTGTGTATGCGACCGTTGTGTCCCCCTCTACCCTCCCCCCCCCCCCCCATCTTCCCCCCCCCCCCCCCCCCCCCCCCCCCCCTCCGTTCCCAGCACCACGCACCTATCCTATTCAGGTAGCCGTATTCCGACACCGGAAATGGAGTAAGCATGACATTAATGTGCATGTTTTCTTTTTCTTTTTTAAATAAAAGTTTATCATCTGTTCCTGCCGGCACGAAATGGCCTACTCTTCCCAAAGGCGGAACAGGTTTTTAACGTGTGTGCGAGAAATTCTACCTGCGTTTGTGTACACGGAACATCTGTTTATATTTTCATCTGAAGAACTTTTGTTGGGAGCGTTGTCAGTATAGTACTGAGATCATCAACTCCAGGGGGAGATTCCCTGATATACTGACATAACTATTGTCTGCGACCTAGAAAAGGCTGGATCAGACACTGCCAAACAGGCCAAAGCTGCTTAATGAAGACACACTGCCTCAAAGCGCAGCGTTCTGGCCACTTCTCCAGAGTTCAGAAAGAAGTCAACTTAACTCAAACTTCCCAGAAAAGGCACACTTTGTTTCTGATCAGGCTGCGCCCACTGTCCATTCACTCAATCATCTGTCCTCGGTCATTTTACCCAGCGAAACAAGCTCTTGGTTATAACTCCATCGATCACTTAAACCGCGACAGTCAACAAGCCGATCAATCAACTGATGAATCCCCACAGATCATCTCTAATCAATGACCGACGCTATAGCCGTGTGCTGAAGGGTATCAGACTTCAAGCCCATGGGCCCAGGAAATCGTGGGTTTGAATCTCAGGAGCGTCTGGAGAATTGAGGACTGGGGTGGGTTTTTTTAACGATCTCCCCGGGTCACCTTCAAGTATAGACATGCCAGTGTCTTAATTCCGTTTGGCTATATATTATACACATGTAGAAGATTAAATACCCATGTTGAAGATCTTTGAACTCATGCATTCAGTGCCTGGGCTGTATCGCTGTTCTTGATTAAACTATTGATGCATCAGCAAAGTGAGAGGCTGTATGACCAGTGGCTTTCCCACTCATGGAATTCCACTCTACAGCTTAGTCTTTAGTGATCGACAATGACTCTCTGACTAGGAGGCTTGACTCGCACAGTCCTTATGTGCTGCAGCCCTGGGGGCTGGTTGGCCTTTGGAGAACATCTCCAACGCTGACTTTCCTTATGCCCTCGTGGCCGAGAGCGTGGGGATGTACTGTGGGCAAGGCATCTCCACTATAATCAAATTTCTGCCCAGTGCTCGAAACAGCAGCTGCCTCCTTTGCTGATTTAGATGTCATCGTCGATACGACGGACAAACATATTAAAAAAATTCATGTCAGTGTTCGGTGGGTTGGAGAAACACAAACACACCCAGCATACATACATCCCCGAAGTCGGAATGTGACTGCCTTCATTGTGGGCAAAAATTTGTCTCATACGCAAGAACTCACCATGGAAAACCTCGGTGCTAGAGCTGAGGAATGGAAAAAAAACATCAAGTCAAGTTTCCCAACAAGCAGCACAGCAAACTGCCGCTCTGATGAGGCAGTGCATGCCGCTATCCCTTCATTCAATCATCGTTCTTCCTGCATCCAGCCCCAGCAGCAAAACAAGCTCTTGGTAATGACTCCATCCATCAATCAGCCACAACACTGAACAAGCCGATCAGTCACCTGATGAATTTCCAACATCATTCATCTCCAATCACATGACGGCCGCTATGGCCGAGTGGTTATGGCCGTTTCACTTCCATCCCATGCATTCGTGATGTCGTGGGTTTGAAATTCGGTAGAGTATGGCGAATGAAAGGTGGGGAGTTTTACGATATCCCAGGTCAGTTTCAAGTACAGATCTGCTAGTGTCTTAAATATCTTCGTGTTTGTGTATTATATATATATATATATATATATATATATATATATATATATATATATATATAAATATATATATATATATATATATATATAGTTAGAGAGAGAGAGAAAGAGAGAGGGAGAGAGAAAGAGAGAGAGAAAGAGTGAGAGAGATAGATAGATAGATGGATAGATAGATAGGTAGATAGATAGACAGATAGACAGGTAGATAAATAGATAGGTAGATAGATAGACAGATAGATAGGTAGATAGATAGACAGATAGGTAGGTAGATAGACAGATAGATAGGTAGATCGATAGACAGATAGATAGGTAGATAGATAGATAGATAGATAGACAGACAGACAGACAGATAGATAGATAGATAGATAGATAGATAGATAGATACATACATACATACATACATACATACATACATACATACATACATACATACATACATACATACGTACATACATACATACATACATACATACATACATACATACATACATAGACAGATAGATAGGTAGGTAGGTAGACAGATAGATAGGTAGATAGACAGATAGATAGGTAGAAAGATAGACAGATAGATAGGTAGATAGATAGACAGATAGATAGGTAGATAGATAGACAGATAGATAGATATATAGATAGACAGATAGATAGATAGACAGATAGATAGATATATAGATAGACAGATAGATAGGTAGATAGATAGACAGATAGATAGGTAGATAGACAGATAGATAGGTAGATAGATAGACAGATAGATAGGTAGATAGATAGATAGATAGACAGACAGACAGACAGATAGATAGATAGATAGATAGATAGATAGATAGATAGATAGATAGATAGATAGATAGATAGGTAGGTAGATAGACAGATAGATAGGTAGATAGATAGATAGGTAGATAGATAGATAAACAGATAGATAGATAGGTAGATAGATAGACAGGCAGACAGATAGATAGATAGATAGATAGATAGATAGATAGATAGATAGAT
This sequence comes from Rapana venosa, assembly GCA_028751875.1. Lineage (NCBI taxonomy): Eukaryota > Metazoa > Mollusca > Gastropoda > Neogastropoda > Muricidae > Rapana > Rapana venosa. Next base: position 95,722,444 of record CM054134.1, read on the forward strand.
AGATAGATAGATAGATAGATAGATAGATAGATAGATAGATAGATAGATAGATAGATAGATAGATAGATAGATAGATAGATAGATAGATAGACAGATAGATAGGTAGATAAATAAATTGAAAATCCCGTCATTCATGTCAGCGTTCGGTGGGTCGCGGAGACATGAACATACCTAGCATACATCTCCGAAGTCGGACTGAGGCTGCCTTCATGGTGGGCAAAAGTGGTCGCATACACAAGAATCTCACCACCGTGAACCTCGGAGCTCTAGCCAAGGAACGAGAAACTCAAACAAACAAACAAACACATAGACGAATAACAACAATTCTAGGAACACCCAGCAGGATATACATGCACGTATTAACTACACCACCAGCCATAGTGACTGACCTTCTCTACCCTAGAAGAGGGTAGCTAGGCGACCATCGTAATTCTGTGACACGAGGAGGGACAGCCTGGTTGGTGGTTAGAGTGTTGCGCTCGCGAATCTGATGGTTCCAGTTCGACCTCGAGTTCGAGCCACCACTGAGACATTCGTTCAAGAAGATGTTTCTTCTTTTTTTGTGTGGTGCTGCTTCGACTTGTGTGTCGTCCCCGTCCTGCTGTTCCCACGCCGCTCATCTCCATCTCCCCGCCACAGCCATACCCAGATTCGTTAAGTATCGTCCCCATTGTCGGAAGTCCACAGGGAGCCCATCAATAACTATCAGGCCGGCGTAGGGCAAGAAGATTTTTCCCTTAGGGTTAACATCCGTGCCAATTCCACAGCCCCCCTAAAGTCCTTGGCATGAGACTATAAACCAAGGTCCCGTGCAGGAAAAGCACGCAGAACATCTTGCACACACGTGTGAAACCCTTGTTCTGTTTTTCGAAAGAGTAGGATAATAATGTGCCGGTGGGAATGGATGACATGACACAATTTACAAAACCGCATGTACACGGGGACTGGGGTGTGAAAAAAGAACATGAATGCTCATCTAGTATCCTTGAAATGGAAGATTTCGATTTTTAAAAAAAATGTGCGTGAGCAAAGCAGGCCATGACAAAGGAATGAAGTCGGAGCCAACACCAACTCCAAAGACTCCCCGAAGTCGCAATGCAGCTACCTTCATAGTAAAAAGGTAAAGGAGTCCCATAACCTATAAGGTCGTAGGGGAGCGAGGCGTCAGAGACCTCACTTCTCTAGGGCCAGCATATTGAGGGCGGCGCCCATCTCCTCTCCCTCGCTGCTTTACCTTCCCTGACCCTAAAGAGGGCAGGTACCCATTTACAGCTGGGTGAACTGGGGGAACTGTACTGAAGCCAAGGCGCGCAAACGGTCACCCATCCAACTGGTAACCACGCTCGACGCTGCTTAACTTGGCTGGGGGAAAGCGAGTGCTCCGACCACTGAGCTATCCCGTCCCCCTACCTTCATAGTGGGCACCAAAAAAATTAAAACCGGTCGCATACGCAGAATATGGCGAGCATCCTGGGTGAACCTAGGAGCTGTAGCCGAGCAACGACAACAAAACCCTACCCTTCAAAGACAAACAAACAAACAAAACCCCGTCTTCCTAAACAAACATTGTCAGCTAAGGTGACGCGATCCTGCGGGGTCAGACTGCTTCAACCCACCATTCTCACGCTGTAACCACTGAGCCCCTCCGACCCATTACCAGTGGACTAGTAAATTGGCCAGACAGCAGGAGCCATCAATGAGCCAATCAATCGACCCCAAAGTTCATCCATCGATCTCTCAGTCAGTCCGATGCCGGATCAAACGGCCACTTGAAAAGTCGCTAAGGTTTCCAATCAGACAAGAGGCATTTAAAACTTTTCCAACCGATTCCATTGTGTGCGTGCGTGTGTGTGTGTGTGTGTGTGTGTGTGTGTGTGTGTGTGTGTGTGTGTGTGTGTGTGTGTGTGTGTGTGTTTTGTGTATTGTGTGTGCGTGTGTGCATGTGTGCGTGTGTGTGTGTGTAGCGTGTGCGTGTGTGCTGTGTGTTGCGTGTGTGTTTGTGTTGTGTGTGTTTTAGAGAGAGAGAGAGAGAGAGAGGCAGACAGACAGACAGACTGATAGATAAGGAAGACAGACAGAGACAAACACGCAGAGAGAGAGAGAGAGAGAGAGAGAGAGAGAGAGAGAGAGAGAGAGAGAGAGAGAGAGAGAGAGAGAGACAGACAGACAGACAGACAGACAGACAGACAGAGAAAGGGAGAGAGATAGAGAGAAAGAGACAGAAACAGGGAAACACACACACGGAGTCACGCGCGCGGGCAAGTGCACACACGCACACACACACACACACACACACACACACACACACACACGCACACACACACACACTCAAAGAAAGAGAGGAATAAAGAGAAAGAGAGATAGAGAAACAATGAGATGAATGTGTGTCTGTGTCTGTCTGTCTGTGCATTTGCCTGTCTCTGCGTCTGTCTGTATATTTCTGCTTGAGTGTCAGTGTCTGTGTCTGTGTGTTTGCTAAGTGTTTGCCTCTGTGTTGTGTGTGTGTGCGTGCATGCTCCGGCACGTGCATGCCCGTGTTCTCCACGGACCCATCTTGAAGTTGGCAATAAAGCCAGGAAATTGGGAGTGGAAAAACCTCATCAGATGTTAAATTAAAGATTCGGGATTTTTAGCTCTGGAATTTGAACCTCACTAAACCCGGTCCTTGTTGTCCATTAGCATGGAATCTTTGATTTCCCCATGGAAAGAAGGGGTCCTAGCTTAAACACACACACACACACATATACACACACGCACGCGCGCGCGCACGCACACACAAAAAACACATACACTACACACGCGCGCGCGCGCACAAACACATACACACACACACAAACAACACACACACACACGTGCGTACACACGCACACCTTCACACTGACACACACACACACACACAATCCTGACATATAATTATTATGTCTTTAACTTCAGACAAGCGGCCAACAAAACAGGGCCTCCGTGTAGGCTACCTGAATATCAACAGTGCAACAAACAGATAGATGGCTTGATGGGAAAAAAAAGCAAATCCATCGCTTATTCAATGTACCATCTGGAAATAAAAATTTGACTTGACTTGACTTGACTTGACTTGACACACAAACAGAGGGAGAAATAGAATGCAAAAGGCAAGCCAACAATGTCTTTGCGATGCCTTCCTATTTTTTTTTTCTTTTTCCGTTTCATCAATTTCCTTTTAACCTTCGCTTTTACAGAGCATTTTTCTGTTTCTTTTTGTTTGTTTGTTGGTTTGTTTGTGGGTTGGTCGGTTGGTTGGTTTTATGGGGTTTCTTTTGGTCAGTTGTTTATGTTCCTCGGCTATTCTGATGTTCACCAGTGGTGAGATTTTGCGTATGTGGCCGCCTCCCCCCCCCCCCCCCCCCCTCACCATGAAGGTAGCAGCACTTCGACTTTGTGGATGTATGCTAAGTTAATTACTGACATCAAGTACGGGATCTTTAACGCGCATACTTCATCTTCTGCATGTGTATAATTATACGCGAAGGTGAATTAAGGATACTTGCAGGTCTGCCCCTGAAGTTGACCTGGGAGATCGTAAAAAAAAAGAAGAAAAAAAATCACCACACTTAATTCCCCAAACACCGCCGAGATTCGAACCCACGACTTCATGGAGCATGAGATTGAAGTTGAATGGTATTAACCGCTCGGCTCTAGCGTCCCTCGTTTGTTTGTTTGTTTTTTGTTATTGTTGAGACGTGGCAAATGCTGGGAAGCCAATGCAGGACTCCCTGGGCAGGACAGACTTAGCTAAGCCTAACTGGATAATGACAGGCTGCCTGGAATTATGCTAGAGCAGCGCCCCCACAAGTCCTCAAAGACTTCTTCTTCGCTGTCATCGTCGTCGTCGTCTTCTTCGTATTCTTAGCATTCTTCTTCTTCTTCGCATTCTTCTTCTTCGCATTCTTCGCATTCTTCTTCGCATTCTTCTTTGCAGTCTTCTTCTTCTTCTTCGCATTCTTCTTTGCATTTATCATCTTCTTTGCATTTTCTTCTTTGCATTCTTCTCCGCATTCTTCTTCTTTGCATTCTTCTTCTTTGCATTCTTCTTCTTCGCATTTTCTTCTTCTCGCATTCTTCTTCTTGCATTCTTCTTCTTCTTCTTCTTCTTCGCATTCTTCTTTGCATTCTTCTTTGCATTTTCTTCTTCGCATTCTTCTTCTTCTTCTTCGCTTCTTCTTCGCATGTTCTTCTTCTTCTTCTTCTTCTTCTTCTTCTTCGCATTCTTCTTCTTCTTCTTCATTCTTCTTTTCGCATTTTCTTCTTTTCTTCTTCGCATTCTTCTTCTTTCTTCTTCTTCGCATTCTTCTTCGCATTCTTCTTCTTCGCATTCTTCTTCTTCTTCTTCTTCTTCTTTGCATTTCTTCTTCTTTCGCATCTTCTTCTTCGCATTCTTCTTTCTTTTCTTCTCTTCTTCTTCTTCTTCTTCTTTCTTCTTCTTCGCATTCTTCTTCTTCTTTCTCGCATTCTTTTTTCTTCTTCTTTTCGCAGTCTTCTTCTCGCATCTTCTTCTTCTCGATTCTTCTCTTCTCGTTCCAGACATGCTATTTTTTTTTGTGCGGTCTGGTGGTGAGACTGCAGTCTCTCTCACTGTGTGCTGGTCCTCACAGGTGTGTTTGTTGGGTTTTTTCCCTGCAGTTTACTGGTGGTCACGACTGGTGTTCGAGTGTTGAGGTAGTGCAGGATGAGGAGAGGGGTAGGGGGATAGAAGTTGGTGGTGGGGGGGGGGGGGGCGGAGCGGGGCTCTGCCACTAGGGGCACTGGTCAACGTGGGATATTTTCAGGCAGTGAAGATGGCCATTGTGGGTGGAATACCGTAGTGTCCGGTCTGGTCTTCTCTGGCCAGCCTTCACGGGTAGCTCTCTCTAGGTGGATGGTGTCTGCCCATGTGCTGGCCTCAGCCGACAGACACGTTTTTGGACGTCAAGAATGCTTTTTTCAGAAAGTTCTTAATCAGATTTGTATGAAAAAAAAGCAGAAGAAAATTAACTGGGCTGGGTAGGCAGAAAATAAGGATGAGAGGAGGAGAGAAAGAGAGAGAGAGAGAGAGGGGTGGGGGAGGGGGACGAGAGAGAGAGAGAGAGAAAGAGACAGAGACAAACAGAGACAGGAGAAAATACAGAGACACAGAGAGACAGAGATACTTTTATTTTATTTTATTTTATTTTATTCTTTTATATCGAGGATAATGGAATAAGCACTTATGTGCTTTCTTTTAACATCCAGTCCCCGTGATAGTGAGAGATAGAGAGACAGAGATGGGGGGTGGGTAAGGATAAAGACAGAGAAACAAGGAAAGTCACTGAAAAAGGGTGTGATTTATAGCCATAGAATTTCCAGAAGGTGGGGAGGCTATCAATTTTGGCACTGAGAGGACTCTCCGCACTCCTACAGGGAAAGTAGACTGTCACGGGGATGAACTGGAAGCTGGCAGTGTCCTGCTTGCTAGTTTATTTTTATTTTTATTGTATTTTATACCACTTGAAGTAACGACAGATTTCTCTGCGTGAACTTCGGGTTGCTCTTCCCGGGGAGAGCGCGTCACATCGCCACAAGAGCAGCGCCACCCAGTATCTTTTTTTTTCCTGTGTGCAACTGTATTTGTTTCCCTATCAGAGTAGCTTTATATCTACAGAAGTTTGCCAGGGACAACTCTCCTTGTTGCCGTGGGTTCTTTTACCTGCGCTAAATAAGTATGCCAT
>CM054134.1:95738163-95755663 GCA_028751875.1 Rapana venosa
GGTGGTGGCATGATGGGTGGGTGGTGATGGTGGTGGTGGTGGTTGGTGTGGTGGTGGTGGTGTGGTGGTGGTGGTGTGGTGTGTGTGTGGGGTGTGTGTGGATGTGTGTGTGTGTGTGTGTGTGTGTGGGGGGGTTATGGTGTGTGTGTGTAGTTATGTATCCCTCAACATCCAAGATGGATTATTTTAATCGTAGGACAGATTTCAAGGAATGCCTTCTAATACGACTATCCACATCCTGTATATTTTTTTTTAAATGAGAGATATATATTAATGTTTATTCGGTTTGTAAACTGTGTCACGTTATAAGAAATATTACACTGAACTATACTACGACTTCTACAACTTACAACTTTGAGTCTATTTTAGTCACACTCTATAAACTCAGTGTCTTCTTCAAATACTTTAGATATAAAGTACAAGTTGCGTTGCACTAAGGTACATTTTTTTGTAAATGGAGAGCATGCATAATTATGTATATGCTCATCTTCACGGGAATCAAATATGCAGTGTACTCTAAACTAGCTGGGCAATTTACAAGAAAGAGAAGAAAACGATACACATTCAAGTCTGTCCTATCGGGAAGACAATGTTATCCACGTCTGTGCTGTTCCTGCGAATTGATTAAAAGGACCTCAGGAAGTGGTTCTGATACACCATGCAAATGACTCAAATACAGACTAGGTAAAGGTAAAGGTGTCCCATAACCTATGTGGTCGTAGGGGAGCGGGGCTTCAGAGTCTTCAACTTGTTCCATGACACAGACTCCGAAGTACAAATGTACCAGGTCTTTTCTCCTTTGAGTAGTATAGTAGTTTAACGAGGAAACGTAACTAAGGCGGTACTGATATGACTACAGCACAGACTCTGTTGTACAGATTGACTGGGTCCTGGGCCCTTTGAGTTACATTATAGCATCCTAATAAGGAAACTTACCCTACCCAGGCTACAGTTGTCAAACTCCTGCAAGTTCAAGAGCTCCTTGATGCCAGAGGAGTGAATCCACCACCATCTTCTCACTTACGTCTTTCGTTTTCATGATTCGTAATTGGAGGTTTTTGCAAGAGTGAACTGCCGATGTGTGAGTGATGATGATGTGGAACAATGTGATGGTTATTTGACTGTAATTTTAGCATTGTCTCTTTATGTTTGTTTGTTGTACATGTGTGATGGAAGGTGTATTGCGAGACAATGAATGGAAGATCAATTCTTCATGTTGTAGTTTTGGTTTATTATCATGCCCATGTAGTGCACTTTGAGCGTTATCGATTGAATCCTGTTCCGCTTTTCGTAAGAGTAGGCCATTGTGTGCCGGTGGGAACGGATGACAGAATTTATAAAACCGCATACACACGGGGACTGGATGTATAAAAGCACATAATTGCTTATTCCATTATCCTCGATATAAAACAATTTAATATATTATATATATATATATATATATATATATATATATATATATATATTATATAAGGTGCAGAACAAAGTGAGTGGGTTGTTTTATCTCTTACCCTAGAGTTTCCTGTTGTAGGTAAGGTAAAGATAAAAGTGTACCCGTAACCCATACGGTGGTTGGGGTGTGCAGAGACGGCTAGTGTGGACATCTAGTCGAATGGTTGTGCCTGAGGCGCTCTCTCTCTGCTCTCCCTCTCTCTCTCTCTCCCTCTCCCTCGCGCTCTCTCTCTCCCTCTCTCCCTCTCTCTCTCTCTCTCTCTCTATCTCTCTCTCCCTCGCTCTCTCTCTCTCCCTCTCTCCCTCTCTCTCTCTCTCTCTCTCTCTCTCTGAATACATGTGTGGGGTGAGGACGGGGATGGGGGTATAATTATGTGTGCGTGCACATCCAGGATACTGTTGCCCCACCCTGAACTCTGAGGTGTCCAGAAGGCGAAGAGGTCAGCATGTGACACCAGCTCCTCCACTAATGAGGATACCAGGAGGTGGTCAGCCCCACGATGGCCAAGCGGTGAATAATTACGTATGTCAGGTCTAATGGTCTCCAGCCCGGCCCTCCGGCCACTGATCAATAACTGACTGGACAATGCGTTGAAGCGGGGTAGGAAAAGCGGGGGAGGAGTAGTCGTAAAGTTTATGGAGATATACTCTTGGCAAAAGCTTGATTTGTGATCTTGTTTAGTAAAATTGATTTTTTTTCCACCATAAAAGATATCTAGGTCCAATACATAGATGTTGATTTGGTGTGGAATCAATTATTCTTGGAAGTTGCAGTTAAAAAGCAGATTTCTGTTTCAGTATGCCTGAGAAAGAGTTTTTATCATAGATGATGTCCATTCATGGAATTCCACTTTACAGCTTAGTCTTTAGTGATCGACTATGACTCTCTGACTAGGAGGCTTGACTTGCACAGTCCTTATGTGCTGCAGCCCTGGGGGCTGGTTGGCCTTTGGAGAACATCTCCAACGCTGACTGTCCTTATGCTCACTTGGCCGAGAGAGTGGGGATGTACTGTGGGCAAGGCATCTCCACTATAATCAAATTTCTGCCCAGTTTCCAAAACAGCAGCTGCCTCCTCTGCTGTTTTGGAGGTCATCGTCGGACACGACGGACAAACATACATACATGTCAAAAGTGAACGTGATCACAAATGACTTTAGATGAAATAGTCCTTTATGATTTCCTTGCTGAAAGTTTCCCAGGGAGTTTTTATCAATAAGAAAACTACAAACTGCATGTGTCTTTCAAATACCTGGGTCGATGTTTGTACATATGACGGAAAACTAGACATATGACTGATTGTGTCCGTGAGGTATCAGTAGTCTTGTGGAGGGAACATTTGCTTTACTGATATTACACGGTACCATTTAGACCATTTCTTAAACTGTAATGGTGTGTACATAAGATGTATATTTTATTTCACATTATGGCTCTAATTGTGAACGAAATGTTTCATAGACATGCATGCTTGTAATCAAAACTACGCCAGTTCCTATGCAAAAAAAATACCCTACCCTTCAGGTCTCACTTCAAAAGAAAAAAAAGAAGAGAAAAACAGCAACTTTCGTATAAAAAAGAAAACACCAGATAATGCATCCGATACAAACAACCTGCTTCATTGTCGACAGACCTGGATCTTGCAATACTGCAGGCTATGGCTGGCCAGAGTTCCTGGTCACATCATTATGGTGCGTGTCTTCAGCTTAGAGAGGACCACAGCTGGATTCTTCGCCCTTAGACCACAGCACGGCAGAGTGTCTCAGCCTGCGCAGAAAGAAGCGCAGTAATTATGTGTGAGCCTGCTTGTAAGAAGCATCTGTACGCAGTTTTCCCTGGGGAATACACACACACACGCGCGCGCGCGTGCGCACGTACACACACACCAACACACACACACACACACACACAAGCATACAGAGGGTGAGAGAGAGAAGGGAATAGAGGGCCATCCCTATTGTCTGATGTTGTTCAGCTAGACCTCTGGTGTTCACCACTAACGAGAGCTTGGGTTTTGTCCACCATTTCCCAACGACAGAGGTCTCCCCAGAGATTCAGACCTAGATTCAGAGTCAGGGTCAAACTATAAAAGTCGTGTAGAGTTATTTGGCACAACAAAAGGAACACCTTCTATAAATATTTATTGGTATAAAATGACTGAAACGTCGCCTACATGGAAAGCATGGGCAGCGACCAACAGGGATCTGTATGTGATCGTGAACACAATCACACTGAATAATTAACTGATTACAAGCAGCCCACACAATATTCCTTTTCAACCTTACAGTTCAGAGGGACTGTGCAATCGTATTCGTTCCGATCTGGCAGAGTATAAAGGACGAGCTACTTATGCGAAACCTTTCTTCTTCTTCGTCGTCGTCGTCGGACGCTCAGACAGCAACTATTGTTGTCTGTTATATGAGCGAAAATGCGTCACGCTGCCGTTAAGCGCCTGACTAGTCAGGCCCAGCGTGCATCCGTTTGAAAAGTGAAGGTCGCTGGCTGCGTGGCCCTGAGGCTTTAATCACTTACGCAAGGCACACACACACACACACACACACCCGCTGGCGTGCATGTTATGACCGGAAACTTCAAACTGTGTGTTGATTGGCTGGAGGATGCCAGCGACCAGTGTTGAGATAGAATAGGATATATATACAACAGTTTTCATATATAGATATATAGATATATATTAAGAAGGGGAGGAAGGCTTGAACCTGACGCCACAAGCCACTTGAGCACACCTTTGTAAACAGTAAACACACAGTCCATTTGGGATCCGTTTTGCCCTGACCGTCCCGGCCATATGGTTTAATGGGGTGGGGGGAAAGGGGGGGGGCATTGGATAGCTCCTTAAGGCATGTGGAAAGTTGTCGGGAAGGAGTGAAGAGACTCTAAACATTGAAACATAAAATAATGAGCCGCGGGAAGAAAGGCAGACAAACAGAAAGTAAGGACAGATAAACAAAAGCCGCAGGAAGAAAAGACTGATAAACAGAAGCCACAAAAAGGACAGATAAAACCACCCTAGTCCACACGTTAAACACGCTTCTACACGCTTCTGACTCAGGGAAAATCTCCATTCTCACTCTTCTCGACTTATCTGCCGCCTTTGACACTACAGACCATTCAATTCTTCTGTCCCGTCTCCAAAACAATTTTGGTAATACAGGCACAGCCCTCACCTGATTTACTTCATACCTTACAGGCCGATTCTACACAGTTACAGTAAACAAGATTCAATCATCACCTGCAAAACTGGAATGTGGAGTCCAACAAGGATCAGTTCTGAGCCTGTTCTTTTGACTCTCTACACTGCTCCTCTTTCACATATAATAAACCGTTATCAGATCATTTCTATGCCGATGACTCTCAGATTCTTAGCAGTGATACACCTGAAAATCTGCCTTCTCTCTTGACAAATATTGACTACTGCCTTCAAGATATTCAAAACTGGATGATACAGAACAAGTTACAGCTAAATACAGATAAAGCCGAAGCCATGCTTGTAGGGACTAAACACAAACGATCTCCCATCACAACAGCTTCAATAGAATTTGGCAATACGTCAATTCCTCTATCCACTGCTGTGAAATATCTTGGAGTCGTTATCGACAACACACTCTCAATGCAAAAATGTATCACCCAGACCTGCCAGTCGTGCTACTATCAATTACTGCGAATTAGTGAAATTCGAAAGTATCTATCCACTGATGCAACATCCAGACTAGTCGTGACTCTCATTCTTTCACGTCTGGACTATTGCAGTTCTCTTCTGGTTGGTCTGCCAACATCATTAATCCACTCCCTTCAACGTATACAAAACTTGCAGCTCGACTAGTCCTCGGAAAGAAAAAATCTGAGCACATAACTCCTCTCTTGCAATCTCGCCACTGGCTGCCTGTGCCACAGAGAGTAAGCTATAAGCTCAGTACCCTCTGTTACAAGTGTCTCCACAAAACAGCTCCCTCCTACCTCTGTGACTGTGTTCACCTCGTTCCCTCTGCTCTGCTGCAGATACCCTGTACTTACGAATAACGAGATTCAACCAATCCTCAGTTGGCCGTCGCTCTTTCTCTGTTTCTAGTCCACTGATCTGGAATGAGCTCCCTCCTCCCTCCGCCAAAGCCTACTTATGACACTTTTAAATCCAGCCTCAAGACATATTTATTCCAAACCTAAGATTTTTCCCTCCTGTTTCATCTCAAATTTGTCCCTATCTTCAATAGCTGAAATCCCCACCACCCTGCCAAAGTGTATAACCTGCGTGTGTGTGTGTGTGTGTGTGTGTGTGTGCGTGCGCACGCGCTCGTGAGTGTACATTTGAATTTGTGAACTCTGTTAATTGGTATTGGTTGCATGGGTATGGGTATTTTGTATGCAAGCGCTTTGATTTGTTTTGCAAGATTAGCGCTATATAAATTCCATTTATTATTATTATTATTATTATTATTATTATTATTTATATTATTATTATTATTATTATTATTTATATTTATTATTATTATTATAAACAGAAGCCACAAGAAGGACAGATAAACAGAAGCCACGGGAAAGGACAGATACACAGAAGCCATGGGAAGAAAGGACAGATAAACAGAAGCCACGGGAAGGACGGACAGATAAACAGAAGCCATGGGAAGGACGGACAGATAAACAGAAGCCATGGGAAGAAAGGACAGATAAACAGAAGCCACGGGAAGGACGGACAGATAAACAGAAGCCATGGGAAGGAAGAACAGATAAACAGAAGCCACAAGAAGGAAGAACAGATAAACAGAAGCCGTGGGAAGGAAGGATAGATAAACAGAAGCCATGGGAAAGAAGAACAGATAAACAGAAGCCATGGGAAAGAAGGACAGATAAACAGAAGCCATGGGAAGGAAGAACAGATAAACAGAAGCCACAGCAAGAAGGACAGATAAACAGAAGCCATGGGAAAGAAGAACAGATAAACAGAAGCCACAGCAAGGAAGAACAGATAAACAGAAGCCATGGGAAAGGAAGACAGATAAACAGAAGCCACAGAAAGAAGACAGATAAACAGAAGCCATGGGAAAGAAGGACAGATAAACAGAAGCCATGGGAAGGAAGAACAGATAAACAGAAGCCATGGGAAAGAAGAACAGATAAACAGAAGCCGTGGGAAGGAAGGACAGATAAACAGAAGCCATGGGAAGGAGAAAGATAACGGAAGCCACTCCCAAATGTCGAACAGATGTAAAGAAGCCTGCAAAGGACGGACTAGATGAACAGCTACTCATGATTGGCACCCAAAAAACGAATGAAGTAAGCAAGTACATCTAACAGAAGCATGCTACTAACTGACTAACATACTACACTAACTGAATACTATAATACTGAACTGAAACACTAACTTACTAGACTACACTACTACTATCATGCTGAACACTGTGGTGTAAGCTGCTGCTGCTGCTGGACTGCTGCTGCTACTACTATACTACAAAGCCATACTACTGCATACTCTGAGCATACTACAACATACTACTACTACACACTACAACACTACTACTACTACAACTATACTACTACTACACTACTACTACTACTACTACTACTACTACTACTACACATACTACTACTACTATTACCCTACTCTTTCCCTCTACTGACTACTACTACCTGACTACTACCACTACTACTACCACTACTACTACTACTACTACTACTACTTCTTGCTACTGCTGTCTACTACTACTACAACTACAATACTAACCATACTACTACGTACTGTCTGCTAGCTGCTCCACTACTACTACTACTGCTCTACTCTGCACTGCTACTCTACTATATATACTATATACTACTTCTACTAATACTACTCTCACTACTAACTAACTACTAACTTACTACTGATTGCTGACTGCTTGTTGTTGCTACTGCTGCTGCTGCTCTCTACTACTCTACTGCTCGTGCTGTGCTGCTGCTGCTGCTACTACTACTACTACTACTTCACTGCTGCTGCTGCTGGTGTGTTATTGTACTATACTCTACTACTACTGCTACTACTACTGTTCTGCTGCTGCTGCTGCTGTCTGGCTCTGCTACTACTACTACTACTCCTCACTACTATCCATTACTGCTGCTGCTGCTGCTGACTACTACTTACTATAATCCTCTGCTGCTGCTGCTGCTACTACTACTACTACTCCTGCTGCTGCTACTGCTACTACTGCTGCTGCTACTACTACTACTACTCCTGCTGCTGCTACTGCTACTACTGCTGCTACTACTACTACTCCTGCTGCTGCTGCTGCTGCTGCTGCTGCTGCTGCTGCTGCTGCTGCTACTACTACTTCTCCTACTGCTACAGAGATATTAAGTATTTTACGACCGATTTTCCAAAGATTTGGTCGCTTTCTTTTTTTCTTTCTTTTCGTTCCTCGGCTACAGCTTCGAAGTTCATTAATGGTGAGATGTTGAGTCTGCCACCATTTTTGCCCACCATTAAGGTAGCCGCATTCCGACTTCGGGGATACTTAGTTTCAAGACGTCTCGCTTGGATAAATTGTCACATACCTATAGTAAACTCAGCTGAATGAAAAGAAAATTTTAAAAAAACCACAATTTAGATCCTTCCTTATAGAATGTTATGGTCACGTTCAATAGATACTGGCTCCATTATAATACATTATGTGAATCTTTTAAACCAGCTAGTTTGACTGAGAGAGACAAAACAAAGCCAAAAAAACCTATTACGTGAATAAGTTATTATGTTGGCTTGAGGTGGTTTTTGTTTGGTTGTTTGTTGTTTGTTTTTATTATTAAAGTGATATTTGAATATTTTTTTCTTCTTGTCATTTTGATTCTTCCTCTAATTGAAACTGGCTCTGAAAATAGCAAGTACTTTCTCACGAAAATGATTTTATTATGCTCCTGTTGGAGACTCGGTCTTTTCTTTTACACTAATCACACTATCAAGGTCACAAATTGTTCACTCAATCTTGCATTTTTTGTATAATTATGGATTGGTTATAATACTGATACGAGTCATCTGGTTGTCTTGTTCATAAAACATCTGACATCTTGATTTCTCAATTTGAAACACGAAAACTATTCCTGACTGGTGAGTTCTTGAGGTGACGAGGTGCAGGCCTTGCTACAGATCTCATAGTCATCTAGGCTTTACAAATCGCGAAACGCACCGAAGTCGGACACGCTGGGCCTGACTTGTCAGGCGCTTAATAGCAGCGCAACGCATTTTCGCTCATATGACAGACAGAAAATGTTGCTGTCTGAGCCGTTCAACGAAGGAGAAGAAAATTACGAAAGACAGTCTGAATGAGAAATGATCCTGCTGGCAATAAACGAAAAAATGAAATCTCTCTCTTTCATATACTCCTTATGACGGACGCCATAGCCGAGTGGTTAAGACCGTCTGACTTCTATCCCAAAAGTCCATGAAGTCGTGGGTTCGGAATTTTAATATCGGCGGGGTTTGGTGAATTAAGGGGAGGTATTTTTACGACCTCCCAATTCATGTGCAGACCTGTCAGTGTCTTAATTACCTTCGTGTATATACACATGTACACGCGCGCAGGATTGCCCATGCATGTTTATACACACGGACCTTCAGTTCTTTTCTATCACTCTCTTTATTTCATGCTTGTTCCTGTTCTTTCTGTCACATCCTCCTTGTCTATTTTCTGCCTTCTTTTTTTGCAGTTCTCATACATTTCCTCCAGAAAGACTAACAATTCTCTCTTATGCTTAAGTTGGTTGCACTGGGCCTGACTTGTCAGGCGCTTAACGGTAGCATGACGCATTTTTGCTCATATAACAGTCTGAACGTTCCACGAAGAAGAAGAAAATACACATGCACAAGATCAACATATGAAGTTTAAAAATCCCGTGATTCATGTCAACGTTCGGTGAGTTACGGAAACACGAACATACCCAGCATACATCCCCGAAGTCGGAATGCAGCTATCTTCATGGCGGGCAAAAGCGGGCACATACGCAAAACCTCACCATTAGCGAACCTCGGAGCTCTTACCGAGGAACGAACAATCTATATATTCCTTATAATAGAACTTCCTGCTATTCAAGGATATCTCTCTCTCTCTCTCTCTCTCTCTCTCTCTCTCTCTCTCTCTCTCTTTCTCTCTCTCTCTCTCTCTCTTTCTCTCTCTCTCTCTCTCTCTCTCTCTCTCTCTCTCTCTCTCTCTCTCTCTCTCTCTCTCTCTCTCTCTCTCTCTCTCTCTCTCTCTCTTCCCTTAGCCAGCCCACAGGCAAAACAGAAACAAAAACAGCCTAGAAACCGGACACCGATTACCCAGGAGGCAAACCCAAGATCATAACTCCAATGATTCCTGTTTCCCCTACAATCTTGGCGCTGGCTGCAGAAGCCCCACACACATCTGTCATCATTAGTCCACGATTAATGATGGCCCCTTCGCTCTCTTCCTCATCAAGCGTGTCCCTTGAGCAATTGCTCTGCCATCTGCCTCCACTTTTGATGCAATCTTTGTCTGAAGATGTCCAAGATGTTGCGATTGTATCTATATTTCAACACTGAAGAAAAAGAAGAAAAAAGAAAAATTCCTTATTATTCGAAGGTAAAAGCATAAAACGGGGTTTAGAGTATAGTGGTCATTTTTACAGTACCAGAGTTATGCAACATAACGTTACTTTAGATAAATGGATTTGTATATTCGTCATTAATCATTAATATTGATACATGAAGTATATCTACGTGTTCTTGTTTTCTGTTGTTGTTGTTGTTGATAACGTGTGTGTGTGTGTGTGTGTGTGTGTGTGTGTGTGTGTGTGTAGATGGGGGGGGGGGGGTGTGAGGGGCGGGAGTAGTTCTGGATCAAGACTCGACGGCTTTGTGACATCCAGAAAGGTCTAAGTGGTGCCTTCCACTGGTGTTGATTTCACCACTTTTCTGCAGGCTTGTGGACTGGGTTCATGTTACAGAGGCTTGGGGTTTGGGTAGATTGATAATGTTCAATTAGAGTTGGAGGGACACAGTGATGGTGCTCACTGTAGGTTCAGCATGATATTATGTCTTCGACTCGGCATTGCCTTAGGACAAGACAGATGCACTAGGCTCAGCATCATCATTATGTCTTCGACTAAGGGCAACACAGATAGTCTAGGGTCAGCATATGTGTCTTCCACTCCACATTGCCTAAGATAGTGTAGGGTAAGCGTATGTGTCTTCCACTCCACATTGCCTAAGATAGTGTAGGGTAAGCGTATGTGTCTTCCACTCCACATTGCCTAAGGACAACATAGATAGTCTTGCGCACACGTTAAAATCCCGTAACGCTTTTCGTAAGAGTAGGCCATTGTGTGCCGGCGGGAACAGATGACAGAATTTACAAAACCACATACACACGGGGACTGGATGTAAAAAAACCCACAGAAGTGCTTATTTCATTATCCTCGATATAAAAGAATAAAAGAAAAAAGAAAAATAAATAAAATAAAACAGGGTCAGCATGTGTCTCCACATTGCCTAAGATAGTGTAGGGTAAGCGTATGTGTCTTCCACTCCACATCCCGAAAAACAACACAGATGGAGATTCAAGGCTTGTCATGCCATATGCATTAACCCTTTCCCATTTTTACCCGCCGTAGCCCGCCGCTGCCCGCTCGCCCGCATCTATTTATACCCGCCGCAGCCCGCCGGACGTCATTTCAGCCTAGTGGGGATTTTCCATCACGCACTAAGCTCTACCTAGTACACGCACACCATGAATGAACATTCCACTGAGGTCAGTATAAACTAAGAAAGGAATGGGCACCAAATTCAGTGCTACACAGCCTCCCTTTCACAAGAAATTGGCCAGTGACTGGCTTTGTCTTCCCCACGCTTTCTTGTAGCTAAAAATGGCAGCAAAGATTGAGCATACAATTTGGGAGGAATATACTGATGTGGAAATTGAAGCTATTTTGGCTCAAGTGGAACAGTTCGAAAGAGAATAAAATGTTGAATCCGATGTTGAAGTAGATGTAGAAGAAAGAGATTAAATAGGAGAAGGTAGTGAGTCGGAAAGTGATGCTGAGGATAACATTCGGTTGGCTTCATAGCAGACGACATGGCGCAGTGCACAAATGCCTTGCTCAGTGCAAGACTTCACGCTGCCGACTGGGCGGCACAAACTCTCCCACTGAATGCCAAGCTCTTAGATTACTTTGTTTTGTTTGTGCCCTAAATTTTTTTTCAAATTGTAGCAGATGAAACTAACAATATGCCAGGCAAAAGATCGCTGTGAAAGGCTTAGTCATAGATCCATTACGACAGAAACAACACCTGATGAAATTTGGGCTTACCTGTCAGTTTTGATCATGATGGGGATCAAGCGTTTGCCGAGGCTTCATCTCTACTGGTCTACTGATTTGACATTTTCTGAGTCACGGATCAGTAATATTATGACGAAAACCAGATTTCTCAAAATTAATCAGTATTTTCACCTGAGAAACACGCCAACACACCTGGACGCGACACTGGCTGTGACACCTGCATTGCGACAGCCATGTAACTGGCTATTGGTGAAGGACATACTAGTGTCTGTGTAAATAGTAGGCGTCAGCATATATTTGTAAATAATGTATATACGAGCATTAGTCAACGTTGTTTTCAATATGTTTGAATACTTTCCACTGAGAAAGTGTAGACTTGGTGACAGTAATTTTGTGACGTGTGAATGTTCGATTGGATTACCATGACGGCGGATGCGATGGAGGACACATTCAGGCAGGACCACACATATTATTTTTTTTAATCACATACCTATATTGCGCATATTGGAGGGTAGTTGTAGACTAACAGCATGATGTCACTGCAATGTTACCTGTATTTGGTGACAAAGAGGGGACAGCAGCACGACACATGTAGGTAGGACACACATCTTGGGGTGCAGAACAAAGTATGACATCATGTGAATACCTTGGCCAAATATGACTGCTCTGCGAACAATAGTAACTGTGCAGGACTATGTGTACTTGAGGTACCTTATTCTCTGATAAAAACAGCGTAAATTTCCGAATACTACAGAGAGTTTCTCTGTAAGAAATGCGAATGGTAAAGGGTTAAGTTTATGCGTATGTTACACATTATTTTACTGTGTTTGTTTTTTGTGTGAGTCCATGTGTAAGTAGGACATTAAAGTGTTTCTAAATCCATTTTGTGTTGAATATATATACCAGCAGAACATTTGCCAAGTCACTTTTGATAAGCACGTGCGCAAATCAATCGTTATCTATGTTCATTTTGTGAGGCCCAAAAAAACAAAAACAAAAAACAACAGTGTGGCAGACAAGACTTTCACAAAGGTACATGTTCTAAGACCATTTATTTCTCTTCATGGTTTTTTTTTCTGGAGGATGGTTCTACTGATTTTTCTTTCCACAACTATTTTTTTTTAATACTTTAGTCTCATTTGTAAAACAGAATTGCTTCCTGACATTTCCATCATCTAAATGAAAGTGTTTCACTTGCAAGTGTCCCCCCCCTTGCTGCTAGCTGAGTGTGGCAGGCTTTTAAATTGATCACAAGTCTTGTGGGGGTGTTTGTTTTGTTTTGTTTTTGTATTTTGTTTTATTCATCAATTTTTTGTGGCTGTGTTTTGATTGCTTGTTGGTTGGTTTGGTTTGGTTGGTTGGCTTGGGGTGGGGTTTTTTTGTGGAGGAGAGGAGGTTGTTTTGTGGGAGTTTGTTTGTTGGTTGGTTTGTTGGTTGGTTTGCTTGTTTGTTTGTTTGTTTGTTTCTGGTGTGTGTTTTTTTTAGGAGGGATGGGGTCCGCAGCTGGAACTCCAAGGTTCGCCAATTGGGGAGATTGTTTTTCAGTATGCGACTGTTTGGGTTTGTTTTATTATTCAACTTTGACCGCATTTCTACTTGTAATGATCAGTTCGTTTGTTTCCTTCTTGTTATTGATTTTGTTTGGGGGGGATGGTTGTTGTTGTTTGCGGGGGGGGTTTCCGGGGGAAAGGGGGAGGAAGGAGCTTAAAGCGGTATCGTGTGGCGGGAATAATTTGTGTGTGGCTGTGTTCACAATTTGAAAACTTGTCCTTCCCAGAGAAGACCGCGAAGGACTGCCCAGTAAGGGGAGGATCAGAACCATATTCTGGAAGAATCTGGGGGAATGGTTTCGAGTCGCCTCTAAGCTGACTCTTAGATCGGTTGGTTGTGTTTTTCAGAGTTATATTAACATGGGTTCTTACTATACTATCCCCCTTGCAATTCTTTCGGAGAGGGCCATCAACTGTCAAAACACACGCATAAAATCTTGCGCAATCGTTCAAAAAAAACCACCCAAAAAACAACCAACCCCACAATCTTTCTTTCGGAGGAAATAGACCAGCTATGTTTTGATGGCTTGGGTAACACAATTGTATCCTGCAAGACAATCCTGGAGAGAACAATCCTAGAGACACACTTCTGGAGAGAACAATTCTGGGGAAACAATCATGGAGAGAGCAATACTGTAGATAATCCTTGAGAAAACAATCCTGGAGAGAACAATCCGGGAGAAAGCAGTCCTGGAGAGAACAATCCTACAAACAATCCTGGAGAGCGCAATCTTGGAGAGAGCAATCCTGGATATCGCAATCCTGGAGGGAAAAAACCTGGAGAGAACATTCTGGAGAAAACAAACCTGGAGAGAACAACCCTGGAGAGAACAACCCTGGAGAAAAAAAACACTGGAGAAAACAATCCCGGAGAAAACAATCCTGGAGAGAGAACAACCCTGGAGAGAGTAATCCTGGAGAAAACAATCCCGGAGAAAACAATCCTGGAGAAAAAACCCTAGAGAAAACAATCCCGGAGAAAACAATCCTGGAGAAAACAATCCCGGAGAAAACAATCCTGGAGAAAGAGAACCATAATATGTTCCGCCAGGGTCAGCAATGCCTGTGTGACACGACCTGAAAGTTGTAGTGCGGCGCTGCAAGGACTTCTCAGACAGTTAATTAAGGCAGAAGTCAGACAGGCAGTCAGTCCGTTGGTCAGTCGGTCAGTCAGTCCTTCAGCAAGTCCGCCAGTCAATCAGTCAGTCAGTCACTCAGTAGGCCCGTTACTCAGTCCGTTACTTACTCCGTGACTCATTCTGTTACTCAGTCCGTTATTCGGTCCGCTAGCCAGTCAATACGTCAGTCAGTCAGTCAGTCAATGCGTCAGTCAGTCAATACGTCAGTCAGCACGTCAGTCAGTCAATACGTCAGTCAGTCAGTATGTCAGTCAGTCAATACGTCATCCAGTCAGTACGTCAGTCAGTCAGCCAATGCGTCAGTCAGTCAGTCAGTCAATGTGTCAGTCAGTCAATACGTCAGTCAGTCGGTGAGTGAAGAGAATGCGTCAGTCAGTCAGTCAATACGTCAGTCAGTCAATAAGTCAGTCAGTCAGTCAGCCAATGTGTCAGTCAGTCAATACGTCAGTCAGTCAGTCAATGCGTCTGTCAGTCAGTCAATGCGTCAGTCAGTCAATATGTCAGTCAGTCAGTCAAATCGTCAGTCAATCACTCAGTCAGTCTGTCATTCAGTCAACGCGTCAGTCAGTCAATGTGTCAGTTCGTCAGTCAATCTGCCAGTCAGTCCGTCAGCCAGTCCGTCAGCCAGTCCGTCGGTCCGTCACCCAGTCCATCAGTGAGTCCGTCAGTCCGTCAGTCCGTCAGCCAGTCTGCCAGTCTACCAGTCTGTCAGCCAATCAGTCAATCAGTCTGCTAGTCAGTCAGTCAGTCAGTCAGTTAGTCAGTCAGTTAGTCCGTCCGTCAGTCAGTCAGTTAGTCCGCCCGTCCCTCAGTCAGAATCACAGTACTTCCATTTCTCTGGTCAGAATCCTTCGCCTCACATCCCCCCCCCCCCCCCGCCCCCCCCCCCCCCTTTCCCCCACACACATATACTGGGTTTTTGTTGATTTTGTGTGTGTGTGGGGGGGGGGGGGGTGCTGCCTTATCTTCTGTGTCGTCCCCGTCCTGCTGTTCCCACGCCGCCCATTTCAATCTGCCCGCCACAGCCGTGCCCAGATTCGTCATGTCTCATCCCCAGGCTGACCCCCCACTGTTGACGGGAGGTAGGTGATTCCAAGCTCATTTCATCCCGCGTCTGTGTCCCTGCACAAGGACAGATCGATCACCTTCCGTGATCTCCGGTGATGCCTGTCTGCTCTGTCTTCTCCTTGTCATAAGGTGGAGAAGATAGGGGCTTGATGCTTTTTGGATGCAGATTTGATATCTAGGGTCGTTGTTCTGCTACCAAAGCTACCCTGAAGGAAGGAAGGAAGGCAGGATCTCTTTATTTTATTTTATTCTTTTATAGCGAGGATAATGGAATAAGCACTTATGTGCTTTTTTTACATCCAGTCCCCGTGTGTTTGCGGTTTTGTAAATTCTGTCATCTGTTCCCACCGGCACGCTATGGCCTTCTCTTACGAAAAGCGGAACAGGATTTAACGTGTGCGCAAGATGTTCTACGTGCGTTCGCACACGGGGCCTCGGTTTATAGTCTCATCCGCACGTTTCTTCACTTAAGTGCATACCTGTTGCTCTCTCAGTTTCAGCAGTATGCGTTTCATGATTTTCATCGCATCATTATTTCGATACACCACACAGTACTCAACCTCTCTTTTCGGGTTAAACCAGTACAACGTCTCTCAGAGACTCTCTGACTGGTTTGTGAAACACTTTACTGTAGGCTTTTTCTCCCCTTTAACTACTCCCCACTCCCGTCGTTGTAATCGGTGGATCGGTGGTCTAGAGGTAACGCACCTGACTAGAAAGCGAAAAGTCCGGGTTGGAAGTGTGCGGAGGTTTGATCCCTGTTTGGGCCCGAAACTTTTCCCCCCACCCATTGGACCATGAGTGGTGATCTTGGTGCTAGTCTTTTGGATGAGAGGATGAACCGAGGTCCCCGTGTGTTACTAGCCCAGGTAAAAGAACCCACAGCAGCAAGATAGTTGTCCCTGGCAAAATTCTGTAGAAAAAAAGCCACTCTGATAGACAAACAAAAATACAGTTGCAGACAGAAAAAGACAAAAAATAATAAAGGGTGGCGCTGCTCTTGTGTGGACGCGCTCTCCCCAGGGAGAGCAGCCCGAATTTCACGCAAAGAAATCTGCCGTGACATAAAGTGGTATAAAATAAAGAAACTAAAATAAAATATTCTCGGTTTTTTGGGAGAGATGGATTGTACATCAAGTCGCTGTACCCCTTTTTTGTTTTTGTTTTGGTAAGTATGATTTTGGTATGTAGTTTGTTTGAATGTCATGGACTTGTGTCCCAGTTTTGAGGATTGCGGGCCTCAACGCGGTTCCCGACCTGGTTTGACCCTCATGGTTGGCCAGGGCGTTGATACACGGAACGACAGTAGAGTTGGTTTTATATACACCCTGTTTTAACCTGTATATGGCTGCACAGTTTTAATCTCAGATTTAAAAGTTGGCGAGGTGACAGCCCTGATAATAGCCTTTGTGGTCGGCGGGGCTGTAAACAACAGGATTGGATTGCAGGATTTGCGGAGATAATATACTACCGAGGCTTTGTCTTGAAACTGTTCTTAGCAGAGGTTAGATATTGACAGGGGTTAGTTAGGAGGAGGTGGTGGTGGTGGTGGTGGTGGTGGCGGTGGTTGGTGGTGGTGGTTGGTGGTGGTGGTGGTGTTGGTGGTGGTTGGTGGTGGTTGGTGGTGGTGGTGGTGGTGGTGGTTGGTGGTGGTGGTTGGTGGTGGGTGGTGGTGGTGGGTGGTGGGTGGTGGTTGTTGTTGTTGGTGGTGGTGGTGGTGGTGGGAGGGAGGGGGTACAGATAAGGCTTGTGTATCGATTTCTCATTAGTTCACGATTTCTTTGTTCGTTTTGTGACACTAGAGGAGACGTACAGAGGGTGGAATGCTCTGACACTTGAGCAGTTCATTGGCTTTGACATTGCACACCCACACCCACACCCACACACCCACACACACACACACACACATACACACATACATACACACATACACACACACATACACACATACACACACATACACACACATACACACATATACACACACACATACACATACACACACATACACACACACGC
>CM054134.1:95760663-95770663 GCA_028751875.1 Rapana venosa
TCTGACTGTCCGTCTTTCTGTTTGTCTGTCTTCCCCCCTTTCTTTCTCTGTCTCTCTCTCTGTCACTGTCTGTCTGTCTGTCTCTGTCTCTTTCGCTCTCGCTCTCTCGCTCTCTCTCTCTCTCTCTCTCTCTCTCCTCTCTCTCTCTCTCTCTCCTCTCCCTCCTCTCTCTCTCTCTCTCTCTCTCTCTCTCTCTCTCTCTCTCTCTCTCTCTCTCTCTCTCTCTCTCTCTCTCGGACAGGTCGTGATGTGATCTGTCTTTCTGTCTCTCAGTCTCTCTGTCTCTGTTTCTGTCTGTCTTCTGTCTGTCTGTCTGTCTGTCTGTCTCTCTTCTCTCCTCTTCTCTCTCTCTCTCTCTCTCTCTTCTCTTCTCTCTCTCTCTCTCTCTCTCTCTCTCTCTCTCTCTCTCTCTCTCTCTCTCTCTCTCTCTCTCTCTCGCTCTCTTTGTCTTGAAGGCAGGTCGTGATGTGACATGTTATTCCAGACATTAAAGGTAATCACTTACTTCTTGTAACCAGCTCATGGAAGCCAATCTCACCCATTCCTATTGTTTGTCGTCCTGCCAACCACAGAGGCCAGATTTATGGGAGCTGTCAACTCCTTAATATTTGTATCTTCTTCTTCTACTACTACTTCTTCTTCGTCGCAATTCTTCTTCTTCTTCGCATTCTTCTTCGCATTCTTCTTCTTCTTCGCTATCTCTTCTTCTTCTTCTTCTTCTTCTTCTCTCTTCTTCGCATTCTTCTTTCTTCGCATTCTTCGCATTTTTCTTCTTCTTCTTCGCATTCTTCTTCTTCTTCTTCTTCTTCTTCGCTATTCTTCTTCTTCTTCTTCTTTGCATTCGTCTTTTCTTCGCATCTTCTTTTCGCGTTCTTCTTCTTCTTCGCTTCTTCGCATTCTTTGCATTCTTCTTCGCATTCTTCTTCTTCGCAATTCTTCTTCTTCTCTCGCATTCTTCTTCTTCTTCTTCTTCTTTTTCTTCTTCTTCTTCTTCTTCTTGCATTCTCTTTTTCTTTCTCCATTCTTCTTCTTCTTCGCATTCTTCTTCTTCGCATTCTTCGCATTCTTTGCATTCTTCTTCGCTTCTTTTCGCATTCTCTTCTTCGCTTCTTGCATTCTTCGCTTCTTCTTCTCTTCTTCTTCTTCTTCATTCGCATTCTTCTTCTTCTTCCTCGCATTCTTTTTCTTCTTCGCTATTCTTCTTCTTCTTCGCATTCTTCTTCTTCATCTTCTTTCGCATTCTTCTTCTTTGCATTATTCGTATTCTTCTTCTTTTTTACATTCTTCCTTCTTCTTCGCATTCTTCTTCTTCGCAATCTTTGCATTCTTCTTCTTTGCAATTCTTTCTTCTTCGCATTCTTCTTCTTCGCAATTCTTCTTCTCGCAATTCTTCTTCTTGCTTGCATTCTTCTTCTTTTTTCTTCTTTTTCGCATTCTTCTTTTCGCATTTTCTTCTTCTTTTCTTCTTCTTCTTTTCTTCTCTTTCGTTCTTCTTCTTCTTCTTCTTCTTTTCTTCGTTCATTCTTCTTCTTCTTTCTTCTTCTTCTTCTTCTTCTTCTTCTTCTTCTTCTTCTTCTTCTTCTTCACATTCTTCTTCTTCTTCCTTCTTGCATTCTTCTTCTTCTTCTTCTTCGCATTCTTCTTCTTCTTCTTCGCATTCTTTCCATTGTTCCTCTCTTTAGCTTCACACAGTCAGATATGTCAGGGTAAAAAGTAATGGCACGTTCTCTCCGTCTCCTCTCGTGAAGCTGTACAGCTTGGTTGTGCAGGGCTATCTCTGTCGGCCACACCATCATCTTCCTGGGGTCACACTACATGCTGTATGTTTGTCCGTCGTGTCCGACGATGACCTCCAAAACAGCAGAGGAGGCAGCTGCTGTTTTGGAAACTGGGCAGAAATTTGATGATAGTGGAGATGCCTTGCCCACAGTATATCCCCACTCTCTCGGCCAAGTGGGCATAAGGACAGTCAGCGTTCGAGATGTTCTCCAAAGGCCATCCAGCCCCCAGGGCTGCAGCACATAAGGACTGTGCGAGTGAAGCCTCCTAGTCAGAGAGTCATAGTCGATCACTAAAGACTAAGCTGTAAAGTGGAATTCCATGAGTGGGAAAGCCACTGGTCATACAGCCTCTCACTTTGCTGTTGCTCCCAGCGTCAATGGTTTAATCAAGAACTGTGATAAAGCCCAGGCGCTGACGGCACTACAACAGGCTAGATCACCACATACATACATGCATGTCTTCAGAGCTGACAGGCGCTCCTTCTGCCCCTGTCTGCCTGTCTAGTGGTAAAGAAAGTGTACATTCTTCTTCGTCGTCGTTGTCGTCGTCTAACGCTCAGCAACTATTGGTGTCTGTTATATGAGCGAAAATACGCCACGCTGCCGTTAAGCACCTGACAAGTCAGACCCGGCGCATCTGACTTCGGCGTGGTAGAGAACTGTTCTCTATTTTTAGTCTTTATTGGATAAAGAAAAGGCAAGAGTATGGACTAAGAAGGCAGAAAATAGAGAAGAAGGACTGGACGGGAAGAAAAAAGAAAGAGGCAGAAACAAAGAGAGGGATAGAAAAGAGGGAATTCCTAGCATAGAATTTCCAGAAGGGGGGGGGGGGGGGCAAGTTATTTATACTGACAGGCTCCCGCTGTTGTTGTTTCGTTTTCGTTTGGTTTGTTTAATTTTGCTCTTTGCACGTGAGTGGTGTGTGTGGGGTGTGTGTGTGGTGTTGTGTGTGTGTGTGTGTGTGTGTGTTGTGTGTGTGTGTGTGTGTTTGGTGTCTTGCTGTGTCTGAGAATTTAATATAGCTCTAGTGTCTGACTCTTGTCTTGACTCTGCCTGTCCTAGCGTTACTCTCTCTCTCTCTCTCTCTCTCTCACTCTCTCTCTCACACACACACACACACACACACAAAACACACACACACACACACACACACACACACACACACACACACACACTGCTTGTTATAACATGAACATTGTGTAATTACAAGCGATGTTGCAGTACTCATCTTCCGCATTCTCAACCTAAAAAAAATAATAATAAAACCTACCTTCAGATACAACATGTAAGAAAACAACAACAACAAAACCAAAAACAAAGTTTTTAATTATCGCAAAATACAATTTTCTTTCTTACCTCTGAAAATCTCTTTCAAAGTGTTTTTGTTTGGTCTGTGCTCTTGTTCAAATTACCTACTTGCTGTTGTTTAGTGTGTGTGTGTGCGTGCGTGCGTGCGTGCGTGTGTGTGTGTGTGTGTGTGCGTGCGTGCGTGCGTGCATGTGTGTGTGTGTCCTCAATATGTGAAACCTTTCCTGCTGAGTCACTGAGTAACAAGGACAGGAATAGTAAAAAACAAAAAAAGAAAAAGAATAATGATAATAACAGCAACAAAACACAAAGATATACACAAACACACAAAAATTAGTTTGAAAATCAGAACTTCCTGATTTTTACTTGTTGTGGCTCAGAATAGGATTGATATTAAAGGCAGATTGTATTTTTACTCAATTGTGTGATTGCCTTTGGCGTTCACGCGTACAGGCAATGTATTTTATGTAGCAAATGAGAAAACTGGAGCACGAGCAGCAACATATAGACACACATGTGTATGCATGCACACATGCGCCACACATTTACACACATGCCCATGCACACATACACAAGCAAGCAAGCGCACACACACACTTATACACAAACACACACACACTTTCACACGCGCACGCACACACACACGCATGTAGGCATACACAGGCGCACGCGCGCGCGCGCACGCACACACACACACACACACACACACACACACATGCTCGCGGGCACACGCACACCCACAAACATACAAACAAACAAAAGAGACAGGCAGACGAACAAACAGTCAAAGACCGACAGAGAGAGAGAGAGAGAGAGAGAGAGAGAGAGAGAGAGAGAGAGAGAGAGATAAGTAGTAGATATAAATGGTGTGCGTGGGTGTATGTAGGGTGCGGGGTGGGGGTGGGGGGAGGTTGTTGTGTGGGTGTGTGTCTGTGTCTGTGTAAGTGTGTGGAGGGGGAGGGGTGCTCGCGTATAGGTGGGGGGTGAGGGGGTGAGCACGCAATACGTGTGTGTGTGTGTGTTGTTGTGTGTGTGTGTGTGTGTGTGTTGTGTGTGTGTGTGTGGTGTGTGTGCGCGCACACGCGCATATGTAACATAAGGATAAAGATATCAAAAAGACATGATGATTTTGCTACTGGCTGTAGCTATTTCTATGCAATCTATCAATCTTGAATCCTGTAGTTGTATGCGGTAAAACCATATCAAAAACTTTTCTGTTCGTCTTACACCCACCGACAGAGAGGAATCCATAGCTTAAGTGTCATTGCTTTGAATTTGGGACAGAAGACGGAGGGATGGGGGTGGGGGATGACTATGTCATGAATCTTTCCTGATAAACAAAAAAGGAGGGAGAGAGGGGGTGTACCTTTGGGATATAGTGTTGTATTAAAAATGAGTAAAGAAAGAGCAAGTTGGGGGGTATTTTTTGTTCTCCTTTTCCCTCACACAGAAACACCAGACAAAATCTGATGAAGACAGTTCTCCGAGGTAAGGTTGAGGGCAGAAGGTAAAGAGGCAGACCACCAACATTCTACATTGCCAACATCACTTAGATCAGTTGTCTGGGAGGGCTACAGGAGATAGTAGAACTCAGCAAAGACAGAGAGAGATGGCGAACCCTGGTGGCATTCATTGCGTGAAGCTCCTTCCGACGACAGAGGCGATGCAGACATTGGAGCTGAGTTGAGCATGCTGATACAGCACTCACAGCCAATCATATCGGAAGCATGAGAAGACATGTCTACAGAGTCGATATATAGGACAACGCTGCTGGCTTTAAGTTAAATGCCTAAAGTACAGTCACCCCTGAGAATATCAAAATCAATGAACAGATCTGGCATACGTTCAACATTTCAAATATTTAGTCTTTGTAAAAGAGAATAATGGCTCCTGTCCACAAAACGTCAAGTCTAGATTCGGTTTGGCCAAACAAAAGATGATTCAGTTGAGTAAACATTTCGAAAGACAGAGGCATACCCACATATCTCAAAATTAGAATTGTCAAAAAACTCATCTGGCTTGTATTGCTGTATGCGTCAGAAGCATAGAAATTAAAAAAATTGGAAAGAGACAAAATAAACACAGCCGAAATTTGGTTCTACAGGCTACTTCTAAGAGTGAAATTGTCAGACAGAAGAACCTATGAAAGCATTCTTGATGAACTATCCGTGTAAAGACAAATATAAAATTGATCAGCGCAAGACAGAGATATGTTGATCATGAAAACAGAAACATATTGACAAATCAGATAACGACAGTTCTTCAAGGTAAGGTTGAGGGCAGAAGGCAAAACAGCAGACCACCAACATCTTACATGGCCAACATCACTGAGCTCAGTGGTCTGGGAGGAGGGCTACAGGAGAATGTAGAATTCAGCAGAGACAGAGAGAGATGAGGAACCCTGGTGGCATGGCGTGGAGCTCCTATCGTCGACAGTGGGGGTGGAGACAGTTGAGGGGAGTGGAGAGAGTGGGGTGAAGTTTTTCTACACTCCCTGAGGAGTCTTTAAGGCACAGCAGTGAATATTTCAGGCAGTGTCTCCTGGACAAAAGGGAAAGTGACGGAGGAGCCTATTCTTTCCAGGTACAGGGTACATGCTGGGTATGTTTGTATTCCCCAAACCACTGAAACCTGACATGAATTACAGGACCTAACGCGCATTATATAATCCTTTGCAGGAGTATATATATATATTTGAAGAGAAATAAGACACTAGCAAGAGTTGTGCTTTGGCTTGACCAGAGAGTTTGGGGAAAGAGTTATAAAACAGCAACAACAGCAAAAACAACAACAACAACAACAATAACAACAACAAAAACAACAATAACAATAACGCCATCAACCAACCTTAATTCACCAGACCCTGCTGCTTGGATTCGAGCCCTTAACTTTACGAACCCAAGGGATTGAAGACAAATGTTCTTATCCACTCAACAATAGCGCTCGTCGTTTCATCTGTCTTAGTTGTTTTTTGGTAGTTAATTTTGTACTGTTAAGCTTGACTTTTTGTTTCAGTTAGGGGTGAATGTTGGTAATACTCAGTGTGCATAAAGCTTCTAAAAAAAAGGGGGAAAGATTAATTCGATCCACCACTCCCTTTTCCTTTCTGTCTGTTTCACTGGACATCAGAACTAGACACTGAGAGAAAGAGAGAGAGAGAGAGAGAGAGAGAGAGAGAGAGAGAGAGAGAGAGAGAGAGAGAGAGAGAGAGAGAGAGAGAGAGAGAGAGAGAGAGAGAGAGAGAGAGGAGCTGAGAACAGTCGGGCACGTACAGAGGCATACAGACATACCGACAGTACACTAGTCTCTTCATTTGTCATCGTCTGCCAATTCTCCACAGAGAGTAGTAAAGCAGGACTAATAGATAGACAGATAGAGTGCGCCGTTGCCGGAGATGAATGTGTGTGTGTGTGTGTGTGGTGGGGGGGGGGGGGGGGGTTGGGGGGGGGGGGTGGAGGGAGGTGGATCTTTGCCTTAGATCCCTACAGGGGATTCCTTTCGTCTGACTCTGTGGCACACTTTCTTTGTTCTTTTGTTCTTGTCAGTGTGTGTGTGTGTGTGGTGTGTGTGTGTGTGTGTGTGTGTGTGTGTGGTGTGTGTGTGTGTGTGTGTGTGTGTGTGTGTGTGTGTGTGTGTGTGTGTGTGTGGGTGTGTGTGTGTGTGTGGGGTGTCTGTGTGTGTGTGTGTGGTGTGTTTTGTGGTGTGTTGTGGTGTGTGTGTGTGGTGTGTGTGTGTGTGTGTGTGTGTGTGTGTGTGTATGTGTATGTGTGTGTGTGTAGTGTGTGGTGTGTGTGTGTGTGTGTGTGTGTGTGTGTGTTGTGTGTGGTGTGGTTGTGGTTGTGTGGTGTGTGTGTGTGTGTGTGTGTGTGTGTGTGTTGTGTGTGTGTGTGTGTGTGTGTTGTGTGTGTGTGTGGTGTGTGTGTGTGTGTGTGTGTGGTGTGTGTGTGTGTGTGTGTGTGTGTGTGTGGTGTGTGTGTGTGTGTGTGTGTGTGTTGTGCGTGTTGTATGGTGTTGTGTGTTGTGTGTGTGTGTGTGTGTGTGTGTGTCTACCTGTGTGTGTGTTTCTTCACCCAATTCATTGGAGGAAGGAATCCCAGGGAGAGCAGTCTAGCCCAATTTTCCCGCAGAGAAATCTACCGTGACTTAAAATGGTATACAATACAATACAATACAACACAATACAATACAATGCAATACAATACAATACAATACAATGCAATACAATACAATACAATACAATGCAATACAATACAATGCAATACAATACAATACAAGGAATATCTCGTCCTGACCTTTTCTCCTCTCATATGAGGACGCCAACGTAGTGTAGCGTAATACCATAGTCAGTTATCGCCATTTTTTTCCTTTCTTTTTATTTTAACATTCCTCAGCTAGACCTACAAGGTTCACCAAAAGTGAGATTTTTACGTATGCGACCCGTTCCCCATCCCCCTCACCACCATCGCTACTATTTAGGTTGCCGCATTCCGACTTCGGGGATGGTGTCTAAATACAAGTCCTGTGTGCATGCTCTTTTTTTTGTTGTTTTTAAATCATCATCCATTCCTACTGACACGAAATGGCTTATTGTCCCGAAAGGTGGAGAGGAGGTTTTCTTTAAACGTGTGCGCAAGATATTTTGCGGTGCGGTCGCACACGGTCGTGGCTTTCACTTATTGTCTTATCCGAAGGACTTTGCCATTCAGTTGGATTTTCGTGTCGAAATGAGAAGAAAAAGGTTGAAGCAAGATCCTCACGGTGTACTTGTTAGGTAAGCTAAGGTGAACGTCTTAACCGCCCTGCCACCTTCCTTCTTGGTCGCTTTTTTTATCAAATAAAAACTATCCTAAAATGTTCAGTTTAACTGGCGGCTGGCTCGGTGTTTTGGCTCTGCTTGGAAACCTTACCGCCCACCCGCCAATCCCCCATCCCACATCCCCCCTCCCCCATTCACTGGATCGTAGAAAGTGGTGATCTGGAAGCCAGTCTTTCGAAGGAGCTAATCTCAACATAAATTCTGTGAATAACATGTATATAAAAACTGCACGGTGACGGGATAGCTCTGTGATCAGAGCACTCGCTTTCCCCGGGCCAAGGTTAAGCAGTATTGAGCGTGGTTATCAGTTGGATGAGTGACCGTTTGCGCGCCTTGGCTTCAGTACAGTCCCCCACTTCACCCAGCTGTAAATGGGTACCTGCCCTCTTTAAGGTTAGGGAAGGTAAAGCAGCGAGGGAGAGGAGATGGGCGCTGCCCTTAATATGCTGGCCACTTGAGAAAATAATGAGGTCTCTGACGCCTCGCTCCCCTACGACCTTATAGGTTAAGGGACACCCTTTTTACTGCACGGAAAAGAACCCACGGAAACAAGAGAGATGTCACCCTGGCAAACTCCTGCAGGAAAAACATCCCGTCATAGAAAGAAAAAAGAAGTCAGGGCTATAATTGTTGTGGCGGCACCCTCTATAAGGGGAGAGCCACCACCGAGATGCCTCATTAGAAGGGATTTTCCCCCTGGAGTTAACATCAGTGCCGACACCACCCACTCCCCTCGTAAGTCCTTCGGGTGAGACTATAAACCGAGGCCCCGCGTGCGAACGTACGAACAACATCTTGCGCACACGTTAAAACCTGTACCGCCTTTCAGAAGAGTAAGCTATTGTTTGCTAGTGGGAATGGATGAGAACATGTACAAAACCGCATACACACGGGAACTGGATGTCAAAAATGCACATACATAAGTATTTATTCCATTATCTTAGAAATAAAGGAATTTAGTTAGGAGAAAAATCGAATTCCAAACAGAGGAACCTTTCGAGAGAGGGAGAGAGGGTATGGGGAGAGAGAATGAGGAAGAGAGGGAGAGAGGGAGGAGAGAGAGAGAGAGGGAGAGAGAGAGAGAGAGAGAGAGAGACAGACAGACAGACAGACAGACAGACAGACAGACAGACAGACAAAGAGACAGACAGCAGACAGACAGACAGACAAAGACATACAGGGACACAGTCACAGACAAAGACAAACAAACAATCAGACAGAGAGACAGACTGGCCGATGAAGAGAGAGGAACTTGGGAAGCCCGCGGGGACAAGAAAACCAACACCAACAACAACAGCCCCACCAGCCAAAAGGAGAAAATATAGTGCTTCATGATCTGCATCCAGTTGAAACCCTACACTTCTCCCTTCCGTGTTTCTGCAGCATTCCTTGTTTCTGCAGCAGTTGCTGTTGTTGTTGCTGCTGCTGCTTGTACTGCCAATGCTACTCTTGTTATTTTGGTGGTTATTTTGGCTATCAATCTTATTCCTTTTTTTTCTGTAGGTTGTTGTTGGTGGTGTTGTTGTTGGTGCTATTGTTTGTACTACTACTGTTGCTCTTGTTTTATTTTGTTGTTGTTTTTGTTGGGTTTTTTTGTTTTTTGTTTGTTTGGGGGAGGGTTATTATTTTTGCTATTATTCTTGTTCTTTTTTTCTTCACGTTGTTGTTGTTGTTAATGTTGTTGACGTCATGATTCTTGTTCGTGTTAATGCTGTTTCTTGACGTGTTTTGATTGTTCATGTCGTTCTTCCTTTCTTCTTTTCCTCCACTGCCTCCCCTTTTTTTTCGAGGAGGGGGGGGGAGGGGGGGGCGGATGGGTCTTTTGGTTTGTTTTGTGTACTGTTTTATTTTAACATAAAATCGCTTAGTGCTGCTGCTACTGTTGTTGCTGTTAGTAGAGGTTTAACAAAAAGGGCAGCAGAGTTTGATAATAGGGGTAGAAGTGTTAATGCAATACTGGCACAGGATGGTTGGTGGTGATAGTGGTAGTGTTTGTCTTCATGGTGGTAGTGTTTGTCTAAATGGTGGTAGTGTTTGTCTTAATGGTGGTAGTGTTTGTCTTAATGGTGGTAGTGTTTGTCTTAATGGTGGTAGT
>CM054134.1:95790663-95793163 GCA_028751875.1 Rapana venosa
GTGTGTGTGTGTGTGTTTGTTTGTGTGGTAATAGTGGTGGTGGTATGTGTGCGTGTGGGGTTTTTTTTTAACGTGCGCGCAAGATGTTCTACCTGACGAGTGCGAGGCTCTAACCACTTGGCTACCCCCGCCCTTCCTGTAGTGGAAGGGAGGGGAAGGGGAGGAGGGAGATAAGATGGCCGTATACACTTGAGTGTAACCATACCAGATGAGATTTGCATGGCGGGGTGGTGGTGGTGGGGGTGTGTGTGTCTTTTTTATGCAGTAGGAACAAAAGGGGAGAAAGGCTGAGTGAAGGCTTGCAACAACACTGGGCCATAACGATTGTATGTATTGCCTTACACTGAAAATCCCTTCCGTTTCTTTTTTTTTCTTTCTTTTTTCCTTTTCTTTTTATTTTGTCTTTCCAATTTTTTTCCCCTATTGCAACCAGACCTGCGAGTTTTTCTTTAGCTGCTCAAGCGGAAAGAGATAACGGACGGGAGAGGTGACAGGACAGAGAGAGAGAGAGAGAGGGAGGGAGGGAGAGAGAGAGAGAAACACACACATAGAGACAGACATGCACGCACGCACACACACATGCACACAGACAGACAGACAGACATACAGACAGACATACAGGCAGACAAACAGACATACCCGTACGTGCGCGCGTGCATACGCATGCACGCGCGCACACACACACACACACACACAGATGATGATGATGATAATGATAATGATCCTCATCATAAACATAATCTTTTTCCATGGGTTACAGATAAGATTTTACAATCTCTATCTTCATCCGGCCCAATTTGAGTGCGAAAGAGAGAGGGGAAAGAGAGAGAGAGGGGGAGGAAGAGAGAGAGAGAGAGAGAGAGATGAGAGAGAGAGAGAGACAGACAGACAGACAGACCAGACAGAGAGAGAGAGGAAAGAGAGAGAGAGAGAGAGAGCAGACAGACAGACAGACAGATAGATGGATGGAGACCGATGACAGATGGGAACAGACAAAAAAAATAGAGAGAGGAGAGAAAGAGAAGGTGTGGGTGTGTGTGCATGCGCGCGCGCGGTGGTGTGTGTGTGTGTAGAGAGAGAGAGCAGAAAAGACAGACAGAAACACACAGACAGGCAGGCTCTGCCCCGACAGGCAGACTTAAAGATACACAGAGACAGATAGACTGAGGCTGATTTAGGTTTTGCAACGCCTGATATCAAAACATCCCTACATTGAGTATTTTTCACTGGCCACATTTCGGTATTTTTATTACCCAAATTTCGAGAATAATGGAGTAAGCACTCGTGTGCTTTTCTTTTTACATCCACTCCCCGTGAGTATGCAGTTTTGTAAATGTTGTCATCCGTTCCCACGGGCACACAATTCCCTACACTTCCGAAAAGTGGAACGGATTTTAACGTGTGCGCAAGATGTTGTGCGAGGAATCGCACACGGGACCTCGGTTTATATTATAGTCTCATCCGAAGGGCTTTGAGGGAGAGTGGAGTCGGCACTGATGTTTACTCTATGTAAAATACTCTCCGGGGACGAGTTTCGTAACGTTGTCACCAAATCACGGGCACACATCCCACACTCCAAAGTGGAATCCGTTTAACTGGCCAAGATTGTGCGAGAACCCACCGGGACAGTCGGTTATCTTATATCTTCCAAGCAGGAATTGTCGCACGATGAACTCAGAAGGGAATCCGAAGGATCGAAGAGAAAAGAGAAAACCAACAAAGACTATCCGGCCGCCCGAAGTGGCAAACATAGCGTGAACCGACCAGAAACGGGACACCAAGCTGAACCAAAACCGAGGGGGAAACCTGGACCTAAAAAAAAGCTGCCCCGGGGGCGTATGCAGGGCAGTACAGGCAGCCCTCCTCCGATGGGGAGTCTTGTGGGTTCGGACACTTATAGCTCCCTGCACGAGACACCGGTCTGTGTGGAAGCATCGGGATGAACAACTTGGGAATATCGATACTGGCTGGGTATGGCGCGATAAGGTCGCACACACAATCACACAATGCGCGCACGCACGCACGCAAGCGCGCGCACACATACACACGCGCGCACGCGCGCACGCATACATACACACACACGCACTCATACACACACCACGTGCGTGCACGTGCATGCACACACATACTCGTACACTTAAGCGCTTCACACACACACACTCATACACACACCACTACAACACACACACACACATACACACGCACAACACGCACACCACACACACACAACACAAACACACACACCACACACTCATACACACACGCTCTACAACACACACACACATAACACACCACAACACACACACACAAACACACACAAACAACCAACAACCCACACACACACACACACCACACAAACACACAACAAGCGTTGCAAGACATATCGCGCATGCAAAAGAACAAACCAAAGAGGAGACAAGAAAAGGTTTTAAAACAAGAGGACAGACAAAAAAACGAAGAAGAAGAAGAAGAGAGAAGATGATGATAATTTTACTTCTTC
>CM054134.1:95810663-95813163 GCA_028751875.1 Rapana venosa
GCGCCCAGCTCTATCGTATGTATATAAAAATCGAGAGAGAGAGAAAAAAAAAATCGGAGCTGACGGCATTTAAATCCTGCATACCAGGCCATCACCTCAGCGAAAGAGACGTCATGCATTAGAATAAACGTGTTGTTACTCTGATGAGAGCGGTTGCTGCTTTCAAACTCCTAAAAGCGATAAAGCAGCTTTTGTTTCTTTTTTATAAAGTTTGTGTGCGAAGGTGTGGGGGGAGGGAGCGGGGCTTGTGTGTGTGTGTGTGTGTGTGTGTGTGTGTGTGTGTGTGTGTGTGTGTGTGTGTTAACATTAATCCACTACAAAGTGATTTTAGGACATGGGGTGGGGAGAGAGATAGAAGAGAGTATACGTGTGTTTGTTTGAAAAGTTGATTGGAGATAAAAGGGGAATAATAACAGATCTAGCCATTAGAAACCCACTGAACTAAATAATTATTTACGAAATAAAACAAAGGGAAAAAACACACTTAAAACAAATGGCATAATGTGTTTGCACGCTTGTGTGTGTGTGTGTTTGTATCACCGTCACCGTCACCGATCCCTCAGATTCCGAATCCTTTGGGGCGCCTTCGAAGCTTTGTCATGCTATCACATGCCATAATCATAATCATTGATAAAACAAAGTAACTTTGAAACAAGAAAAATGCTCACTGTTAACCTATAGCAAGTGGGCAACAGGACTTACAAGCAAACATTCACAAATTCTTAACATTTTTTGTTGTTGTAAAAGTCGCTGAAAAAATGTTCTAATAACAATCAGGAATGTCCAGCAAAAAGGATTTGAAGATTTGGCATTCAATAATTAAATGAAGATTTGACAGTTTTTCACCACAACAGCATGTAATGCCTGTTACAAACTTGGTTTTTGACGGTTTAAGCTTTTAAACGTTAGAGAGGTGAGATCATTGCTCTGAGCTTTGCCACGCGGTGATATAGGGGAAATTTGAAACTAGAGATGTGGTTTTTTTAAGTCTTTTACGTCTTTGTAGCATGTCCTTTAGAAATGTTAGCAAAATCTTTATCTAATAATTTGATTTGATTCTTCGATTCCTTTTTCCAATAATTGTGTTAGGAGATATCGAGCGTGTGTTTGTGTGTGTTGTGTGTGTGTGTGTGTGTGTGTGTGTGTATGAAGGGGGAGCGTGCATACGTGTATGTGTGTGTGTGCGTGTGTGTGTGTGTGTGTGTGTGTGGCAACTGTGTGTATTTGTGTATGTCTGTGAATGTGTGCTCTGTGTCTGTTTCCATTTACTTTTGCGTCAAAGGATCTGTCCCTGGCTCCAAGCCCAAAGCCAATTTCTGCAGGCCGCTTCCCATCACAAACAAACCTGATGCAGCGTGAGGACACCGCCCCCTTCCTTTAGCGGCGGTTAATGGGATCAGCCCCCAGATTGGCATTTCGAACACTGCCGAATCCTAAACTTTCTTTCTTTCGGTAATTTTTGCTTTCAAGTTTAGTGTGCCCTTTCGCTGTTCCATCTGAACTGTGATAATTATATATATATATATATATATATATATATATATATATATATATATATATATATATATAATATATATATATATATATATATATATATATATATATATATATATCTTGTGGGTTGGAACACCATCTGTGGGTTGAGAGAGGGAGAGGGTGAGGGTGGTGTCTCTGGAGTGAAGGAGCATAGAGGGAGGAGGGTAAGGGGGAGCTGGATAGACGAGTGGTTAGAGGTCAGTGTGTGGTTTTTGGAGGGGGTCTGACGGTCACTGAGAGCCTGGGTTCCAGTCTTCGTTGCCGTGTTTATCCAAGAGGGGGTAGGGAGAGGAGGAGGGATGTCCCTCGGAGTTAAAATCCTATACTAAATTTCCTCTCTCTCTTAAGCCCTTTAGCCTATATCATCTCATCTGCTCCCATAACCCCCTCCGGGGTCGTAGGGGCACTGAATTGACGAACGTTGCACCAGCTAGTTCCATTTGCGGCGGTTGTGTGCAAGTGCCTGGTTGTGGAGAAGCCCTTCCCTGTCCATTCAGTGATGTTGTCTGCCCATTTCTTCCTCTGTCTGCCTCGCCTTCTCTTCCCCTGCACTGTTCCCTGCAGTATGGTTTTGGACAGCCCACCTGATCTTGTCACATGTCCGTACCATCTGAGCTTTCTTTTCTTGACTGTTGTCAGCAGGTTTTCGTAGTGCTTTACTTGTTGGGTGATGGTTTGTAGGACTTCGTTGTTGGTAGTGTGGTCCATGTATGAAATGCCAAGGAGTCTTCTGAGGCATCTCATCTCTAGAGCCTGGATCCTCCTTTGTAGATCTGCATTCAATGTCCAGGATTCGCATGCATACAGATATGTAGAGATGACTAGTGCATATACAGATAGATGTACGAGATACAGATAACTGTAAGTAGGTTCTGTGATGTGAAGATACCCCGCTTGCAACAGGTTTCCTGGAGAGGGCTGAGCTCCACCAGGTTCGGCTTATCCACGGTACACTAGATGACAA
>CM054134.1:95818163-95820663 GCA_028751875.1 Rapana venosa
GATCTGACGACCCGGGATTGAGCCTGCAATGGAGGCGTTTGTTTTAATTAAGGGATTAATTTTTATCTCGGAATTAACTTCAGGACTGACAACACTCCAGCGACAATCCTTTGAATGAGATAATAAACCCAGCCCCTGTGTACGTGTGTGAATGCACGCGTAACGTTTTGCTTACATATGAAAACCAAGTTCCGCCTTTCAGTAGAGTAAGCCTATTCCAACCGGTAGGAATAGATGGCATTAAAAAGAGGGGAGAAACCTGCATACACACAGGTATCGTGTTTACACACTGTTCCGGAATTCGGCAAGCGGGTACTTCAATATATTACGGTGTGTAACAACGGTCACATACGCAAGGGGGCCTGTCTTGCGTATAATTATTGGCTCTGAACAGACACCTTTGAACACTACTACCAAAGCGACCCAGCAGCAGTGCGGAGCCCCTCTGGCCGGTAACCCTAAGACGGCCTGACATTGATGGGCTCCCTGTGAGTCTCAGACCCCGAGGATGCGACATAACGAACCTGGGTATGTTTAGCTGGCAGAGATGGACACGAGCAGTGTGGGAACGCCAGGACAGGAAAGCCACAGAAAATGGGAGAGCAAGAGAACAAAGCCTATCACACACACAAAAAAAAGAACAAAAGAGAAAAATCAGATTAACAAAAGAGAGAGAGAGAGAGAGAGAGAGAGAGGAGAGAGAGAGAGAGAGAGAGAGAGAGAGAGAGAGAGAAGAGAGAGAGAGAGAGAGAGAAAACCACCAAGAGAAATAATAGGATTAAAACTTTTTGAAAAAATATACAAAACAGAGAGAGAGAGAAATAAAGGGCAAACGAAATGTGTGTGTGTGTGGTATATATATATATATATATATATATATATATATATATATATATATGTGTGTGTGTGTGTGTGTGTGTGTGTGTGTGTGCTTGTCTGTGTGTGTGTGTTTGTATGTGAGTGTGAGTGGAGGGGTGGGGGGGGGGGGAATTAAGGAAAATAGGCCAAAAAAAGATAGGGAAAAGAGGGTATAAAGGAAAGAAGAGAGAAAAATTAATAAAGCAAGAAAGGAAAAAAAAAAGACTACAAGGAAGGAAAATGAAAGAAAATGACAGACAGAACAGCCGTCTGTTTGTGACTAGTTAGGTATTTGTCAAATTCTATTTTCCCTGCGGTTATGTGGCGACTTTTGTAAATCTACCCCCCCCCCCCCCAATCCCCCCCCATCCCCGGCTGTCTGTCTGTCTGTCTGTCTGTCTGTCTGTCTGTGTGTCTGTGTGTCTCTCTCTCTCTCTCTCTCTCTCTCTCTCTCTTCTCTCTCTCTCTCTCTCTCTCTCTCTCTCTCTCTCTCTCTCTCTCTCTCTCTGCGTGATTGATGTGTGTGTACGTGTGTGTGGTGTGTGTGTGTGTGTGTGTGTGTGTGTGTGTGTGTGTGTGGTGTGTGTGTGTGTGTGTGGTGTGTGGTGTGTTGTGTGTGTGTGTTGTGTGTGTGCGTGCGCGCGCGAGTGTTTGTGTGTGTGGGTACGTGACATTTTTATTTGAAGTCATTTGGAATGTTTTAACCAATGTGAAATATAGCTTTTGTGTGTCTTTGAGATTTTTTATGTGTATCAATCTGCCTGTCAGTATTGTAATTGCCCTTCATGGGATGATTAAGGTGTTTTTGACTTGACTTGACTTGACTTGACTCCCTCTCTCTCTCTCTCTGTCAGCAAGCTTGCCACAACAATTATTGATTTCTTCAGTTCAAATGTATTTATTAGAGATTACTTTTCCTCTTTCAGTTACCATTAAGTTGGGGGGGGGGGGGTATTGTACAAAAATTGATTTGCTGAAATTATGTTTATGTTGTGCTCCTTTCCAAAAAAAAATATATGTACTGTTAATTGTAAATAAACTACTTTCAGTGTTTTCTCTCTCTCTCTCTCTCTCTCTCTCTCTCTCTCTCTCTCTCTCTCTCTCTCTCTCTCTCTCTCTCTCTCTCTCTCTCTCTCTCCTCCCTCTCTCTCTCTCTCTCTCTCTCTCTCTCTCTCTCTCTCTCTCTCTCTCTCTCTCTCTCGCAGCATGCGACAAACAGTTATTCATTTATTCAGCTGAATTTACCTATCAGAGATTTCCTTTTCCCTGTTTCACTTATCATTAAGTTTCGGTTTCTATAATGGGGAAAAACAACAACTGATCAGCTGAAATTATGTTTATATTGTCCCCCTTTGCCAAAAATACCGTATTGTAAATAGTAAATAACCTTATTTCAGTGCTCTCTCTCACACGCATGCGCGCACGCACACACACACACACACACACACACACACACACACACACACACACACACACACACCATGTGTCTTTAAAAAACATCTGATCGAAAAGTAGTCTGAAATTGTCTGCATTTCTAAAGAGAGGGGACATTTAAAGACATTAGCATTTTAATTACTGTTTCATTAGCATCCCATTGATTACTTTTCTACAAAACTGGCTCTGTGTTTATAGCAAAGAATGA
>CM054134.1:95830663-95843163 GCA_028751875.1 Rapana venosa
TATCAGGGCACAGTGAATGCAATATTAATCTCCACTTTTGTTTCTGTGTATAAACTTTTTTAATCCATGCAAGTTTTAGTGATTGTATATACACTCTGATATTTGGTATACCTATACCGCCTTTTGTTATGCTTTGCACCGAATATGCCCTTTTTATCTTATCTGTTTTCTTGTCCCACACAAATTCATAACACAGTTTTTGCAACTGGGCAACTTGAGCATCCGGGGGATTTGGCAACAAAATCCAGAAGTATACCAACTTTGATAGTACTAGTGATTTAAGCACTGCTACTCTACCCAAAGGTGTTATTAATCTTTTTGACCATATCTTAAATAGTTTTTTAACTTCATATAGTTTATCAGTTATATTTACTTCCGTCATTTTAGGGGAACTGTTCGTGAACCAGATTCCAAGGATTTTATATTCTTTTGGATTCCACTCCATTTTTTTGTGTGGTAAGTAGGTTAGTAGCGAATTCTTCTTGCTGCCTAGCCAAACATTTTTGGTTTTATCAAAGTTTAACTTTAACCCTCGAAGTATCTTAGCTTTCTTGTATTTTTCAAGATTATGATACGTATGAATAAGCCAGTCAGTATTGTAAATGCCGTTCATGGGGTGATTAAAGTGCTTTTGACTTAACTTGTCTTGAATACAATCCTCAAACAATAAAGGTAGTTGAAAATTCAAGACAAGAATGTTGAACGCAGTTTAAATGCCTTGGAAAAACAAATTGGCAACTTTCTAACTGTGTATATCATGCTTTAAGACCATAAGTAATGCAAATCGAAACTGACTTGGGAATTGATAAAACTAAAGCGGCATGTACTGTTCTCGCAGTTCTTTAAAAGTTGGGCAGCGCATGACAAAATGAACTTCGTTTTCAATCTCCTGTTTACATATTAGGCATGTGAGCTCAGTTTCATTGTGAGATGTGTATTGTTAACTATGAACTGTAATTTCAGATAAACCCACTCTAAACAGTGCCATCACATACTTAAAATGTCTTTGAATGTTCAGCAACAAAGAGTTTTTTTCAACAGGTAAAGTACAAAAGTTCTATAAATATCAAATCTCTAATTCTCTTCGAAATGAGAATTCCATCCTTGCTATCAACACAAAATCCTCCTCTCTTTGAAGGCTGAAAGAAACTCATCCATCATGTCCACTCCCCGATTCAACCACACATAACCAAATCAAAGATATACCATTTACAACAAGTATTTCTAATTTGTAACCCAGTTAATTTTGCCCCAATATCTAAGTCTAGTAGAGATCTATATGCTTTATAAGGTAATCTAAATCCCTGCATTCTTGTCAGCTTTAAGAAATGGTTAATACACTTTTATATAAATAGGAAATCTACTTGTTTTCTTGAATAGTGAATTATTAGGATAGCGCATTTCTATAAATGAATTTTTTGTCAATGTAAACACATGTATCTTTTCACAGTAAAACGCAGTATTGCCCCCACAACCCCACATCTTTGCACCGTACTGAACAATTGGTTCAATCTGAGAATCTTCTTTTTATTTTTTCAGTGTTCAATGACTTACTTTTTAATCTATACAATTTTTTTTACAATGCACAGCAGCACCCTTTTTGCTCTACTATATAGATCATTACATGCAGACGCAAAACTTAGCCTAGCTGAAAAATAAACTTCAAAGTATTTGTATGCATTGACAACTGACATGAAAGACCCATTGTCAACCCATCTTTCCCTTGCTAAGAGAGAGAGAGTCTAGACTGTAATGGTTTATTCATCAGGGCCAAATCTCTATTTAAAGACAGACAGACGGAGGGGTGGAAGAGAGGAAAACAGACAGAGACAGAGACAAAGAGACAGATATAACACCAGAAAGACAGGGGGTGGGGGGGGGGGGGGGAGATAGAGACAGACAACAGACAGACAGACAGGCAGAGACAGAAAGACTGACAAAGACAGGGAGATGCAGAGACAGAGGCAAGTAGCAGAGACAGAGGCAGTCAGTCAGTCTGACAGAGGCAGACAGGCATAGATTAGTAAGAGGTCAGGGACAGAGACGTGAAACCAGGACATATCCCTCTCTCCCCCCCCCTCTCTCTCTCTCTCTCTCTCTCTCTCTCTCTATATATATATATATATATATATACATATAAACTCCCCTAAAATGTTTGGCTGACATAATTATGAAGTTTTGAAAAGTGAAGGGAGAAAAAAATCGATAGCAGGCTTAAAAAGCAATATGTTGCAAGGAGCCACGTGATTTGTGTTAGAGATCTTATGTCATAACTCGATTTTCTGTCCGTTTTACTTTTTTCTTAGCTGGGAATGAAAGCGAAAAGAGACGGAAAGGGATGAAAACCAGCAAATTGCGGGCTTTGAGGCTTTACTCAACCTTTGGCATGTGGGTGGGATGGGGAGGGAGGATGGGGTGTAAGAGAGAGAGAGGTCAGGGAAAGGGAGGATGGGGCAGGGAGAGGGGGAGGGGACTTGTTTAATGCTGTGTGAACATCTCTGTAAGTCACTGTGCGTATGTGTTATTTCCCAGTATATCTTCTTCGTCATTGGTATGTCAACCTTCTCACATTTTGTGAAATTGTACTTTCTTCACATTTCCGTCATCATTAGAAAGACGACGATGACTAACAAAGAAGAGAAAGAGGAGGAGGAGGAGGAGGAGGAGGAGGAGAAGGAGGAGGAGGAGGAGGAGGAAGAAGAAGAAGAAGAAGAAGAAGAAGAGCAGTAGTGGCAGGAGCAGCAGAATGTTAGCGTGGGAAGCTCTGAACAGCCCTCACTCCACAGAATCATTATAGTTCCGAGTACGCGCCGTTTTCTGGAGGCTATGAAAAACCTTCAAATCTACAGAACCGTTATATTTGTTAGTGTGCCCACATTTTTAAATGTTACGCAGCGTTTAGAGACGTCTGAACCCACCCTCTGCTATGACTGACTCTGAGCGGTTTTAGGCCATTCAAAACTCACAGAACAACGAACTTAACGCCCTTGCCTCCGCTCTTATTGCACACCCTGCAGCAGACTTATTGAGCATAGTCTCTAGTGGTTCCCTTCACACTGCAGCATCCATGGCAACGAGGAAGCTGACCTACTGTTAACGGTAGGAGGTCATATGTTTTAAGAGGATCAAGAAGTGAACTATGAAGAGGCAAAGTCAACAGTGAAGGAAAAGCAAGAGAGAAGATGGCTTCAGCAGCACCCTGATTTCAACAGTAAGGATGACTGCTACCTCATCCCCAGAGAAGACCAAGTCACCATTGTGAGATTGATGACTGGACACTGCAGACTCAGACATCACATGCTCACCAAGTTCCACACAGGTGATTCTGAGGCGTGCGTGCCCCTGTAGCACTTTTTTCCATGACAATGGAACACTTCCTCCAGACCTGTCTGTCCAACACACCAAAACCTGAGGGCCAATATCTGGCCTACTGACCTGCCGATGAGGGACAAACTCTTTGGACCCCTGGAGGGCCTTCAGGGTACTCTGGCATTCGTCAGGGCCTCTGGAGTTGCTGTCTGAGTGTTCAACGAATGAGTCATGTTGTTGTTGTTTTTTTAAGTCATCGTGGTGTTTTCCGATACTTTCCAACAGCGACTGACAAAAATAGCTGACAATAATTTTTGACGTAATGGCGGAGGCTGGATCAGGGTAAAATCGAGAGATAGTGACAGGCTTTTTAGAGGGGCGTCAGAGTATACATAAACAACCTAGA
This sequence comes from Rapana venosa, assembly GCA_028751875.1. Classification (NCBI taxonomy): domain Eukaryota; kingdom Metazoa; phylum Mollusca; class Gastropoda; order Neogastropoda; family Muricidae; genus Rapana; species Rapana venosa. Next base: position 95,834,379 of record CM054134.1, read on the forward strand.
GTGAAATGAAGAAAACTATTTTTTAAAACATCAGAATCAAGATTTTAAGGTCGTTGGGTTCTCAGACGACTGTGGAAGGTCCTTATTAGAACTGACAGGACAGTAATCCCAGGGCGAACAGTGATTCTATTACACCAGCAACACGTTGTACAGACAGCGGCTTGTGAATCAAGAGCGTAATCTTGTTTTATGTGTGTGTTTTTATATTCTGTGTTTGGTGACTACTGGATATCTGTCTATCTGTCTCTCTTTCTGTCTGTGCGTCTGTGTCTTTGTGTCTGTGAGTTGTCCGTCTGTCTGTCTGCTTGTCTGTCTGTCTGTCTGTCTGTCTGTCTGTCTCTCTCTCTCTCTCTCTCTCTCTCTCTCTCTCGGGGACTAGATGTAAAAAAGTACATGAACGCTTATTCATTATCCTTGAAATAAAAGAATTTGTCATTGTCATTGTCATTGTCTCTCTCTCTCTTCATAACATATTGATTGTTATGATGTAAGTATGCTTACAAGGACAGATTGTAGTGTAGGACCAGATTTCATTTCATAGCTCTGAAAAAAACGGTGTCTTTTTTATATAAAAGATAGCTGTACGCCGCAGTTTACCAGTGCAGTAGCTATGCCTGCCCTTGCTAAGGATTTCTGGTTCGGATCCCTTAACTTTCAAACAAAATAAGACTCAACAGAGGAAACAAAATAATATTTCAACAATCAAGCAAGTAACAAAACAAAACAAAAAAACACGGGAAAAAAAACCGACCATACAAATTCCCGTACAGCCATTCATGCAAAAAAATTTCACCTTCGTTATCATTAAGCATTGAAAATAGAGCATAGCACAAACTGAACACCAGTGGCAATTAAAACAGATATGTATGTATGATAGCACTTTAAACAAACATATTGCCTAAAGACAGAAAAACTGTTTAGTTTGCTAAATTAATGTGTAAACAATCTGCAAGAAATTTCACATCACTGAATAGGTAACACGAACTTCTTTAAACAAAATATAAGACTCAACAGAGTAAATCAATATTTTTTTACAATCAAACAAGCAATAAACAAAACACAAGAAAACAAACAATCCAACAAAAACCCCTGCAGCCATACAAGCAGAAATAAGCTGGCTGAAAAAAGATACAACCACACAAATAACAGGCATTCAAAACAAAACTGTTCCCTAATTACATGTGGGTTTAAATGGCAACATCTATAGGCACACTATATATTCATCAAAGAATTCTCATCAGGTGTAGAATGTAATCCCCGTTTGTTGGTTTTATTTTCAAACGCAGTCTGTTCAGATTTACCACTTAGCAGATCTTAAAACCTGCTGTAATCTCAAGGACTTGGGCCAATTTTGTCATTATATTCTTCACAGTAACTATCGATTCAGGCATAATGAGCTCACATCAATGTCTTTAACAGCATCCGTAATAACCTTAGATTAAATTCAGCAGGTAAGCTCAACACTTTTATGGGGGGGGGGGGGATTTCATTCGTTTTGATGGAATAGTAAATTGCAGGCACAATAGCTGAATGAGTTGCCAGTAAATGACCAGCACCTGTATGTTCTCATGTTCTCAGCAGCACTGCATTCCGATCCTTCCGCATGGGAATGTTTAATCCTCTGGAAGTAGGGCTAGGTGTGACGTCACCTGCAATCTTCACATATTCCCCCAATCCATGGAAAAAAGACTCATCACAACTAAAGGTTAAAATTTCAAGTCCATGTATGTAGGCTTGTTTACAATTTTCCTGTAAAAAGTGAATATTTTCTAGTGACGTCACATCTAACCAGGCTTCAGGATAAAAACAAAGGACTATTTTTTTTCCATCTGAAGATTGACGGCTCTTACAATGATTTAATTTCCAGAAACTCTTTTCTGTTGTAGAGTTTACAGTTCACAATAGTTTATTCCCATTAAAACTCTTTTGAGCTATGGAGAAACAAAAAGCATACATATCAATAAATAAATGAGGGGTGTCAACAGGAAGAGCAACACCGCAGACGGCAGTCACAAGGGAAATAACTCACCCAGCGTTCTTTCAAAGGGTAGGTAACAAAGTAGGATGGATGGGTCGGGGGTGTAGGTCGGGGTTTAGCTGATAGAGTGCTGAGGTGATGTTCCGAAGGACGTCAGTTCACCTCCATGCTGCTCTCCTAAGAAAAAGCTTGATGTGGTTACTGCTGACTTTACGTAACGTATGCAATATTGTTTTTGACAGTGAGTCCCTTTCCCCATTCCTACAGTTCTCTTTAGCTAACTTTCTGCTTCGGTTACATCACAGGAATGGGGGAGACAACCTTAAAGTTGATTTCAAAAGGAGAAAAAGCCGGGGAAGAAACAGAGAAGACTGAGACTAGACTGCTGTGTAACTGGATTTGTCAATGGATAGCCATGGTCATTTTTGGGTGATTCGTTTACTCTAGCACACTGAGTTGATATTGTGTTGTGTTGTGTTGTGTTGTGTTCTGTTGTGTTGTGTTCTGCTGTGGCGTGCACGCTGTGGTTGTGTTCGATTGGATTATAAATTAATTGTTGCGTTGCCTTCCACTGTGTTGCGTTGGTTGCTTTGCATAGTGTAGTGTTGTGTGGTGTAGTGTAGTGTAGTGTAGTGTAGTGTGGTGTGGTGTAGTGGGGTGTGGTGGGGTGTAGTGTGGTGTAGTGTAGTGTGTGTGGTGTAGTGTGGTGTGGTGTGGGTGTGAGTGTGGTGGGGTTTGTAGTGTAGTGTGGGTGGTGTGGTGTGGTGTGTAGTGTAGTGTGGTGGTGGTGTAGTGTGGTGTGGTGTGGTGTGGTGTAGTGTGGTGTGGTGAGTGTGTGTGGTGTAGTGTGGTGTGTGTGGTTAGGTGGTGTAGTGTAGTGTGGTGTAGTGTAGTGTGGTGTGGTGTAGTGTAGTGTGTGTGTGGTGTAGTGTAGTGTGGTGTGGTGTAGTGTAGTGTGGTGTACTGTAGTGTAGTGTAATTCAGTGCAGTGTGGTAGTGCAGTGCAGTGCAAAGTAGGTCATGTAGTGGAGTGCAGTGCACTATAGTGTACTGTATAATGTAGTATAGTGTAGTACAGAGAAGTGCAGTGCAGTGTACTATAGTGTACTGTAGTGTAGTGTACTGTGTTGTAGTGTAGTGTAGTGCAGTGCAGTGCAGTGCAGTGACATTCACTGAACATACTTCTGCGTTTCATTTCACTTACTCTTTCTGAAAAGAGCGCTTCACCACAATCTTGTGGCACCATCTTCTCTTCACCTCCCTCCTCATTTTGTTTATTTGGTTGATTTATTTTTTGGTTCGGTTGTTGATTTTGCTTCATTGTGTATATGAATATGTTTGTTTGTCAACGAGAGTGGATTTTACCCCAAGAGAAGTTTGTCAGCAACAAGTCCCACACTGCCATGACTGTCTTCTTCTGTGTGCAAAAAATATGTCTGTGGAAACAGAACCTCAGTTTATCTTCTCATGCAAAAACCAGTACCCACGTGCTTCAAACTCTTGCTATAACTAGACACGGGGTGTTTAATGCCTCTTGTTATCATCTGAAACCACGAACAATAATCTTTTGGGTATTTTGCTTTTCTGTCTCCAAAGTCAGATAAATGTGTGCTACTACTCCATGTTGCAGGAAATGGGTGTCTGTGTCTTGAGAATATTTTTGATTAATTTTTGTTTTGAATGTTTTAGTGTCTTATCTTAAGTAGTGCTGCATTTGCCTTTTTTTTATTAGATAATAAATTATAGTTCTCTTCACGCCGAAGTCAGATGTGCTGGGCCTGACTTGTCGGGTGCTTAACGGCAGCGCAACGCATTTTCGCTCATATGACAAACAACAATAGTTGTCTAAGCGTTCGACGAAGAAAGAAAAAGAAGAAGAAGAAGAAGAAGAACAACAACAACAACAACAACAACAACAAGAAGACAGTTTTTTTGTCTTGAACCTTGAACCACCGCACAGTGTCCTGTGGTTGCAGGAAAAGTTGTCTCTTCGGACGAGGATTTGAACCCAGAACTTCTTGTTTTATCTCTAGACGGGTGTGTTGCCTCCAGACCACTGCACCATGCTGTTGTTGTTAGTTTTGCTGGTTATTGTTAATGTTGTTGTTTCTGCTGCTGCTGCTGGTGGTGTCGCTACAGCTGCTCTGGCAGCTGCCGTTGATTATTAACATGTCAGAATTCTTGTCAACTGTTTGTGTTTGTTTCTGTGTGGTGTTTTTTTGGCGTGGATTTAGTTTTTGGCCTTAAACTGTTATGTATACAATGTTGCGTTTTTATTCAGACATACATAACATCTTTCTCTATAGTTATTTATCTGTAGATTTAATCATTGCTTAATTTCTTTTTATGTATCTTTTCTTGTATCAATGTTCTCATTTTAAGAAAGCGTGTCATTATTTTGCTCCCAAACAGTGTGTCTTTGATATTTCAGTGTTTTGTATTTTTTGCTCTAATATTTTTTTTAAATGTCAAAATCAATCAGCCTAATCTTACTTACACCAGGAGCTGAATTCCAATCATTGCGATCTTTGATGCCAGTAGCGCGACACAGACGGATGAGGAGGGTGGATGTAGGTACTGAGTGGGTTAACTGTACATATGGGAGCCTGCTTGCGTCAAAAAGTGTGAAAAAAATTATAATTTTAATCATGGAAATAAACGTGACAATTATAGTGGAGTCAAAAGTGTTTTGTTGGTTTGTATGATAGAGCTAGCCGAAAAATATTTCTGTCGTAATTTGAAATGATCTTTTTTTTCACACTTAGAACAAGCAAAAGCCTTGACTGCCTACCTGTCAAAACTTGTAGGGATTTGGGTCATGTTTGTTCTTTTGAATGGGAGTAGAGACTTGTTGGTATCGCTGTTGTTGTTGCTACTACTGTTGTGTTTTTTTTGTAAATCCTGCTATTACTGTTGTTGTTGTTGCTGTTGCTGCTGCTGCTGCTGCTCTGCTGCTGCTGCTGCTGCTGCTGCTGCTGCTGCTGCTGCTACTACTACTACTACTACTTCTACTGCTGCTGCTGCTGCTACTGTTGCTGCTGCTGTTAGTGTTGTTACAGTTTTGTTGTCGCCGTTTTGCTATTTTTGGGTGGACTTTTCAAGTATAATGAACACGGATATAAAGATAAAAAGTTGAAGATCTCGTCAAAAAATTATAATGTTGTCATTGTGATACAAGTGAATGCGAAAGGTGGGAAAACGTACATTTGATTCAAAGCAAATTATAACTTTTGGAGTACAGTGACCTCTTTTCAACACCGTTACGATATTCGATACAGGTAGTTTCTCATATTCATGATGTTCGATCTTCAAAGCATAGACATTTACAAAACTATTCCGATACTTTGATTCAGTTTTTCATGATCGCTATTTTCGGTCTTCAAATCACAAGCATTTTCAAACTATCAGGCTACGTTATTTTGATACAGTTAGTCTCTCCTAATCACTATTTTGAGTCCTCAAAGCACAGACATTTTCAAAACTATTCCGATATTTCAATACAGTCAGACTCTCATAATCACTATTTTCAATCTTCAAAGCATACATATTTTTTAAAACTATTACGATATTTCGATAGATTTACTCTGCCATAATCACTGTTTTTTCAGCTTTCAAATCCTCTGTGACCAGACGGCATTCATCACACTAGCTAGACTGAATGGGAACGATGAAGAGAGGAGAGGAGGGGAGAGGTGATTAGGGAGTGAAGTGATGGATAGTGGGTCTGGGACAGAGAGCTTGAGAGGGTGACAGCAAGAGACAGTGACAGATAGAGAGAAAGAGGAACTGCAAATAAAAGAAAGACAGAAGGAAGCCTGCACTCCAACTTAAATATTTTTTGGGCCTATTTCTGTTTGGTTTTTATGTACTCAAACATACGTACAACACTTGCAAATTAATCTCTCAAAATAAAATAAAAAGTACTTTTATCCGAAAGGCTACCTCCTGACTCAAAACTCATGTGATTTGTTGTGCACAAATTTGGTATGCCCCTCGTTTTCTTTTTCTTTTTTTTCTTTTGATTTTATTCTTTTATATCGAGGATAATGGAATAAGCACTTATGTGCTTTATTACATCCCGTCCCCGTGTGTATGCAGTTTTGTAAACTGTCATCTGTTCCCACCTGCACTCAATGGCCTACTTTTACGAAAAGCGGAACAGGATTTAACCTGTGCGCAAGATGTTGTGCGTGCGTTCGCGCACGGGACCTCGGTTCATAGTCTCATCCGAAGGATTTCTGGGGAGAGTGGAGTCTGCACTGCTGTTAACTCCAGGGGAAATTATCCCCTTGAACGGGAATCGAACCACTAGGCTATCCCGTCCCCTTTTAACGCCTGCTAGCCTTCTATCTACAATATACATGCACAGAGTCTTTGGCGTGGGATTACAAACCATCCTCAGATCAGGATCCTTTCGATTCCAGTCATCCTCATATAAGGATCCTTTTCATTCCAGCCATCTTCATATAAGGATCCTTTTCATTCCAGCCATCCTCAGATAAGGATCCTTTTCATTCCAGCCATCCTCATATAAGGATCCTTTTCATTCAGCCATCCTCAGATAAGGATCCTTTTCATTCCAGCCATCCTCATATAAGGATCCTTTTCATTCCAGCCATCCTCAGATAAGGATCCTTTCGATTCCAGCCATCCTCAGATCAGGATCCTTTCATTCCAGCCATCCTCAGATAAGGATCCTTTCGATTCCAGCTTTCTCATGACTACCTGGATCGGTCTATGTCTTCCCCCCCCCCCCCCCCCCCCCCCCCCCCCCCCCCCAATCACATGTTGACATGTTTGAAAATGAGCAACAACAAATATTTATGAGTTGCACTTCATAGAAGTTATGGGTGGAGAGTCAGTGAAGAAAAGGAGAAGGACAGACAATAAAGAAGCAAATATGCTCACGCGCACGCACCTGTATCACAGTATGTGTGTGTGGTGTGTGTCTGTCTGAGTGACTGTCTGTCTATCTGTCTGTCTGTCTGCCTGTCTGTCTTTCTGTCTCTCTGTCTGTCTGTCTGTTTCTGTGTGTAAGAGAGTACGTGTTTGCTTACTTGCTTGCTTGTGTGTGTATTTGTGTGGGTGCGTGCGTGTGTGTGAGTATGTGTGTGTGGGATGGGGGGGAGTGCGTGCGTGCGTGGGTATGTGCGTATGCATGCAAGCACGCACGCACGCGTGCATGCACGAGCTCTTGCGTGCATTTCTACTTATTCGCGTGCGTGTGTGTGCACGAGTGCGAGCGTATAATGATATCTTGTTGTACATGGAACAAAACACGGAACAATTTCATGCTGCGGGGAAAGAGAATGTAAGCCACTTTACTGGGGGGGGGGGGGGGGAGGAGGGGAGGGGAGGGCGAAGGAGAGAGGGGGAGAGGGGAGAGGGGGGGGGGGGAGAGGGAGTGAGGTAAGTGAATGAGAGAGACAGAGAGAGAGAGGAATAAACAACTTTATTGTCAAGTGTTCACAGATAAACATTCAAATACTTTTCACGCACACACACACACACATAGAGAGAGAGAGAGAGAGGAGAAGAGAGAGATGAGACGAAGAGAGTAAGAGAGACGAGACGAGGAAAGAGAGCGCAGAAGCGAGAGGTTAGATGGGGGGAAACCCAAAAGAAGAGTTATTTGTCTCCTTAAAAGATATAACAATAAACCTGACTAGTTCTTCTTAAATGCAGCAGTTTTTGTTGTTTGTTGTTTTGTTCTTATGCCCAGAAGGCTGGGTTTTTTTTAAAAGCATGTTTGCTTATGCTATAACCTTCTTTAAACAAAATTTATTCAAATCAATTCATTCTTCTAATTCCTTCTCCCCTCTCTTCTCTTCTCTTCTTCATATCTCTATCTCCATCCTCTCCTCTCTTCTCTCTCTCTCTTCTCTCTCTCCATCTCTTAGTTAGTTGAATGGATTTATTTGATTTGATTCTTTTATATCGAGGATAATGGAATAAACACTTATGCTTTTTTACATCCAGTCCCCGTGTGTATGCGGTTTTGCAAATTCTGTCATCTGTTCCCACCGGCACACAGTGGCCTACTCTTACCAAAAGCGGAACAGGATTTAACGTGTGTGCAAGATGTTCTGCATGCGTTCGCACACGGGGCCTCGGTTTATAGTCTCCTCCGAAGGACTGGTTATTAATGACAGTAGTAGGCAATAGTCCAAACTCGGGGCAAGGGCCGAGTTAAGAAAAAGAAGTATGTCAATACTTTATCTGTGACCCTTAAGGATAAAGATGATCAATCAATCAATCAATCAATCAAGCAAGCAAGCAATTAATCAAGCAAGCAAGCAATTACTCAATCCCTCAATAAAGCACAAAAGTAAGACAGACAAACAGACAGAGACAGAGAGAGAGTGGGAGACAGACAGGCAGACAGGCAGACAGAGTGTGTATGAGTGTGTGTGTGATGTGTGTGTGTGTGTGTGTGTGTGTGTGTGTGTGTGTGTGTGTGTGTGTGTGTGTGTGTGTGTGTGTGTGTTCTATTCGATTTTACGTCTCTTCACTCTCAGTGATATTAGAAGTGTGTGTGTGTGTGTTGTGTGTGTGTGTGTGTGTGTGTGTGTGTGTGTGTGTGTGTGTGTGTGTGTGTGTGTGTGTGTGTGTGTGTGTGTGTGTGTGCGTGCGTGCGCGCGTTGCTCTGCATTATGCAACATGATAGCTGCATTCATTATTTTATTCATTTTCCTGCTTCTTTCTATCTATCTATCTATCTATCTATCTGTTTCTTCCAAAAATTGCTTGCTTACGCTGTATCAAGTTTCTGTTTGCCACGTTATTTGGTTTCTTTAGTTGTTCATG
>CM054134.1:95845663-95848163 GCA_028751875.1 Rapana venosa
GAGGATAGGTAGGGGTTGGTGTGTGTGTATGTATGTATGTATGTGTGTGAGCGTGAGTGTGTGAGAATATGTGTGTGTGTGTTGTGGGTGGGGGGTGGGGGGGTTAGGTAGTGGGATAGTGTTGGTGTGTGTTTATGTGTGTATGTGTGTGTATGTGTCAGTATGTGTGTGGGTGAGGGGGATAGGTAGGGGTTAGCGTTGGTGTGTGTGTATGTATGTATGTGATGTGTGTGTGAGTGTTAGTGTGTGTGTATGTGTGTGGGGAGGGGATAGGTGGGGGTTAGTGTTGGTGTGTGCTTATATGTGTGAGTGTGTGTGTGTGTGTGTGTGTGTGCGTGTCTGTGCATCTGTGTGTGTCTGTGTGCTCTTTGTGTGTGTGTGTGTGTGTGTGTGTGTGTGTGTGTGTGTGTGTGTGTGTGTGTGTGTGTGTGTGTGTGTGTGTGTGTGTGTGTGTGTGTGTGTGTGATGTGAACAGAGGTACACATGTTTGGTGTATGAGTGGAAGCGGCACTATAGATTTATCAGTTACATATTAAGTAATGATTACTAGGTACGCAGATATTGTTACTATTATTATCATTATAATCATTATTATCAGTATCATCATTATTCTTATTCTTGTTTTTTTATGATGAGAAGGAGGACGACGACGAGGAGGATTATTATTATTATTATTATTATTATTATGATTATGATTATGATTATCATCATCATCATCATTGTAGTTCTTCTTCTTCTTCCTCTTATTATTATTATTATTATGATTATTATTATCATTATTATTAATATAACGGAGGCTACAACCGAGGGTTTAATTAAGACCATCTGATTTCAATCCTGCTAGTCCATGATGTCTGGGTTCGAATCTCTTCGACGGCGCCTGCTGAATAAACGGCGGGGATTGTTACGATCTCCTAGCTCAACTTCAAATGCAGACCTGCCAGTGCCCTTACTTCTCTTCATGGGTAACGCGGATACGGAAACACGAACATGCCCAGCATGCATCCTGTACAAATACAACGAGCTGCTCTGAAATCGGAATGTGTGGGCTGAGGCCAGCGGGCAGAGCTCCTGCAGAGTTACAAGCCCAGGAAAAGACCAGGCACTATGCACCGCTCCCCATAAGGGGAACGTAGAGGAGAGCGGGAAGGGGGAGATGGGTTAATGATAATAATAATGATAATAATAATAATAATAATAATAATAATAATAATAATAATAATAATAATAATAATAATAATAATAATAATAATAATAATAATAATAATAATAATGTATGGAATTTATATAGCGCTGAATCTTGTAAAGCCACAAATCAAAGCACTTTCTTTTTTTAATTTATGCGTGTGTATGCGGGCGTTTTTTTGTGGGGTTTTTTTTTTGTCATCTGTTCCCACCGGCACACAATGGCCTACTCTTTCGAACAGCGGAACAGGATTTAACGTGTGCGCAAGATGTTCTGCATGCGTTCGCACACGAGGCCTCGGTTTATAGTCTCATCCGAAGGACTTTTTTACGACTAATTCATTAAAAGCTGGTAAACAAAGAGCGGCTTGGAAGTAAGGACGACCGCAAACCTTTAACAGCTAAAGATTCAAACAGCAACAACAACAAAACCCACCAAAAACTATCAAAACGATAGCAATAATATTCATACTGATAAGACGCATCGTGGAGAGAGAAGAGAGAGAGAGAGAGAGAGAGAGAGAGAGAGAGAAGAGAGAGAGAGAGAGAGAGAGAGCGGGGAAGGGGGGGGGGGGTAGGGCAGGGCAAGGATGGATAAATAGAGAGGCAATCAAACAGACAGATAGATGTGTGTGCGTGTGTGCGAACGTCAGTGCCTGTGAGCGCACACTTCTTCATGTGAGCCGAGTGTGTTTCTTCGTTTTAATAACGTCTACCCACTAAAAAGTGATTTTTATACACACATACACACACGCGCGCGCGCGCACGCACACACACACACACACACACACACACACACACATTTAGGACAGTATTTTTCTATTTTTACTTCTGAATTATTTGCAATTCTTATGGCTTTGAATTGTTTGTCTGATACTGCTGTTGATGTTTGCCAAATTCTGTTTTGCGTTGACTCAAAGGCAGTGTTAATGGCATTAAAGACATGGCATGGTAAAATAAGGAATGATATTGTATTTGATATTAAATTCCTGATACATTCTATTGCAAGCAGAGGCATCAGCATAACTTTTGCTGGATCCCCTCTCGCTGTGGAATTTATTCGAATGAGCTGGTTACTGAAGTGTTTGCTTCTAATCTTGCATTGTCGTCTTATGAAATTCATTCTAAGCTAATGAAATGCATACATTCAAAGATGTTTTTTAAAACATTATCAGCAGTTTCCTTGCCCACGGAAATTAGAAATTCTAATACATAAACTGAGATTAAATGCATGGAATACTAAATATTCAAAAAATGTAACATGTTGTTCTATTCCCCTTTCAATCCACCATTTGTTGCTTGATTGCCCAATTCT
>CM054134.1:95853163-95903163 GCA_028751875.1 Rapana venosa
TGTGTGTGTGTGTTGTGTGGCGTGCGTGATGTGTGTGTGTGTGTGTGTGGTGTGTGTGTGTGGTGTGTGTGTGTTACGTGTGTGTGGTGTGTGTGTGTGTGTGCGTGTGTGTGTGTGTGTTCTGTGTGTGTGAGTGTGTGTACGTGTGTGTGTGTGTGTGCTGTGTGTGCGTGTGTGTGTGTGTCTGTGTGTGTGTGCTGTGTGTGTACGTGTGTGTGTGTGTGTGTGTGTGTGTGTGTGTGTGTGTGTGTTGTGTGTGTGTGTGTGTGTTGTTGTGTGTGTGTGCGTGTGGTGTGTGTGTGTGTGTGTATGTGTGTGTGTGTGTGTGTGTGTGTGTATACACATGCAGAAGATCAAATATGCTCGTTCAAAATCCAGTAGGTTCATGTCGGCGTTCGGTGGGTTACGGAATGACGAACATGCCCAGCATACATCCCCGAAGTCGGAATAGGCTACCATCGTGGTGGGTAAAAACGGTGGCATACGCAGAATCTCACTGTTGGTGAAGCTCGGAGCTCTAGCCGAGGAAGGAAACCAAATCCAAACAAGCTTTTTGTCAGCCTGAGTGATGACTTCTTTTATGTTATTTTTACCAGAGAGCTCTTTCATAGGCTAAATCATTTATAGTTCTGAGTTCCAGATCTGAAAATTAAACCGTGGATGGTGAAACTGTCATCACTTGGTGATATTTGTTTACCAACATGACCTCAACCTCCCTGCCTTGATTTCCAGACGTTATACCCGTGCTCCTTTCAAGTTGTAAGCAAACTGCACAATTCAGGAGGAGCGAAGATTGGCTGATGTTTTGACCAGCCATGGCTTCAAGAATGAAAACTGGATCGCGACAGAAATCAAGACATTTGTGTCTTGGGATTATTTGACTGGTTGAAGTTGAACAGTTCAAAAGTTTTCAAACTGTTTACTTCCGCTCACTTTTGGATCTTCTTGACCCAAACCTGGAGCAGACCCTATATAAGCCAAAGTAATCAAAGAATAAGCGCTACACAGTTTGTAGAGGGCAAAATCATTCATACGAGTAAAATCTGGTCGACAAACGGAACATAGTTTCTATTTTGATTTGAAGAGAGTGTCAAGAGAAAGGATGACCACTTGCGGAACACCCATCGTTTGCTCACCGACAAAGTAGCGAAGACTGGATCTGTATTGGAAAATTTCTGTTGGCTGTGAAATTGTTAATGAATTAGAAAGGTGACCTCTGAAACCGGCGAACAGAAACAGGATACCATCATTCAAGTGACGTCCTCAAGTTTCTCTATATCGTAGAAATTAGCGACCATTAAGTGGAGACGTTTCACACGGCTGGTTCAAGTCAGGCCAAGTGGTCGAGGTAGAGTGGTGTTCCCTGAATCTAAACTCTGTTTTTGGTCACGGGACTTCGTGTATGTCCCTCTCCAGTTCCGAAAGAAAGCTTCGTGCTCATCACCCACTCTCTCAAAAGCCCAGTAACTATGTTCTGCCTCTGACACACTTTGAATAGCCCTACACTAGATGACATTCTTAGTATTGTTGACGGTCTTGTAGCAGGTTTTGTTGTTGTTGATGTTGTTGATAGAGTAAGTTTGTACAAGTATTGTTAGTTTAACAAAATCAGCACTTTCCAAACTTTGTTTTCCATTTCACCAAGAGAGGGCCTTTTAAGATTTTTGTATTAAGACCAATGACAGACCCTTCAAATGCTCAGCTACTTGCACAGACGCACAGCATTGCCAGCATTCCTCTCGGTGTCAATGTCCTCCATCATCAGTCGTCCAGCTCAGAAACTAACCTTAGTTTGAATTTCTGCAAGTAAACTGTATTCCAGTATCTCTTCATTCGTATTGAATGGCTAGTTTTGTTTCGTTGGAAACACCGTTATTCAAAGCAAACACTACCAGGTAAAGGTTCGATGCCGACAGAAAACAAACCAGTCGCCCATAAAGAGAGTTGCAACACAAGTGGAAGGACAGTGAACGACCATCCCCACAGTCTCTGTCCATCTGGAACTGTCCCCACATGAAATCAGAGTGTCCTCTCCCCCACTGAGTTTCATGCAATCCCTGGCCGACTATTTCCAACCAGAGAGAGGAGAGAGTATGCTTTGCTTACGCCAGCCACTTGGGAACCAGCAGAAGATGACAAGGAGGGAAAGAACCACAGAGAAAAAACAAGACCATGAAAAGAAAGGCTTGAATGGAAAGTGCCAGACACAGAAAGTATGAGAAAACAGAAAGAAGATTACGCATGAAAAGTCTGGATGGAGATGGGAGCGTAAGAAGGGAGGATAAGGGATCAATAATAGTCTGGTGTCTCCTGTCCATCCATCCAGCTAGTATAGTTCAACATAGCAGACACTTCAATCTGGTAACACTGTCTACAACAACAAAGAAGCTGCTTCTACCATGTCATGGATGGCCAAAATTTCTTTTTAATATTTTTTGCTTTTAAAACGTCAATTCAGAAAAGGATTTTAGAGGTGTTTTTCTTTCAGTACAGCTAAGAATATTGACAGAATTCTAACTAGAGCCCATTCCTTCTCTCCCCCCCCCCCCCCCCCCCCCCCCCCCCCCTCTTCTTGTGCGGCAGAGTTTTGATCCTCAAAAGGAAAGGAACGTGCTTATACTGCTTTTTCCTCTTCTCTGCTAACTTTCATGTGCAATCCTTTTCTTTCAAAGTTTTGGTTTTGATTTTTTTTATCGTCTGTGTCTTATTTTTGTAGTGTGCATTTTTTTTCTTTTTGGTATATCACTAGGGGTATTCTTCAGCTTTTCTGAATTGTGTCTTTGAACTTTGGCCTATTCACGCGCGCACGCACGCACACACATACACACTCACTCACTCACTAACACACACTAAGAGAGAGAGAGAGAGAGAGAGAGTATTCATTCATACATGACTTTCAGTCACTGAGCCTTGTATCATGTATAGTCATACTCATGTGCGCGTCTGTAACCCCATGCAATCCCTGTCCAAACACTCCTTTCATTGTATCCATACTCCTAATTATATTCTCACCTCCCCCTCCTCCTTCACAGATACCTCGCCATCTGCCACCCGCCAAAGTGGCGCATGACCAGCACCGTCTGCCGAAGCCTCATCGCCTCCATCTGGATGCTGGGGGCCGGGCTTCCGGTGCCCTGGGCCCTGTATTACGAGCAGTTCCGCGTGGAAGAAGAGGGCCTGAACATGTGTCACCAGCTGTGGCCGGACTTCCCTTCCCAGAGAGCCTACTTCGTGGGCGCCATCTTCGTGGGCACCTACCTCTTCCCGCTGCTGATCGTCCTGATCTGCTACATCTGCATCGGGGTGCGGGTGTGGACCCGCAACGCTCCGGGGGTGGCCAAGGACCACGGGGTCATCCGCCGGTGTCGCCTGAAGGTGGTGAAGATGCTGGCGGTGATGGTGGCCCTCTTCGCGCTGTCCTGGCTGCCCCTGCACGTCATCTACCTGCACCTGTACTACAGGTCCTCGCACGACCCCCGGCAGCTGGAGGTGGTCTACAACGTGGCCCTGCCCATCGCCCAGTGGCTGGAGCTCTCCAACTCCGGCATCAACCCGCTCGTCTACTGCTTCTTCAGCAACAACTTCCGCCGCGAGTTCAGCAGCCTCTGCTGGCCCGAGAGGCGTCGCCGCAGACGGCGCCACATGTCCGGCGTGTACTCCAGCACCAGCAAGTACATGACCATGGATTACGTCAACGGGCACGTGACGATTACGTTTCGTCGAGACTTGAAGAATGACAGCTTTTCTAATCTGTGATTGTAGTGTGGGGATGTGTGGGGACTGGGAGTCGGAGGGGAGGGGCGGGGGGGGGGGGGGGGGAGTAGAAGGGGGGGGGGCGAGAGGGAGGGAGGGTGGGGGGGGGGGCGAGAGGAAGGGATGGGGGTAGGGATGGCGACAGCTTTAAGGGTTGGAAGGGAGGGGGGGGAAGGGGTAGTAGTGACGGTGTCTGGGGCTAGACAGTTACCATTCTAATCACCGAAGCACAAAAGGCTGGAGTCTGAATGTCGGGCTAGGCTGTTAACTTTCGCTGTTTTGGGATTTGGAACTTTTCTTTCTCTTGCGGTGTGTGTGTGTGTGTGTGTGTGTGTGTGTGTGTGTGTGTGTGTGTGTGTGTGTGTGCGTGTGTGTGTGTTAACGTCCTGCTACTAATTTGTGATATCAGACGGAAAAGTGGGTGAGTGTGAGTTGTAGGGGGAGGGGGAGGGAGGATGGAGGTGTACGCATAGTTAAATATCCACGTTAAACAAATATAAGAAACAAAACTAAAAACCATTAAACAAGAATGTTGAAAAGAAAGAAATAACTGCTCCAACACTAACTTTGCAATTATTAAAACTAGTAAACATCATTATACTTTAAGAATCTGATAATAGGGCTATGACTTAATGACACTACAATTTATTTCGTTAATGGAATGTCTTTTAGAATTTACTCTAAACAACAGACTGTGAAAATAGGTAAAACTTTTTTTCAAATCTCTGCATTCTAAAAGAATGTGAGAACTGGTAATATTTTCGCCACAGATACGTGTTGTTGTTCTTGGGCTTTTTGAAAAGTTAGTTCTAAAAGCGTTGAGCTTAAACCATTTCTATATATTCATGTGAGTTATAGCATTCGATCTTATCAAAAGATAATAAATGGGTTACATCATCATTCCAGGTAGAATCGATATCTTGTAATTTCTTTTTAACGTGTTTCCAACATGCATTTTGAAACATGCTAATGCCCTCATAAATAAATAAGGGGAGATTTATGCTGCAGGAGCCATTAGTGCGCTAAGCTCGACATTTCGCTGGTCTGTCAACTTTTTCATTAAAGAAGATATCACAAAAGCGAAGGAATCCATCAAAAAGTAACGCTAGTTGCCTCGTAACGTAAGAAAATGAATCAGATGTCCGATCTTAGTTACGAGATCTTGTCTCACTTTTGCACTGGAATTTTTAAGAGCAGGTAAAACTGACTTGGAATCAACACAGAAAAGCGTCTGTAGCCGTGTAATTTGAGAAGCTCAGGTCTCTGAGGCCTTGCTCCCCTACGACCACATAGGTAATGGAACACCTTTACCTTTACCTTAGCCGTTGTACTTTACACTGCGTTTAGGAAAATGAGTCAGTGTTGTCTTTGTTTGAGGTGGGGGGTTATTTGTATATGTTTGGGTTTTTGGTTGTGGTTTTTGTTGGGTTTTTTAGGGGTGGGGTGGAGTGTTTGTTTGGGTGTATAGTTTGCTTGTTGTTTGTTGTTTTCTTTCTTTCTTTTGTGGGGTTTCACCAGCTCTTTAATGCAGGATGTGTGAATTAGAAACAGCATTTTCTACTTTGATATTCATTCCACAAGGTGTTGTTCACTTTCTTTTCTTTTCGGGGGTAAGGGGGGGGGGGGGGGAACCTGAAATTATTACGTCTTTCTTTAAGATAGTACATTAGACAAGGCAGCCTTTCAATTAAATGATATTATAAAATTGATTCTAGGGTATAGAATTAGATCAGTGCGTGCGTGCGTGCGTGCGCGCGCTCGCGCGCGCGTGTGTGTGTGTGTATGTGTGTGTGTTTGTGTATGTGTGTGTGGATGCGTGCGTGCGTGCGTGTAACACACCTTTTTCTCTCTCCCTTTTATTTTTTTGTTTTTTTATTTGTTTGTCACTACATTTTTTATGTACTCTCTCTCTCTCTCTCTCTCTCTCTCTCTCTCTCTCTCTCTTCTCTCTCTCTCTCTCTCTCCTCTCCTCTCTTCTCTTCCTCTCTGACAAGATAAGAAAATAAGGCGTTAAAAGATTGATTATTAAATAATTATGGAAAAAAAATTGAAATATGAGTAAGCAGTAAGACCGATCAGCCAAGCAAAACACTAACACCAACATAGAATAGAACAATCAAAACAAAGTATACTACACAAAAAAGAACCTGATAGCAAAACACACACACACAAACACATACACACACGCGCGCACGCGCGCGCACGCACACACACACACACACACGCGCGCCGACACGCACGCGTCCACGCAAGCACGCATGTACACACGCAAGTACGCATAAACACACGCACGCACGCACGTACGCACACCACACACACACATACACACAAGAATAAACAAACAACACCATCCCTTTCATTCCCCTGAAAATGAATTTTTTAAACAAATTCAAAAATAACCCATAAAATCATTAATAATTATTCTCTGTCATGCACACTTTAGCGCGCTAATCCATATGAAAAAAAAAGCATCATCATCAACAACCACACACACACACGCACACACATACAACACGCGCCACACACACACACACACACACACGCACGAAGGGAGAAGAGAGAGAGAGAGAGAGAGAGAGAGAGAGAGAGAGGAGAGAGAGAGAGAGAGAGAGAGAGAGAGAGAGAGAGAGAGAGAGAGAGAGAGAGAGACATTCCTGGTAAAACATCAATTTGCGAACTACTGGTAATTGTTTGAGGTACAAGCTAACACTGACAAAGCGCGATGCACTTCAGCCTATACGCCGTATCATATTATGTACATGGCCTCCTCCCTCCCCACCCCCCCTCCCCACCCCCTCCAACCCTACAAATCTACCCATTTCTTGTACGAGTTGGCGCGCACGACCCATCCTAGCGAAAGATTTCTTTTTCAGGGGCACAATGGTACTTGAATCTTGTGGGAAACCAGCAGAAGGTTGTTTGGTGCTCAAACATCATTGTCAAAGTCTTCCTTCTTTCGATTTTTCCAGAGATTTCTTCTTTCTTTTTCTTTCGGCTGGCAGAGTTTGCTGTCGATCGAAAGTTTTTCACTTAGACACTGAGACAAACAGAGTTTTAACGTGTTTCGGTTAAAGGAGCTTAAGCACGTGTATCTCCTTAGCAGCTGGCTGAGAATTTCGATCAGTGTTTTAATTGTCTTCTTCAGCAGATGCTTCCCTGCATTTTCACTCCCCCCCCCCCCCCCCCCCCCCCCCCCCCCCGTTTTTTTTTATTGACACATTTCACAAAGTTTCTGCGTGTAGGGGTGATGAGTTTGACCTGGGTAGTGGAGTCAGAGTCGTAGGGTTTTATGGTTCAGAATAAAATTTTAATGTTGTTTTTTCTGACTTAAACCTTTGCGCATCCCTTTGCTTAAACTCTTTTTACAACTTCTTATACGTTCTGATTTTGTCTGTCAGTAGCCTTAAATAAAACATGTGCCTCTATCACGTTGAGATGTCTTACATCGTCTCTTTGATTGTTGTCGAAGCTTGGAAAGTGAACATACTAGCCTACTAACCACTGAATACACTATACGTACTCTCTGATATTGACCTCGGAACTTCGAATATACCTACCACTACACCTACACTACACTACACTACACTACACCAGACCACTTTGCACCACACTTCACTACACTATGCTATCACACTACATTACACTACACTACGTTACACTACACTACACCACACAACACACACACCACGCTACACCACAACTACACTACTTCACACTACACTTCACTACGCTACACTATTTTACACTATACTACCCTACCCTACACTACACTACACTACCACTACCCTACACTTCACTACCCTACACTACCCTACCCTACACTTCACTACACTACCCTACCCTACACTACACTACACTACCCTACCCTACACTACACCCTACACTACACTACCCTACACTACACTACCCTACACTAACCTACACTACACTACCCTTCACTACACTACACTACACAACACTACCCTACACTACCCTACACTACACTACCCTACCCTGCACTACACTACCCTACACTACACTACACTACACTACACTACACTACCCTACACTACACTACACTACATTAACCCAGTATGGTTGTAGGGACGTTGAACTGACGAGAACATCAGCTTCCTCCTTTGTGGCGATCGTGTGCCAAAGTATGAAACCTCTCTCCCACAGATCCTTGAACAAAAACTGTGCTGCCGGACATTGGCGCCAAGCTGGGGGATGGTGTCAATGAGTTTCTGGCTCATGTTGTACTTCTTCCTAGTTGCCCACAGTGCATCACACCACACTCTGTCGAATGCCTTCTCGAAGTCAATGAAGACTCGAGAGATGCTTTGTTGATGTGAGCGCCTTTTAACCCAAGTCTTAGAATTAAAGATATGTTCAGTGTTATTTCTTCCATCATATCGCGAAATCCAGCCTGTTCTTCTGCGATGACTTCCTCTGCTTGTGGTTTCAGCCTGTGAAGAATGATCTTCGGCACTATATTGCTGGTATGGCTAATGAGGCTGATAATTAAATTCTTAGGTTCTGTCAAAGCCGGAGGTTACCCTTCTTGAAGAGAGGGATAAGAAGTGACGGAGGTCCATGATGTCGGTCATTTTTCTGTCTGCCAGACAACAGACCATGTTGCAGATGCATGGCACCAAGCAAGTCAACTACCGGGTCACCTCCATTCTTGATGAGTTCTGCTAGGATCTTGTCAACACTAGCAGCCTTACTTCCCATTCTTCGGTGATGTTCTTGCCACCTCTGCTTCTTCTCTAACGATAGGGATGTTTTCCTCATTAAAATTGTTTCTTTCTTGGACTTTCAGGGTGTCTGGATTTTCTCATGTTTGGCGGCTGTACAGCTCTTAGCAATCTTCAGTCTACCTGGCTATGATTTCGTTGTTTTCTGTAAGGCATTTCCTTTTTTTTTTTTTATTCCTTTCTGTTTGGCGAGGTTAGGACAAAACAGAATCCAGACTTTCTGCAATTTCTTTACATTGTTGTTCAGCTCACTCTCCTTCCAAGTTGTTTTATACTTTTCCTGATGGTTTTGTTGGTTTTCTTGTACTCCAATACCTCTTGTCCCTGTCTGACATTTTACGGGAAGTTTCCACATTGTGTATCAACCTTCAGCTCCCAGTGAAGTGGTTTTGGAATGATTAAAACTGGAAGTTAATGGTAACCAGCTTTTTTCTCAGCCTAGGTTGCGTTAGGAAAATGTACGCTGGTTTCGAAAGTGACGTCAGATTAAAATGATGCTCTTTCTCTGGTTGTACTAATTGCTTTTTGATTGAATCCGTTTTTGTCCTGATTGCAGAGCAGCTGATTGTTCTGATTGCCCTTTGATTGAATCTGTTTTTGCTCTGATTGTGGAGCACCCAAAAATGGAAAGACGACGGAGACGTGAAGTAGTGACGGCGGAAACTAGCCGATTGCCAAGAAAAAAATCCCAAGCCTGTATAAACATTAAGATAACATGAAAGCTGTCTCTGTCTCTGTCCTTCTCTGTCTCTCTGTCTCTGTCTCATACAGTGTGTGTGTGTGTGTGTGTGTGTGTGTGTGTGTGTGTGTGTGGTGTTGTGTGGTGTGTGTGATGTCTATCGACAAAATATGATATCGGCAATAGTGTAACATGACAGCTCTTTCTCTGAATGTGTGTGCGTGTGGTGTGTATGTGAGTGTGTGTGTGAGAGAGAGAGAGAGAGTGTGTATGTGTGTGTGTGTTTGCGTGTGTGTGTGTGTGTGTGAGTCAAGTCAAGTCAAGTCAAGTCGAGTCAAAAACACTTAAATCATCCCATTAAGGGCAATTACAATACTGACAGGCAGATTGATACCCATCAAAATCTCAAAAGACACAAAAAGCTACGTTTTCTTATTAAAATTGTTCTTTCTTGGACTTTTAGGGTGTCTGCGTTTTCTCGTGTCTGTCACATAACTGCTCTCTCTCTCTCTCTCTCTCTCTCTTCTCTCTCTCTCTCTCTCTCTCTCTCTCTCTCTCTCTCTCTCTCTCTCTCTCTCTCTTTTTCACACTCACACACACACAACTTTTTGACGTTCTACCATTTCTATGGATTGTTTGGATAGTTTGCTAGTTCACTGGTTGTTTGAGGTTTTGTGTATTTATTAGTATGTTTGAGAACATAGTTATGTGGTCAGGTGAGTCCTGTCTCCCATGTCTTTTGAGTTCTCAATTCACATGCTGGCTACTTTCATATCATCCATACCACCGGCCATTGGCTAGCTGTTCTGTTCTTCTGCTGTAAAGACAGGTCATGTAAATATAATAACTTTTTTTCTATCCTAGGCTACAGCTTCGAGGATCACCAATAGTGAGATTTTGTGTAAGCGACCGTGGTTTTTTTGGCCCACCATTAAAGGTACCGGCGATCCGACTTCGGGGATGATGTCTAAACAGTAACAAGACACCAACGTGCAAGCGGGCTTTTGTTTTGTTTTGTTTTGTTTTATTTAAGCAATCATCCATTCCTACCAGCCCAAAATAGCCTACTTTTCTAAAATACGGAATGGGTTTTAACGTGGGTGCGTGATATTCTGCAAGTGTTCGCACACAGGACTTCGGTTTATAGTCTCATACGAAGGACTTTCCGGGGAATGGAGTTGGTACTAATGTTCAACTCCAGGGCAAGAAAGGAATCCCCTGAAACGGATGCCACGGTGGTGACTCGATTCCGGACTGTCAGATTTCGAGCACAGCGCTTTAACCACTAGGGCTATCCCCCCCCCCCCCCCCCCCAAATGTGATACCGAGTGTACAGTGATAGTTTCTTGTTTGGGGTTGGGGATTATTGCTTATCTTTAGAACGTGGTAGGTAGGTACGTGTGTGCAACCATCATTTTTCCCTGTCTTTTTCAACTTTTCTCTTTGGCTTGTGGTTGTAATTTTTATCAGAAATTGTGATAATCTGCTGCTCTTTGTCAAATAAAAGTTGTATTTACCCGATTTGTTTTACATCGTTTTACACACTTTTTTTATAAAAAAAAAAAAAAGTTACTGTTCTTGTGTTCTTGTCTTTTCCATCAGTTTTCCATTACCCTCTCTCTGATTGTCCGTCCCTCGGGGGTGGGGGGGGGGGGGGGGGGGGGTGGTGTTTTTTTTTTTGTCTTTCTCCGACTGTCTCTCTTCGCGCATCCATCTGATTGTCTTTCTGTCTTCCCCTCTCAGACTGATGTATCTGTAAGTCACAGTGCCGTGTGTGTGCGTGTGTGTGTGCACGCGCGTGCGTGCGTGCGTGTGTGTATGTGTGTGCGTGTGTGTGTGTGCTATTACTGTTAATCTGTAGCGTTGTTGCTGCTTCATCTTCTGTGATGTTCCCGCCCTGCTGTTCACACGCCGCTCCTGACAATCGCTCCGCCACAGCCATACCCAGACTGGTGATGTCGCGTTCTCAGGGTCGTTAGTCCATGGGGAGCCTATCATTATCAGGCCGCCATTGGGCCACCAGCCAAAGGGACCATGCACTGCTGCTGAGCCTTTTTGGCGGTGTTCAATGGTGCCTGTTCTGAGCTAATAATTATACATAAGACACCACCTACTAAGCCCCATTCTGACGACAGTAATAGCTCAGTCGCGGAGCCAGGCTGAGTGAGACACCCAGTCAGGGTGGTGACCACGTAACATTCCTCCAATGACCCTCTCCCGTGAACCTCCAACCCCAAATTCTTCGACACAAACTCACCACAAGCACAGCAGTGTATGGGGAAACTGAAACTGAGGTCACTGTGAGACCAGAGCAACCAGGGGCCACCGAATCAGAGACATTTTTCCTTTAATGTATGTTGATCAATGGCGACTTTTTTTCCGTTTCTTCGCTAGAGCTCCAAGGTTCAACAAAGGTGAGATTGTGTGTATGCAACCGGTTTTAACCGTCATTAAGGTAGCCGCATTCCGACTTTGGGGATGGTGTCTAAACACCTGTATGCATATGTTTTTAACATTTTGTCATCGGTTCCTATCAGCGCTAAAAAGGCCTATTCTTCCAAAAAGAGAATCAAGTTTTTATTGTGTGCACAAGATGTTATGCATACGTTAGCACATGGGTCCTTGGTTTATAGTCTCGTTCAAAAGACTTTTGGAACATGGAGTAAGTACTAACTGTTAACTCCATCCATCCAGAGGAAGATTCCCTGAAACAGGTACCTCCTTGATCCTGGCTTATCAGATCATAAGCACAACCCTCTAACTATAAGGCTATCCCGCCCTCCATCAATAATGATAATGATGATGAAAAGATGCTGCTATGGAAGTGTATATGCTTTGAGACTACATGACAAGGCTGTACTTCAGGCTTTCTACCATAATGCATCCCAGCGACAACCTGGCCAGAGAGATACAGACACCTGCAGTGTTGGTCAAGTAATTTGAGCAAGGCTCTCAAACTTGCATCCTTAAAAGTGGATGAAGCTCAACAGTGTGGTCCCAGTCTTCCCTATGACCCCCATAGCAAATTCACTCTGGGTAGGAGCCGGCCAGAGTCTGAAAAATCCCTATGACTCCTATGGGATTTGAACCTAAGACTTTCTACTTCCTAATCCAAGGCACTAGCCACTGCGCAAAGGCAGCTGAAAGTCTGGAGCTATTTTGGTCAGGTCTAGGTTTTTTTCCATGCTTATGAACTAAGCACTGTTATTGGCAATTTCCAAATAAATAAGATGCAGTATTCATTCCAATATTAATAAATACAAACAAAGTACAAAGAGTTTTCAAAGTTTGGAAGCAGATGTCATAATACTTTCTTTATTTTTTTTGTTCCTTGGCTACACCTCCAAGTTCACCAATGGTGAAATTGTGCATATGCCACTGTTTTTGCCCTCTATGAAGGTAGCCACATGAATTATGGGATCTTTAACGAGCATATTTGATCCTCTGCATGTCTATATACACGAGGTGAGTTAACCCTTTACCATTCGCATTTCTTACAGAGAAACTCTCTGTAGTATTCGGAAATTTACGCTGTTTTTTCAGAGAATAAGGTACCTCAAGTACACATAGTCCTGTACAGTTACTATTGTTCGCAGAGCAGTCATATTTGGCCAAAGTATTCATATAATGTCATACTTTGTTCTGCACCCCAAGATGTGTGTCCTACCTACATGTGTCGTGCTGCTGTCCTCTCTTTGTCACCAAATACAGGTAACATTGCAGTGACATCATGCTTTTAGTCTACAACTACCCTCTAACATGCGCAATATAGGTATGTGATTAAAAAAAATAATATGTGTGGTCCTGCCTGAATGTGTCCTCCATCGCATCCACCGTCATGGTAATCCAATCGAACATTCACACGTCACAAAATTGCTGTCACCAAGTCTACACTTCCTCAGTGGAAAGTATTCAAACATATTGAAAACGACGTTGACTAATGCGCGTATATACATTATTTACAAATATATGCTGACGCCTACTATTTACAGACACTAGTGTGTCCTTCACCAATAGCTAGCTACATGGCTGTCACAATGCAGGTGTCACAGCCAGTGTCGCGTCCAGGTGTGTTGGCGTGTTTCTCAGGTGAAAATACTGATTACTTTTGAGAAATCTGGTTTTCGTCATAATATTACTGATCCGTGACTCAGAAAATGTCAAATCAGTAGACCAGTAGAGATGAAGCCTCGGCAAACGCTTGATCCCCATCATGATCAAAACTGACAGGTAAGCCCAAATTTCATCAGGTGTTGTTTCTGTCCATAATGGATCTATGACTAAGCCTTTCACAGCGATCTTTTGCATGGCATAATTGTTAGTTTCATCTGCTACAATTTGAAAAAAAATTTAGGGAACAAGCAAAACAAAGTAATCTAAGAGCTTGGCATTCAGTGGGAGAGTTTGTGCCGCCCAGTCGGCAGCGTGAAGTCTTGCACTGAGCAAGGCACTTGTGTGCTGCGCCATGTCGTCTGCTATGAAGCCAACGGAATGTTATCCTCAGCATCACTTTCCGACTCACTACCTTCTCCTATTTCATCTCTTTCTTCTACATCTACTTCAACATCGGATTCAACATTTTATTCTCTTTCGAACTGTTCCACTGAGCCAAAATAGCTTCAATTTCCACATCAGTATATTCCTCCCAAATTGTATGCTCAATCTTTGCTGCCATTTTTAGCTACAAGAAAGCGTGGGAAAGACAAAGCCAGTCACTGGCCAATTTCTTGTGAAAGAGAGGCTGTGTAGCACTGAATTTGGTGTCCATTCCTTCCTTAGTTTATGCTGACCTCAGTGGAATGTTCATTCATAGTGTGCATGTACTAGGTAGAGCTTACTGCGTGAGGGAAAATCCCCACTAGGCTGAAATGACGTCCGGCGGGCTGCGGCGGGTATAAATAGATGCGGGTGAGCGGGCAGCGGCGGGCTACGGCGGGTAAAAATGGGAAAGGGTTAAGGCGCTGGCAGGTCTGCACTTGAAGTTGACCTGGGAGATCATATCAATTACCCACCCTTAATTCATCAGATGCTAGTCAGATTCAAACCCATGACTTCATTAACCCATGGGGTTGAGATTTTAAGATTGAGACCTTAACCATTTGGCTTTAGTGTCTGTCGAAATTTATGGATAATTTCTTACCTTTCAACTGATTTTCAAGACACAAACACTTTTTGTTTTACAATTTTTTTTATTTCATTGGTAGGATGGAAGACAGCCATGACATGCATACACATAAATATATTATATACATACAACCTTCTTTTTAGATTGAACATATCTAAAAACACTGCTTCTCTTTCTCTCTCTCTCTCTCTCTGTCTCTCTCTCCCTCTGTGCATCTGTTTCTGACTCTCTCACACACACACACATACACACACACACAGACACACACATGCACGTGCACACACACAATTGTTCTGTGTTGTTGTCATTATTTCCGTTTCTTTGCCATGTTTTTTTCAGCATAGTTTATTGTTTATAAGGTTTGGAATCAGTTTTTTAATGTGCATAAATACAAACATGCATCTCTTTTTCTTAAAGCCCTCATCTCATCATGCCCCCTTCCCCACTTCTTGAGTCTAATATCACGTTAAGTGAACAGACGTAAAATCGAAGACACACACACACACACACACACACACACAGCTGCTCTCTCTCTCTCTCATTGTTGTCATGAAGAAAGTGCCGACACTTTCTTCAAAAGTTTTGATGCAATGGATTTGAAGACTGCAGCCTGAAACAATCCACAAAAAAGAGAACAGTTCCCTGACATTTTGCAAAGTCTATAACATCTCCATCTTTACTCATGCATGTCATGTATACATGTGTATATATGTGTACAGCAATGGGCATGCAAATACAACATCACTCAGTCAAGATGGTTACATTTAGCACGCCCTTTTCTTTTACTTAGTCCAAACTGGCCATACTGTTCTATAAAAAGCGGACAAGTTTTTAATGTATGGGCAAGATATTCTGCAAGCAACTGCAAACAGGATCCTGTGTATTGTATGTATGTTAGTCGGTCGTTTTCAACGATGACCTCCAAAACAGCAGAGGAGGCAGCTGCCGTTTCGGAAATTGGGCAGAAATTTGATTATAGTGGAGATGCCTTGCCCACAGTACATCCCCACTCTCTCAGCCAAGTGGGCATAAGGACAGTCAGCGTTGGAGATGTTCTCCAAAGGCCAACTAGCCCCCAGGGCTGCAGCACATAAGGACTGTGCAAGTCAAGCCTCCTAGTCAGAGAGTCAGTCGATCACAAAAGACTAAGCTGTAAAGTGGAATTCCATGAGTGGGAAAGCCACTGGTCATACAGCCTCTCACTTTGCTGTTGCCCCCAGCGTCAATGGTTTAATCAAGAACTGTGATAAACCCCAGACGCTGATGGGAGAGATCCTGTGTATAATCTCATCCAGAGGACGTAATCATCTTTTCTTTGCAGTCTAATGATAAGCACACTATGTAAACACCACTATTCTTAGTGATACCAACTCTCCTATCTGAATAACTTTTTTTTGGCAAGAGGAATTGATGAATAAAAAAAAAAAGTCATAACTGTCAAATCATTCTGAGAAAAGACCAAGCAGTACAATAAGGTGGAATCCAAAGTCTGAGATGTTTAGCATTAAAATTATACTAAAGCTGATTTCAAAGATTCTCTCCAATCATTTGTTAACATTTATCATTCCGTTCATGTACAAATTATAATATGGTCAAAGTTTGCATGGAACTCCTCTGATGATTTTTCTTTTTAACCAGTTGGAGTTTTTTTCATTTTATCTAAGCATGGGAACATCAATTACTCAAGATGGTTTTTCAAGAGTTTTTCATTTCATTTCTTTTCATTTTCATACCACTTTAAGTCATGGCAGATTTCTCTGCCTGAAATTCAGGCTGCTCTTCCTGGGGAGAGCATGTCACCACAAGAGCAGCCTCATCCATTATTTGTTTTTCTTTTTCCTGTCTGCAATTGTATTTGTTTCCCTATAAGAGAGGCTTTTTTTCTACAGAATTTTGCCAGGGAAAACCCTCTTGTTGCCAAGGATTCTTTTACGTGTGCTAAATAATGTTGTGTAACACATGGGACCTCAGTTTATTGTCTCATCCGAAAGACTAGCATCCAGACCACCACTCACAGTCTAATGGATGGGGTAAAAGTTTTGGGCTCAAATGGGGATCGAACCGCCACACACTTCCAACCTGAACTGTTTGCTTTCTAGGCAGGTGCATTACCTCTAGACCATCGATCCACGTATGAGAGTATTCAAAATACACATCATACCATTCTGAAGCATCTGCAGAGTTGGTATTTTTTGTTTGGCTTCATTTGCCTCTTGTCTTTATTGTGGGGTATTTAGGGGGTTTTGAGTTGGGGTTTGTTTGTCCCTCAGTTAGCTCTGAGCTCCGAGGTTTACCAACGGCAAGATTTTGTGTATACTACCGTATTTGCCCACCATTAAGGTGGTAGCTGCATTCTGACTATGAAGATGTTTTTGGTGTTTAAGTTTTTGTTTGTTATTTGGCTTTATTTTCTGCATTTGCTGTTGTTTGTTTTGTTTTTTGGGTGTTAAGGGTTTTTTTCTTCTTTGTTTTGTTGGTTTTGTGGGGCTTTTTATTGGGTGGGTTTTTCATTGTTGTTGGTTAAGGGGTTTTTTGTTTTGTTTTGTTTTTTGTATGGGGATATGATCTGTTACTTCTACAAGAATTTTTGTTTTCGTTTTCTTGGGTGTTAGTTTGTTTTTCTCTTTTGTTTGTTGGTTTTGTTGGGCTTTTTATTGGGTGGGTTTTTTATTGTTGTTGGTTGGGTTTTTTTTGTTTTTGGTGGTATTTTTTTTGGTATGGGGATATGATCTGTTACAAGAATTTTTGCAACCACTAGTATAATAATCTAAAGAACCAACCTGAGAACTTTCAGGTTCTGCAACCATGATAGGCAGTCCTGCATCCGACAGTTCACAGATCTGTGCATCCAGCGGTACTTCACCTGCAATCAGCGTCAGCACAGACTTCTTTCAGCCACCAACCTCTTTCCCTCTGCTGAAAGATTAAATTTAGTACCATGATTCACTGAACTTTCATCCTGCTTCACCTCGAAGAATGCAGACATAGACAAGCACAGACAAAGATAGAAAACACACAGACACACACACACACCACACACACTCTATACACAGATACACACACACTACACACAGGCATACACAGACACACACAAAGACACACTCACACTTACACACACACACACAGACACACACACACTCACTATGCACACACAACACAGACATACACATAGACATGTATACACACGGATATGCACAAGACACACAGACACAGCCATACACACACACAAATAACCACACTCCACATTCACAAAAGCACATCGCATGCATGGATACATACACACAAAGACACAGACACAGACATACATACACAGACAGAGACAGAGACAGAGACACACCCACACACAGAGCAAAAGACAGATGCAGACAGAGAGAAAAGACGTCAAATCAAAAGAAGAAGCAAACGGGAACACACACACACACACACACTCACACACACACACACACACACACACACACACACACACACACTCACACACACACACACAGAGAAAAAAGACAGAAACAGAAACCGACAGATCAACAGTGAAAGGAGAGTGTGTGTCTGTGTGTGTACATAAATTTGAAATATCTTATGTTATTTGAGGAAAGTTGCATGTGTGTAAATGATTTGAGTGCAAGCGCTTCAATTTGTTTGTTTTACAAGATTCAGCGCTATATAAATTCCATATATTATTAAAATACAGATATCACAAAAACACACACTGATCCATCACCGACCCAGAACATCAACGTCGATCTCTTTCGCCAGCTTCTCCGCTCCCTTGCGGCCGAAGATGTGGTGGGCGTGCCCGCAGTTGGGGCACATGTACAGGCTCATGTTCTCCACCACGCCCAGCACGGGAATCTTCACCTTGCGGAACATGGACGCCCCGCGACGAACGTCTGTCAGCGCTATGTCTTGAGGCGTGGTCACCAGCACAGCACCTTGGAAAGCACAGCGTTTTGTTTTGGTTTGGTTTTGGGTTTTTTTTTTATCGTCTTTACACAGCGTTTTGTTTTGGTTTGGTTTGGGGGGGGTTTTATCGTCTTTACACAGTGTTGTGTTTTGTTTGGGGGTTTTTTTTATCGTCTTTACACAGCGTTTTGTTTTGTTTTGGGTTTTTTTTTTATCGTCTTTTATGATATAATATAGTGAAGCGCGTTGATTAGTGGTAATTCTATTCGGTTTTTCCAAAACATGAAATACACCTTGCAAGCTAGTTAGTGTGTTAAAACATAGCTTAACTCATTGGAGTCGCAGTGAAATGGATCCCGCCATTTTGTGGTGACGCATGATTTTGGCTATATTTGAAAAATTCAGCAGACTTACCCAACATAATAATGACATACTCATCATATATCATTGAAAAGTTTATAATGTCTTCTTTTGAGATTGTTTCACAGTTTTTTAATAGATGACTGTATTTTTTTTTTACAATTTTCCAAAATATGTCACTGAATGCTGAAAAATAAAAATTTTTGAAAATTAGGGTTGGTATCTTAAATGGCTTGAACTATTCATCAACTAGTCCCCTTGAACCAATGTGATGATTTTTCACCAAAGTAAACTTCCCTGAAGCTGGCTGAATCCATGTGATTTCACTTTTTGTACAACAGACTTATTTTTTTTAAAGAATCATAACACTGGGGTGCCTGAAATCCCAAAGATATCACTTGTTGACATGTCAAAGAAAATTGGCCAACAGATAAAAACTAGGCAAGCTTATGGTCAAGGAAAGCAACTGTGTTTAGAAAAATGATTGCCCTACAGGCCAGAGTAACTTCCCTTGAGTTAACCATTACTTTGTGGGGTTTTTTTTAAATCGTAAGTCTGCCGAATCTTAAGCTTCGGCACGTCACAGTAAAGGAAAAGAGTGCCGAATCTTAAGCTTCGGCACAACCTCAATGAGTTAAGTCTCTCTACTCGTGTCATAAAGTGATACAGTATCGAGCACACTTTGTCACAAGACATTGCTTTTGTGTGATTTTAACAAACCATCCATCTATCTATCTGTCTCTCTCTCTCTCTCTCTCTCTCTCTCTCTATATATATATATATATATAAATATATATAAATAGATATAAAAATATATATATATATTATATATATATATTCTCTCTCTCTCCCCCTCACACATACACACACACTCTCTCTCACACTCACACACTCACACACACACACACACTCTCAAAACACACACACACACACACACACACAGTCCTTCAGATGAGACAATAAACCAAGGCCCAGTGTTCGAACGCATGTAGAACAACTTGCGCACACGTTAAATCCTTTTCCGCTTTTCGGAAGAGTAGGCCATTGTAAGCCGGTGGAAACAGATGACAAAATTTACAAAACCGCATACACACGGGGACTGGATGTAAAAAAAGCACATGAGTGGTTATTCCATTATCCTCAATATAAAAGAATAAATAAATAAATAAATAAATAAATAAACACACACACACAGACTCAAATACACCACTAGGACGATAACTAACAAGGCAGACTACAGTTACCTGTGACAGGCAAATTCTGGGCGATGGACAGTTGGACATCTCCTGTTCCTGGGGGCATGTCCACTACCAGAAAGTCCAGAGGTGACCATGACACTTGTCTGAAACATGTCACACACAATTTTCTTCTTTCTTCACTCTAAATCACATTTTCACAATTTAAAAAAAAGAGAGCTAGATGAAGCTTGAGAATTGTTGAAATGATCGAGTCAAAATAGCTTTTTCTTCTGTCAAGGGAGATAATGGTGTATCATTTTTCAATATTTAAAAAAAAGAAAAAGTAACTACTAAACAATGAGCGAGAATCATCACAATAGAAAAGAAGCTGTTTGCCTCATGCGCAACTTTATCTCCACCATACTTCCTTGACCTGACGATTCATGTTTCTCCAAGAACATTTTTTTTTTTAAAGATCCTTTTAGTTTCTGTCAGGATGACTTTAAAGTTATATAGATTCCCCTAAACTCTATTTCATAATCATTTCTGCCCAGTTCAATTCATTTCTGTTAATTAATGAATGAATAAAACAGCTTCGTCTTTTCTATGGCTCTATTCTTTCGTCGTCGTCGTCTTCTTCTTCTTCTTTTCTTCTTCTTTCTTCTTTTTCTTCTTCTTCTTCTTCATCGAACGCTCAGACAGCAACTACTAATGTCTGTAAAATAAGTAAAAATGAGTTGGGGTGCCATTAAGCGTCTGACAAGTCAGGCCCAGCACATCCAACTTCTACATACTACTGCTCTATTCTGTCTTGTGGATCCCATTGAACCCAGTTTCATTATTCTTTACGGGGAAAAAGTACAGTGATGCCTGTCATCCCAGGTGGTTGTAGGCTACGTGTGTCAGTGGGAACAAATGACAAAATTCACAAAATTACATGTACACAGGGACTGGGTGTAGCAAATCATATGAGTGCTTTATCCATTATCCTAGAAATAAAAGAATAGACTGAAATAAATAAAATCCCTAGGTGTGAGTCTTGCAGATTCATCCTTTGTAAAAAAAAATTAAAATATCATCATTCAGTGTGTGTCTCGAAAATAAATATTTTTTCAAGCATTAAGTTGTCCAAGCAATAGGACCTGGCTTGGGTCTGATATTTCTGTGTCAAACACCTGACCAAGTGTCTGACAGACCCCTGCAGTCAGAACTATTTGGTATAAAGTGACATATGGCAAAACTTACAACAGTAGCTTTTTTCAGTATTACTAAAACACTAGCATCAACGCATTTTACTTTCAAAATCTCTGCTTCCTGCACCACTGATCAAAGATGAGTAGCCACCATACTGATCTTTTGATCAAATGCATAGAGGTGCACACATTAACACAAGGCACATATGAGCAACAATCCACATGCGCATACATGCCCTGGTGTACACACACACACACACACACACTAAACTGTGAAAAAGGTTTCTAGTGATCAGACAATACTGACCTGAGCAGTCTCTCCACTGCAGACATGACCATCAGACCTCTCCAGACAATCGCAGAATCATCAACCAGGAACCCCATCGACATGCTGACAACCATTCAAAATAATTCACGAGTATCAGAGAATTTCGCTTTTCTATGAAATGAAGCAACTTTACAGAAGGTGATTAAGCTACACTGATATAGACAAACACAGACAGACAGAAAGATGGATGGGTAGTGGATGGACAGACGGTCAAACGGATAAACAAAAAGGCATATTTGGATAAGAACATGTTTTTATACACATATGTGCAGTGTATGACAAGATATGTGGACATGAACACATGTTTTTATACACATGTGTGTAGTGTATGTAAGCATGTTTTGGATGTGTTTTTCTTTTTCAGTACATCATATATAATATAAATAGATACATAAGACTGTCTATAAAACTCTATACTGTGATACTAGACAAATCTACTGAAGATCTAAAACTGAAGTTTTATGAACCTTTGTATAAATATTCTAATATATATCAAATTGAAGCATATATGTACATTAATGAATTGAACAGTTACACACAGCACTCCGTTTTTGTGTGTGTGTGTGTGTGTGTCTGTGTGTGTCTGTGTGTGTGTGTGTGCATGAGTGCCTGCCTGCCTGCCTGCATGTCTGTCCGCTAGCATGCATGTTGGTTGTATGTGGTATACACCCTGCTATAATAAATAATATATAAATCATGTCAGAGTCTGCCTCATTCCTATCCAATGTCTGAAAACAGATTTTTTAAAAGATTTTAAAATGAAAACAATAATATACACATACCATTTTATTCCATAGTTGACTAAAGGTATCATCTTGTTATCTGGAAAAAAAGAAGCATATCATACAGAATTGATATTGGGTTTAGAAATAACAGAGTGGAAGGCTGACCACAAAACCGTATGGAAATGTTTCTCTTTCTAAAACATCAAAAATCTATTTATTCTTTAGATACAAATGTCAACAGATTCTTTAACCCGCTCTGCAGATGCTAATATTACGTTATAGATTTTATAATATTCTGTACTGAAAATGCAAGCATAGATGGATTTTTTTCTTCTTACAACTTTACTCCTTGAATGCAACTGTACACAGATTTTCCTAAAATTTTGTTTCCCCTTTCCAACCACTTGGGGAGGCACCGTGGTCGAGTGGTTTAGGCGGTCAACTCGTGATCCAAAGGTCGCGGGTTCGATCCCCGCTCGGCTCGGTGTTGTGTCCTTGGGAAAGACACTTTACTCCTATTTTCCTCACTCCACCCAGGTGTACAAGTGGGTACCAGCTCTGCTGGGGAAGTATCTGGCGACAGACTAGCGTCCTGTCACAGGGGTGGTGAAAAACCATCAGTTCGCTTAACGCTACAGAAACCGGGATAAGCTCCGGCTCTATGGGCCTTCTGGCTCGAAAGAACATACTACTTTCCAACCACTTCTTGCAGCAAATGCATTGCTTATTCAATGTACCATCTGGAAATAAAAATTTGACCTGACTTGAAACACTTGTTTTAAAAAATAGTATACTCAAGCAAGCCTAGAATATTTTCAGTGTTTAAAATGTACTCGTTCTCCTTTTTCCTCCAAATTTAAGAACACTGTAGCACAAGCTACATTATATTTATCAAACACATACAATGTCTAACAATAAAAAATATAAGAACGAATGACAATACAAAACATCTGACAATGTCTGATAATAAAAAATATGTGACAATATATGCTTACAAAATCTGTGGCAAACAACAAAAATCTAAGAAAAAAGCAAACTAATCAAAGGAAAAAAAACACAACAGAAGATCTTTTTTTTATAAAAAAAATCCCATGCATACAATGTTAAAATGAAGATTTGTATACGAGCATACATATATGCATAGGCATGTCTGTTCACACACTGTGTTTGAAATCATATCTAGATACAGCAACACAAACACAAAGCAGAAACAACATGAAAGCCAGAATGCACAGAGAGTGGTCTAAATAGGAGGTATACCATGGTCCAGTTCGGTTCTCCTGACAAGTTCATCAGTTTGGGAATGGAAGGCCCATAGATATCAGCATCCAGAATTCCAACTTTCATCTCCTGAGGTCCATCACACACACACACACACACACACATCATTTATGATATATGATAAAGCTGAGAGTGTCAGCACACAATACATTAAAAAAAAAAAAAAAATTTGATATATAAATAATATATATATATTTGAGATAACGATAACGGTAGAGAGAGAGAGAGAGAAGATAGTTGTGGAAGAAAACAAGTGCAGGTAACCACTTACAATCATTTTCAAAAATTCAATTACAAAACAAAATCTAGAAAATAATATCTTTCGATGACAGCATTTTAGGCATTATGATGTGAGGATAGGATAGCCTGGTGGTTTAAGCCCTGGGTGTTGAACTTGTGATCTGATGGCCCAAGTTCAAGCCCAGGTTAAGCCACCACCAACATGCCCATTAAAGGGGATTATTCCCCCTGGAGTTAACAACAGTGCAGACTCCCATACCCTAAAAGTCCTTTGGATGAGACTATAACCGAGGCCCCTAGTGCAAACCAATGCAGAGCACCTTGCGCACACATCAATTCCTGTTTCACCTTTCAAATGAGTAGGCCATATGTGCAGGTGGTAAATTGAATAAGCAAAACATGTTATAATCTATATGCTTTATCCAAAGAATTTCCGAAACAGCAGCTGCCTCCTCTGCTGTTTAGTGTTTTGGAAGGTCATCATTGAATACGAAGGACAAACATGATGATCCATAGGAAAGAAAAATCAAACAAGCATTACACAAAACAAAAGTGAAAATATTTATTCATAAATAAGCTTTTAAAAAGAGAAACAGAAATTATACAAAATCATAACAACAAAGAGCCCAAGTAGAAAATATACTGAAAAATGTGATATTACTC
The DNA here is from genome assembly GCA_028751875.1 of Rapana venosa. Lineage (NCBI taxonomy): Eukaryota > Metazoa > Mollusca > Gastropoda > Neogastropoda > Muricidae > Rapana > Rapana venosa. The sequence goes on from CM054134.1 coordinate 95,877,325, forward strand.
ATATCTCCAATCCTCCATTTCTTATCTGATCACCCCTCCTCTGTTTTTGTGTGTGTGTGTGTGTCTGTGTGTATGTGCGCGCATACGCGCATGTGTGTGTATTTGTGTTTGTGTGTGCACGCATGTGAGGACATGGGTGCGTGTGTTTGTGTGTTTGTGTGTATGTATGCGCACATGTGTGTATGCATGTGTGCATGCATGCGTGTGTGTGAGTGCATGCATGTGTGGGCGTGTGTGTGCATGCATGTGTGGGCGTGTGTGAACGCATGCCTGTATGCATACATATGTTCAAGCATCTATATACAGACATGTGCTTACGTAATATACATATGTTCAAGCATCTATATACAGACATGTGCTTACGTAATATATGCACTAACAAGCACATGCATACATATTTTATTCATATTTGTGAACCGAGTATGTGTGCAAGTGTATGTGCGTGTGATCATGTGGGCATATGAGTGCTACTGTGTATTGTGTCTGAGGGTTTGTAATTTGCATGTTGGAACAAAAATGAACACATGAACGTAGTTGTATCTATCTGACTGAAAGCATACATGACAGACAGAAGACTCAGTTTTTATATCTATAGATTTCTTTCCATCCGAAACACTTTTTCACTCCCACACGATATATCTACACTTACTGGAGCCACAGAAGACAGGGCAAGTGCAAGGTTCACTGGAAAAACAAAACACGCATACACACAAATCAATGAAGAACTCCTGACACAAAAGAAACTTTGTTTCACTAGAATACATGAAAATTCATGAAAAAAATCCTTTTTTATGTGCTTATTTTCTGCATAAAAAAATAATCCCTATCAGCATTATACATAACACGCATGCACGCACGCATGCACGCACGCAAGCAGACACACACACACACAAGCTTACAACAAACATATGAACACATGTTAACATATGTTAAAATGACACCAGCAGGTTTAAATCAATTCATATGTTATCAAAAAGCATTATCAATTCATTCTTTTTTTCATTCCTCAGCCAGAGCTACAAGACTCGCCAATGGTAAGAGTTTGCGTATGTGACTGTTTTTACCCACGATGAAGGTAGTCCCATACCGACTTCGGGATGTGTGCTGGGTATGTTCATGTTTCGGTAACCCACCAAATGCTGATAGGAATTGCGGGATCATTAATGTGCATACATGATCTTCTGCATAAGTATATTTTACACAAAGGGAATTAAGGCCTTGGCAGGTCTGCACTTGAAGTTCATCTAGGAGAACATAAAAATACCCACCCATAATTCACCAGGCACCGCCGTGATTCGAACCTGCTTCTTCATGAACCCATGGGATTGAAGTCAAACTGTCTTTAGAAACCAACTAGGCTATAGTATCTGTCCCCCCAAAAAAATCATTATGAATTTTGATAGATATAGATAATGAGTGTAAGTGTACCTGCAGTAGTGGACTTGCCCACACCCCCTTTCCCAGACGCCACACAGATGATGTGCTTCACTCCGTCAATGGGGCGTTGCTTCGGGAGACCTCTTGCCCCCAGCTGTCTCTGGTGCTCTGATAAGGAAACGTGTCCACCATCCTGCTGTAAGGTATAAAAAGTACACAATATATTATATTATGTAATATTGAATAATAATAATAATAATAATAATAATGTATGGAATTTATATAGCGCTGAATCTTGTAAAGCAACAAATCAAAGCGCTCAGATTTTATTTCATACCACTTTAAGCCACGGCAGATTTCTCTCCGTGAAATTCGGGCTGCTCTCCCCGGGGAGAGCGGGAGAACGCGTCGCCACTTAGCGCTGCGCCACCCTTTCACCCTTTTTTTTTTTTTTTTTTTTCTGCAGCTGTATTTGTTTCCCTATCAGAGTGGCTTTTTTCTAAGAATTTTGCCAGGGACAACTCTCTTGTTGCCGTGGGTTTTTTTACGTGCGCTAAATAATTACGTGTAACACACGGGACCTCGGTTTATCGTCTCATCCGAAAGACTAGCGCCCAGACCACCACTCATGGTCTAATGGATGGGGGAAAAATTTCCGGTCCAAACGGGGTACGAACCGCCGCACACTTCAGACCCGGACTTTTCGCTTTCTAGACAGGCGCGTTACCAATACCAATGATATATTCACCTGTCTTTACAAATGATCTTCAAAGTTTATGGGCAGTCAGTGTTAAAAATCAGTTTAACCATATCATTGTCATAATGGTTACTGTTTTTAGTTTCATTGGTGTTATGTACTTTGACTTTGAACAAAGGAGCTGCTGAACTGTACACAAACGGCATGCAAGTGAAAGAATTCACCCTCAACATTTTTTGTGACAGTTTCTTACGCTTTTATTCACTTGCTTTGTCTTCACTTATCTTGCTTATTTCTATTGATTAAATTGCATGCACTCACAGACAGACAGACAGACACACACACACACGCATGCACGTATGCACACACACACACATATCACACAGATACTCGCCCACTCACCACTCGCCTGCCCACCAACCACTCCCCACAACTTCCACTGCCAACCACCACCTGCTCAACCCCTCCCCCTCCACCCAACACCACCTCCACCATCACCACCACCAATGACAAAAAAGAAGCGGTGAGGAAAGAAAGAGAAAGAAAAAGACAGGGACAGAAAGAGGGAAACAGGGTGAGAGAGAGGGAGGAGAGATAGAGCTCCATGAAAATGGGGGGAGAGAAAAAGCAAGGAAGGAGAAGTGGGTGGTAGGGGGTTGGTTGGGGGAGGGGGGAGGGGGAGATCTATTAATAATTAAAAGAAACAAATTTAAACTATACTGTACAGATAATGAACCCACCTGTGATGAAAGAAGGGCCATGTTTCGGGAGGTGACCTTGAGGTTCCTGCCCCTTCTGTGGAGTCTGGAGGTTATGGAGTCATCATCAACCAGGCTGAAGTCTGATGTCAGGGGTATTCTGTTGCTGGGTTTGAGAAATGCGGGTGTGGAGGCACCACCTTTCCATGCCTGCAGTGAGAACACATGCAGCGAGCCTTCACTTTCACTGTAGTTTCATTTTCAGGTTCTAGAATTGTACAAAATTTACTTGTTCAATAATCTCTTTTAGTTTTTATTATGGGCTGTGGTCTAAGGATTGATTTATTATCTCCCTTTCCCTTCTGTGCCTTTTCATAACATATATTATTTATGCAAGTATAAATTAATCATCTTTCTCTATCATTCTAGAATTTCTTAATCTTCTCCTAAAAGTGTGCCGGCTTGCTTTATTTTTTGCTACTGTTTAGACAAAGAACCTCTCGTGATTATTATAAAAACTCATCAAAAATATTTTACAATGATTCCTCTCTGGTCTTCTGGTGCAAATCAAAATTCTCATATATATTCAGCACACATTTAATCCCAATATAGTCATAAATTTCATTTTTTGTGGCACGACGTTGACAAAGCAATATTCACATTTTTCCCTTTCAAGAAAAGTGACATGATCAATAAATATTTTGATGTACACACAGTATCCCAAAATTGAACGACATTTGTAAAAACTGACCATAATAAACTAAAATATACACGATACAGCCTATTACTCATTTTACCCATTTCTCTTCTTGACTTACACACACACACACACACACACACGCACGCACACACGCACGCATGCACGCACACACACACACACCTGAAGGCATAATTCATGGTACATAAAAGCACTACTCAGTACTCTGAGGTCGTCAATGTGAATCGGCACAAGAGGAAAAACAAAAGTGCCTCCCTGCCCAGGATGATGCATGTGTGTTAAGAAATCATTAACTGGAATCAAAATTACTTAAATGCATGCCAGCATAACCGACATGTTTCTTGTTATTTCATAATCATTTCCATGGTTTGTTGTCTCTGAATGCACGAACACATGACAGCTAATACTAGTTAGACCCAAGTACCAAACTTGTGACTATAAAGGGTTTGGGATTCAAATTTCAAGTTGGCTCAAGACAATGTTTCCTATGGAGTTCACTATGGCACCAACTCCTATCCCTAGCAAATCCAGAAGAGACTAGAAACCAAGGACTCATGCACAAACATGTACACAACTTGTGGCATGCACATAAAAAATCTGATCCACTCATCATTAGGAGGAGTTTAGCCTGCTATGGCTGGTTGTATGAATGCCACATACCCAGCATGCACTCTACCACATGTATGTGTGTGTTCGTTTGTGTGTGTGTGTTGGGTAGTCTGTAGAGCACGTGTGTAGTCTGTAGAGCAATGTCCCACTGACTTCTCAAGGAGAAGTCATGTAAAAGTCACCATGAGCTAAAAAGCTATTTCCCATTGTCATACAAAACTACTGACGACTGGGCGAAAATCTCAACTAATCACTGAATCACAGTCGCCCTTCTTTCAGGCGAATGTCGCTTCTGCTAGCCTATCAGAACCATGGACAGGCTTCAAGAGAAAAGCGCCCCGAACAATTTACCACTCACTAAAGATACTGTTTGTGCTGATATTTTCCGTATAACAGACACACTGCCATCACAACAATATGCTTTACTCAGCACTCTTGTAAATGAAAGGGCCATCATCGCTGTTGCAATGTTTTGAACCCAGAGAGGTTATCAAGGTTGTGAAAAGGGAAACATGCTGCCAAGTCTAGAGGTTACAGGTCAAGGCTATATTAACGTCTTTTAAGGGAAAATTACACAAATAAAGTCACTAACAGTTTGTTAGGGTTTTTAATTTATTTTATTTTATTCTTTTATATCGAGGATAATGGAATAAGCACTTGTGTGTGTGTGTGTGTGTGTGTGTGTGTGTGCGTGCGTGCGTGTGTGTGCGTGTGTGTTGTGTGTGTGTTATTTTTATTTACTTTTTTTTTATTAGTGCTTTTTTACATCCAGTGTGTGTGTGTGTGTGTTTCGTGTTCTTGGGTTTGTTTTGTTTGTTTGTGTTTTTTTTTTTTGGTTTGGGCTTAGGAAAGACTGTGTAGGAGAGGGGAAGGGTTGAGGGTTTTGTTGCTTTCTTTTTTTTTTCTTTTTTTTTTCTTTTTTTTTTTTTTTTGGGGGGGGGGGGGGGGGGTCGATAGGGTGTTTTGTTTTTGTTTTGTGACTTCCCACAACAAATTTTCGTGTTTGTTTTATCTAAAAGCTTTGCATTATCATTTCAAGTCCTGTGTTTGTTCCCCATTTAGCAGTGTATTTTATAGGAGACATTTTAAGTACCACAAATGCATTTTATGAAAAAAAGAAGAATCATAGATAATAAGTGTAAACCTCCAATTTAGTTGTCAAACATATACCAACGCAGACATAACTATGTATTATTTAATATTGGAGAAGCAGAAGTCTGATAGTTATTCACAGTTTACAAGTCACCCACCAGGCAGTTCCATCACCTTTAAGCAAATGAATGTGGGTAAGAGTAACTTGTATGTGGCCTGGTGAATGCCATTTCCTCCCTTCTATGTTTCACACAATCTGCAACCTCCCTCAGATTTAGGCCAATCTGGAAAAGCTCATTGATGGTCTGGGTTTTCCATTTCTAGATCCTCTTGCTAGAGGCACTGCATGTAGTCTCTGCTTTTGAACTTTTAAGTCTTTGTGACAAGGTGATGCCGTTTATTCCCTTTGGTTTGAAAGAATGTCTCATGGTATCTGCTATTTTGGGGCATATTCTGTTAGGTATGTTTACAAACCTTGAATATATGGTAGCTATAGATTCTTTCACATGCTCTGGACAGTCTTCAAACGTTTTTCTTTTTTTTAATTAGTGCTATAGTGCCCATTGTTCTGATCATGTTTCATCAAATCTCTGAATTGGAGACTGAAACAGTTCATGTGATTTTAAGAAGAAAGAAAGAGAGAAATGATGGAGTGTGTCAGTGTGTGTGTGCGCGCGCGGGGAGGGGGGGGGGGGGGGGGGTAGGGGGAGTGTGAGAGATATTGTTTTTGTTTGATCATTTTAATCCACCAAAATATACTCAAAATGCACACACACACATGCAAACCAACACACAAATAAAGAAAGTTTGAATGAGAAGTTGAACAATTTTATTAAAACAAAATTCTGTTCAATGATTTTACAACCAGAATTGTTAAAAAAAAAAAAAAAAGTACTCGGATCAGCATTATCATTAGCATATTCTGCCATGAGCACCATAATCCCTGCCAACAATAAAGACAATAAAAAGAACTGCAAGTCTGAAACTGATCCCAGTAAATAGTTCACACATCGACTGGCTATTGTATGCCATTATTGCACTTGATAATAATATGACATTTAACAATTATTTGGTATGATTAAGATAGGGTAACAATGTAAAACTCTTTAAATCAAGATGTCATTGTTGCACTTTTATAACAGTATGACATATAACAATTAGGTTTGCTTAGCATGGTAAAAATCCCTTATCTCAAGATGTCATTATTGCACTTTGTGATAGTATGACATAGTATGACATATAACAGTTAGTTTGACTGAAATATGGTAAAAATGTAAAATTCTTTACCTCAAGATGTCATTATTGCACTTTATGACAGTATGATATGTAACAATTATTTGGTTTGATTGAAATATGGTGAAAATGTAAAATTCTTCATCTCAGGACATCATTAATGCACTTTATGATAATATGACATGTAACAATTGTTAGGTGTGATTAGAATGGTAACAACACTATTTTAATGTTTAAAAAATCTCTTATCTCAAGATGTCTTGAACACATTTTATAATGGTATGGCATATTACAATTATTTCATTTGAGTGAAACATTTCAGGCAAAAATGTAAGTCTCATCTTAGGATCTCATTATAGCACTTTGTAGTAGTATGATGAATAACAGTTATTTGGTCTGAATGAAATAAAATATGGAAAAAAAATCTCAACTCTTATCTTAGGTTCACATTGGATAACATAACAAAACATAACACAAATTTTTTTATGACATACTGCTTGAAAAACATTCAAATAAGCATTAAAGTTAAATACAGAAATTTGAAAAATAGTGCTCACTTCTACAGTGCATGGGATTTTTTTAAAGTGAAATCTGAGATCTGAACTTGAATATTCCCATGGTACAAAAGTTCAATATGCTTTTTACAAAAAAAATCATATCTCATCTTGAGGTATTTTGTATAAAATCACAACAGAGTCCAAAAAAGAAAGGGGAGGGGGGGATATGGAATGATCTTAAGAATAACATGTAAGCAAAAACAGCAACAACAAGAAGCCAGAATGTGTTGAAGAGCACATCATGAAAGCAAAGTAATGTAGAATAACAAAAATTTACCCTGTATCTAGCTAAGTTCATAAAGGACATATTGGTTGGAGATCATTATTTCAACATTACAATAAATGTGGAGCATATCCAAATGGTAACAAATAGGTCACAAAATAGAAACAAAACATACAAATGAACAAGAGAAAAGAATAAATATTACCTCACCCTGTTAAGTAAAATATCAGAACTGGAGAACGGGAAACTGGAAACAGTGAAAATCTATACATTATCATCCATCAGGCAGTTCTAACATGTAAGGCCAGAGTCAGACCTACAGAATTTCATATATCAATTTTGCAAGAGACGTAAGGTGATTACACGTCTGCACAAGCCATTCAGTGTTGTGTCCTTGGGAAAGACACTTTACTCCTATTTTCCTCACTCCACCCAGGTGTACAAGTGGGTACCAGCTCTGCTGGGGAAGTATCTGGCGACAGACTAGCGTCCTGTCACAGGGGTGGTGAAAAACCATCAGTTCGCTTAACGCTACAGAAACCGGGATAAGCTCCGGCTCTATGGGCCTTCTGGCTCGAAAGAACATAATTTTTTTACAAGCCATTCACAAGAGACTATAAACCCCAGGTCAGAACATATTGCACCCATGTTAAAACCCATTCAACATTTCAAAAGAGTAGGCCATTGCATACCAGCAGCAACAGATGACAAAATGTTGAAAAAATGCTAGCACATTGGTGTTGTATGTAGGGATCATTCCAGAAATAGGAATATGGCTACCTTGATGGTGGGCAAATGGTTATGCATTCAAAATCTCACTGTTGGTGAACCTCAGAGCTAGATGAGGAAAGAACAACCAAAACAACCCAACTTATGTTTGATCATACTGCAAAGCAAGAAATTAGATGACAAATTTGTGCATCATTCATTAAAAAACATAAGAAACTTTGTGTTGATGTAGAAATGAGAGGCTTTATCTATATTCATATTGGAACATCAGGAAATCAGAAAAGAAGATGTGTGCCTATTCATGTAAAAAAAATCACAAGAAAATGTGTGTTTATTCATACAGCAACATCACAAATTAAAAGTAGTCACTTCCCAAAACTACTAAATGACCAGAAGACTCAGGGAGATCTACATACTGCATTGGTCTTACTCTCGCCATTCCATTCATGAACATGTCTCTTGTCATGGATGATTTACAATTTGCATTTTTTCACAGGATGACATCAAGAAATCAGAAGGCAGAACTTGTTTCTAATTACACTGCAATATCAACAGATAAGATGTGAGAATTTACACAATTATCGTAAACAAAACAACACAATAAAGTTATATGTGGAGACAGTCAAGTGTTGTTGTTTTTTACAAAACAAGAATTTTTAAAAAAGGGCTCACTTAACAAGATTTACATGAAAACACCATTTTAAAAAGTGTCCATCCCAACAACAGGAACAATAGCTTTTATCAAAGAACAGACTGAATTTGAATACACCAAAAAATGTGTGTTCATGCCTTGTAATAATCATAGTAATGTGGAGTAATTTTGAGCTACTTTCTTTAAAATAAAATTAGTCATAGGATCCTTTAAACCAAGGTTTTGAACAATGTGGAGCTTTAATATGTATACAGTATAGTAGATTTATCAGATATTCCATCCATATACCAAAGTCTGTTATCAACACTGTTGACTAATACTCAATCCTTGTATATAAAAACCAAATTTCAGAAAAATCACTATATAAGATGTACTGAAGATGTATTCTTCTTAATGTCACTTGTAGTGGTGGTTTGTTGATGGTACAGTCCCTGACTCAGACAGCTCTGCTGGGAATATCATACAACCAAGCCAAATCTTAATTTTTTCTTAAGCCTAAAATGATGATCACAGTTGCAGCCCTTTAGTATTTACTTGCTTTTTCTTGAACAGCATGTGCTGTATGTTGGAAACCTTCAATGTTTAGACATTTTGACACCAGTTTCAAGAAAGTCTTTGGTACACAAAAAATCATGAAAATAACTGAATGCAAAAATAGCTCTGTAAAATGCAAAACAAATGAACAGCATGCTTGCCTGTCCTTGATTTAAAGCATAGTCTAGTTGAAAGACATAGAAGGAAGGGTGGGGTGAGGTTCCACAAAAGACCTATTGCGGGTGGTTCTAAAGGGTGCCCAGGAGTAGACCCGGGTGGATGAGTTGACAGGGCGAAGGGTCGGAGATACCACTACATCGATAGACTCTTTGAATATGAAGAGATCACAGGCCACACACTGGAACACCAGCACTGCAGCAACCAGTATGATGTACCAGAACTTTTCACTGCCCTGGGGAAGAAAACAAAGGAAACACACAGTGCAACCATTCTGTATGGAGACATGTGTAAATGTGTATGTGTATGGAGACATGTGTAAATGTTAAAACTCTCGTTTGATGTGATAAATAATAACGATAATACATGGAATTTATATAGCCCAATATCTTGTGAGAACAAATCAAAGCACTTACATTCAACTTGTACAAATACACATCCAACCAGTCACAAATAAATTCAATAAATCCGAACTCTCTTTCTCTCTCTCTCCCTCGCTTATGATTTATTTTATTTATTTCATTATCATATGATGTATCCGTAAGAGCGGGGACTGGATGTAAAAAAGCACATGGGTGCTTATTCACTATCCTCAAAATAAAAAAGAATTTGTCATTCTCTCTCTCTCTCTCTCTCTCTCTCTCTCTCTCTCTCTCTCTCTCTCTCTCTCTCTCTCTCTCTCTCTCTCTCTCTCTCCTCTCTGTCTCACTCATTATCACACACACACATACACACACACATATACACACACATACACACACACATACACACACACAACACACACACACACACACACACGCACACAATCACACACACTAATAAGATACATTGAAAATTCTAATAAAAGTTTTACTACTTTGGACAAAGCAATGCACAGCCAGACATTTGGAAAATAGATCATCATCTACAATGCATGAGACAATGACATTCCCCAGTTCTCTTATTTTAAGATGAGTCTAGTTAGATGTTGTGCTTGACTGATGATAGTACAAGAATAGGTGCAAGCTACTTAGACTTGAACTTTGTTTTCAGTGATTCTATTCTAGTTTGCCACAGAAATGAAACTCTTTAGTATGCAAATATATATTTGACATATTCATGAACATGCAAACTTCTTTTTTAAAAAGTGAGGGTGGGGGAGGGCATGGAAATTCCTTGTCCACATTTCTGAGTCTTGGCAATTTACCACATAATCCTAAATATATATGAACTATTAAAAAACAAAGGTAAATAATTATACTGGAATGAGCTTAGAATTACAATATTCGCCTTAATCTCTCAAAATCAAATGGAAGAATTGGGACTTGTTCTTTATCATCATATCATCATTTTTCCTGAAGAGTGCCAAAGATAACTAATGAAAAAAAACCAACAATAACTGTTAAGCCCTCACATATTCATTTACAAAACTCTTTAATTAACACTTAAAACCTACTTTTAAACACTTAAGCTTCGATCTACAAATGTAACATGAAAAAAAATGGGGGGAAAAAATCATCAAAATACATTAACTTTCATCATTTTCATTATTTTTTAGGCAGCTAGATCTGATGCATGACTTTTTGCAATTTTTATACTTTCCCCATTCAAAAGTGTGTGTGTGTGTGTGTGTGTGTGTGTGTGTGTGTGTGTGTGTGTGTGTGTGTGTGTGTGTGTGTGTGTGTGTGTGTGTGTGTACACACTTACCAAATCACCACTTCTGTACCACCAGTTCTGTGAATGGAAAAAGAAGTGATTCATTAACTTAGTCTATGATAATAAGAACAAACAAATATATATGTTAATAATATATGATGGACACAAACAAACAAATTAACAGCAAGAGCAACAATACTTACATACAACTAAAAGAAACTTGTCAAAGAATCTTGCATATAGTCTAGAGTATTACAAATACAAAATAAGATAACACTGTTAACATGATCTTTTCACTTTAAGGAGGGGGGGGGGGGGGGGGGGGGGGGGGGGGGGGGGGGGGGAGAGAGAGTTTGTGTGTGTTTTGTGCGTGTGTTTGTGTGTGTGTGTGTGTGTGTGTGTATGTGTGTGTGTGAGAGAGAGAGAGAATGACAAATGACAATGACAAATTCTTTTATTTCGAGGATAATAAATAAGCACACATGTGCTTTTTTACATCCAGTCCCCGCAGAGAGAGAGAGAGAGAGAGGGGAGAGAGAGAGAGAGGAGAGAGAAGAGAGAGAGAGAGAGAGAGAGAGAGAGAGAGAGAGAGAGAGAGAGAGAGAGAAGAGAGAGAGAGAGGGGAGAGAGAGGGGAGAGAGAGAGAGAGAGAGAGAGAGAGAGAGAGAGAGAGAAAGTGAGAGAGGAAGAGAGGGAGAAAGAGAGGAAGAATTCATATGTTCCAAAAATTCACATTCAATAGTCCTAAAATGTTCTTAGCAAATTTTGAACTGTATTCATCTATATGCTTTACCTACGTATATTTGTTGCACAAGATGCCTCTGATTAAAACTAATATAAAATCAAACAAACAAATTTATCACAGGCATAAACCCTAGTAGAAGACAGTAGCTCACTGGTTAACCCGTTAAGATCAATTTTAACTGCTTTTGAGTTAGACAAAGGTACATATATATACACATGATTATCATAAGCACATACACACACACACACACACACACACACACTGCGTATATATTGTACATAGATACACAAGCAGAGAATGATTGTATCCTTCTCCCTAGCCCCCACCTCACCTCTGTCTGTCTGCCCTCCCCCCCCCCTCTCTCTCTCTCTCTCTCTCTCTCTCTCTCCTCTCTCTCTCTCTCTCTCTCTCTCTCTCTTAAAACAACAAGAAGACAGGCCAGTCCTTTATCAGTTTTTAAAACTTTTTCCAAGATTTTAATATGTAATACAGCAAAAGGTAAGAAAATCTTACATTTGCATAAACAGCAGCTTACACTTTAGAAAGGAGAAAAAAAGCTGGTAAAAACAGATGAACAGTTATTATGATAACATCATTAAAGACACAATGTTATTGATAGAGATACTATACACCATAGAGATGATATACCCCATTGTGTATTCAACCATTGTAATGAATACATTTGAAGTGAAGAAAAGTGAAGGGGGGAAGCCAGTGGCCTGTCAGTACAAATAGCATCCCAACCTTTGAGAAATTCTATGTTAGGAAATTCCTCTTTTCTATTCCTCTCTTTGTTTCTCCTTCCTTTTCTCCATGTATCCTCCTTCTTGTCCATTATCTTCTTTCTTGTTCCATTCTCCAGCTTTTGTTTTTCAAGAAAGACTTAAAGGAGAACAACTTTCTTCCCTGCGAAAGTTGGATGTGTTGATTTGTCAGGATCTTAATGGCAGGACAACACACTTTCGCTGATATGACAAACAACAATAGCTTCCGTGTGAGCATTCCATGAAGAAGAAGAAAAGAGATAATAGACCCCTTTATGTGTTTAACCATTGTAATGAATACATTTCAAGTGCAGATGAATAAAAGAAACAGATATTTAAAAAATCAATAACTTTTTTTTTTAAATGACCAGAAAGGAGGGATTTGAGTAAGGGATGATGGGAGCAAGCGGGGAAGGAAGGGCAGAGGAATGGGTTGATTAAAAAAAAAAAATCACACATAACAAAATGAACAGCTGGAAAAGACATGGAAACTCACCACCACAATTCCCACAAAGGCACTAACTGGAAAAAAGGACATAATCAACCTTGGTTTAGATCATGTTCATATTGTATACATAAGTTTTCCAGTTTATTGTACCAAGTATAAAATATTTTATGGATTTACTTTGATGTGACGCATACCACATGCACTTGTATGTGAACACACACACACACACTCTCTCTCTCTCTCTCTCTCTCTCTCTGAGTCTCTCTCTCTCTTCTGTATGAATCCCATCAAGCTGTGATAATAGCGGTTGCTGAAATAATATCTCAGTCAGTGGCAGGAAAGCTGTGGTAGAATCTATCTTTTGGACTCCCCCTCCCCTCCCCTTTTAAATAGAACATTCACCCTCTGCCCCATTCTCTATATTCATTTTGAATAGGTATAGATAATCATCTAAATCACCTTGCAGATAATGGACAATAAATCAATGAGAAGAAGATCACACACATACCAAAACATACAAGCATACAGCATATGAAGCATGAAGCTACAGTCATACTTACTGACAACATTCCCTGCCAGCAGATAGTTGGCTGAACTGCTTTCCCCCTGTGCTAGACATAGGATGAAAGTTATCTGAAAAAAAAGAAAAAGTGAAAGAGATCTAAATCAATTTGCCACCCTTTGCACTGATCAGTCAAAGTCCTGTAGTCTTATGTATATTCAGGCCAGACCTGCCAGTGCCTTGATTCCCTTCATGCATAATGCATACACAAAAGATCCAAGATCCCATAATTCTCTGCATTTGGTGAGTTATGGAAACACAAGCATACCCAGCATGCATACTGTTATAAAAAAAAAATTGCTCTTTAGTTGGAATGTGTCAAGGGAGGAGGGGGGGGAGGCTGAAAAGAAGACTGTAAACATGAAACTATTGATCATGGTAGTATTGTCTGATCATATGCAAAAGACTGAAGGTGAATCTTTCTTTTTTTAAATGAATTTCAGAAATTCCCTCTCAGCACTTCATTTTTCAATCTTCATGGCTTTTTTTATATGTTAAAGGTAAACAGTCATAAAATTAACATACATATATGTAATTCTTATTGAATATGGCTGCACCACTTACCACAGCCTCCAAAAGAGCTAAAATGTTGATTATTCGCACAGCCAGGACCTGAAAAACAACAGGAAAGAAAGATTATTATCAGGAACAAGTTATTTTATAAAAAACAACAAAAGCCATGCAAGATTCCAGCCATTAAACTACCTTTCAACGCAGTATTGTGGCCTTCTTATCAGCAGTCAACACCATCAGAGTCTTTTTAACTAGGTATTGACCAGTTGGATGGGCGATCGTTTGTGCGCTTTGGCTTCAGTACAGTCCCCCGAGTTTACCCAGCTGTAAATGGGGACCTGCACCTCTTTAGGGTCAGGGAAGGTAAGCAATGAGGAAGAGGAGATGGGCGCCGCCCTCAATGTGCTGGCCCCTTGAGAAGAGAGGTCTCTGGAGCCTCGCTCCCCTATGACCACACAGGTTATGAGACACCCTTACCTTCTTTTATTACTGACCACAAACTCTGATGGAAGACCTGTATTTTTCTGAAATTTACATTGATAACTCAGCAGGTAGTAGCTCTGTACCAGACTTTCTTCTTCTATATTCCAATTAGCATTTTTAGATGATCTACTCAAGTCCACACTCTTCTCTTTCTCTTTTACAGACATGGACACAGACACTGACAAAGAAACACACACACACACACACACCACACACACACCACATATGGACGCATGCACACATGCATGCACACACCTGTGCACCCACACCCATACACAGGCATGCATCATGAATATTCATGCATGACCCACCAATACAAACACACTCACACATACTGTTGTGGAACACTGTCATTCCCTGGTTCAATCTCATTGTGACTGTCATATGATTGTCTCAGTATGCTTTTAGAAAGATGATGGTCTAGGCTTATAGGCTTCACTAAAATAGTAAAATATTCCATTAATCTACTAGCATAGTTTCACACACACACACACACACACACCACCACCACCACCACACCACAACACAAAGAGTTATGCACACACAAAATGAAAAAAAAAGCAGGCACATACACATGAACATTGTCTAACATTTTCTTTTTTTTTTTAAATGTGTAGACAGCAAGATTTCTTTGGGGGGTTAAAAAACATACTGATACAGAGGAAACCACGCCTACTTTCATTTTCCGTTTGTTTCATTCAAAAGTTTTTGTGAAAGTGTTTCTCATTTGACTGACTGATACTAACTTTTTTCTCAAAAGACTTCTAAGTTTAAAAAACACGAGGTAACAGATACTCTGACAGGTTTGTCAGGTTTTCTTACTATTCGTGGTGACAGTTCAAAATATATTCCATCGGGAGCAGAGGAAGTCGCCATTTTAGCTTTTGTGTTGTCACATGACTTAACATGTCTAGGCTAACAAAGTAATTTTGATTGGTTGTTGAAAGAAAATGGACCAATTACATTAATTGTAACAAACAGTGTTTTCCTGAAGCAGACAACGTTTGCCAAAAGCACATGATCACGAGCCTCCTGTTATACCTGCAGTGTGAAAGCAAATCTCAATGCACTAGCCTACTTTTAAGGTAACTGTTTGAAGTTGTATATGTCTGCCCGATTTGAGCTTACCTTAGAAATACTAAGTTAGATTGGGAATACAAGCTTGCACACCTACATCACCTTGTAGGCGTTCTAAATATTCTGTGACCTCGTCGAAAGGGAAACGTGAAACATGGTGATAATTATGATTCACTAATATCCCACTTGAGAAAAGTTTATCTGTATAATACTGTGTTATGGGATGGGTCGCATCGCCATGTATACATATACAGAAGCCACGTAAAAGCCACCAAACAAACTTTTGAAACGATCACATTCTGATTCTGATCGTCTTAAACTAGGCCTACTTGAAGGCAAAAAGTTTGGCAGTTTCAACGTTACATCATACATGAGCTCATTTTTATTTTCTTACAACTTGAAGGATAAGATTGATAAGAGTTTGGTGGCTTTTACTCCTTGAACCATAAGCTATACACTGTAGTGTGAATAGAAACCATGAAATTTGCAATAAAATTTGTGATAATGTTGGGGGGGGGGGGAGTACTTAAAAGTTAAGGCCATGTGTGGCACTAAATTTTACTTTTTACAACTGAAGAACTAAAATCTAGTTTAGAATGTTAACTTATAGTACTATGACTTCTTACAAAAATGTTATTTGTTTTATGTACAAAAATGCTATTTGTTTTATGGTAGTAAGTCATGGTGCCATGGAAACCAACATAAACAGCCACCATTTTGGAAAAATGTATTTAAAAAAATAAATGTAGCGAGAAAAGTCTATTGGTTAGTATGTAAATACATATGTAATGTACATTCGTGCCAAAAATCATAAATGTACTACTTAATTTTATAAATAAAAGATGTTTTCCCAAAAATAGAATTGTGGGAGCCTGTGTTTAAGTCTATGTGCCTGTATGTAGTTAGTTGTTTTGTAGTTCAGAACATTTCCCCTGTGTATTCTTTAATGTAAAAACACTCAGGCATATATGATTTTGACTGAAAACATGTTGTGACATCAGACCATACCTCATTTCAGACATGATAATATTTCATATTTGAAAAGAATAAAATGTTGGATGCTGTGTGAGTGATACATGTTGAGTGCAGTTTCCTAAATAGGCTCTTGTCTGCATTAAGAAGGAGAGTAGCAGGATGGTGAAGATGTTCACCTTCCAACAAGTAAACTGTAAGATTCTGGATTCGATACCCATTCCATCCTCACCCTTTCTTCCCAGTTTGTCAAATAATTGAACTGAATGTCAAAGTTCTTTGGATGAGACTATAAACTGAGTCCCCATTTGCAAATGCACACAGAACATTTTGCACTCATTTTAAACACCTGTTCCACTTTCAGAAGAGTAGGCCATTGTGTGCCAGTAGGAGCGGATGACAAAAAAAGAAAATCAAAATACTTACATATATATGTGTCATGTTTAGACTCCATCCTGAAGTTGGAATGCAGCTATCTAAATGGTGGGAGGATGGAAAAAAAATTGATGGTCACATACACACATATCTCACCATTAGTGAACCTCAAAGCTGTAGCCGAGGAACAACAAAACAAAATAAAAATAAAATGTCTGCACCAACCTCTCCACAGTCAAGATGATTTTTATCATCAAGAATATTGC
Source organism: Rapana venosa (assembly GCA_028751875.1). Classification (NCBI taxonomy): domain Eukaryota; kingdom Metazoa; phylum Mollusca; class Gastropoda; order Neogastropoda; family Muricidae; genus Rapana; species Rapana venosa. Next base: position 95,894,461 of record CM054134.1, read on the forward strand.
TTTCTGCGTACACACACATTGATTTAATCTTACTTTCTGTCTTTATTACATGACCAAATAGGTGATAGGTGAAAGTACAGGGAATCCACAGAAGAAATCATGTCGACAGAACGAGATGCCATTGTACCAAAGAGCCCAGAGACTGGCTCAGCTCCAACCGGTAATGCTGCTCTGTATCATGACAGCTCTCAGTCACCACAGGCGGTAAGCACAGGATTTTTTTTTCAGCTGAATCATCATCATCATTAGCCATTACACCCAGCGGTGTGTAGGGCAGCAACAAAGCGCTTCCACTCCTGCCTATTCTGGGCCAACCTAGTCACTGATCCCCAAGAGTGCTGCATGGCCTTCATCTCACTTTCTACAGTTCTTCTCCACGTTGCTTTTGGTCTTCCTTTCTTTCTCCTTCCTTCTGGGGTCCAGTGCAATGCTGTTCTTGCGATTGACTGTGGGTCTCTTCGGAGGATGTGCCCAATCCACTTCCACCGTCTTCTGGTGATGATGGTTCCCATGTCTTCTTGCCTGCATCTCCGTAGTAGGTCATCATTGGAGATCTTCTCTGGCCAAAAGATCCGGAGAATTCTTCGCAGGCATATGGTGTGGAAGGATCGAAGTTTGGTAAGATCCACTTCCGTCATCCTCCAGCACTCAGAACCGTACAGGAGCGTAGACACAACACAGCTCTGGTATAGCTTCAGCTTGGTGTTGGTGCTGTACTGAGTTGATCTCCAGATATTGTTCATCTCCCTAAACACATTCCTGGCCTTGCCCAGTCTGTTGTGGATGTCTTCTTTTGTGCCGCCCTCTGGTTTGATGATGCTGCCAAGGTATGTGAACTTGTCTGTCTGGCGCAGGTCAGTTCCATTCACTTTCACAGGGGCTGGTGTGTTCACATTGAGCGACATTGTCTCCGTTTTCTTGGTGCTAATACGAAGCCCCACTTGCTGTCCGAATGTTTGGAGTCTGCTGGTCTTCTCCTGGATATGTTGGTGTGTGTGGGACAGCAGCGCCAGGTCATCCGCAAAGTCAAGGTCATTTAGTGTTGTGAACAGGCTCCAGCGAATCCCTCTTGGGGTGTCTTCTGTCGTCTTCCTCATCACCCAATCAATGGCCAGATTGAAGAGAACTGCTGACATCACGCATCCTTGTCTTACTCCAGTCTTGACTTCGAAGACAGTGTTGTTATGGCCCACAGAGCATCTGAAGTTGTCATAGAAGCTTTTGATAAGGTGTACCAGTTTCGATGGGATGCCATTTTCAGCTGAAAGAAGAAAATAATTGTTGTATGTGTATAGTTTTATATTTCTGGCTCTAAAATATTCATAGAACTGATGTAGAGGGGGAAAAAGTGAGCAATACAGAGAGAGAGAGAGAGAGAGAGAGAGAGAGAGAGAGAGAGAGAGAGAGAGAGAGAGAGAGAGAGAGAGAAGTAGTAAAACTAAGATATTTTTCTCAAAATATTGCATTCTGGGTTTTCCCAAAACTAAAAGAACATGGGTTTTTTGACTGTTGTTTTATTTTTTAATCATTTGTAAAATCGTTCAGATTTTTTTTCAAACTGGAAAATTAGTATAACAATTTTTGGTGCCACCTTGGAGATCACAGTCTTGCCCTAAATTTTACATATGTGTATATATATATATATATATATATATATACTGCTTTTTGTTGTTGTTGATGTTCACTGTCTTTTTATTTGTTTTGGTTTCAGAGAATGTGTCAGCTCCTTTTTGTTGCTCTGGTAGTCATCATGGTTATTGTGAGTATACTATAAGAAATAATGTTGAAAGTTAGATATAGTTTGTTGCGCATGCGCTTGCACATGCCTGCATGGGTGAGCATGTTCCAGCTGTATAATGCACTCTCATGCAGGCTATGATTTTTTTTTTTTACCTGTCACAATTAAAATCCATCCAAGTTTAAAACTGGTAAAAGTTAGGGGTCAGTCATTCCGCTGGCCATTTTTGAAAATCTCAGCGGGCTTGCTCAGAAAAAAAGCTTTTCCCAAATGTATGTAATATATACATAGACCTAAGTATATCACTATGTGTGTGTTCTGTAACTGTACAAGTAGTCTCTTTTTCGTTTTCCCTTTGTTCCTCGGCTTGAGCTTCGGTGTTCACTAATGGTGAAATTTTGAATATGCGACTGTTTTTCTTCCCACCGTTAAGGTAGCTGCTTTGCGACTTCAGGGATTTGCAGTCTCTGAAATGTGAACAAGATATTTATTAGTATAACAGATTCCAGGGGGTTATGATTCCAGAAAATGCAAGACCCCACTTATAAAAACAAAACAAATTTCACAACAACTATGACAAAAAAAGATATGAGGTCTAATATTAAGCTTCAAATTTGGATGTGTGTGAAAGAATATTCAGTTTGTTTCTGTAAAGGTTTATGCCATTGTTTGTTTGTCAATATAACAGATTTGTCTTGACAGTTTGCTAATAGAAAGGCAAAATTGTAATGACTACTAATTAAGATTACTTTACATTTTTTTTTGTATCTCTCTAGATACATTGCAAAATTGTAATATGATAAAGTAATTCAAACTTTTAAACATTTCATTGAGAGAGAGTATCAGATTGTATACATCATTCATTAGGGCACATTTAAAGTGCATATTTGATCTTCTGCATGTGCAAATACACGAAAGGAATTAAGGCACTGGCAGGTGTGCACTTGAAGTTTATCTGGGAAAAAGCAAAAATCCCTCCCCTTCCCCCTTAACTCACCAGACACTGCAAAGATTTAAACCCACAATTCATGGACCCATGGGATTGAGGTTGAAGGATGTTAACCTGTCAGCCTGTCTGTCTGTCTTTTACTTTTGTTCGTTTTTTGAGTGATTTTTCTTGTTAGCAACACAGCTGAATATTTATTTAACCCCTCCATTGATGAGATTACACACACACACACACACACACACACACACACACACACACACACACACACACATATATTTTGTATATATATTATGTATATAAGTGATATATATATATATCATATGTTAAAAATACATATATATACATTAGAATAGAATATATATATATATATATATCATATTATAAAAAATAATATATATATAATATTTAATATATATATATTATTCATTTTAGCTTTGAATTGTATTATTATAGTTTGCCATTTTCTCAACCTTTTTCTTTTTTAATCTCTCCCTGTACAGATTACAATTTCTCTGAGCATCTACCGTGGAGTGGATGTCGAAGGGAACGGCTTCATGTACTTTCTGTTAGGAGTGAACCTCATCGGCTTTGCTATTCTGGAGATCATTATGGTGAGTGATTAATGATAGAAAGAAAGAACAAGAAATGTAGCTTTTTTGTGTCTTTCGAGATTATGATGCGTATCAATCTGCCTGTCAGTATTGTAATTGCCCTTCATGGGATGACTAAAGTGTTTTTGACTTGACTTGACTTGACTTGACAAGAATGTTGGATCTTGTGTAGGGTTGTTTTAGCTGGGATATGAAAGAACAAAAGAACACAAATGTTGGATCTTGTGCTGGGTTGTTTTAGCTGGGATATGAAAGAACAAAGGAACACAAATGTTGCATCTTGTGTAGGATTGTTTTAGCTGGGATTAGCTTAGTATAGTTTAGTTTAGCCTAACCCAGACTAACTGTTTTTTTGATTGTTTAGTGGGATAGTTAGTTGTTTAAGCCTAACCAGAAGTTGTTTATAGTTCAGAGAAGTTATTGAGGAAGTCTCCATGAACACACTATACAACAGAAGTTCTTGTTTTAAATATCATTAGTAGGGGCAGTGAAACCCACAGATGCAGATGTACTTGGACATAATTGGTTGCAGGTAACATCAGAAACAGATGTGGTGTCATTATTGTAATCTTAAGATTTAACCTCATGGTGTTCTAACACACATTTTATCAAGCTTCATTTAGTTTCTTCTGCTGGTTTGATTTTGTTAAAGTCCCAGCTGGGCCATCTGATTTAGGGACTGCACCATAAACCAACCACAGCAAATAGATGTGGAGTTTTGGGTGGGTTTGTGGGGTTTTGCTTCTGCTGCTGCATGCTGGCTGAATTTAGCTTGGCAGGGTGAGACATAATCGAAGGGAAGTAACGAGTTTTCAAGTCTGATATGATAGATGAGTTTTTTCCCTTTTTGATAACATTTCGAAAAGATAGCATACAGCAGGTGAATCATACTATTTTTCTAAGGGCATATTATCATATGAAACAGCAATGTGTGGATTACATAAAGTGTTCATGAAATATCACACATTGGTTAAATGGTTAATATGTGTGTGTGTGTTCTTTTTTATTCATTCTTTTCTTTTATTTTGAGGATATTGGAATAAGCATTCATCTGCTTTTTTCATCCAATCCCCATGTGTATGCAGTTTTGTAAATTGTGTGTGTATACCTGAAATTTCATGATTCTATACTGTGTGTACATACCTGTACTTCCATGACTGTACTGTGTGTACATACCTGTACTTCCATGACTCTGTACAAGCCTGTACTTTCATGATTCTGTGCTGTGTATGTGCAGATCGTGTTTGTTCGCCGGGGGGATCTGCCCAAGGGTAAAACCTGGTTTCTCTACTTTGTAGGAGCCGCTGTCATTCTTGAGGCCATATTTACTAATGTCGCTCTTTTCCGATAATTTTGTAACACATTGTGATGCCATCCTGACACTGTATTCCATGTTTATTTACATCTTGTGTGAGAGGAAAATCTAACTGCCAAACGGAATGACATGCTTTGCAATAACAATGGATTACCTTTGGGGTTTATTGTTTTGTTTTTGTTTGTTTATGATTATGTGTGAAAGAAATTTCCTGTTTATCTATAGTTTTTTAGAAAAAAATCTTATTCCAAAAGAAACCAGTTTGGTGGTGACTGTTTTGTAGATGGCAAATATTACAGAATTTGTTAATGAAAAATCATTTTGAAGTAACATGGCACTGAATTGACCTTGTAGCCTTTTATTTGTGTTTCAACTGTTTTGCACCAAGAGTGAACAGTTTACATGTCTTTGGCTTAAAAATGTTGAAGGATAATTTTGTGATAGTTAATGACATGTGAGTTAATGGCAGTACATCATGCTGTAAATTTTTGTTTGGTTTTGGGGTTTTTTAATGGGGAGGGTGTTATGATTGTTTATGGGTGTTTTTTCACTTTGTTTCTAAGTATATATTTATGATGCTGTAAAAAAAACGAACCTCAGTCATAGTAACAAACTAAAGCTAACAATGACTGCTGGTAGTTATGTCATAGTTAAACAGTTCCTGTCACTGTCTTCTGAAGAAATATGCATTTTGCTTCCTGTGGAGCTGAAAGCTAAGAAAGCTTAATGTTCACCTGTGTGACAGACCTTATCGATTGACTCACTAAGTTCACAGATTTCTGTGGGGTATGCTTTGTGAGCTGTAAATGGGTACCTGCCTCTTTAGGGTCAGGGAAAGGTAAAGCAGCGAGAGAGAGGAGATGGGTACCGCCCTCAATATGCTGGCCCCTAGAGAAGTAGAGGTCTTTGATGCCTCGCTCCCTTATGACCACATAGGATATGGTACACCTTTCCCTTTTTTACCTTATGCTTTGTGAAGCCCTTAGAAATCAATGAAGAGAAAATTGATTCTGGATACACTGGAGCTGATTATAGCAAAATAGTTGTTAATACTTGACCATCAAAAGTCAGCTTTAATCTGTGTATAATGCAAAGTGTATGTTCTATAGTGATCACATTGTACAGGCTTTACAAGCGGTATTTTAAATTATTTTGCAACCACTTTGTAACAAAACAGAGTCCTTTGACATGGAGAAATAAATGACATACCTCTCTGACCTGATAAAAGTGGTGGCATTTGACTTCACAGTATATGGATCATAGTTTTGAAAAGATGCAGAATTTTAAGATATTGCATGTGTGTGTGTGCATGTATGTGTGTGAGACCCAAAATGCACAATCTGTAAATCGTCAAAAGCAGTTTGGGTTTTTTATGCAAGAGGGGAACAATTGTTTTGTTACAGTAAGATCTTTTTTTATCCAAAGTTCAAGATTTTTACATTTTATATAGACGTTGTTTATGATGCATAGTTTATGTAAAATGTTTGCACTACCCAGCTGAACATCTATGCTCTCATTTGGTGTATGTATGGGAGAAGTGGGGCTTTTTGTTCTTTGCCTAGAGCTCTGAAGTTCGCCAATTGTGAGATTTTGCATATGCAACCGTTTTACCTACCATATGCCGCCAGCACCTGGGGTTTATCACAGTTCTTGATTAAACCATTGACGCTGGGAGCAACAGCAAGGTGAGAGGCTGTATGACCAGTGGCTTTCTTTCCCACTCATTGAGTTCCACTTTACAGCTTAGTCTTTAGTGATCGACTATGACTCTGACTAGGAGGCTTGACTTGCACAGTCCTTATGTGCTGCAGCCCTGGGGGCTAGTTGGCCTTTGGAGAACATCTCCAACACTGACTGTCCTTATGCCCACTTGGCCGAGAGAGTGGGGATGTACTGTGGGCAAGGCATCTCCACTATAATCAAATTTCTGCCCAGTTTCCGAAACAGCAGCTGCCTCCTCTGCTGTTTTGGAGGTCATCATCGAAAACGACGGACTAACATACATACATACATACATACATACCATTAAGGTAGCGGCATTCCCACTTTGGAGATATATGATGACATAAGATCACTTACTGCAGATTCTAGAACAGAGCAGCATTAAAGGACTACTTACGTGACTTTTAACATTTTTAATCTTTCAGGGATAAAAGCCAAGCTCACATATTTTGCCAATGCTAAGTCAGGAGCATCAAGTTCGTAAGATTCTGCAGTACATTAGACTGAATGTTGAATTGATGACTATGCTTTGGTTTCTTGTATCTGTGATATTCTACAGAAGTAGACACACTGCTGAAGAACAATGTGTACATTGTTTTATTTTTATGCTGGATTCCAAATGATAGTAAAGGTAAAATACACTGAAGAGAACAAAATGTGTCACTTCTTGTTATATTGTGATTTTTTTTCTACAGGGTTGAAATGCCCCCCAAAATCAGGGTGCATATCCTGTCGATACTTTATCTGTTGAGTTCCTTGTTACAAGTTTATAATAAAAACCATAAAATATGTAGATACATATCATATCTATGTTTTACTGGTGAATTTTATTGTTATATTGTTTTGCTGGCTCAAATGTTTTAGAGGAAAAGTTAGATTTTCCTTGTGGAAAGTGCAATTCTATGATTCGTGACTATGTGTTTTAATGTTGTGGGCTCTGTGTGGACAGATATACACCTACACATCACTTTCAGGTAAAGTTTGTCTCATTTTTATGATGGTTTTGATAAGTTTTGCTTTAGAAAAATGAAATAGAATGAAGTGAGCTTGATTTTACTCTTTATTTTGATTTATACTAAGTTGATACTGTCTGCTATATTCTGTTTCACAGTTTTAGTTTTCTCTTTACTTTTTGGAAAGGTAGGAGCCTTTATAAGACCTCTGTATTCAACAGAGTACTATGCAGCATTTTTTGAATAGTTTTTACAATCTTCCAGGTCTGCTTCAAGTAAAGACCTTCTAATGCCTCGATTCCCATCGTGTATGTACACACATGCAGAGGATCAAATACACTCATTAAAGATCCTGCAATTCATATCAGCATTTGATGATTTATGGAAACATTTACATATCCAACATGTATGCTGTACAAAACATGAGCTGCTGTGAAGTTGAATGTGTCAGCTGAGGCCAGCTGGCAGACCTCCTGCAAGATCACAAGCACAGGAGACACTACACACCACACCCCATAAAGGAATACAGAGAAGAGAAGAGTATTTGATTTTTCTCCATCCTATTCTTTTATATTCTGTTTTTATCAGATTTTTTTAAATTGATCAATTGTTTTTTTCTGAAAAAATTGTATATGAGGCTTGCTTGAATGGGGCAAGCATGCAATATTGATGACATTTATATATGTAACTATTTATGTAAAATACGATGACATAGATTTATATCTATATTTATATCTATGTCTACCTGTGTTAAAATATGCAATATTGACAATTCGTATCTATATCTACCTGCTTAGCTACTTAAATATATACATTACTTTCATAATTATATAACAACTATATACATTGCTTTCATAATTATATAACAACTTATCAATGTATTTTGTTGATGTATATGGATTACCAAAGATGTGAAAATCAGAGCTTTGTTTTGACAGGCTATTTAAAGGAGACATACATTCAAATTACAAACTGGTACCTAATTATAAATATAGAAAAGATAGTTTACTGTCTGCTTTTCAAAATGTGAATAGCTTTGTATCTTTGAAAAAAGAAACACATGTTAAAGCTGTGCTATGAAGATCAGCTGACCCACTATGTTTTTTACATCAGTTTCTCATCATTAATATAAAAGCAATGGCAGGTTTGCAGAACATCTTGCATCATGCACACGTGTCACAAGCCCAATTTTCATAGAAGAGCTGGCCATTGATATAGAATATACAAACATACCCAGCATGCACCCTGTGACCTCAAGCTGGATGCATTCTACCAGATTTAACATGCCAAAGACACACTGCCTGAAAAATTCAATGCAGAGCCTGAACACCTCAATAGCTAAGTCAGATCAATTCTTTGTCACACTGAAATCGGATAATTAAATTCTTTATCACACTGAAATCGAATAATCAAAT
>CM054134.1:95908163-95920663 GCA_028751875.1 Rapana venosa
ATGATTATAAGGATTGCTATGATTACCATCAAGGCTGATGTTATCATTGCCCATTAATGTTTATCATGATTATAAGGATTGCTATGATTATCATCATGATTGATATTGGCATTGCCCATTAATGTTTATCATGATTATAAGGATTGCTATGATTATCATCATGATTGATGTTGGCATTGCCCATTAATGTTTATCATGATTATAATGATTGCTATGATTATCATCATGATTGATGTTGGCATTGCCCATTAATGTTTATCATGATTATAAGGATTGCTATGATTATCATCAAGGCTGATGTTATCATTGCCCATTAATGTTTATCATGATTATAAGGATTGCTATGATTATCATCAAGGCTGATGTTATCATTGCCCATTAATGTTAATCATGATTATAAAGATTGCTGTGATTATCATCATGATTGATGTTATCATTGCCCATTAATATTTATCATGATTATAAGGATTGCTATGATTACCATCAAGGCTGATGTTATCATTGCCCATTAATGTTTATCATGATTATAAGGATTGCTATGATTATCATCATGATTGATGTTGGCATTGCCCATTAATGTTTATCATGATTATAAGGATTGCTATGATTATCATCAAGGCTGATGTTATCATTGCCCATTAATGTTTATCATGATTATAAGGATTGCTATGATTATCATCAAGGCTGATGTTATCATTTCTCATTAATGTTTTCATGATTATAAGGATTGCTATGATTATCATCATGACTGATGTGATTGTAAGGATTGCTGTGATTATCATCAAGGCTGACGTTATCATAGGTATTGTTGTTACTGACGCTAGACACATTTCCATCACTTTTAATATTTTAAACAATTTTTACTACATAGCCATCTGGTGGAAAGGTGCGGGTGGCCGTGGGTGTAATTTTTTTTTTTTAAAGTCATGTAATGACCTTACATTGACGTCATGAGACTGCGTCATTTGATGGTCTCGTGTCTTGTTCACTGAAAACGTAGAATAGCAAGCCCATCCTGAAACAGACCAGATTAGTTAAAACAAAACATACATATCTAGTTTCAAGCACACAGACATTATTAGTCCCGCCTTAGCTGCAATAAGTCATCTACGCACCCACATTAACAGCTATTTGTTAAGGGGATTTTTGCACTGTCCCGAGTTGCGTTATTAATCTAAAACAATAAAACATTTAGACGTGGGCTGTAATTAAAGTTTTGCGTATTTCACATTCATAATTATGCAGATTGTACTTGAATAATAAGTACTTCTACACACTGATATAATTACTAATGGGTGTATCGGAAAACTCTTGATCTAAAGATAGAGTGAGGAAAATCCCTGTCATGATCATGATGGCTTTTTTCCCATCAGGAGAGAGAATGAATGAATGAATGAATGAATCTTTATGAATGAATGAATCTTTATCTTTTCAAGGGTAACAGAATAAGCATGCGCATACTTTTTTTTCATCCGGCTCTTGTCCTGATTAGGGACTATCACTAAAACAAAGGTAAAAATCTTAAAAGAGAGAGAGAGAGAGAGTGTGTGTGTGTGTGTGTGTAGTGTGCGTGTGTGTGTGTGTGTTTAAAGAGAATTACTTGGTTTTATTCAATTAAATTCCACCCCATGATTTTTTAAAAATTATTTACAAATACACATTCAAGCAATCTTTTTATGTACCCATTGCAGTTTCGATGAGGCAATTTTTTTACCTCACTCCCTCCACTAGAATGTGTACAGCGTGAATTTTAGTTGCTTCCCCTCTGCGTAGAGGACACTAGTTTTGGAGAACATCTATTTTGAGGGCATCTTTGAGCTATATTTTTGGAAACATCTTTATGCTATTATGGGAGAGTGCATGAGAATTGTGTTAGACACAGGTTTCTGTTTGATGGGGGGCATGCTTTTTTGGGGGGGGATGGGGGTGGGGGGGGGGGGGGGTGTCAGTGTAACTTGGAGTCTCTGTCATACCCTGCTGGTACAGGTATGTGATTGGGGTCCAAACAACAAAGTCTCTCTCTCTCTCTCTCTCTCTCTCTCTCTCTCTCTCTCTCTCTCTCTGTGTGTGTTGTGTGTGTTGTTTGTTTGTCTGTTTTTCTTTTTTGCTTGTATGTTTTGGTCTAGATTTTTTCCCCGTTCCTTGGCTAGAGCTCCAAGGATCGACAATGATGAAATTTTGTGTATGCGACTGTTTTTACCCTCCATCAAGGTAAGCAGCATCCCATTCTGACTTCGGGATGGTGTCTAGAAACTACACCTGTGTGCATGCATGTGGTTTTATTTTATTTTATAATTTTATCATTGGTTTCTAGGGCTCTCCTCCTTCTCCTCTCGACACCCACCCACTCCCTAAGCTGAACTCTGGATTGAACATATAGTACGTACCCCTCAGTGAAGTCCACTGAGACAAAGGATGTCTGTGGTGAAGTCTCAAAGTTGGTTTGCAGGGAACGTGTCCACAACCCTGAACATAAAATAAGTCACCTCTGTGGTCGGTGGGGCTATACTTATCATAAACACTATGACAAGAAAAGCAAAGTGTTCTTTCTGGAACTGTCTTGGAACCTCTATTTTAATAATAATATAATAATATATGGAATTTATATAGCGCTGAATCTTGTAAAAAGCAAACAAATCGAAGCGCTTGCACTCAATCATTTACAGGCATGCAAGTCTCCTTAAACATAATGAGCAACAGATTTCAAATCCATGCGCGCGCACTACGCACGCACACGCACGCGCGCACACACACACACACACACACACACACACACACACACACACACACGGAACAACACTTAGAAGGTGAAAGATGCTGTTGAAAATTAGGGACAGATATGTGGGGGGAAAGTCTCAGGTAGGAAATAAGTGTGTTTTGAGGCTGGATTTGAAGGTATCAAGTGAAGGCTTTTGACGAAGTGAAAGAGGGAGGTCATTCCAGGTGGATGGACAAGAAACAGAGAAGGAGCGACGGCCAACAGTGGTTTGTTTGAATCTGGGTGTTCGAAAGCACAAAGTATCTGCGGCTGAACGAAGGGAACGGGATGGAGTGTACAGGTGAAGACAGTTACAGAGATAAGAGGGTGCAGATTTGTGGAGACATTTGAAACAGAGGGTATTGATTTTATACTCCAGTCTTTGTGAGACAGGTAACCAGTGAAGAGATCGCAGAAGAGGAGTGATGTGTTCAGATTTTTTCTTTCTTAGGACCAGTCGAGCTGCAGAGTTTTGTATGCGTTGAAGAGAGTGGATAGATGATGCTGGTAGGCCAGCCAAAAGAGAATTACAGTAGTCTAAACGTGAAAGAATGAGAGATGTGACAAGCTTGGAAGTTGCATCAGTGGACAGATACTTGCGAATCGCGCTTATGCGCCGTAATTGATAGTAGCAAGACTGGCAGGTCTGGGTGATGAATTTTTTCATAGAGAGTGTGTTGTCAAGAACTACTCCTAAGTACTTCACAGAGTTGGACAAAGGAACTGACGTATTGCCGAATTCTATTGAAGTTTTTGTGATAGAGGAAAGTTTATGTTGGGTCCCTATGAGCATGGCTTTGGTTTTATCGGCATTAAGTTGTAACTTGTTCTGAGTCATCCAGTTTTGAATGTCTTGAAGGCAGTAGGACATATTTGTCAGGAGGGAAGGCAAGTTTTCAACAGTATCGCTGCACTGAAGTTGAGTATCATCGGCATAGAAATGATGATCAATAGGGTGGTTGTTTATTATATGTGAGAGTGGAGCAGTGTAGAGAGTAAAGAGAACAGGGCCCAGGACTGATCCCTGCGGGACTCCACATTCCATTTTGACAGGTTTTGATTGAATTTTGTTTACAATAACTTTCTGGAACCGGTCTGTGAGGTATGAAGTAAACCAGGTGAGGGCTGTGCCATTAATACCAAACGTATTTTGGAGGCGAGAAAGAAGAATTGAGTGATCTATGGTATCAAAGGCTGCAGATAAGTCAAGAAGAGTGAGGAGGGAGATTTTTCCTGCATCAGAAGCAAGTAGAAGTGTATCTAAAGTATGGACTAGGGTGGTTTCGGTGCTGTGGTTGGGGCGATAGGCAGACTGAAAAGTGGGAAGAAGATCATTGGAATGAAGGTGACTGTTGAGCTGTTTGAGAACAACTTTTTCTAGTACTTTAGAGACAAAGGGTAAGTTTGAGACAGGCCTATAATTCTTCAGAATGTTGGGATCGAGGTCGTGCTTTTTCAGTAGAGGTGTGACTATTGCTGTTTTAAGAGCTGATGGAAAATTTCCTGACTGAAGAGATGAGTTTACTATTTTAGTGATAATAGGCACATTTTCTAAACACATGCATTTTTTCAACCTTTCAGACAGTGATCCTTCAAAAAGCAACAGCGCCACAGGGCTTTCATGAACCAAAATGTTTGTGAGGTCATCCCTCACAAAGTGAGTATGTGAAATATGACTGGACTATCAGAAGTTTATTTGTTATCCTGTCAAGGTATGCTCGTATTTTTGGTGACACTTGAAGAAATTCTGTGTAAAACAAATGTTTGTGGTTGGCTTAATTATATTTGAATGGGAGGATTAGTGAACAGATCATGTTAGAATGTTACATTTGATACACCACATGACCGACAAAATAGGCACAGAATGTCTATTGTGAAATGCATTTCGTTCGTACTTCATTTGTTACTTTGAAGCGTTCGTTATCCTTTTCTACGCTAAGCGTTCGTTATCTTTTTCTACCATTTTATTCTGTAAAATTGTAATTGTAAAGTAGGGATGGTAAATAAGTAGAATGGCAGGTGTCCTCCTGGTGGCCTGGTTTATATATTATACGCCTTTAGGAATAAAATAGTGAACGAAGTATGCCAGTTACTACGTCTGTTAACGGTTAATTGTATTCAACAATGAATGGGGATTAGTGTCTGTTCTAGTTCAACCTGAAGGAGATGTTACCATGCTAGCACATCCATGCGGGAACACTAATTAAATATTTTTATATCTGTTTTGATCGATTTTATTTTAATAAACTAAGATAAAACATGAGAAGACTATTATAAACAGCCCCAGATCAGAGAGAGAGAGAGAGAGAGAGAGAGAACTCGAACTCGAACTCGAAAGATTTATTCACAAAAGGCCATTGGCCCATACATGAAGGGGGGTTGCCAAACTGCTCAGTATTTTAGTGAGAACAATAAGTAACACACACACACACACACACACACAAACCCAAAGTGTTAATGTATACCCACAACTACCACAATAAAAAAAAGTTTTTAAAATATGATTTAAGAAACCAAGATATCTCTTATTCTAAAGGCTTTACACAAATATAAAAAGTAAGGCTGCGCACAATCTCAGGGTGACTAGATGCCATGAGTAGACAGAATCTAAATAAATTAGGCTGTCTACTATACTTTACCGGAATGTAATTCTGTCTTACATCTTCTAATACTGGACAGCACAGCACAAAATGAACTTCATCTTCCACTGTTTGCTTACATAATGGGCATAGCAACCTGAGAGAGAGAGAGAGAGAGAGAGAGAGAGAGAGAGAGAGAGAGAGAGAGAGAGAGAGAGAGTCAGACAGACAGACAGACAGACGATAAGAAGAGAGAGACAGACAGAGACAGAGAAAGTGAGACACACACACACACACACACACACACACACACACACACTCACACAGTCAATAAGAAAACAAACAAAAAAATCACACATTAAAAAACCAAAAAGAAGACAGACGACAGACAGACAGACAGAGACCAGAACAGAACAGAAAAGAACAGAGCTTTCTGTTTTGTTGTTGTTTTGTTTAACATCTCTAGATTACGATCTATTACACCATAGAAGAGTAAGGAATGTCCTGTTTTAGCATACATGTATACCTAACTGTATAACCCGGAACTGGGCGTTTGCCTTCAATGTTATGATAGCTAGGGAAGAAAACAAAGGGGCGACGAGGACACAACGATTTACTGGGGGAGGGAGGAGAGAGGTAAGGGGGGAAGGGGGGAGGGGGGCGGTGCAGGGAGGGGAGGGGGGAGGTGGGGGGGGGGGGGGGGGGGGGGGCGTGGTTCTGTCGAGGAAGGCGCGAGTGGGTTTTCGCCGGTATCAGTACAGGAAGAGGTGAGAAGTAGGGCGTTTAATAGACTATATTTTATTATATTATAGGGCGTTTGACACGTTGAGACAGGAAGACAAAAAATCCAAACCAATTGCCGGCCGGTCGACTTTGATTTGTTAATTTAAACATCGATGATGAAATTTTTTTTGCGAAATTGATTTTTTTTCTTATCTGGACAGTCTGAAACAGTGTGATGTAAAACTAAATAACTAAATAATAAATTAAAAAAAAAGGCATTCGAGTACACATCCCTCTCTGTCTCCGTCCGTCTGTCTGTTTGCCTCTCCTCTCTCTCTCTCTCTCTCTCTCCTCTTTCTCTCTCTGCGCGCGTGTGTGTGCGCGCGCGTGCGTGCCTATGTGTGTGTGTGTGTGCGTGCGTGCCTCTGTGTGTGTGTGTCTGTGTGTGTGTACGTGCGTGCGTGCCTTTGTGTGTGTGTGTGTGTGTGTGTGTGTGTGTGTGTGCCAGCGAACAAGTATGTGCAAGCTCCTGTAAGCGCTTGGGTATTTGAGGAAGGAACGAGGGATGGGGAAAGTGCGAGGTATTCCAGGAATTGCTTTATCATTTTATTGGAGCAAATTCAAACCAAACTGTTTATCAATTTTAAAACGCTGCATTTGGCTATACCATTGTTTATGTATGCATGGTTATTCTCAGCTGTAAAAGCACTGGAGGTAGCCTGTGGACCTGTTGATTTATTTTTACGGATATGGGGCCCACGCGCGTGCGCGCACGCACGCACGCACGCACGCACGCACACACACACACACACACACACACACACACACACACGATCCCTTCAAGTGGTGTTGCAAACAGAAAACATCTGACAAGAGTACTTTCAAGTTAATAAATTGTGTTTGAAAACATGCAGCAAGAAGAATGGTGCAAATTAACTACAGGAGAATACTTCAGATACCTACAACTGGACGTCCACATACCAGATAATATATCATTAAACCTGCTTCACACATATTGATCTGTTTAGTCTCTTGCTCACTTTTTGTTGTTACTTATTATTAAAAAAAAAAAAAAAAAAGGTAAACCTAGGTGGTCATAGGGGAGCTAGGCATCAGAGACCTCAACTTCTCCAGAGGCCAATATGTTGAGGGCGGTACCCATCTCCTCTCTCTCGCTGCTTTACCTTCCTTGATCCTAAAGAGGCAGGTACCCATTTACAGCTGGGTGAACTGGGGGACTGTATTGAAGCCAGGAGGGCAAACGGTCACCCATTCAGGTGGTAACCACGCTCGATGCTGCTTAACCTTAGCTGGGGGAAAGCGAGTGCTCTGACCACTGAGCTATCCCGTGCTCTAGTTACTTATTTACTTCTCATTACACGCTTTACAAGCCTGATGCCTGCTATCAATGTGACTTTCATAAACCATACAGAATACATAGCACGTTTTTATGATGTAACACCCACACACCCACACCCACACTCATACCCACACCCACACCACCGCCACCACCACCACCACCATACATGGAGAGAGGCCAGACCTTCTCTCAACTAGCCTACACACATAATTAATTATAGGCCTACCATTTTATCAGACAAAGTTAATAATGTAGTCTGTCATTAACTTTTTTTAGAGTAGCCGACGCTTTAAATGTGTACACTTGGGTTGCTTGCTATGGTGCTTTTTAATAGGACACAAAATCTAAAGAGAATGAAAATTTAAACCACAAAAGGATGAAATTGTTAAACCATTAAAGGATGAAACTTTAAACCTCAAAAGGATGAAACTGTAAACCACAAAAGGATGAAACTTTAAACCACAAAAAGACGAAAATTTAAACAAACAAAAAAAGGAAAACGAACATTTAAACCCCAAAAAGGGATGAAATTTTAACATAACAAAAGTCAACACAATGCTTTTTACATTCCATACCGTTATCTCTCCTGTGTGTTGTGTGTTGTTTTCTTTTTTTCCTTCTTTTCAAAGGTGAGGAAGTTCTTAGGATGTCATAATAAAGTGGTCACGACCAACTGTCTGTGATTATTTTGTTTTAAAAACCTGTTTTACTGTAGGGCCGTTAGCATCCATTGACGTCAGACCCACCATTGAACTGAGTGCAGGAAGGAAGGAAGGAAGTCCTGTTTGTTCCGCAACGTTCGGCCCCAAGATGTTTTCTTTTTCCTTTTATTTTTTTTTCCATTCATTCTCAACAACAACAAAAACTCTGATGATAGCAGATCACGTGGGGGGTTTTCGGTGGGTTTTTAATGATTTTTTTTTCCAAATGGTCTTGACGACTGAAAAAACACCAACATTGAATCATTTTCAGTGAGTTGTTTTTTTAACCTTAAAGACATAAGGGGTTTTTATGCATTTGTAGGTTGGGTGGGTTTTTTGTTGTTGGTATTTTCAAAAGGTTTTGTAGACTGAAAACAAAGCCTCAGAGTTCACTTTTAAACCTTTTTTTGTTTTTTCTTTTTTGAGAAGACTTCTTAGCTCTATAGTCAGTCTTGATATGGCTTCCACGAAAAAAGTGTATTATTAAGTAAACGAGTTAGGCAGTGTGTTGTGGAGGTAAGAGAAGAGAAAATTGTCGTGGTAATTGGGTATAGATTGCCCAGGAAAAAGAGGTGTACGTGAACTTAATATATATACAAATTTTGTATGTTCGTAGCAAATTTTTCTATTTATACACAGCTAGGAACCATTACTGCTATTATACTATTGCTTTTGATGTAGTTAAATCCCTGACCGTTTCCCTGTGAATCAGTTGGTTTGTAGGAAGCAAACAGGAAAGCAGAGAGGTGTTAACAGAGGTATTTCAGGTACAAAGCAAAATTCTCTGTCTGTCTGTCTGTCTGTCTGTCTGACTATCTGTCTGTCTGTCTGTCTCTCTCTCTCTCAGCAGCAGCAGGAGTACATTTTCCCCGTAAAAAAACCCAAACCATCCACTATGCCAGTGAGGAAAAAAAGGCAGGAGAATAGAACAGGAAGGCAAATTAAAACAAAACAAAACAGGAAGGAGGTGACAGGAAGAAGAGGAACAAGGCAGAAACAAAGAGAATGACAGAAAAGAGGAAATTTCTTGAACAGATTTTCCAGAATGTGGAGATGCTATTATACTGACAGCCCCCTCTCTCTGCCCCCCCCCCCCCCCCCCCCCCCCCCCACCCCACAGGGAAAAATCTACAAACTAAACTAGGCACTGTCGTCTGTAGGGGCAATCTAGTAACGTAAGCAATATCTTGTGCATCATGCAAGTGAACTGGGGCTCCTCACCTCACCCATCTCCTAGTCTTGTTGGGGCTCCACTGCAGATTTTGCAACCAGCTTCCTCCACTCCTCGTGGTTCTCAGCTTTCCATAGTATGTCGTTCCACACGAAGCAAAAAGTCCAGGTCAGAAGTGTGCGGTGGTTTGATCCCCGTTTGGGCCCGAAACTTTTCCCCCATCCATTAGACCATGAGTGGTGGTCTGGGTGCTAGTGTTGCGGATGAGACGATAAACTGACGTCCCTTATGTTACACATCATTATTTAGAGCACGTAAAGAACCCTCCAAAACATACGGCATGGAAATCAGTGCAGAGAAGACCAAACTGATGACTAATAACACCAACGGCATTAGCACTGATATCAGGGTTAATGACCAGAAGCTGGAAACAGTTCAAAGCTTCAAGTACCTGGGAGCCATTGTATCAGACCAGGGATCCAAGCCAGAAGTAGTATGCAGGACTGCACAGACAATAACAGCTTTGTCAAAACTAAACACCATCTGGAGAGATAAAAATATCTCACTTATCTCCAAGATCAGACTAATGCGCTCCCTTGTCATATCCATATTTCTGTATGCCTGTGAATCATGGACCCTGACTGCAGATTTGGAGAGAAGAGTACAGGCGGTGGAGATGAGATGCTTTCGGAGACTCCTTGGCATCTCCTACAAAGACCACATAAGCAATGAAAGCGTGCATAACAGAATCCAGCAAACCATTGGACCCTATGAGAACCTCTAACGATCGTGAAAAAACGTAAACTTAAATGGTATGGGCATGTCACAAGATCCAAAGGACTTGCAAAGACAGTTTTACAAGGCACTGTCCAGGGAGGAAGAAGAAGAGGCAGACCAAGGAAGAGCTGGGAGGATAACATCAGCGAATGGACAGGCCTAGAACTCAACAAAACCCTGAGAAAGGCAGAACAGAGAGAGGAATGGAGGGAACTGGTTGTTGAGTCTTTGAGGGTGCCCCCACGGTCGTCAGACTACGGGACAGATAGATAGATAGGAAAGAACCCTCAGCAACAAGGAACAACAAATTAAGTCACTCTGACAGGGAAACAAGTACAGTTCCAGACAGGAAAAGAAATAAATAATGGGTGGTGCTGCTCTTGTGGCGACGAGCTCTCCCCGGGGAGGGCAGCCCTAATTTCAAGCAGAGAAATCTTTCGTGACTTAAAGTGGTATACTATATTATATTATATTATATTATATTATATTATACTATATTATATTATATCATATTATACTATACTATACTATACTATACTATACTATATTGTACTGCACTGTACTGTACGTACTATACTATACTATACTATACTATACTATACTATACTATACTATACTATACTATACTACAAGGCCAGTACACTTCTCTGATGTCTTCCCATCATTTTCTCGAAAACGATGGGAACTGGTACTGCTTGAACCCCAATAATTTATTCCACCTTAATTCTTTGAGATGTCGTAGGCACCATGCCCTAAAGTTTTCCTCAGGCAGTGTGTTACATACAACATGTTCAACCTTGTAAAGCCCACCCATCCTTCTCCAGGTGGCAGGGTACAGGATGCATGCTGGGTATTGTTAGTGTCAGTCATACATACGACCAGCTTTAGCATCTTCTTCGAAAGACGAACGGATGGCCTACAGACAAGTGGCTATGCACGAAATATTGTGCAAGCGTTTGGTGACGGGACCAAGGTGTATAACCTCAACCGATCACCTTTCAGAGGGATGGAGGCAATACCTGTGTCAAAGGTAAAAGATACAGGTGTCCCATAACCTATGAGGGCGTTAAGGGGCGAGGTATCAGAGACCTCAACTTCTCTAGGGGGCCAGCATATTGAGGGCGGCCCCTCGCTGCTTTTACCTTCCCTGTTCCTAAAGAAGGCAGGTACCCGTTTACAGATGGGTGAACTTGGGGGGGGGGGGGGGGGGGCGGAGGGGGGGGGGGGGGCGTTACTGTACTGAAGCCAAGGCGCGCAAACGGTCACCCATCCAAGAGGTAACCACTCTCGATGCTGCTTGACAGTGGCTGGGGGAAAGCGAGTGCTCTGACCGATGAACCATCCCGTCCCCTACCATCCCGTCTCCATGCCAGTGTCAGGCCTAACTCCGGGTAAAAACAGCTTCGAATGAACACCATAGCGGAGCTCCGATGAACCGACCGACGTCCACGGTTATCTGTCACTAGATCCCAGGAACAAGGCTCTAACCACTAAAGCCACACCAGTCCCAATGTTCCTATATTGGTTAGAGTGTCGTTCTCCTGTTCTAAATGGCGGGATAGCCTGGTGGTTAGAGTGATGCCCATTGAGCTCGTGATCTGCTGACCAGGTTTGAATCTCGTCCAAGAGGATTTTTCCTTTGGAGTTAACATCAGTGCCGACTCCATTCCCCCGAAAAGTCCTTCGGATGAGACTATTTAAGCCGAGATCTCGTGTGAGAACGCACGTTAAACTCTGTGCCGCTTTTCGGAAAAGTAGGCCACTGTGTGCCGGTGGGAACGGATCACTAAATTTGCAAAACTGCCTACACACAGACTGGGTGTAGAAAAAACACCTTACGAGTGCTTATTCCATTATCCTCGAAATGAAAGGAATAAAATAGATATTAACAAAAAATAACTGATTCAAAATTTCAACAGCAGTGCAGGGTCTTTGTTTGGCGGGTAGGAATGATGGTGGTATGCGCTGAGGATTGCCAGCTAGTCCTAGAAATGGGAGGGAAGACAGGAAGGCTGCGTGACTGTGCTATTGTTCCGCTGGTCAGTGGAAAGAGCTGACTGCTGAGGCTAGCAACTCCGACATGTCCCCGGATTGTGAAACGAGGAATAGACAGATAAATAGGTAGATAGATAGATAGGTAGATAAATAGATAGATAGATAGATAGATAGATAGAGGGATAGGTAGGTAGATAGAGGGATAGGTAGATAGATAGATGGATAGGTAGGTAAGTAGGTAGGTAGATAGGTAGGTAGGTAGGTAAGTAGGTAGGTAGATAGATGGATAGATAGATAAGTAGATAGGTAGATAGGTAGGTAGGTAGGTAGGTAGGTAGATGGATGGATGGATGGAGGGATGGATAGATAGGCAGGTTACTAGATAGATAGATAGATAGATAGATAGATAGATAGATAGATAGATAGATAGATAGAT
>CM054134.1:95925663-95968163 GCA_028751875.1 Rapana venosa
CTATCCTTGGACGTGCGCTTGTATTATGGCATATATACCTACACACAAAAGACGTATGTAGTGTGTGTGTGTGTGTGCGTGTGTGTGTGCGCGTGCGTGTGTGTGTAAGCCCACACGCGCGCATGTATTTAAAAACAAATAAAATACCCACCCCATTGACAGTGATCCTGTTCCTTTTTGCCTCTCCAAGATAGAAGTGTGTATATCATATTCGCCCATTTGTGTTTTCGGCCTTTCAACCGGATCAGTGGTTTTATTTTTGGTTTGGGTTTTAAATGCGTGTTGCGCAGATTTTCAGTCGTCCAAAGAGCCTAAGATGTAGATATATGGCCCACTCTGACTGCTTCAGATTTTGGGGTCCTTTTCTTCTTAGAGAAAAGTTGTTGTGTCAATTAATGAACTGAGGAAAGAACAAGGTTTGTTGCTGTTAAATCAAGGCGAAAATGATCGTTCGTCCCGAATGATTCTGGCTGTAGTCGTTTGATTTTTTTTTAACGGCCCAGATTCAGTTCAGAATTTGAAAAAAATTATGTTAGTGTAGATGAAATCTTGGCAGTGGTCATCTTGGTCTTCGGTCAAGCCACATGAAGATCTGTGAGTTAGTGGATCTCCCTAGGATTAACTGGCGGAGGACAGCGAAAATCTTCCACCTGATTTGAATCCTACCTCTTCCTGTATCACCGGAAAAGATTTGATTCAAAGTTTGTGGTATCTCTTTTGACTTATTACTTTTTTACACAATGTTTTTGTTTCCCAGATCATATTCTCTGTTTTAATCAAACCGACTCCTTGGTTTGTAACCAATTACATCTCTTTGCTAAAAACAAAAACAAAATCTCGTTTTTTCTGAAGAGCAAAAACACTTTGACCTTGTATAGAAATCAATAAAGGAAATCAAACAAAAGACCTCATTTCTGAATTTATTCACAGAGTCTTTTTATTTTAAAGGAATACACATTTTTACATGACATTAATTTATTTTGCAAAGTCTGTGGTCCATCCCAAATGATAATTTAGATACTTTGTTGACTATTTGTTATTGTTTGATAAAGCATTGAATTGTGTGTTTTTTATTTTTTTGTAAACATTTTGAAAACGAGAGGGTAGAGATTTCCCCATTAAGTTTGTTCAATGAGCAGAAATATGACTAAGAAGACACAAGGCTTGCCCCGAAAGATGTTCATATACATGGCAAAAGAGTTTTGTAATATCCTATAACAGGATTTTTTTTATCAACTACAAAATAATAAATACACCGATAATTGATCCTATGTTTCTCTTATCTGATGTACTTCCGCACAAAATATTTTAACTGATAAATTATCCATGCACAAGGAAAAACAGATGTTGGTCAATCTCTGAACTACCTTCTGTCCTAAAAATGAAATAAAACGAAACAAAGCAAAGCAAAGCTGGTACTAAAAAAAGGCTGAAGCGTAGTTTACTTCCATTATTTTTCCTATCAATATAGGAAGGAAAACAACTAAGAAATAAGAAATTTTTAGTTTTTTTCTTTAGAAATAAGACAATCTATACCTTAAACAGGCTGATTGGTTTGTGTATGGTGTTTCTGCTGTGTTTGTTTAACTGCTGTTTGATTGCTTGTTTGTTGTGGACCGGTGGTCTAGAGGTAACGCGTCTGTCTAGAAAGCGAAAAAGTCCGGTTCGGAAGTGTGCGGTGGTTTGAATCCCGTTTAGACCCTAAACTTTTTCCCCATCCATTAGTTCATGAATGGTGGTCTGGGCGCTAGTCTTTCGGATGAGACGATAAACCGAGCTCCCGTGTGTTACACATAATTATTTAGCGCACGTAAAAGAGCCCACGGCAACAAGAGAGTTGTCCCTGGCAAAATTCTGTGGAAAAAAAGCCACTGATAGGGAAACAAATACAGTTGCAGACAGGTAAAAGAAAAAAAAGAGAGTGGCGCTGCTCTTGTGGCGACGCGCTTTCCCCGGGAAGAGCAGCCCGAATTTCACACAGAGAAATCTGTCGTGACTTAAAGTGGTATATTTAAATAAATAAATAAATAAATAAATACCCGTTTTTGTTTACATGCTGGTGATGTTGTTGTTTTACATTGGTGTAATTGTATAGCTGGGGGGGGGGGGGGGGGTTGTCTTTGGGGGAGGGGGGAGGGGGATATGGTGTACATTGGTGCTGAGGACACACAACAACTATAACACCCTTGCATCTGAAAAAATGTTTAAATTCAACAACAAAAACCCGAACACACTCATCATCATTAACCATTACACCCAGCGGTGTGTAGGGCAGCAACAAAGCGCTTCCACTCCTGCCTATCCTGGGCCAACCTAGTCACTGATCCCCAAGAGTGCTGCATGGCCTTCATCTCACTTTCTACAGTCCTCCTCCACGTTGCTTTTGGTCTTCCTTTCTTTCTCCTTCCTTCTGGGGTCCAGTGCAATGCTGTTCTTGTGATTGACTGTGGGTCTCTTCGGAGACACACTGCATAGCGCAAAACACCCCGAAAGAGGAGGATATTCTTTTTTTTATTTTAAAAATTTTTTTCCTTACCCTGTTGAAAGTGTCCTGTGTGTACGGGGTGTTTTCTCCTGAAGAAAGGGTATCATCCCCATCCCGTCTTCCTTTCCTAAACCCAACAGATTCTTGTAGTAGTTTGTTCCCCCTTGTTTTTGTTGTTGTTTTTTTTAGGTTGTTTTTCTCCCTCTTTCAGTCTTTTCTCCTCGCTTAATACACAAAGGCAATTAAAATGTCACAGGGTGAATTTGAATAAATCACAAGCGTGCCTAGGCCTAATGAGCGCCGAATACTTTATTCATTCACGGGAGTATATAACAACAACAACAACAACAACAACAACGCAAAAGTTATTAAGTGCAAAAAGCATAAACAATAAAGCAGGTATGTCCACTGAGTGCACAACTGTTTGACAATCAGAGAACAACGCAGATCAACTAGCAAAAAAAAAAAATTAGATCCTTTTCGCTCACAATGGGTAACAAGTACACTATATTTACACTCCATCCATCCCCGAAGTCGATATGCGGTTACCTAAATAGGGGGTGGGGGGAAGGGGGGAGGAGGAACGGTCGCATACGCAAAAATCTCACCATTATTGGTGAAAACCTCGAAAACTCTAACCCAAGAAGATATAAGAAAAGAAAAAAATATATATTCACACTCCACCAAACCTTTCCCCCACCCCCAACCTCCCACCCCCCAAACCTCCCACCCAACTCACCCACCCACCCTTCTGACAAGAATCACCGAGCTGACTCCTCCTGAGAAGTAGGGTCTTTGTCAGAAGGCGGCATCACCCAAGTCCTACCCCCACCACCACCCCACCTCCTCCCCCCACCTCCTCCCCCCCCCCATGCCCCCCCCCCCCCCCCCCCCTACCCTTCCGCCCCACCCCACGTACAAACGCCCATCACTACAGGCTTTGCCACAGACACCCCATTTAGGGAGCTGGGAAAAGCACGCATGACAACACACAGCAATTCAGCCACTGCTCCGTCACAACGTGACCAATCGGCTCAACTGGTCCTAAGTGCAATCAGAGGTTCTTCATCCACAAAAGAACGATCAAGGGTGCTCCGCTCCCTCCCTCCTTCTACTAAGGATCTACCCCCCCCCCCTCCCCTCCTCCTCCCCCCCTACCCCCATCCTACCACAGAAAGCAGTTTCTTTTAGTGGTGAGTAACATTTTTTTTTTAAAGTGGGCAGTCATACAGAAATCTTTTGGAAGAGTGTTTGGGAGGGGGGTGGGTGGGGTAGGGGTGGGGAGTAGATAGAGGTGGAACTGACACTTTAGGACAGATTCATCTTTTCGAGTGTTATTTTTTTTAATGATTGAAGAGTGATGATCAAAATGTCTGTTTGACAATTATTTATAGTGAAGGTAAAGGTGTCCCATAACCTATTAAGGTCGTAGGGGAGCGAGGCGTCAGAGACCTCACTTCTCTAGGGCCAGCATATTGAGGGCGGCGCCCATCTCCCCTCCCTCGTGCTTTACCTTCCCTGACCCTAAAGAGGCAGGTACCCATTTACAGCTGGGTGAACTGGGGGACTGTACTGAAGCCAAGGCGCGGTCACCCATCAACCTGGTAACCACGATCGGTGCTGCTTAACCTTAGCTGGGGAAATGCGAGTGCTCTGACCACTGAACTATTTTATTATAACGTCAGACTCAGTCATGGCTCTCAGTGAAATACATAGCTATCTCTTTGCAACTTGACTCTAGGATGTCAAGTTTAAAATGATAAGTGTATCTATATATATATATATATATATATATATATATATATATATATATATATATATATATATATATATATATATATATCGATCTTGGACAAAAATCATTTCTATGATGGGAATGAAGTTGTAACTGGTTATCTGCACTTGTTTTTCCTCACTATATTTTCTCAATTATATAAATATATATATATATATATATTATATATATATATATATATATATTATATAATATATATGAACGGTGCTTTAAAAAACACACACACGAGGATGTCTGCAGGACTGCAGCTTGCCTGTGTGTGTGTGTGTGTAAGTGTGTGTGTGTAGGCTGCCCAGGTAGCTGGGTTAGCACTGGCTGGTTGATGCTGCTTTGTGTGGACTGGCCACTTGTTGTGTGAGCTCTTTCACCTCCAGCTCGCTCCCCAACAAAGGGCCAGACGCTCTCATCGCCCTCCCAGCCAATTCCGCTGTCGGGACCCTGCGGGCACTTAACACTTGATCAGCCTTGGCCACCTTTACTCCACGTGGGCCTACTGCTGGTCTGGCCTGGCCTGGCCTGGCCTGGCCTATAGCTTGGCCTGTCCCTGGCTTATAGATAGGCCTACCTACCTGTGCTTTGACGCCAGCTCTCTGGCTGGCGGTGTAGTGTGTGTTTAGCAGTTTGGCGGCCACCCTCTTTAGAAAAGACTTTTCTCTCTCTCTTTTCTTTCTTTCTTTCTTTCTTTTCTCTCCTCCTTCTAAGTTTACCTGCTCCCACCTTAGGCGGGCAAAGTGGACTTGATCAATCAGTCATCATGATCGGTGCCAGTAGTACAGGGGGGTATAATGGTCACTGATACTACACTGCCTTCCACCCTCCTACACCCTCATATCCTCATTAATTGTCGGTTTTGTGGAGATGGAGGAGGAGGAGGGGGAGGGGGAGGAGGATAGAGGGGGAGGGGGTGAGGGTGAGAGTTAGACTAGATGCGGGGGCAGAGAGAGAGAGAGAGTGAGAGAGAGGCAGACAGAAAGACAGACAGAGACAGAGACAGAGACAGACAGATATTGGTAAACGCTGAGACAGAGGGAAGGATAGAGGAGAGGGAGGATAAAAGTTAGATGGGGGGGGGGGGGGGAGGAAGAGAGAGAGAGAGAGAGAGAGAGAGAGAGAGAGAGAGAGAGAGAGAGAGAGAGAGAGAGAGAGAAAGAGACAGACAGACAGACAGACAGACAGACAGACAGAGACAGAGACAGAGAGAGATGCGGTATTTAGTAGCAGCAAACTCCTACATATCGTGACCACGTTCAGTATATAAACAAATGCACACAGAGTTACATACTAATGCAAGCGCCACTACCTCCCTTCTAACTGGTGCTTCTGATGTTCACAGTGACCACTCTGATGCTCACAAAGGAAGGATGGCGGGCGGAGAAGTTCTAAGCGAGGCAAAAATGGTTCTGAGTGTGTGGCCTTTCTTTCCCGAACTTGCTTGACCCCAAACTGAACGTGTTAGTTTGAGGGACTGACTGGTCTGTGGTTGACAAACATGACTATGCTCCCTATTGCAAGAAGTGTTTTATGATAGAGTGCAACAAGCGTTATTATAAATCAAGTCATACCAACTCTGGGAGTAACGGCCCCCACCCCCACCCCTACCCCTATACACCCCTCCCCCGCCCCCCACATTAATTAGCTGAAGATTCAACGTCTCTCTATATGCTATCACCATGAATGATTTTTTTTCTTCTGTTCATTTTTGTTTCGTGGGAAGATGGGTGGAATGTTCTTTCGGTTAATAATATCAAGGACAGGCAAAATTTTATGATTGTTTGTTTCCAAAGATTCAGTCGTTACCCCTCTCCCCCCCCCCTCCGCCAAACCGACGAAAAAAACTCCCCAAACCACCACCACCACCAACACACACACACACACACACACACACACACACACACACACACACACACACACACACACACACACACACTCACACACACACACACACACACAACACACACACACACACACACACACAATGTCAGATTAAATTAAGCCAGTGGAAAGCAAGCAACGTGTCTCCATCCATCCATCCATCCTTCCATCCATCCATCCATCCATCCATCCTTCCATCCAGTCAACGTCTCTTATCTTTTTCATAATCACTGCATCTTCTTCCGGTCCGTCTGACAGTTCTTAATGAACGTAAACAAACCAACAAACCAACAAACAATATCCAAACAGATGCTAAATCATTTAAAAGCGGCCCTGAAAATAATGTGAAGAGAATAAACAATGCCCTGCATACCCCACCCCACACGCGTCTGTAACTCCCATCAATTTCCCTGTTTGTGACATGTTATTGTAAGCCCGGCCTTCATTTCCCCCCACCAGACTACCCCCCACCCCCATCCCCGTGTGTGTATGTGTGTGTGTGTGCGTGTGTGTGTGTGTGTGTGTGTGTGTGTGTCTCTCTCTCTCTCTCTCTCTCTCATTCTTGGCTGGTCTTTTCAATTATATATATTTAGACGCTGTGGTATTCACTCATATAAAATAGGTTCACGAGCCCATAAAAACCCCCCTGAGAACCAGAACACAGCGATGTAGAAGCCCTCCTGAAAGAGAGCCTGATGTAAGACTTACCTGAACGAAACTAACGACTTTCTCTGCTAGGCCGGGGCCGGGCCCCTGAGAGAGAACTGTGAAGGATGATTGGAAGTTTTGCGAAGGGCCTAATCCCACCTTAAGCCCTGTATTGACCGGCCATTGTCGGGTGGAGGGCAGTAGCCACGGCCTCGGGGGCCGGCCCAGTGTCCAAAGCAGCGGGGAAGGGAGGAGCATCCCCCCGATCCTCCGCCAACGAGTGGCCGACCGACGCCCCCACTCCCTTTTTCTGGGTGGGGGGAGATCCTCCTCCCCTCTTACCCCCCCTCTTACCCCCCCCCCCTCTCTCTCTCTCTCTCTCTCTCTCCTCCTCCTCCTCCTCCACCCTCGTTTTCTTTGGGGGCCAAAATGCGAGGCTTAAAACGTGGCCACTGCGACTCTCTTACCCCGCGGTAACTGGGTATGGCAGGGAGAGAGAGGGAAGGAGGGAGGGAGGAAGGGAGGAAGGAAGTGGGTGGAGAAGGTTGGGGGGGAGGGGGAGTGAGGAAGGGGGAGAGCTGTGTGTGTGTGTGTGTGTGCGTGTGTTGTGTGTGTGTGTGTGTGGTGTGTGTGTGTGTGTGTGTGTGTGTGTGTGTGCGTCTGTGTGTGTGTGTGCGTGTGCGTGTGTGTGTTAGTTATAGTAAGAGTTTTTACAGGAAGACTGCAACAGAGGCTCGCAGTGCTATCCGACCCTTACGAATTGACAGGCAGCTGAGAAGGGAGGCGACACCTGCACACTGTCTGTGTTGACACTCGGTTCCCCCCGACACTACTTCTCCTACATCTCTGGAACATGCCGACTGATCACCTCGTTCCGCAGCGATCACATGTTTAGAAAAGAAAAGAAAAGAAAAAGAGAAAGAACATCGGTTTTGGTCTGTGCGAACGTTGACAAGAAAGGCGTCAACACTTAACTCCATATAACAAAACAGCCTTGTTTCTTTGCCCGGAAGCGTAGTGAGGATATGTATGTATGTATGTATGTATGAATATATATAATAAACTATAATGTGTGATGAGGTCGTCAGTGTTGTGTGGTGAAGCGTGCCTACAGCCATCTCTCTCTGCCGGTCAATAGCGCGTGACCAGATCCACTTACCTACCGGCTGTCTAGCTGCTGCCTAATCTACCTGCCAGTCAGTATCTTCTCCCAGAGCTCCGTTCTGTCCCCACTACTGCAGGATTCCCTCGTCAGAGCCCTCCAAACACGGTGGTGATGTCTGTGGTGTCTGTGGTGTCTAGGGTGTCCCTACCTACCTACCTACCTACCGACTTCAGATAGCCAGCCATAGAGCCTGTTGGAAATAAGTAGTCAGTCATACGTTGATAGTGTAGGCTATATTTATGGAAGAGGGGAAGCTGGAATAGTAGGCTCTTAACAGTTTTTGATGATCAACTTGTAAAATTGTTGGCCAATTTGTAGTGATAGTTCTAACTTCAACCGATTCGTCACAAAAGGACAACGACGACCACCACTACCACCAACAACAAAAAGAAACAAAAACAAAACAGAAAAGCCCTGGAGAGAAAGTAATAAATCCACTGACAGCTCCAAACAAACAAACAAAACAAAAAAATCCACAACCCAGAGTGTGAGGACCAGGCTTTGGGGGATGGGAGAGTGTGGTGGGAGTATGACTGACCAGAGGTGATGTCGCACGGGGAGGTCACAGGCTACTGCACGCTAAGTCGTCACCATGCCCACACTTCTGGCTCCAGCTCCAGCTCCAGCAGCAGCAGACCCGCAGGAAGAAGACCACTGTCCTCCTCCTCCTCCTCCTCCTGCTCCTCCTCTTCCACCTCCTCCTTCCAGACCATGCGTCAGTGGCAGTGGCGGGCGCTGCACTGGCTGGGGTGGGTGGCCCTGGTGTGGGCACTGTCCGGCACCAGCGGAGCCGTCACTCTGCCCGTGGCCATGCCCCCCTCTCACCCCAAGTTCTTCCTGACGGTGGCCGGCCAGGACAACGACTCCCGCAGCGGCGACAGCTCGGGGGCCGCCCTCAGCCCCAGCCGAGTGCCCGTGCAGGTGCAGGGCAAGGAGGTGAAGGAGGACGAGGTCATGTACCACTTCTACAAGAACGGACGCCTGGGTTCCAGCTCCTACCGCAAGGCTTCTACCGTCTTCATGGTGCGCCTCTTCAACGACCTCATCCGAGGTCTGGCTCCCGTGCCTTCTTCTCGAAGGGCGTCCTTGGGACGTCGGACTAACAGTTCTGAGGAGGAGGAGGAGGAGGACCAGCCGGTGACTGACACCATTCGAAGTTTCTCTGCTAAAGGTACGGGTTTCTTTTCAGTTTCAGTTTTGTTTGAAAAACGTGATGACCTGTGGCAGTTGTATAACAGACTAATGTATGTAATAGTAAGATCTAAATGAAAATGTTAAGTGTTACACAAAACGTAGACAAAAACACCACTTCACAAGAAACTATTGCTGTTTTCAAGCCATTTGTTATGCTGCAATTATGAAGCAGTCACTGGTAATGCACTGCTAACTTGAACTACTCCGCAGTGACTGACAATGCACTGCTAACTTGAACCTCTCCTTCATAATTCCAATCACATATCAAACTGACAGACAACGTTTACATTATTGCTTATTATCACCAGAGTAAACTCGTGAACATTTGTCCATCTTATCTCCTTTTGGGGGCAATTCATCCCCAAAACAGAACTATTGTCATGTCATTTTGTCAACGTATGTATGGTACAAATAATATTGTACTCATGACAACCTTCTTGACTAGAACTGCCGTGTTCATGCTGGGTGGCTGCCTCATGTTTTCAATTTTCGGTTCAGCAAATACAATTTCTCTCACGATTTTCTAGTCAGTCCCCACGATCTGTTGTTTTTTGAGGGCGTTTTCTTTTTTAGTCTAAGCACTCAGTGCCACACCTAGGATCTCCCTCTTTCCAAAAAGTAATAACACCCAACACCCATTTACAAATAAATTACCAAAGATTGAAATGAAGAGTCAAATCACCTCTGCTTTAGCTCGGTAAATCAAAGTTAGTTGTTTTATGTTGGGGTTTGGTTGTTGTTCTTGTTGCTTTTGTTGCGCCACATAATTATACTGAACGTGTTTGCCCATCCATAAATTATCATAGAATCTTTTTATTTTTAAATAATTAAAAAATTCGTTTTTCGTTATAACATTTGCGTCGGTTACAGAAATACCAGTGGAACAGTATTTGAAACGAACTGTAATGTACTGAAAATCTATTTCTACGATACACCAATTGTAAGCGATTGTTTTCTGCTGTTTTTGTTGTTTTTTGTGTGTTTTTGCTTTTTGTTCGTTTGTTGTTGTTTTGTTTTGGGTTGGTTGGATTTTTGGGTTGGTTTTTGTTTGTTTGTTTGGTGTGTTTTGTTGTTGTTGTTTTTTTGGTGGTTTTTTTTGGGGGGGGGGGGTGGGGGGGGGGGGGGTAGGTTTGGAATGGTAATTCTGAAATACAGATTTTCACAGACAATGTTTACAGAAAAACAACAACACCCAGATCTTCTTTGCCTAGCAACTAAAATCCTATGACAGCGTGTGTCAGGGAGAAAGCGACATGTATCTAAGGCTGGAGTAGCAAAAATTAATTGTTATTCCATTTTTGATATTCTTGCGCGTTTTAAGATGTTGCGCATTGGTGGTAACTATTTAGAAGAAATGCTGTTGTTTTTTTCTTCATTGTGAGTCTGTCTAGTGATTTTCTCTACTGATAACAGGTTCAGACTACAGAAAAGCAAAAGCAGAAGCCTCTGTTGAAAAATCGTGTACATTAAATCGAAATCAGTTTTAGAGATCATGTTACTTGTGGACCCAGTGAACAGCTTATGCTAGCTTTTCCTGCGGGTTTTTTTCTTCTTTTTTTTCTTCTAAAGTTTCACCTTCCCCTTCCTTCATTGTTTTCTCCTTCATGTTTACGCTACAGTCGAGTCCTGTGTGTTAACAAAAGTTGTGTGTGTGTGACTCTGTGTGTGTGACAGTGTGTGTGTGTGTGACTGTGTGTCTGTGCCTGTGTGTCTGTGTGTTTTAAACTGTGCATTAATAATGATTTGTGCGAATAATTTTATTAGCATTTCGCAATCTTTTCCACCCCCACTCCTCTTTCTCTGTCTCTTTGTATGTATGTGTAACACGCGCGCACTCGTGTGTGTGTGCGTGTGTGTGTGTGTGTGTGTGTGTGTGTATGTATGTGTGTGTGTGTAGGTGTGTGTGTGTGCTTGTGTGTGTGTGCGTGCGTGCATTGTGTGTGTATGTGTGTGTGTGTATGTGTGTGTGAGTGAGCGAGAGAGAGAGAGAGAGAGAGAGAGAGAGAGAGAGAGAGAGATAGAGAGAGAGAGATAGATAGATAGAGAGAGAGAGAGAGAGAGAGAGAGAGAGAGAGAGAGAGAGAGAGAGAAGAGAGAGAGAGAGGAGAACGTGTGTGCGTCAGTACTTGTGTGCACGAGTCCGTGTTACTCTCTGTGTATGTGTGTGTGTGTGTGTGTGTGTGTGTGTGTGTGTGTGTGTGTGTGTGTGTGTGTGTGTGTGTTTGTGTGTGTGATGGGGAGGGGTGGGGAGGAGGGGGAGGCTCACACAGAAAGTACTTGCACACAGACATAGAAATACTTCAGGTAGAAAATAGAGGGATGGGGTAGACGGGGGATGGGGGTAACAAAAAAATATGACGGAGGAGGAGGAAGGTGTCAAAAAACGATTGAAGACGCTGGGACAGGTGGACACAGCAACATTTCTTCTGGGGTGGGGGGTGGGGTGGGGGTGGGGAGAGGGTTGACGTGACATATTCCCTCAGAATACTGCCAGTTTTACGACCTGACTTCAACAAGGTTGCACAAAAAAAAAAAAAAAATAAAGAACATATTTTTGTGTATCCTAGTACTACTACATGACAAAGGCAACTTAGGAGAAGAACGTTATGTGCGCATGAAAGGGGAAAAGAAAATGTTGTTTATGTAATACTACGATGACAAAGAAAACTTAGTAGAAAAACGTTGTGTGCGCATGAATGGGAAAAGAAAATGTTGTGTGTTGTGATAATACTACAAAGACAAAGGAAACTTAGTTGGCTGGCTAGAAGAACTTTGTGCACATGAAAGGGAAAAGAAAATGTTGTGTATGTAATACTACGATGACAAAGAAAACTTAGTAGAAAAAACGTTGTGCGCATGAAAGAAAATGTTGCTGTGTGTTGTGGTAGTACTACAATGACAAAGGAAAATTAGCGGAAAAACTTCGTGCATATGAAAAGGAAAAAGAAAATGTTGTGTGTCGTACTACGACAATGACAAAGGAAACAGTAGAAAAATGTTATGCGCATGAAAGGGAAAAAGAAAATGTTGTTGTGTGTGGTAGTACTACAATGACAAAGAAAAATTAGCAGAAAAACTTCGTGCATATGAAAAGGAAAAAGAAAATGTTGCTGTGTGTGATACTACTACTACTACTACAATGGCAAAGGCAACCTTAGTTGGCTAGCGAGAAGAACTGTATACACGTGCACATGAAAGGGAAGATATCAGAGAGAAAAGGAAGGCGAGGTTATCTCCCGGTGTACAACCTCTCAGGATGGTTTGGGGGACCTGTGAGGGGGGCCAGGCTGATGCCGGATTAGCCTGGTAAGGAGGCATTGCAACGTGTCCAGGTACAGTGGGGGATTTGGTAACGACGAAGCTGCTGATTTTACACACACATACACAGACAGACACACACACAGACAGACACACACAGACAGACACACACAGATAGACACACACACACACACACACACACACACACACACACACACACACATAGACACACAGACATACACACACACACACATAGACAGACAGAAAGACACACACACAGACAGACTGACAGACAGACACATAGACACACACACACACACAGACACACACACAGACAGACACACAGACACACACACAGACACATAGACACACACAGACACACAGACACACACACATACACACACACACATAAGCGCACACGCACAAGCAAGCGCAAACACGCACGTACGCACACACACATACACCCACAACACACACCCACACCTCTGTCTTGCCTATCTATCTGTCTGTCTGTCTCTCTCTCTCTCTCTCTCTCTCTCTCTCTCTCTCTCTCTCTCTCTCTCTCTCTCTCTCTGTCACTGTCTGTCTGTCTCTCTCTCTCTCTCCCTCTCTCTCTCTGTCACTGTCTGTCTGTCTGTCTGTCTGTCTGTCTGTCTGTCTCTCTCTCTCTCTCTCTCTCTCTCTCTCTCTCTCTCTTCTCTCTCTCTCTCTCTCTCTCTCTCAGACTGGCTACAGATAACCGCGTTTAAGTCCTATCCTAAGCTTCTTCATTTGAAAGACAAGAATTTCATATGTTTACTGTCTTCTTCACTAGGGTTTTCTTTCTTGTCTTTCTTTCTTGTCTTTCTTCTTTTCTTTTCTTTTCTTCTTTCTTCTTTTCTTCTTTTTTTTTTCTTCTTCTTCTTCTTCTTCTTCTTCTTCTTCTTCTTCTTCTTCTTCTTCTTCTTAAAGTTTTTTAAAAAATTATTAAACTTGGCCTTGTCCCGGGAATAAGGAAAGTTAGCACCCCCCCCCCCCCCCCCCTCCCTCTTCTCCTCTCCCCCTACCCCCTCCAAATTAAAAAAAAGGTTTGGAGTTCAAATTAACCGTTGGCTTTGTATAAAAGTCCCTTTGTATAATAATTTCTCGGATTCGTTGTGCTAGAACAACACTCGTACAGGTAAAATCAAAGTAATAGCGGTGAGAATTTTTTTTAAATGAACAAAAACAAGACTTAAACATAGAAGTGACCCGCTCTACGCTCTGTTGTTTTATTTATAAAATTTTAGTTTTATTCATTTATTCTTTCATTTCGAGGATAATGGAATAAACACTCATGTGCTATTTTTTCAATCAGTCCCCGTGTGTATGCAGTTTTGTAAATTTGTCATCCGTTCCCACAACTTCACACAGCAAGAAACCGAAGTTTGGTGGTTTTTTGGTGTGTGTGTGTGTGTGGTGGTTTTTTTTAAAGGGGAGGGGTGGTGGTAGAAAAGGATAATTAAAAAGAGAACTCACTCTAAACTCACACGATGAAAACAAAGCAAAACAAAATAAAAAATAACATAGAAGCAAACAAACTTATCAAAATAGAAATTTCAAAAAGCCTATTCTCATTGACGGTAGTATGTCTGCACTGAAGATGTGGGTCCATATCGCACTAAACTGTCTCCCTCCCTCACCTTGCATTTTAAAACCAGACAACTCAGAATATTATAGAATATAATTATGATTTTGTTTTTACAAAAAGAATTCATAAGAAGCTTGTACTATAGACTATTCACTCGATAACCATAACAACAACAACAACAACAACAACAAAAATCTAACGCTTATTGATTGTGTGTTCTAACGTCACACGCACACAACCTTCTGTTTCTTAAAACTAGAAGCACAGTTCCAGAAAATGAAGAGAAAGAAAGAAGTAAAAGAAAAGAGCATCGTAGCATAGCCATGTTGCATTAGACAAATAAATCCAAGTTGTGAAAGGCCTATTTTGAGGCTCTATCACTTTACAAATGAAATAAAAGCTTGTGTGGGGGTAGAGGGGGCGTAAAAGAAACTAAACCTGAAAAAGGTGGGGGTGGGGCACCAAAGAATAGTCATGGTGAGCTGGAAAAAAAAAAACACACGCGCGCACACACACACATTGAAGCAAGTCACACACACAGACGCATGCACGCACGCACGCGCGCTCACACACACACACACTGAAGCAAGTCACACACACACACACACACACACACACACACACATGAAAACACACTGAAGCAAGTCACACACACACACACACACACACACACACACACACACACACACACACACACACACACACACTTCGCTTTTTAAAAAAAAGTCTCTTTTTTTTCGTTCCTGGGCTAGAGCTTTGAGGTTCAACAATGGTGAGATCTGGCATGATAATGCAACCAGTTTTTACCCACCATTAAGGCAGCCGAGTTCCGACTTCGGGGATGGAATCAAATACGACACCTGCATGGATGCAAATTTCAAATGTTGTCAACCTTATCTACAGGCACAAAATGGCCTCTCTTCCGAAAGGAAGAACGGGTTTTTAACATGTGCACCATATTTCTCATCTGGGGCCTAGGATTATAGTCTCATCCGAAGGGCGTTTGGGGGAGTGGAGCCAGTACTGATGCTATATCTAGAGTAAAATCCCTAAACAGGCGTTTCCGTGAGGCTCGATCCCGGACTGTCAGATCATCAGCGCAACGCTCTAACCACTAGGCTGTCCCGCGTCCCCCTCCTATAATTTAGAAACCATACTTCTAAAACATGGTAAAGAGGTGGGTATGTTAGTATCAAGTCATGGTGAAGAAAACTAAGAAAATGGGGATAGGCCTTCAACAAAACAGAATAAAAACAGAGAATATTACATCCAACCATTACCATGTTGTGTGTGTGTGTGTATGCGGTGTGGTGTGCGCAGTGTATAGGGTGATGGTGTGTTGTGTAGTGTGTTGTGTGTGTAGTGTGCGGGCCACCACACACACACACACACACACACACACACACACACACAACACCATCTAGGAACAGTTTGCGTGAAACCAGTGCGTGTTCTAGCCAATGCGCTAGCCTACTGACACGCAGCCTGGCATGCACCCTGGAATTTGAACCCTGGTGTTACGCTGGCATACAGTCATACAAGATATCGCATGCTGACCCAAACCGAACGCGTGCTCCATCTCCCACCGTACATCAATCCATTAACTTAATGAACGCCAATTCTTTTAATTTGGAAAACTCTCGACTCTTCCAAACCTCACCAAACAAACAAACAAAACAAACAAACACCCCAATAAAAGCAAAACAAGTAAACGTGAAAACCAAGATCTACTGCGGGCATTGAAAAAATGGTGTGTCGAACGAAAGATCGATGTGTGTTGCAGTTTTCACCTGCTTTTCTTTGGGTATGTTTTTTTTTAAAGGTAAAGGTGTCCCATAACCTATGTATGTAGTCGTAGGGGAGTGAGGCATCAGAGACCTCAGCTTCTCTAGGGGCCAGCATATTGAGAGCGACGCCCATCTTCTCTCCCTCGCTGCTTTACCTTCCCTGACCCTAAAGAGGCAGGTGCTCATTTACAGCTGGGGGAACTGGGGGAACTGTACTGAAGCCAAGGCGCGGAAACGGTTTATTCATTATTAAGCATGGAACAAGCATAACATAATGAACGTAAACAGCATAGCAACAACAAGCAAGTGGCTTATGTTGTGCTCAAGTACAAAATCAATATTCACATGATGACTGATGATCCCTACAATGACCAAAAGAAGAAAACGGGAGAAATGACCGAACAGAATAATAACAGTATGAACATGTACAGATAATGAAATAATTGACGATTTCTCCAAACTGCCGTTTGTGTTTCAAACTTGAGACTTGTGAAAACACTGCTACGTTACT
Organism: Rapana venosa; assembly: GCA_028751875.1. NCBI lineage: Eukaryota > Metazoa > Mollusca > Gastropoda > Neogastropoda > Muricidae > Rapana > Rapana venosa. The sequence continues at coordinate 95,941,988 of CM054134.1, forward strand.
GATTCTTGTATGTGTTCAAGAACTGTGTGGCTTTTTGTTTGCTTGTTTTGCTTTCTTGTTCTCTCAACTCCCTCGTTGTTTTTCTTTTGGTTTCCCTGCTTTTTCTCATTTCTTTGGTGTGTTAATTTCTCAGTGTAGTTAGTTATATGTAGTAGTATATATAATATTGTTTAGCTAGTCACAGATAGAAAGCTTGCTTGCAGAGTGGAGAAAGGTATAGTTGTAGTAGTAGTATATAGCAGGTAGACAGTGGGGTAGTAGTAATAGTAGTACAGGAAGGAGAGCAGCAGTAGGAGTAGTAGTAGTAGTAGTAGTAGTAGTAGTCAGTAGAGCAGCAGCAGCAGCAGCAGCCAGCAGCAGCAGCAGAAGTAGCAGTAGTAGCAGCAGCAACAGCAGCAGTAGTCTAGTAGTGCCACCATTCTTTTGTCCCTTGTAACCACTCAATCGTTATTTATTTTATGTAGCGCAGCATAGCCTATCATGAACATCGACTTTCGTTCGATCTGTTAAAGAGCTCAGAGTATTTTTACGAAGAATTAGTAGGAAGTGAGTCACAAAAGTTTTGGATTAATGAACAACACCTAGTCTGACTGCTGTTTTGGTTGAAATTATAAAAACAGAATATCAACGAAATACTACAAAGAAACAACCCACAAACAAGCAAAAGGTCTACAAACGGAAAAGAGTGGGCGCATAATTGATATTAGTCGTGTGTGTGTGTGTGTGTGTGTGTGTGTGTGTGTGTGTGTGTGTGTGTGTGTGTGTGTGTGTGTGTGTGTGTGTGTTTATTTGTTTCTGTGGTCTTAGCATAAACGTGATTATGACTGTGTGTTATGACAATGTATTCTCTGAAATTGTACATTGCTTTCTGATGTTATAAATCGCCACGTAGACTATTGTATCCAGCTTGATATAATTTGGAAGGTTTTTTTAATGAAAAGTGTTATTTACAGTCCATTTTGAGGGGAAGAAAGCAATATTTTCTTTGACAAAACCATTCCTTTTCAGTCTAAAACATATTGCACCTAGCGTCTCATAACAAGTCCATGACAAACAGTGTTGCCGCCACCACCCATCGTCACCACCTTTCCCCATTCTCACCTCTCACTGTCAGCCCCCCTCGACCCCCCCCCCCCCCACAAAAACAAAAGTAAATAAAACCCAAAGAACACAGAGAAAACAAAAGCCCTCCCACTTCTGGGGAAAAATATTACAGAAAAAAGTCATAATTATATGAAGTGTACAGATAACAACGAGGAATGAAATTATACAGAAAAAAAACAGCAACAACCACAGATGCATTAGAGTATTAATAAAAGCAAAAACATATACATTAAAGAGGTAAATAACTGTGACTAACAGTAAAAATGAACTAAAAGAAATAATAAAACAAATATACTCGAAAACAAATAGGGTACATGCACACAAAATGAAACTTTTACATCTCACTGTGAATAGGCAGATGTTTTATCACGCATTCAAACACTCTGTTATAGTCTAGTGCTTGGTACACAGTTAGAGATATAACTGCAGTGCAAAACGAAAGTAAACTTGTCTGAAATAAATATCATAGACCATCAGAGTCGTACCTGAATGCAGACACATTCAGGTAGAGAGAGACAGAGAGACAGAGAGAGAGAGAGGCTAGCGTGGCCTTCACAGCAGTAGGTGAGCAGACCACAGGTTCGTACCGGGTGGAGACAAGGTTAGGCCAGGAAAGCAAAGAATGGGAAACAAGCAAGGTCGAACAAATAAAGGTGACATAAAACGACAGGCCGGATCAAGAGGGGACAAAAACGCCAACGTTTGGCCAGAAAATCAAACGACTGGCCTAATACCCCCAGACACTGTCCACATCTCCCCCCACCATTCCCCACGCTTTAATGGACTACTTCCCGCCTCGCTCTTTATTCCGACTTCCATCAACTCGATTCTGATGCATTATGAAAACGGGCATTTTTTTCTCTTTCTCTTCTCTCTACCTTTCTACCGTTTAGTCTTTGTCTGACAAAACCTGCGGTCCGCACAATAAACAGAACTATTTTCGGCCTGACGCAAACATAAAATGACCAAATAAAATTCAAGGAAACCATTTTAAGTACATGTCTTAATTGAATCCGTTTGTTTGATAAAAATCGTAAAACTGACATTAAAACCGTTTTGGAAACGCCGCTTCTAAGGGCGTACGTTTGATATCATGCTGGATCTTCCTTTTGCAGACGTCATGTCACGTAGAGTGTAGCAGACGATTTCCGTAATACGGGCATTCACACGTGAACATTTGATTGATAATTTTACGCTTGATGGAGCTATATGCAGCTTCTGTCTGCCCTTCCTTTTCAATGAACATTTTTGCGCCTTCTGTTTTATCTGCCGAAAACTGGTGGTGGGCGTTGATGTATTTTGTCAGTTACGTTTTCAAACATCGCACCCTCTGACTCTGTTGACAGAACGCACGCTAGGCAGCACAGGAAACACTGGGTGTTGCCGGGTTAACGCACTCCCACCATTGCCGCCATGATTTAAAACCTTTCACTGGTCGATTTATCATTCAAATTAGCCGAGACATTGGTTCTGATCTCTATTTCAGTCCTTTATGCAGTTCGTTGTTTTTTTAATATCTTGCATTTTTAATGTTGTGTAGGGTGCCGGCTCTAGGGACCACCCACCTGGATAAACATACACTATAAAGTTGGTTTCCACAAGTCAATGCTCGTATTTACAACACATGGCAAAAGGTTCGGGTAAAATTTGCACATTGAGGATCTGATACAGTGACATAGGCAAAACACGAAACGGGAAAAAACCCAACGACGTTGACAAAAATGAAAGAAGTAAACCCCGTAGATTTATGAATAAGGAAAGCATAAAGTAAAAACCAAACTTTATGGCGCGTGGGCATTAATTTCCGTGTGCGATTTAGTGCTCGAGTATGTACTATCCTGTAGGCATTATTCATCATGAATCGTGTGTGGGGGTTGTTGTTGCTTCGAAATTACGTCTGTTCACTCAAAGTGATATTAGACATTGGGAAAGATGGGGGGGGGCGGGGGGGGGGGGGGGGGGGCTTAAATTGATGGACGTATGAAGTAATATGGATCTAATCCTAAATAATGTAGACATTATACAGAAAAGGGCTAAATAAAATTATCACAAAAAAAATAATACATGAGAAATGCTAATATAGTTTATAACTATAACAAATATGTGTGTGCATGTATGTGTGTGGGCATGTATGAGAGTGCACGCGCGTGTGTGTGTACATGAGTATGTGTGCGTGCGTGCACGCGTGTGTGTATGTGTTGTTGTTGTCTTCAATTTAACGTCTGCTCACTCTAAGTGATATTAGACGAGGGAAGTGGAAAGTGTAATGGAAGTTAAAGAAGGGAGAGGAAGAAGTGGAAGGAGAAAAGGTTAAGAAATAGCATCTGTGTTGGTATTTTTGTGCACAAAAAAGAGAACCCAGAAAAGTAATAATGATAATACTCTTAAACAGGAGTAGAATTTAAACTCAACAATGTGGAAACATGAAACAACAATGTAACTACAATAAATATTCAAGTGGACTATGTAATAAACATCTAGCAATGTACCAGCCGCCATGGCGCAGTGGTTAGCGCCTTGCATTACGGACTGGAAGGTCGCGGGTTCGATTCCCATAAGAGTCATAGAGACTTTTTCGGACTCCGGCCGGCTTCTACCCAGAGTGAGTGTGCTGTGGGCTCAGTGGGAAGACTGGGACCACACAGTCGAGCTTCATCCACTTAACGGATGCGAGTTTGAGAGTGTCGCTCAAATTACCTGACCAACACTGTAGGTGTCTGTATCTCTTGGCCCGGTTGACGCCGAGATATATTATGATAGTAAGCGTAGAGTACAACCCTGTCAAGTAGTCTCAAAGCATATGCACTTCCACAGCAGCATAATTACGTCATCCTCATTGTCATTGATCATCATGCAATTAAAAAATTGCCTCTGATTCAGTGGTCCCAGTTCCTCTGGTCTCATGGTGACCTCAGATTCGGTTTGCCCATACACTTCTGTGCCTGTGATGAGTTTGTGTCAAAGCCTTTGGGGTTGGAGGTTCGCGGGGGACGGTTGTTGGAGGGACGTTGTGGTGGTTGCCACCTCGGGTGGGCAACTCACTCAGTCTGGCTCCACGACTGAGCTAATACTGTCGTTAGTAGTGGGCTTAGTAGGTGGTGTCCTGCGTATGTTAGCTCAGAACAGGCACCACTGAACACCGCCAAAGTGACCCAGCAGCAGTGCAGGGCCCCTCTGGCTGGTGGCCCCACGGCGGCCTGATAGTGATTGGCTCCCTGTGGACCTCCGACTCTAGGTAAGAGACATAACACATCTGGGTAGGATTGTGGCGGGGAGAAGCACAAGCGCAAGAACATAAGTGCATGTGGGCAGTGTCTGTGATTCCCAATAATGTACACACACTTACATACACACAAGTGCACAGCAAGTACACTGCGAATATGCGTATATGAATGGTCAGTGTGTACTTGAAAAAATGTAGTGTTTTGGGATAATCACTCTGTCTCAACCTATGATTATTTGTTGTTGTTGATGGCGGTGATGTTGCTGTTAGAATTATTTTTGCATAATTATCTTCGTCTGTCTCCTTATCTGCCTGTCTGTCTGTTTGCCTGTCAGTCTATAGATCTCTGTCTGTCTCTGTCTGTCTATCTGCCTGTCTCTATATGTCTGTCTGTGTTTGTGTGTGTGTGTGAGTGTGTGTGTGTGTGTGTGTGTGTGTGTGTGTGTGTGTGTGTGTGTGTGTGTGTGTGTGTGTGTGTGTGTGTGTGTGTGTGTGTGTGTGTTTCTGTACCAGAATTAACACCAAGAGCGCAGCACCATAGTCTTCCGAGACTGAAGGATGCCATGGAGTTATCTACTTATTTATTTATTTTTAAATTATTTTTATATCGAGGATAATGGAATAAGCACTTTTGTGCTTTTTTACATCCAGTCCCCGTGTGTATGCGGCTTTGTAAATTGTCATGTTCCCACCAGCACACAATGGCCTACTCTTCCGAAAAGCGGAACAGGATTTTAACGTGTGCGCAAGATGTTCTGGAGTGTGTGTGTGTGTGTGTGTGTGTGTGTGTGTGTGTGTGTGTGTGTGTGTGTGTGTGTGTGTGTGTGTGTGTGTTGTGTGTGTGTGCGTGTGTGTGTGGGCGCGCGCGCGCGCGTGCGCGTTGTGGCTGTTGTTGTTATTGTTGTCTTCAATGTAACGTCTGTTCACTCTCAGTGATATCAGACGAGGAAAGTGGGAGGTGTCGTGCACATTAAAGAATGGAGGATAAGGGGTGGAAGGAGAAAAGAGTAAGAGATGGTATGTGTGTTGGTAGTTTTGTGCTTTAAAGTTAAAAATGATATATGGTGATGATGATGATGATGATGATGATGATGATGATGATGATGATTATGACGACGACGACGACGACGACAACAATAACAACAACAATAATAACAATAATGATGACGATACTACTACTACTACTACTACTACTACTACTACTACTCATAATAATAATAATAATAATAATAATGATAAAGATAAAGAAGTTATCCTTAACATGAGCAAAATTTAAACTCATATAAGTGCTAACATGAAACAACAATGATAGAAGTTGTAACCATAACAAAAATATTCATGTGGACTGTGCAATAGACATCGAGCAATGGCAAAGGCTAACTTTGTATTTTCAAAATACATTTTCCAGAGACTGCTCCGAAAGTGTAGGTTAAGAAAAGGTTTTACAATTGGGCAATCAAGAATGATATTATGAGTATTGGAAATGTAATATCCACGTAGACATTTGACATTTTTGCAAAATAATTATTGTGTGCTGAATGCATTTAACTTCATTCTAAAATAATTATAGTGAATTAAGTCTTCTTGTGGTCACAAAACTTAACTCTTTAAAGAATGTTCCTTGAATTGATCAGATTCCTCCAACTTTCCCCGCGACGTTTGTTGTTGGAACAAACGTCGTGATGTGTGTGTGTGTGTGTGTGTGTGTGTGTGTGTGTGTGTGTGTGTGTGTGTGTGTGTGTGTGTGTGTGTGTGTGTGTGTGTGTGTGTGTGGACAGACAGATAGACAGACAGACAGACGGACAGAGACAAAGAGTAAAAGAAAAAGAGACAGAGAGACAGAGAGACTTTATGGTATTAAAATCAAAGACCATTGCAGTGCAAAGACCCTTGAAGAACAGTAACAAAAAGAGTAAGAGCAACTATTCCCACCAAATGATGAGGGGATAATTTTTACAGCAACTCCCATTGTCTTTACTCTTGCCACTTTTTGGAAGCTGCACTGGCTGGAAAAAATAAATCAATGTTTGTTATCTGCTGTGCTAAGTTTGTGTATGCTTATTCATTCAGCGACCAGCATAGCACTGCTTCATTTATTTTATTTTTATCTTTCACCTGTACTCACCCTTCATCATAAAACCCTATTTTTAAAAAAAATCAACTAATATGTATTACAAACTTTTAACTTGTCATCGATCTGTTCTGTTGTTTCAGAGGTCAAATACTCCAAGAAACAGAAAGCTACCGTCTGCTTCTTCGTGCCTTTCTTGCCGCCCAATGAACGTCTTCGTTCGGCGGAAATCCGCTTTTTGCGCCGCTCTGGGGGCCGGAAGAAGAAGAAGAACAAGCGGAGGCGGAAGAAGAAACGCTACAAGCTGAGGATTGACGTAGTGCGTAGCGGCCGTGTGGTCAAGAAGGTCATGCTACGAGAACGAGCCGTCATCCAGCAAGATTATGACGTGTTTGACGTCACTCGGATCCTGGACTCGTGGATCAACTCCCATCACGGGAATGTCTCGCTCAACGTTCGAATCCCTCGTAAGCTGGAAAGATCCATCCTGCTTAGTGACGCCTCGCTCAAGTCGACTTCTCTGGTGGCTTTGTATTTAGAAGACAGGGAGTTCCTGAAGAACATGTACGAGAGCTACACTACGGACGATCTCAAAGGCAATCACAGTGATAGTGCCGTCAGAGAACCGGAGGGACATGCGGATGTCGACAGCCACAGCCGATCTCGTGGAAAGAGAGCTTCTGCCGGCTCCAGAGGAAACCGAGATTCTAAACGACGGAAAAATAAAAACAAAAATAAAAAACGCTGGTACCGTGCTCCCAAGCACGAAAAATGCCAGATGTATGACTTCAAGGTGGACTTCGAGTTCATTGGCTGGGGCCAGTGGATCATTCACCCGAAAAACTTCAATGCACGGTTCTGTTACGGGGAGTGTCCATCGCCGGTGGACAGTAAGTACAAGCCCACTAACCACGCCATGCTGCAGACGCTGATGCGGCAGAAGAAGCGGCGTCTGGCACCGCCCACCTGTTGTGTGCCCATCAAGCTGAAGCCTCTCAGCATGATGTACTTTGAGTATGAAGAAATTGTGGTGCGCCATCATGAGAACATGATTGCCGATGAATGTGGCTGTAGATGATGGCCTCGACATGATTGCCGATGAATGTGGCTGGAGATGATGGCCTCACATGATTGCCGATGAATGTGGCTGGAGATGATGGCCTCAACATGATTGCCGATGAATGTGGCTGGAGATGATGGCCTTGACATGATTGCCGATGAATGTGGCTGTAGATGATGGCCTTAGACATGATTGCCGATGAATGTGGCTGTAGATGATGGCCTTCCACCTGTGTGTGTACCGAAGATGGCCCAACATGTTCGAGGGAAATGTGCTAGATGATGCTTGACTCTGTTGGTATTGTGAAAACACTCAACTGATCCAATGTGGGTGGAGATGAGGCTTACAGTGTATTATGTTAACATGTTTGCCGATGAATTGGCTGAGAGATCCAACATTTAAACTGTGGTCTAGAGACTGATGGTAATGATTCGATGAATGTGGTGGGTGATGGTAAGTGGTGTTTGAATGTTGTGAGATGTGACACTACAGTGATGTCTTGTTCTGTGTGATATGAAAAACTCGACTTTGGGAACGCTTTTCAGTGTATTATGTAATTGGGGTTTCGATGGGTATGGCTGAGTATGCAACTTAAACGTGTGTTTACACTAAATTTTTGTTCGAAGGCTGTAGGATGTCGATGAAGGTTTATGTTGTGAAATGTGTGAGCGCCAAGTTGGGGACATCGTTGTTTCGTATCGAATTGAAAACTTCACTTTATCGTAGTATGAATTATTGGGGGGGAAAGTTGGCAAAAGTTGTTTTAACATATATTTTGTAAAAAGCGGCCCGACGTGAGATTATGATTTCTTGGAAAAGTGTGAGTTTCCATGTTGACAGACATTAAGTTGTTTTCTATAAATACATTGCAAACATTATTTACAAAACCTTTTATTTGAGGATGTTGTGACCATTTTTGATTCGACTACAATTCTTTTAAACAATGTGGCTTCCTACGTGAAATATGCGTCATTGTGAGAACGATTTGCAGTGGAGCATTGTAAGATTAGATTATGCTTTGGAATTCTTGGCGTGTTTAAAAGTCCTATATCGTTGGATTGGTTTCCATTTTGCTTGTTAACTACAAGCTTTGATTTTATGTAGTGCTTTGTATCGGTAAATCACCTAGGCGTGCAGTTTGGAGAACACCAATCATGTCCAACTCTTTAACAGGAGGAGAACAGCTTTGGTTTCTTGTACCAAAGCTGCTTTCTGCAAGTCACTAACTATGGCGGGAAAAGCTTAGTGATTAAAACATAGGCCTACTCTTGAGCTGAATTTCATGTATGGCGTGGGGTTCCAACCTTCATTGAGGTGTCTCTTCCGGGCAATATTCCACGTGGAGTTAACACAGGCGCTGATTCTTCTCCCCCAAAAGTCACCAGGATAAGACTCTCAACCAAATGTCGTGCTCTGCGCAATCTCATGAAGAACAACTTACACGCACTTTAAAACCTCATGCAGCTTTTGTAAAGCAGTAAGCCAGCTAAGACCAGTAGGATAGAGGAGACAAATATACCCAGCATGCAGCCCACAATGAAGGGAGGTATGGACTCCGTCATGATATAGTTGCCCATGGCACACTGCCTGAAAATTTCAGCGCAGGACCTCTTTGACTCCTAAAAGAATGAAGGGAAAAGTCAGAAAAACGAGGGATAAAGGAGCAGGTATTTAGTTCATCTGTAGGCTGAGTAGTGGGTAGTGTGAAAATAATTGGCTTGGACACACCCGTGTCTCTGATTAAAAGGTGACGTGTCTGTTTATGTTAAATAAAAACCAACGTTTCTTCTTTTTTGTGTTTATATTCACATCTCTCTTTTCTTTGTATAGCTACTTGTGTCTCCTGAAAGATTGTCGATATTTATATACACGTTTCAATACACATGATGTATGCAATTCTGCCATTTTTTGTGGTATGTCAGGCTTTTTCTGGGTAATAGTAGGATTTTTTTCTTGTAATGGGGGAAAAAATGCTTCTAGTTCCTTTCTGCAAATGATTTGCGTGCGCGTGTGTGTTTATAATATCTTGTCACTTTCTTTCGCTTCATCCCAACAATAGAGTAGAAGTCTCAGTGTCTTTTTTTTTACTGTTCAGATTACAGCATTCATGCTGCATTTAGTAAAGGTAGAGAGTTGAAAGGAACTGCTTATTTAATCTATCAGCGCCACAAACTGTTAGCGTGATTTATTTCCTGAGCAAGACTGTGTCTGACCTAAATTGTTTGGTGTAATTATGTGTAAGAGGCCATTCATGGAATGAACATTGATAGTATTCTGTTGTGAATTTAGCAGACAATATGCAGCATATTGAAATGGATAGCAATTTACCAGGTGTGTGTGTGTGTGTGTGTGCATGTGTGTGTGTACATGTGTGTGTATGTGAGTGTGTGTTGTCGTGTGTGTGCGTGTGTGTGATTTTGATTTGTTTCCATTCACTGCCACACAGACACATAGTCTCCTCCCCCCCCCTCCCCTCCCCCATTCCAGAACAGTGTTTAGGGACAGAAGCATACGTACGTTTAAACAGAAGAAGACCAGCAGTGGTTAACCCATTGGTTTACCTACTATTTGACTTGTGGTAGGTGACAAGTATCTGGACGTGCATGATTAAAACAGTATGTATTCGTTTATAATTCCATTCAATTTTGTCAAAATCATTTGCGTTTCAGTCCTTCCTTCCTTCGATGAGTGTTACAAATCAGTATAGGTACACAAGCACATAGGACATGTTTAAAGATTATGGTTTTTCTAAAGGAATCCGTATCTTAGGTCTGTTTAATGAATGGTTAGTGTAGATATTTGTTTTATCAATTTTATCAAGGTGCTAAATCTATGTTTTCTCACATGTTAGTTCACAGAGGTGTGTGTGCGAAACTGCCCTTGTGTGCAACCTACCAAACAACGTGCACATAAACATGAGATGCAGGTTCTTTGATTCTTTTATTTCGAGGAGAATGGAATAAGCACTCATGTGCTTTTTTACGTCCAGTCCCCGTATGTATGCAGTTTTGTACATTTTGTCATCCGTTCCCACCGGCACACAAAAGCCTGCTCTTCCGAAAAGCGGAACGGGTTTTAACGTGTGCGCAAGATGTTCTGCGTGCATTCACACACGGTATGTATGTTCTTTCGAGCCAGAAGGCCCATAGAGCCGGAGCTTATCCCGGTTTCTGTAGCGTTAAGCGAACTGATGGTTTTTCACCACCCCTGTGACAGGACGCTAGTCTGTCGCCAGATACTTCCCCAGCAGAGCTGGTACCCACTTGTACACCTGGGTGGAGTGAGGAAAATAGGAGTAAAGTGTCTTTCCCAAGGACACAACACAGAGCCGAGCGGGGATCGAACCCGCGACCTCTGGATCACGAGTTGACCGCCTAAACCACTCGACCAAGGTGCCTCCATTCACACACGGGACCTCGGTTTATAGTCTCATACGGAGGACTTTTAGGGAGAGTGGAGTCGGCACTGATGTTAACTCCTGAGGAAAGAAAACTCCTCTTGGACGAGATTCGAGCCCGGGTCAGCAGATCACGAGCGCAATGCGCATCTCTCTTCCCGGAAGTTTCCGAAGGTTTCCTTACCGGGAGAACAGTTCTCATCTCCCCTGAACCTGTTCCTTTTAGAGCCCCCACATAACAACGACACATCATGGATGCTTTCAGCTTTGTTCATTTGTTTTATTGTTGTTGTTGTTGTGTTTTTGTGTTTTGTTGTTGTTGGGTTTTGTTGGGGTTGTTTTTGTTTGCTTTTTTTTTTGGGGGGGGGGGGGGAGGTGGGTGCGGGGCAATAAATATTAAAGTTGTTTAAAGCATTTTCCTCGTAGCCTGACCTGACTCAGTTTCATATAATTGTCCAAGGCTTATACTGCTATGTCGATCTGTTCTGATTGGTCATTTTCCAGTGTAGCAACGACATGTGACTAGATTCACGTATGTTTACGAATGTTGAAGACAGTCATAATGAAAAGAAAAAGAGACAATGTTAACTGTAGGATTATGATCACAGTTAGTCATGAATTATTTAGCCAATAGTTAAAGACTGCTAGGGATAGTTTTACACTGTTTTAATTACATGTATTGTTAAGCTGTGGAATGTTGACTGTAAATAGGAAAGACACAGAACTGAGAAAGGAAAAAAGGAACGGAGGAGATAAACGGGAAAAGGTGAAAGGCGAAAGAAAGGAAAAGACAATTTCTGCAGAGCCCTTGTGTGTGTACCATAAAGAGAGAGAAACATGACAATGTGCATTAAATTGTCTGCTAAAGTTTGTTGTTCATTTTGTCCTAGTAGTTAAATTTGGTGTTCATTTTGTCCTAGTAGTTAAATTTGGTGTTCATTTTGTCCTGGTAGTTAAATTTGGTGTTCATTTTGTCCTAGTTGTTAAATTTGGTGTTCATTTTGTCCTGGTAGTTAAATTTGGTGTTCATTTTGTCCTAGTAGTTAAATTTGGTGTTCATTTTGTCCTAGTTGTTAAATTTGGTGTTCATTTTGTCCTGGTAGTTAAATTTGGTGTTCATTTTGTCCTAGTAAATTTGGTGTTCATTTTGTCCTGGTAGTTAAATTTGGTGTTCATTTTGTCCTGGTAGTTAAATTTGGTGTTCATTTTGTCCTAATAGGTAAATTTGGTGTTCATTTTGTCCTAATAGTTAAATTTGGTGTTCATTTTGTCCTAGTAGTTAAATTTGGTGTTCACATTTTGTCCTAATAGTGAAATTTGGTGTTCACATTTTGTCCTAATAGTTAAATTTGGTGTTCATTTTGTCCTAGGAGTTAAATTTGGTGTTCATTTTGTCCTGGTAGTTAAATTTGGTGTTCATTTTATCCTAGTAGTTATTTACCTTGCTTTCTTGCTGCTGTTGTTTTCTTTGTTGTTATTATTGTTGTTGTTGACTTCAATTTTACGTCTGTTCACTTCTAGTGATATTAGACGAATGTTGTTTTCTTTGTGTGGCTGTTATCGTTCTTATAACTGTTGTTATTGTTGCTGGTATTGTTTTGGTTATTATTCTGTACAGTTACTTGTTAACAGCGGGCTTCACTTTACGCAATACATGTTCCCAATATTTATGCCAAGGTGCAAATAATTATGTCTGTACATATCTCGCAGCCACTCAGCAGTGGAGAATACCTGATATATCTGGTATCTTCCTGTTCATAAAACAGTACATTTTCCCCGGGATGGTGACGAGATAAGAAAACCACGAAATAGTACATAGATTTAGAATGTTGTGTTCATTTTTCTTGTAACAAACTATTGCATGGTGGGTGGTGTAAGCTAGTAATAGGCAGACACACTACCCTGGCCAGATCGGGGGATGAACGTTCCTGTCATCTTCAATCGCTACTGAGAGTGTTTGGAATTCCATTTTTCAACCAAAGAAGAAGTAGCCCCATCCTTTCCCACTCCCCCACTCCCCTTAACTGCCCTGGGGCAAGTTTCACTTGGTAGGTTGGTGGATAGGGTTCTGACCAGACAAGCCCGAAAGGTCAAGTCTTTGTTCCACATCGTGCGTGCACGCATGAAAGGACAAAGCAGTTGTGAGAAGAACTTTCCAGCCAGGTTTAAAAAAGTGATGCCATTTAACTTTTATTTGTAATAGTTAGGTTGATGATATCAGTTCTTAAATCGGATTGCTCCCCTGGGACTAAAATACAATCAAACCAAACCAAAAGATTAGACTTCAAATTTAGGTCAAGCAGTACTGCTAAGAAAACCCTCCATAGATTATTGATAAAAGGACAAAAATGCATAATATTATGCTTAATCTGGAGTAGACTACAACCAGGCTATCGTGAAAAACAAGGCAATCAGTTTTCATCTGTGGATTATTGCTTGTCTTAACTTTGATTTGTGTTTTTGCAAGATATAGCGCTATAAAAATTTCATTTATTATTATTATTATTATTATTAACTACGCTTGTAATTTATTGTAGTCTACAGGGTATATTCGTCCTTCATTGTCAAACGCTCAGACAGCAACTGTTCTCTGTCATGTGAGCGAAAATGCGTTATGCTGCCCTACAAGTCAGGCCCCGGGCATCCATCTTCAGCGTGCTTGGAACATTGTCATCTTTTAAGTCTTTCTGGATTATAAAAAAACAAAAAACCCTGCAGGAGAAATGAATCAAGAAGGCAGAAATCATACACAGAAGGAGGTGACAGAGAAGAAAAGGAACAAGGCAGAATTAGACAGACACGAAAATATGGAGCAAAAATCTGTCGAATGTTATTTCATTGTAAGGTAAAGGAGGTAAAGGAGTCCCATAACCTATAAGGTCGTAGGGGAGCGAGGCGTCAGAGACCTCACTTCTCTAGGGCCAGTATATTGAGGGCGGCGCCCATCTCCTCTCCCTCGCTGCTTTACCTTCCCTGACCCTAAAGAGGGCAGGTACCCATTTACAGCTGGGTGAACTGGGGAACTGTACTGAAGCCAAGTTGCGCAAACGGTCACCCATCCAACTGGTAACCACGCTCGACGCTGCTTAACTTGGCTGGGGGAAAGCGAGTGCTCCGACCACTGAGCTATCCCGTCCCCAATTTCATTGTGCACAAACTTATTATTTCTTGCCCTCGCCGCTCCTCGCTCGCCCCATAGAGCGCGAGAGTCCTTACAGATCTGCAACTTGTCTCTGGGTTTGTTCGCTTACACTGACGGTCATAGTTTGGTAATAATGATCTGGATGTAAAAAGAGAAGTTTCCATTTCGATGAAAACAGAGCAAAACAACAACTACAACAAGAAGCACTGTGCCGTGTGTGTCTGAAACTAGTGTACTGTTTCTTTAAAAAAAACACCTTGCAATCCTGGAAATAGTTTGTTGATGTTCTGCATTTGTCCATGTCTGTTCTTCGTCAAACACTGTGCTGCCGTTGTGTTGCATGCTTTGATACTATGTACTAGCTGACGTTAGATATCTTCGTTTCTTTTCTTCATTGCTGTCATTAAGCTGAAAGTGCGTTTGTGTGTATGCGTGCGCGCGTGTGTGTGTGTGTGTGTGTGTGTGTGCGTGCGCGCACGTGTGTGTACGTTGTGTGTACGTTGTGTGTGTTTGTGTGTGTGTTGTGTGTGATGGTGTGTGTACGTGTGGTGTATGTGCGTGCGCGTGCTGCGCGGTGTGTGTGTGTGTTTGGTGCGTGCCGCATGCATGTACGTGTGTTTGTGTCTGTGCATGTGTGTAATTATATTTGTGTGTGTCTGTGTGTGTGTGTGTGTGTTGTGTGTGTGTGTGTGTGTGTGTGGTGGTGTGTGTGTGGAGAGAGAGGAGAGAGAGATCATTTTATGTCATGGAAACTGCAGATGGTTTGTGTTTTGCACATGATGGTATTGTACAGTGGATGATAGACTCGCTCAACAAGGGACTATAATTATGATTTTGCTGCTGCCAGCTTGTACACTAGTTTTCTCTGTCATTTTTTCCCTCGTGCTTCCACATGTTGATGCTTTAAAATGTGAACACTGTAATAAACATTGTTGTCAGAGAAAAGTGTATGTGTGTATGAATGAGTGTGTGTGTGTGTATGTGATGGAGGGGGGGAGGGGTTGAGGGGGAGTGGAGAGGGGTGTTGATGTATGTATGTATGTTTGTGTTGTGTGTATGTGTGGTGCTTGTGTGTGTATGAGTGTGTGCTTGTGTGTGTATGCGTGTGTGTGTGTTATGAGTGTGTGCTTGTGTGTGTATGAGTGTGTGCTTGAGTGTATGAGTGTGTGCTTGTGTGTGTATATGAGTGTGTGCTTGTGTGTATGTGTGTATGAGTGTGTACTTGGTGTGTTGATGTGTGTTTGTGTGTGTGATTGTGTGTGCATGAGTGTGTGCTTGTGTGTGTATGAGTGTGTGCTTGTGTGTGTATGAGTGTGTGCTTGTGTGTGTATGAGTGTGTGCTTGTGTGTGTATGAGTGTGTGCTTGTGTGTGTATGAGTGTGTGCGTGTGTGTGTATGAGTGTGTGCTTGTGTGTGTGTGTGACTGTGTGTGTGCTTGTGTGTGTATATTTATGTGTACTTTTTATCCTTGTCAGTTTGATGTCAAGGACTCGATTTAGAATAAGTACTGAAAACACTACATATTCAAACTTTTCCAGTCGACTTTCGTTTGATCTGTTAAAGAGCTCTGAGTATTTTGCGAAGAATGAGTAGGAAGTGAGTCACAAAAGTCTTGAATTAATGAACAACGCCTAAACTTATTGCTGTTGAACGGTTAAACCGGACAACAAATAAACAATTATAAAAAAAGAATATCAACGAAATGCTACAAAGAAACAATCCACAAACAGACAAGGGGTCTACAAACGGAAAAGGGTGGGCGCATAATCGATATGGACTCGAGATTAAAATAACCACTGAAAACACAACATATTCTAACTTTTCTCAGTCGAAACACAACCTGCAAATATTAAATCCGATGAGGGGTGTCAAACAGTTCATGAATATTGTGTGGAAAAAAAAAATCCAGGCATACATAAGTCGTTGTCCAGCACAAATCAGATGCACACACAAGCAGAACAGAAACGAACATTGACTGAATAATAATCAACTACTCATAGTTTTTTGTAGGTGGGTTGTTGTTGTTTTCGTTCCTCGGCTAGAGCTCCGATGTTCACCAAAGTGCATACGGACCGTTTTTGTCCACCATAAAGGTAGCTGCATTCCGACTTCGAGGATGTATGTGGGTATGTTCGTGTGGTTTTTTTACCACCGTAACCCATCCAACGCTGACATTAATTATGGGATCTTTAACGTGCATAATTAT
The DNA here is from genome assembly GCA_028751875.1 of Rapana venosa. NCBI lineage: Eukaryota > Metazoa > Mollusca > Gastropoda > Neogastropoda > Muricidae > Rapana > Rapana venosa. Next base: position 95,958,191 of record CM054134.1, read on the forward strand.
TGATCTTCAGCATGTGTTTATACACGAAGGTACTAGCAGGTCTGAGCTTGAAGTTGACCTGGGAGAGCGTAAAAATCCCCACCTTTAATTCACCAGACACTGCCGAGATTCGAACCAGCGACTTGATGGACCCATGGGGTTGAAGTGGAACGGTCTGAACCACTCGGCTATGGCATCCGACAGACTTGGGGTATAAACGTGTGCACAGGATGATGGTCTGCGTCAGTTTCCGCAATGGCCCTCGGTTTGTTGTCATATGTAATGCCACCTCGTCCAGACATTGACCAAATGCTGGTATTATGGCTATGTGGACCACTTGTAAGCATTGACTGCATTACAAATCGCTCAATGGTTATTTGATGAAAGATTCCAGCATAGTCTACGTGAAAAAAAATATGGCCTAAGTCACTTGAAATATTTACAATGACTTCATTCTTCCAACATCGTCTAAATGAAAACTAGTACCTAAGTCACATGGGATATTTACCATAACTGTACGAGGGGCTGAGGAAAACAGAGGGTAATACTAAAATACTACTCTTACGTATGGGGACGGGATAGCTCAGTGGTCAGAGCACTTGCTTTCCCCCAGCCAAGTTAAGCAGCGTCTAGCGTGGTTACCAGTTGGATGGGTGACCGTTTGCGCGCCTTGGCCTCAGTCAGTCCCCCAGTTCACCCAACTGTAAATGGGTACCTGCCCTCTTCAGGGTCAGGGGAGGTAAAGCAGCAGGGAGAGGAGATGGGCGCCGCCCTCAATATTCTGGCCCCTAGAGAGGTGAGGTCTCTGACGCCTCGCTCTCCTATGACCTTATAGGTTATGGGACTCCTTTAACTCTTATGTACACTTCTTACATAATTTTGTATCAGGACTCCATGAATATGCCGCCGCCAACATAAAACAAGGTAAAATTCCTTATTTAAAAAAAAAATTCTGCCCTCTTGTTCCATTCTCCTGACTTTTCCCCTCCATAAAGACTTTTAAGAAAATAATTCTCTCCCATGCTGAAGTCGGAAGTACTGAACCTGGTTTGTCGGGCGCTTGACGGCAGCGCAACGTATTTTCACTCATATAACAGACAAACAATCGTTGCTGTCTGAGTGTTCGATGCTGCCTGCTGCTGCTGCTGCTGCTAATGATGATGAAGAAGAAGAAGAAGAAGAAGAAGGAGAAAAAAAAAGAAGAAAAAGAAGAAGACTATAGTCTGAGTCAAAGACGAGGGATGGAATATGTAAACGGGAAACCAGCACTGAAGCCAACTTATTATCATTGTTACACCCTGTGTGTATTTTTTGCATGGGCAAAAAGGAGGGTGGTGGTGGGGGGAGTAAAACCAGTAAAATATCAGCCACAGACCTCTAATAAAAGATATTGGCTGCAGTTCCCCCCCTACCCCCACCCACCCCTCAGTAATGACTAATTTTTGTTGGTAATGCCAGCTTTCTGTATAGACAACAATAATGACGCTAACGCACGCAATACGCATTGTGATCAATCAGGTCGGTCAGCTGATCTTTAGACAGAGTAGCATGAAGTAGACGAAATTATTTACAGATTGGCATGTGTTGCTATTGGTCTCTATTAACCTTCAGTTTCTGTTCCATTGTTACTGCGTACAAGTTGTGTTGATTTTAAACAGAGGCACCAATAGCCTTTGAGGAATGGTCATTCCGGTCTGTACCCACCGATCTATAATAATGTAAAGGGGGGTAAAGTGTTCCCTTAACCTATGTCGATGAGGAGCGAGGTGTCAGAGACCTCAGCTTACCCATTGAGCTATAATAATGTTGATAAAGGTGGCGATGGTATTCCCATAACCGATGTGGTCTGTGGGCAGCGAGATATCAGAGACCTCAGCTTCTCCAGGGTCCAACATTTTGAGGGCGCCGGGACACCCATCTCCTCTCCCTCGCTGCTTTAACCTTCCCTGACCCGAAAGAGGACAGGTATTTATTTACGAGTGCTCTGACCACCGAGCTATCCCGTTCGGTCCCCTATAATATACTTTGTTATAATTATATAGGATGTCTGTGGTCTATACCCCGTACAGTTTTACCATGTGGCGCTTTTTATGTGTCAGTCCATTTGCATGTTTTGACGGCATTGTTATTCCCGTGAATTCATTTCTTGTTCATCAACTGCCCGTCCTTGACATCCGACCTCTGTGGACACTTGCCAAGAAAATGTCTGTCCGGCTGTCCGGCTGCCTGGCTTGCTAACTGGCTGGCTGTCTGTCTTTTCTGTCTGTTCTTGGCTGGATGGAAAACCGCTATCACGTGCAGTGTGCTTGTTCTTTTCTGTTCCCACAGTAAACAGTTTCAAAGTTTCAGCGAATAAGCTTCTCTGTCTGTCTGTCTGTCTCTGTCTCTGTCTCTCTATCTCTCTCTCTCTCTCTCTCTCTCTCTCTCTCTCCCTCTCTCTCTCTCTCTCTCTCTCTTTCTCTCTCTGTGTTCGTGTCTGTGTTCCCTCCATATTCCATCAGCTTTCTCTGACTTTTGTCTCTTTTCTACTTTATTTTTTCGTTGTATCGTACTTTATTGTATCGTTTTGTCTTGTTTTGTCTTGTCTTGTATTGTATTGTATTGTATGGTATGGTATTGTCTTGTATTATATTGTATTGTATTGTATATCACTTTCAGTTACGGAAGATTTCTATGCGTAAAATTTGAGCTGCTCTCCTCTGGGAGAGCCGGGTGAACAACACAAGAGCAGTATAATATCGTGGAGAGCACGTGGTCACAAGAGCAGCATAATATCGTGGAGAGCACGTGGTCACAAGAGCAGCATAATATCGTGGAGAGCACGTGGTCACAAGAGCAGTATAATATCGTGGAGAGCACGTGGTCACAAGAGCAGCATCCTCCATGTATTGTTTTCATTTTCCTGTTTGTATGTGTACTTGTTTCTGATTACATAACAAATGTCCTTGATACCAAAACAAAACTGAACAGAAGCCAGAATCTCTCTCTCTCTCTCCCTCTCTCTCTCTCCCCCCCCTCTCTCTCTCTCTCTCTCTCTCTCTCTCTCTCTCTCTCTCTCTCTCTCTCTCTCTCTCTCTCTCTCCCCTCTCTCTCTCTCTCCCCCTCTCTCTCTCTCTCTCTCTCTCTCTCTGTCTCTCTCTCTCTCCTATGTGCGCATATACGTGCGTGTGGACGCACGGCATGGTATGATAACTGTTGTGTAGCACTTCATTATGGATATTATAAATTAGCGATATAACTGAAACATAATAACAGATATGAAGGTGTGAGTTTATGTAATAACTAGTTTACTTATTTACTTATTTTTCTTGAAGTGCACTGCATTACATTGAATTGCACTGAATTACGTTGCGTTGTGGCTTAGATGCGCTTTGTTTTGTGGTGTGATGTGATGTGGTTTTTGGTGTGGATTAGGCTGGGATGGTGTGATGTGGTGTGATATTGTATGGTGTGGTGTAGTGTGGTGTGGATTAGGCTGGTGTGGTGTAATGTGGTGTGATATGGTATGGTGTGGTGTGTGTGTGGATTGAGCTGGTGTGGTGTAATGTGGTGTGATATGGTATGGTGTGGTGTGGTGTGATATGGTGTTGTTGTGTGGTGTGGTATGGTGTGATGTGATATGGTATGGTGTGGGGTGATATGGTGTTATGTGGTGTGATGTGGTGTATAGTGTAGTGTGGTGTGGTGTAGTGCTGTGTGGAGTAGGTTTAGGTGGGACGGTAAGTGGTGGTGTGGTGTGGTGGTGTGGTGTGGTGTACAGTGGGTGAGTGGGGTGGTAAGGGGTGATGTGGTGCACTCTATGCCTCTAGCTAGTTTCTGTCAAAGTTATGGATACTCATCATGATATTCGTATTTTGCATTGCAAGAAAAAAACTTTGCAATACAATACATTGCAATACTTTTTTTGCACATAACTTTCTGTCAAGTCAAACCATTTTTTCTCTCGGAGAGCATAATTATGGATCCGTGGTCTGGTGGTAAAGCGCGTATTTAGAAAATGAAGTGATGTGTGTTCAACTCCCGTCTTCTTCTTCGTCGTTCAACGCTCAGGCAGCAACTGTTGGTGTCTGACATAGGAGCAAAAATACGCTGCACTGCCGTTAATTAAGCGCCTGACACGTCAGGCCCAGCGCACCTGTCTTTGGGTTGGAGAGAATTGTTATCTTTTAAGTCTTTCTGGGGGAGGGGGGGGGAGGGATGGGAGCAGGAGAATGGATCAAGAAGGCAGAAAACAGACAAGAAGGGGGTGACAGGAAGAAAAAGAAACAAGGCAGAAACAAAGAGAGAGATAGAGAGAGAAGAAGAAGAAGAGAAGAAGAAGAAGAAGAAGAAGAAGAAGAAGAAGAAGAAGGATCTCCTTGCACAGAACTTCCACAAGATCGCGATGCTGCTTATACTGACAGTTTCCCCAGCATCCCCAAGGAGAAATCTCTTCGTCTGAAGCCGAATCTTAGTTCATTCACTGGACCAGGAATGGTGACCTGGGTGCTAGTCTCTCAAATCAGGCACACAATCAGAGGGCCTTTGTTGTTGTTGTTAATGTTGTGGTTATATATATATATGTATATATATATATATATATATATATATATATATATATATATATATATATATATATATATATATATATATATATGTCCCAGCAAAGACTTCTAATGTAGGACCTGTTCCATGTACAACATGTATTTAGCGCACATAAAATAACCAACCGCAATAAGAAAGCCGCTCACATAGGGACACACTTCATGCAGATACTGGTAAATACCTGCAGACAGGACAAAGATAAGGGAAAAGGAAAAAAACAAACGGGTGGGGCTGCACGAGTGGGTGACTAGTGGAGGGTGGGGGAGGGGGGATAGGGGGTGGGGGTGGAGTCGGCACTGATGTTAACTCCAGGGAAAAAATCCCCTTGAGGAGGGGGTGGGGGTGGAATGGACCCCACGTCAGCAGATGGTAAACACAATGCGCAATGCTCTAACCCCTAGGCTACCCCTGTCCCCCAAGGCGTTTGAAGAGAGTAGTGTTGTGTTGTAAGTAATGTGTCATAGGCGTGTAAGAACGTTTGTTTGTTTATTTGTTTGTTGTTGCTGTTGTTGTTGTTGTTGTTGTTGCTGGTGGTGGTTGTGGTGGTTCGGGGGGAGTGGGGGAGGGGGGGGGTGTTAAAAAGCGGTAGCGTAATATTGTGAGTAATGCATGGGTGTTATGGCATGTTTTGTTTGTTAATGTTGTTGTTGTGTTGTTGTTGTTGTTGGTTGTGGTGATGGAGGTAGTGGAAGTAGTAGAAGAAGTAGTGGTAGTGGTAGGTTGGTTTTTTTTAAATATTATTAAACCAATGTTTTGGGGTTTTTTTATTCATTTTTATTTTTGCTGCATCAGCTTTGATATGACCTATACGGACTGGAAAGGCTATAGTTATAATGAACAAGCTTAAAAAAGAATAAAAAAGATGAAAATGAACTGAAAGGGCGGAGGCGTCGCCCTCTGCCAGTTTAATTCTGGACCAGCTGTGGCTGTGTAAAATTATGCATGTTACTTTAATACTCCAGAAAATTGGTTTGCGCCTGGCTAATTGCTGTCTGACTGTGAATGGGAGTGACCCTTCGGTTTTGCGCCGTGTGTTGGCCCCTGGCTCAATGAATGGGCCTGTGTGGACAGCTGGAACAGGTGAAAGTGGGAAAGCAGCTCAGGAAGTAGTGAGGGATTGGGAGACGACAGTTGTTCGAGCATGCACCCTACCACACCCACCCACACACCCACACACACACATACACACACACACACACATACACACACACACATACACACGCACACACACACACACACAGAGGACACTGGACACTGAACATTTGGATTTGGCAGCAGCATTTTACAGCTCTGTATCCAAGGGAGGCGGGATAGCTCAGTGGTCGGAGCACTCGTTTTCCCCCAGCCGAGTTAAGCAGCGTCGAGCGTGGTTACCAGTTGGATGGGTGACCGTTTGCGCGCCTTGGCTTCAGTACAGTTCCCCAGTTCACCCAGATGTAAATGGGTACCTGCCCTCTTTAGGGTCAGGGAAGGTAAAGCAGCGAGGGAGAGGAGATGGGCGCCGCCCTCAATATGCTGGCCCCTAGAGAAGTGAGGTCTCTGACGCCTCGCTCCCCTACGACCTTATAGGTTATGGGACTCCTTTACCTTTTACCTTTATCCAAGGGAGGATAGTTAAGTAGTAAACAATGTGAGAAAGGCAACCAAAAAACACCAAAAAACCCCAATCAATCAAATAAACAACCCGAAAGACTGACTACTGTACGCATAACATGGTAGAGGCCATGTAGGTTTTTTCCACACATCATGTGTTCACACATACACTTCAAAGATATAATGTTAAAATATTGTGAGCAATACAAATGAGACCATCCAACTGCTTTTGTGCAAATCTATTGCCAACTTAAAATGTACTTTTTGAAATAGAGAATATGTACAAATATCATATTATCAGTATTTGTCTCATGCAAACAGCTTTCATATTATAGATGTGATTTCCTTTTACTAACAGTAGCTGCCTCTGCAAAATACTCAACAAGAGATAGCATACTGTCTTCAATAATCGCTAACGAAACACTTAATGCAGCAGGAAACGAAAATATAGCAAAACATATTTCAAACTGTGTCATATTCGTTGCACTGGAAAATGAAGTGAACTTCATCTTCTACTCTTTCCCAACACAGTTTACATAGATTATCGGTTTCAACATCCATATCAAGCCATTTCTTGTTGACATATTCCAAGAGTTGTGATTTTAATCTCGCCAGAAGGGATCTATGTCATTTATTTGACAGTAACAGCGAGTGTTAAGCTGGGAAACGCACACAACAACAACAACATTTGACAGTAATGAAATAGATTTTTCTGGTTGAAGAATACTTGTGAATGAGAAATACCAGCTATATTTTGCGTTTTCCTCCGAATTAATGAGCATGCCAGTTTTGCTTTAATAAACTGATAGGAATGTTTTTAAACTCCGTATTGTAAATGTAGTTTCACTGCCAACTCCTTCACTAAACAAAACAACACCAAATTCATTTTCAATCAAGTTGGGTGGGTTTTTTTACTAGTTCTATCCAGTCCTGATTTCCACCCTTACATTGTTGTAACTGCATTCATATTATGCCTGTCCACGTAATCTAGTCAGCAGCAAATTGGTAATTTGCAACCAATAATATCTACTTCTCTTGATGGTTGTATGGATATTTAATGAGTATATACGGATCTCTCCACATACCATTTTATTGAATGAGTGAAGAGGCACATTTACAAAAACATTTTATAGGAAACGTATATTCATTTTCAGCCTGATAATTTTCATAAGTATCACAAATTTCTGCTGTATGTTAACATTAATTCGACGTGTGTTTCAAACAGTTTCCAATACAATTCAAAATCGATACAATTTAATCTTCTCTTATCTTTAAGAATTCCAACAACTGCCTTTCTACCTTTTCTATATGTTTCTGTGTTAGCAGCTTTTAAACCTTATTTTGTCGTAAAAACTACTCAAGATATCTGTATATGAATGCATAACTTTAACTTCTACATTGGCATAAAGCTATTTTACATGTGTGCTTAGATGTTCTCCCTTGTGGAAAACCATTGTTAGGCTTTTTTTTTCCAAATTCACATTCAAGAATCATCTATGTCTTTCTTTTTTTTCTAAAACTGGCAACTGGTTCAGTAAACCAACAGCAGTATTGGAGACAATTACTATGTGATAATCAGAAAGCAAACAACACATAGTTCAGCGGCTGAAGAACTCCTTTGTATACAATTTTTCTTCTCTTTTTGACAATTCCATGGCCAATTCGTTATTAAGAAAAGGAAAGCAATAAGCAAATAAGTAGGGATTAAGTAAACAGCTTTAAAGAACTCCTTTTGAATAACAAATAATCCGTAAATTGATTTTCGACTCTTACACATACCAGGAAAATATAATAAATTCCAAGAACAGCTCTGTATAATTTGCCATTGATACAACTTTTCCTTAAGATACCCCACAAAACATTTCGATTTACCAGCATCTCAAAAAGCTTGGAGTTCCCATGCGCGGTGTGTGTGTGTGTGTGTGTGTGTGTGTGTGTGTGTGTGTGTGTGTGTGCGTGTGTGTGTACGCGGTGTGTGTGTGCGCGCGCGCACGCGCGCGAGGAGGAGGAGGAGAAGGAAGGGAGTTAGCAAAGTCTAGACACTCTAGACAATAAATAGACAAAATTAATCATAAAGCAACATCATAACTTTTGGTGAACATTATTGTAATTAGGAAGCCTGGCCAATGACCCTATCACTGCATACAATCTTCACCACTTTGACACCCCCCCCCACCCTACCTTCCCACCCTCCCTGCCCCATACCCCCAACCCCCATTTTACTATTGTTCCAGGGTGTCGAGTTTTTGGACATGTAGCATTTCAAAGTTGATGATTCCCTCATCCTTCTCCCCATTCCTCCCACTTTCAAGCTGTTGTACAAACCAGTTGCCACCGGTGTAGTTAAACAGTTAATTGAGATGCTACTGATGGGGTTTGACAATTAGTTTGGATGGATGAATACTCTCTCTCTCTCTCTCTCTCTCTCTCTCTCTCTCTCTCTCTCTCTCTCTCTTCTCTCTCTCTTCTGTGTGTGTGTGTGTGTGTGTTCGTGTACGTGTGCGTCTGTGTGTGTTATTGTTGATGTTGTTGCTGTTGATGATGGTGGTGGTGGTGGTGGTGGCGGCTTACATTATGATTATTCCATTATCCTCCAAATGAAAGAATAAAAAATAATGGTAATGACCGTTTGTTTTGGCATCAGACTCAAGGAAAACAGAATGGACTGAATTTGTTGTCTGTCATATGAGCGATAATGCGTTGCGGTGCCGTTAGACGCCTGACAAGTCAGACCCAGCGCATCGACTTCGGCATGGGAGAAAATTGTTGTCTTTTAAGTCTTTCTGGGGAAAAAAGGCAGGAGAATGGACCAAGAAGGCAGAACATAGACAAGAGCGGGGTGACAGGAAGAAGAGAAACAAGACAGAAATAAAAGATAGGGATAGAAAAGAGAGAAATCCTAGCACAGAATTTGCAGAAGGTGGAGATGCTATTACAGACAGGCCAGCGACATCCCCACTGGGGAAAATTGTTTACATTGTTGAATTTTGGTCTTTCAAACTGCAACATACGACGATGTTGTTGTTGTTTTTTCTTAAAAAATATGTGTTTGTTTAAATTACTTCCTTTTGGTCTTTCCAACAGTGACATGATTATGACCATGAATTTATTTTGAAAAAAAGTGTTTGCATTTAAATTGCTTACTTTTGGTTTTCCGAACACTGGCATGTAAATAGATTTTTTTTTAAAGTTGTTGTACTTAAATTGCTTACTTTTGGTCTTCCACATGGTGACATATTTTATTGATATCATTTTGAAAAAAGTGCTTGTGTTTGAATTACTTACTTTTGACTTTCCAAACTGTGACAACTTTATAGCTCTAATCTGATTTACTACTAGTACTATCCCTTTACAAGTTGCTTTTCCCACAACCCACTTTTTGATGTCCCTGTCCTTTTCCATCATGAGAGAAAAAGAGAGGAAAACAAAAAGGTACAAAAAGTGGCAATATCATAGACTTGTCTTCCTGCACATTTAGAAATTTAAGAGCAAACGTGATTCAAATGGGGATGAGTATTATGTAAACCGAGTCCTTTGTGATGATATCTCCAAATCATTTCCTGTAAATGTATACGTCTCGAAAAGCTTACGCAACAAAAACTCTCTGTTAACTTTTTGGGGGGTGCTGAGGGGGTGGAGGGGGGGGGGGTGTTCGTTTGCTTGCTTGCTTGAATGTTTTCAATGAGGGAGATCTTTTCACTTATCAGTGTCAACCTTTTTTTCATTTTTTATCTTCACACCTTTTTGTTAAACGTAGCTTTAGTGACGACACGGTGAAAGGGACCTGCCTCTCTCTTTGTACAAAGAAAGGGTAATC
>CM054134.1:95973163-95975663 GCA_028751875.1 Rapana venosa
GAGAAAGAGAGTTAAGTGTGTGTGTGTGTGTGTGTGTGTGTGTGTGTGTGTGTGTGTGTGTGTGTGTGTGTGTGGTGTGTGTGTGTGTGTGTGTGTGTGTGTGTGTGTGTGTGTGTGTGCTTAAAGCTATGGGAACGTTTTTGTGAACCAGTATGACTTTTCTGAGGAAAGTGTTTGTTTTGAGGTGCTTTGTTTCATTTTGTTTGAGTTTTGCCTTACGGACAGAAAAATAATAAAATTATCAGCCAAAAAATCGGATAAACTACAGTTTTCTCTTACTTTCTTGCTACATAGTTATGAACACTTGGCTGTTACATTCTCGTTCTTCCATACATTTTTAGAATTTAGACATTGTTGATGATATTGTCTACCCTTCAGTCGATTATATATATACCAACCCCTAACTGGATACGACGTATTCTGAATTCTTCAACAGCTCACAAATTTCGTTGACATCAGTAACCATGGGGAAATCATGGCTGACCATAAGCATGTCTTTTCGGCACCGACCACCGTGTCCTGACCTGTCGATGTCAGTCTGCCCAGCTCTTGTTCACCGCCTCCCAGACCAGCTACATCGTCTGCAATGATAAGATTCTCCTGCAAGTTCAGCTATATCGTCTGCAATGCTAAGATTCTCCTGCCAGGCCAGCTATATCGTCTGCAATGCTAAGATACTCCTGCCAGACCAGCTGTCTGCAATGCTAAGATTCTCCTGCCAGGCCAGCTATATCGTCTGCAGTTCTAGAGTTCTCCTGCCAGACCAGCTGTCTGCAATGCTAAGATTCTCCTGCCAGGCCAGCTATATCGTCTGCAATGCTAAGATTCTCCTGCCAAGGCAAGCTATATCGTCTGCAATGCTAAGATTCTCCTGCCAGGCCAGCTATATCGTCTGCAGTTCTAGAGTTCTCCTGCCAGACCAGCTGTCTGCAATGCTAAGATTCTCCTGCCAGGCCAGCTATATCGTCTGCAATGCTAAGATTCTCCTGCCAAGGCAAGCTATATCGTCTGCAATGCTAAGATTCTCCTGTCAAGGCAAGCTATATCGTCTGCAATGCTAAGATTATCCTGCCAGGCCAGCTATATCGTCTGCAATGCTAAGTTTCTCCTGCCAGGCCAGCTATATCGTCTGCAATGCTAAGATACTCCTGCCAGACCAGCTGTCTGCAATGCTAAGATTCTCCTGCCAGGCCAGCTATATCGTCTGCAGTTCTAGAGTTCTCCTGCCAGACCAGCTGTCTGCAATGCTAAGATTCTCCTGCCAGGCCAGCTATATCGTCTGCAATGCTAAGATACTCCTGCCAGACCAGCTATATCGTCTGCAATGCTAAGATTCTCCTGCCAGGCCAGCTATATCGTCTGCAATGCTAAGATTCTCCTGCCAAGCCAGCTATATTATCGTCAGCTACGCTAAGATTCTCCTGCCAGTTCAGCTATATCGTCTGAAGTGTTAAGATTCTCCTGCCAGGTCAGCTTTATCGTCTGCAATGCTAAGATTCTCCTGCCAAGCCAGCTATATTATCGTCAGCAATGCTAAGATTCTCCTGCCAGGCCAGCTATATCGTCTGCAATGCTAAGATTCTCCTGCCAAGCCAGCTATATTATCGTCAGCTACGCTAAGATTCTCCTGCCAGTTCAGCTATATCGTCTGAAGTGTTAAGATTCTCCTGCCAGGCCAGCTATATCGTCTGCAATGCTAAGATACTCCTGCCAGACCAGCTGTCTGCAATGCTAAAGTTCTCCTGCCAGACCAGCTATATCGTCTGCAATGCTAAGATTGTCCTTCCAGGCCAGCTATATCGTCAGCAATGCTAAGATACTCCTGCCAGACCAGCTATATTATCGTCTGCAATGCTAAGATTCTCCTGTCAGGCCAGCTATATTATCGTCTGCAATGCTAAGATTCTCCTGCCAGGCCAGCTATATTATCGTCTGCAGTGCTAAGATTCTCCTGCCAGGCCAGCTATATCGTCTGCAATGCTAAGATACTCCTGCCAGACCAGCTATATTATCGTCTGCAATGCTAAGATTATCCTGCCAGACCAGCTATATCGTCTGCAATGCTAAGATACTCCTGCCAGACCAGCTGTCTGCAATGCTAAGATATTCCTGCCAGGCCAGCTATATTGTCTGCAATGCTAAAGTTCTCCTGCCAGGCCATCTATATCGTCAGCAATGCTAATATTTGTGTCAATTCTTCCTCCTGTACCCACAGTCAATCACAAGAACAGCATTGCACTGGACCCCAGAAGGAAGAAGAAAGAAAGGAAGACCAAAAGCAGCGTGGAGGAGGACTGTAGAAAGTGAGATGAAGGTCATGCAGCACTCTTGGGGATCAGTGACTAGGTTGGCCCAGGATAGGCAGGAGTGGAAGCGCTTTGTTGCTGCCCTACACACCGCTGGATGTAATGGTTAATGATGATGATGATTCCTCCTGTGCCGCCTGCGCAGACGAGATTTTTTAAGGCCCTCGTCGTTTAAGGATGTGCTCCAAAGATAA
>CM054134.1:95985663-96003163 GCA_028751875.1 Rapana venosa
TAGTGTTTGCTGTGACAGAGTAGAGATTTACCTGTAGTAGAGTGTATTCTGTGACTGACAGAGTACAGATTTACCTGTAACTATGTAGAGTGTTTGCTGTGACAGAGTAGAGATTTACCTGTAGTAGAGTGTATACTGTGACTGACAGAGTATTTACCTGTAGGAGAGTGTATACTGTGACTGACAGAGTAGAAATTTACCTGTAGTATAATGTATACGGTGACTGACAGAGTACAAATTTACCTGTAGGAGAGGGTATACTGTGACTGACAGAGTACATATTTACCTGTAGTAGAGTGTATACTGTGACTGACAGAGTAGAGATTTACCTGTAGTAGAGTGTATACTGTGGCTGACAGAGTACAGATTTACCTGTAGGAGAGTGTATACTGTGACTGACAGAGTAGAGATTTACCTGTAGGAGAGGATATACTGTGACTGACAGAGTAGAGATTTACCTGTAGGAGAGTGTTTACTGTGACTGACAGAGTACATATTCACCTGTAAGTAGAGCGTTTGCTGTGAAAGAGTACAGATTTACCTTAGTAGGATGTACACGGTGACAGAGTACAGATCTACCAGTGGTAGATGTTGTAGGTGGTGGAAAAGTTGCTTTTCCTGAACCTCACGCTGTCACATTATAATGACAGTCACCAACATCGTTTGCTGTGGAGAACAGATACTTATTCTTTGTAACAGTCTGTGCAGGACATCCAGTCATGCTACCTCCTCTATGTTGTCAGTCTGATAGTATTGTTGGATCTTTCTGTTGCGTAGCTATACAACTTTTGAATTTTGTGTTGTCTTTCCATCCTTTGTAACGAAATGTCACAATATTGCATACAAAAGTTAAAAGCTGAGAAGAACAAGTACTGCTGAAGCAGCAAATGATGCAGTATATCAAAGTAGATCCTTACTGGAGTAATACTATGAAAACATGTACAGGGTACGTCAATGGGAAATGTCCGGATTGAGCAAAAAGATTCTACTCAACCTCAAATATAGGACCAACTTAACTTCTTTTGGGCATCATAGCAACAGTAGTTAATGGAATAGAAAAGCAAACATTGTGTGGAAGGATTGTGGTACCAAAGACAGAGGAAGACAACGCACAAAATACACAGACAGTCTGAATAGCTACGCAACGAGGAAAGAATCCCCCAACAATGAACTCATCAGGAGAACTGACAACAGAGAGGAATGGAAGGCCATGATCGCCGATGTCTGCAACAGACCTGGCACACGAAGAAGAAGATTGTTAGCTTAGGGTTATATTCAGATGTCTATCAGATTCAGTCAGATTGAGCAATACAAGATTGATTATCTCCCTTAGACTAATATATTTTGGCCGCAGTCTACCTTTATAGCTTTCCTTTTTTTTTCCTTTCATGTGACGCTCAAGCATACAGTATTTACCATGATATTAAGAAAAAATTAATAATACGCATTGTCAGTGCCAGACTAGCTCCTGACTCACAATTGTTGCATATAGGATGTTGTGTGTCTGTTGTGTGTGTCGGTATGTTGATTAGTGTGTGTGTGTGTGATCTTGAACCATTTATTTAGCAATTTTTTCTTTGTACAGTTGGTTAACACTTATAAGCACAGGATTATTAATTTGTTCCTTTGTAAGTAAAACTACCATTTTAAAAAGAAATGTTTTCACCTTAAACTAACAGGGATAATATGTCCACAGCATGGACTAGCTCTCTGACAGTCATAACATCAACAGTTAGGATTGGCCAGTTTTGATAATGACTGGATGCAAATGCATGAAACAGCAACAACAACAACACATTGATAAAACTGCTTATGTGATAGAAAGCACTCGGCTTTAATAAAAGCGTTGTAATTGAGGAACAACACTTTCTCTTCCAGTGTAGTTTCTGAACGGATTTGTCTGGAATTACGTCCTCTATTTTTGCTGTCATTGGATCATTTCTCTACAGCTCAAAAGAGAAAATGGAAATAAACATAGGTGAATTATCTCACTCATTTCTTCAGTGCATAGATGACTTACCTTACCCCAACAATATTACCGTTCAATCTACGATCTGTAGGCGGACATCAGAATAACAGTACAGGTATGTGCTTTGCCCCAAGACTTCAAATGGCTTTGATTTGTGCAGATTAATAATTAATGGGTCTCCCAGGGTCACAGTTTTCTGTTACATTCATCTAGGAAATGTGTGCAGATAAGCGGGGGTTTTCCTACTACATTTATCTAGGAAATGCGTGCAGATAGACTATGGATTTTTTATGACATTCATCCCGGAAATGCGTGTGCTGTGGATTTTCTGTTACATTCATCTGGGATATATGTGCAGATAGGTCGTGAATTTTCTTTTACATTCATCTGGGAAATGCGTGTAGATAGGCTGTGGATTTTCAATTACATTCATCTAGGAAATACGTGCAGATAGGCTGTGAATTGTCTGTTATATTCATCTAGGAAGCCTGCGCAGATAGGCTGTCGATTTTCTGTTACATTCACCTGGGAAATGCGTGTGAAGACAGGCTGTGTTTTCCATGGTAACAGCAAACTTAGTATGACATGCAGTGATTAAGATGATTAAAAAATAAAATTAAAGATAAAACGTCATGGAATAGGAACATAGTCTCAGGAAAAACGCTGACATCTTTTCTGCAAATGGGCATACATGAATTTTTACAGTCTTTAAAACTTCACATTATTTGTTGCACAAGCTTCCTGTACAATTAATTCGTGGTCATCCCTTTCCCTCCAATGTCATCGCTATAACCATTTTCGTGGGTTATATTTTGATCATGGTCATTTTTTTTAATGCAAAAGTCGAAAATTGTGCATGCAGAAAGAAAAGCTAGAACAAAGACATCAGTGGTGTTCTCTTTTTAATTTGTTTGTGGTTTGGGGCTCTTTCTGTTTTTTGTTTTGTTTTGGGGGTTATTTGGGAGGGGGGGTGGTTGTTGTTGTAGGTTTTGTTGTTTTGTTTTATTTTAGGGGGGGGGGGGGGTAATCCTCGGATAGAGCTGGCAGTTTACCTATGGTGAGATTTTTCGTATAGGGCTATTTGTGTGTTATTGTTTTGTGTGGGTTCTTTGGGGGGGTGGGGGGGGGGGGGGGGGGGGGGGAGAGGGTCGGGTTTGTTTTCGTTTGTTTTTTGCCCAGCATTAACTCATTGGAGTCGCAGTGAAATGGATCTCGCCATTTTGTGGTGACGCGTGATTTTGGCTATATTTGAAAAATTCAGCAGACCTACCCAACATAATAATGACATACACATTATACATCATGGAAAAGTTTATAATTTCTTTTGAGATTGTTTCACAGTTTTTCATAAGATGACTGTATTTATTTTTACAAATTTTCAAAATATGTCACTGAATGCTGAAAATAAAAAAAGTTTTGAAAACTAGGGCTGCATAATTATCTTACATGCCTTGAATTATTCATCAACTAGTCCCCTTGAAGCAATGTGATGATTTTTCACCAAAGTAAAGTTCCCTGAAGCTGGCTGAATCCATCTGATGTCACTTTTTGTACAACAGATTTTTTTAAAAAGAATCATAACACTGGAGAGCCTGAAATCCCAAAGATATCACTTGTTGATATATCAAACAAAATTAGCCAACAGACACAAATTAGGCAAGCATATGGTCAAGGAAAGCAACTGTGTTTAGAAAAATGATTGCCCTACAGGCCAGAGTACTTTCCCTTGAGTTGAACATCTTTTAGTGTATTAAAAAAAATTCGCTTAAAAAAGCTTAAGTTTAAGCTTTGGCACAACCTCAATGAGTTAAGGTAGTCACATTTCGTCTTCGTGGAGGATGTATAAACACAACACCAGAGTCATCATCATCATCATCATCAATGCCTTTGTGCCTTATTGGCACATAGGGCAGCAACAAATGTTCTCCACTCCTGTCTGTCCTGGGTCAGCTTCCGAATGGTTCCCCCCCCCCCCCCCCCCCCCCCCCCCCCCCCCAGGTATGTTGGAAGGTCTTCAGCTCTGTTTCGATAGTCCGACGCCAAGTGTTTTTGGGGTCGTCCTCGTTTGCGTTTTCCCTCTGGTGTCCATGGAGGGCTGTTCGGGCGATGTTTCCCTGTTCCCGACGGCAGATATGCCCTATCCATCCCCATCGCCTATGCATGATGATTTGTCCATGCTTTCTTGTTGCAACGGGCAAAATGTTCTTGGTTGGAGATGGTCTCAGGCCAGAAGATGCGCAAGATTCTTCTGAGATTCTTCGTGTGGAATGTGGATAGTTTGTCGAGTCACTCTAAAGTCATCCTCCAGCACTCCGACCATACAAAAGGGTGGAAAGTACACAGCTCTGGTATAGTCTTAGTTTGGTCCTGGTGCTGTACTGGGACAATTTCCACACATTGTTCAGATTTCTATAAGCATTTCTTGCTTTGCTAATCCGGTTCTTGATGTCGCTGCCTGCTCCGCGTCATGCCTAACGGTGCTCCCGAGGTACGTGAACTCTTCAGTTGTTGGTAAATATTCTCCATTCACTGTGACCGGTGAGGGGTTCTGAACGTTCAGTGTCATCACCTCTGACTTCTTCTGACTGATTTTCAGGCCTACTTGCTGTGCGAAAGTGCTGAGACGGGATGTCTTCTCTTGAATGTGAAACACCAGTGTGCATGCTCTTTTTTTTCTTCTCTCATTTTATTTTGTCGTCTGTTCCTCCTGACAGGAACTGGGCTTTCTCTCCCGAAAGGCAAAACAAATTTTGACCTATGCCCAAGATGTTCTGTGTGCGTTTTGCACACGGGACCTCCGTTTATGGTCTCATCCGAACGACTTCAGAGGAGCGGAGTGGGTACTACTACTGACTCTGGGAGAGAAAGAAAAAGCCTTGAACCTGGTGCCTTAGTGATGGCTCGAACCTGGGCCATCAGATCACGAGCGTAAAGCTCTAACCATTAGGCCATCACTGTTTTCTATGTCAGCTTTTGGTGAGTTATGGAAACGGTGGTGTGTTCATGAATGTGTCCTGTTCAAAAACAATGGGCTACTCTTAATGAAATTGAAATGTGTTGGCTGAGGCCAGCGGGCAGTCTGACAGAATCCCAAACTGAAGTATGTGAATACTTCCCACACAATAAGGAAACAGAACAATAGCAGATGTATGTGGGTGTGAAATCCTGGGAGTTGACCTGCATGGTGAATATTCAACAAGGCGAAGAATCTGTATAATTCATTTTTCAGAACACACACACACACGCACGCACGCGCGCACGTACGCAGGCACGCATGCATGCACGCACGCATACACACACACACGCGCACGCACCCACGTACACACGCAGGCACGCACGCACCCGCGCGTGCACACACACACACACACACCGTTCAAATTCAAAATAGGGAAACATCAGTCGAAATTGAAATCGAATGTATATTGAAGGAAATGAATATCAATAACCATAATTTTATGTAACAGCCTTTTTAAAATTAAAAAAAAACAACCTAGCCTTCAGAATAAAAAAAATTAAAATCTTTAACACCAAACAGTAAATCAATCATATTAGTTACACGCCACCCAAACAGGAGAAAAGCAAGCAAGCAAACAAACAAAATATGCAAAATGACACAGTTAATATTCTATTACAAAAAGAGAACGGAAGAGAAGGAGGGGGTGGAGGGGGGGGGGGGGGGGTCGAGAAAGAAGAAAGGGTAGAAAAAGGGGGAAAAACCCATTGGGAGGAAGGTATGTGCAGGAGGGGAGAGAGAGGGGGGGGGAGGAGAGAGAGAGGAGAGAGAGAGAGAGAGAGAGAGAGAGAGAGAGAGAGAGAGAGAGAGAGAGGTCATGATAGGAACAAACAAGCACATAACCACAGGTATTTAACGACATCCATAAAAAAACATCAACAAACAAATAATAAATGAATGGATGAAGAATACCTAAGACACAAGGGCAACATAGAGGGAAAATATATATGTGAACGATACATTAATGCAACAGAGTGTGACCTGTAAAGGATAACCAACACAATACTGTACCAAAGATCAACCAGCCATTCCCCCATCATTTCCTTTTATTTTTCTGATATTAAGCTTTGGTGGTAGCATGCTACAGAATCAGAATTTTTTCAGGACTATAAAAGCAATAACACTGGAAGCTGTTTAGGCTAATTTTCCCCGAGCTGCACACTGCACCCCTCCCTGCCCTAAGGTTACACTCCTGTTTTAACTTGCGGGTCATGTAGTAGCTTCCTATAGAGTGCTAGTCGAGAAAAAAAATTCTGGTGATTTTCACAGATTTTTTTAAATGTGGAAAAATGCACTGTGAATTTCTTTTGGGGATTGAGGACATACAGCAATACCAGGTAGTTACAAAAAAGTTGGAAATGATCATCAAACGAGGATTGCTTGTGTTCCTACAGTGTTGACCCCGCATATAGCCTACATATTGAGGTGACGAAGCTTGAAGACGTCGAAGGACTGAGGGAGTACAGTGTTTGCTGAAAAATGTAATAAAAACATTTAAACCTACCAAATGTGTGCAGAATCCCATGGGTTTCGAGTCATAGGCTAGTCTTTCACAAAATGTGGTTTTTATTTCTGTGGATGCCTTAGTACGCGCGATACAAATTTGAGAGTAAAATAGGAAACGAGAAGGAAACGTGGCAACAGTTAATTGCCCTGTGTAACTTAAGCTTTATCAGTGAGCTGCCACAGCGCAGCACAGCAGCGTGCGGATAGACAGCGCTACGTCCTGTGCGAAGATTCAAACATGCCTTTTATTCGGTAATGGTCAAACCAAAGTAGCCAGTCTCAAAGCTTAGAGGAAGATTCTCACGGCCTGACACGTACCTACTCTTGAAGTTGTAGCAGATGTTCAGGGTCATTGGTCATGTGTAAATAAACTACCCTCTACTTCAGATTTTTCCAGTCTGGCTTTCTTGAACACCAATTAAATTCAGTAAAAAATACTTTCTTATCTCACAAACAGAAAAAAGTCATATTGGTTACAGGTCAGACATAAAAACAGTAAACAGGGAAAAATTTTCACAGAAAAATCATCCTTTTTTCCAGTTAGCCTTAATAAATGATACCACACACACACACACACCCCCGCACGCGCGCGCGTATCGTCTGCTGCCATTGCTGGGGAAAATGGCTTTGCAGCACCAGCTTTCTCACAACATTTTGCTGCAATACCTAGTCGAACAATGTATTCAAGGAGGTTACAAAAATGAATAAAATGCATGAATAAATATGTACTAAAAACAATGATAATTACCATGGATGGAACATTCAGTAAGCCATAAGGCTTAGGCTTGAGCTTGTCCCACTACTACTACCACTACTACTACTACAAGACAACTACTACTAGACTACTACCACTACTACTACAAGACAACTACTACTAGACTACTACCGCTACTACTACAAGACAACTACTACTAGACTACTACCACTACTACTACAAGACAACTACTACTAGACTACTACCACTACTACTACTACTACCACTACTACTAGACTACTACCACTACTACTACAAGAAAACTACTACTAGACTTCTACCACTACTACTACAAGAAAACTACTACTAGACTACTACCACTACTACTACAAGAAAACTACTACTAGACTACTACCACTACTACTACAAGACAACTACTACTAGACTACTACCACTACTACTACAAGACAACTACTACTACTACAACCACTACTACTAGACTACTACCACTACTACTACTACTACCACTACTACTACTACTACCACTACTACTACAAGACAACTACTACTAGACTACTACCACTACTACTACCACTACTACTACAAGACAACTACTACTAGACAAATACCACTACTACTACTACTACCACTACTACTACAAGACAACTACTACTAGACTACTACCACTACTACTACTACTACCACTACTACTACAAGACAACTACTACTAGACTACTACCACTACTACTACTACAACCACTACTACTAGACTACTACCACTACTACTACTACTACCACTACTACTACAAGACAACTACTACTAGACTACTACCACTACTACTACCACTACTACTACAAGACAACTACTACTAGACTACTACCACTACTACTACTACTACCACTACTACTACAAGACAACTACTACTAGACTACTACCACTACTACTACTACTACCACTACTACTACAAGACAACTACTACTAGACTACTACCACTACTACTACTACTACCACTACTACTACAAGACAACTACTACTAGACTACTACCACTACTCACTACTAACCACTACTACACAAGACAACTACTACTAGACTACTACCACTACTACTACTACTACTACTACTACAAGACAACTACTACAAGACAACTACTACTACTACCACTACTACTACAAGACAACTACTACTAGACTACTACTACTACTACTACAAGAAAACTGCGGAAACTGCTACGTCCACATGGAGAAGCGCGCTGCTGCAGTTGGCGGCAGGAAAGAAAACGACTAGAACCTGGTAGATCTACGTCTATTAGGGAAAGACGAGGCTTCAGGGATGGATCAGCAATACCAGCGCCTTCACCTCTGGCCATGGTTGTGAAGTCAAAATAAAATCACATCTCAGGTCAGGCAAATCCCACGGTTTCTTTTTGCAGCCTCAAATAAATTCCAGTTCTCACACTGATAGCTGTTTAAAAAAGAAACATTCTAACAATGAGAAAGACTTGTATCTAGTTATCTGCACTTCTTTTCTTTTCCTGTAAATGTCGTGTTTTGATAGACAATGTGTCTGGATTGACTCATTTTCTGTTAATCTTAAAACAAAAATTGCAAACATAGCAAGCCACTGCCACCTCAAACATAAAAGGTGCTGTAAAAGCCGCCTCATTATAAATAATAGTTTAAAAAGCAAACAAAGAAAATAAAAAATTCTTCATACAAATCAAAGATCATGTAAAATAAGTAAACAAGCACGCCAATTCCTTTCATATTGGGTCCTTTAAGTGGAAATTTCTGCTGGGACTTTATTTTATTTTGACAACAACAACAACAGACTCCTGTTGAGCTCAGCTGGGGCAGGCACATACACGCAATAAATAAAGGTACACAAGTATAAATTTGATAATCAGGCTAACCCACACTACCCCACATATAACACCCAACAAATGCAGATAGTAAAACCTATTACTACCCCCACCCCACCCCAACACACACACACACACACACGCACACACACTGAACAGGTGACGAAATGCAGAAAGAAAACCTAACACTATAGCACTTCACGAATAGAACAGTGTCTGCTCACTCTTGCAGCAGCTGAACATACTTTTGATAACAGGAAAAGTTGTCCATAATGCTGCTGACAGAGCGGGCTTTTTCAAAACTGCCCAGGTCAATGACGCTCTGGGAACTATCTGGCTTTTGGACTGCCATTTTCTGGGGCTGACAATTCGTCATGTTCAGCTTAAGGTGCTCAACATCTTTCCAGTTAACTCCCCGGAAGAAATTATGTTTGCACAGGGATTTGAACAAAGGCCGCTCGCTGGGGTTCTCATTGGTGAGCAATTTGCGCAGATCTTCTAAGTGATTTTTGTTATCATTGCTCCAGGAGTCATCCATTATGTCTTCAGTGCATACATGGCTTAACATGACTCCAACTGAATAAAAGTCGGCTGGATAACTGTAGGGTTTGGTTTCACCTACAGTTTCTGGAGCAGTAAAGGCATTGCCTGCTTCAAAAGGTTCCTGACAGGTCTGATGTTCAGTAGGTTTGTTCTTATCTAAAAACCTGCTCAGTCCGAAATCTGCGAGTACAATATGGCCTTCTTCATCTACTAAAAAGTTGTTTGGCTTAATATCCCTGTGTAAAATGCTGTGTTTGTGAAGTTTTCTGACTGCGATTACAATTTCAGCCAAAAGACATTGAGCTACACTAAAGCTAAGCTTTGATTCCCCAGTAAATTTTGTTTTAAACAGATCTTCTAAAGTACCCCCAGGATAATATTGCATGCAAAACCATGCATGCTTTTGGTGGTACATGTAAAATAATATTGACAAAAAAATGATTTACCTGCTAATTTGTTCAGTATCTGAGCTTCTGTTCTAATGTCTAAATATTGACGAGGATACTCAGGATTCTTTTCTAAACTAATCAGCTTAACAACGACATTACGGTCTAACCTACGATCGTACATGAGGACAACAGTGCCGTATGTGCCTTGCCCCAAGAGTTTAACTGGCTCAAAGTTTTTCAGATCAATAGGTCTCTCCGGTTCAGGGTCTGCTGCTGTTGTCAGTTGGGAAAGGTGTGCAGACAGAGTATCTTCCATTGTGACAATAAACTTTAGATTCTAATTATAAATAATAAGGAAGTACGGTGCAGGGTCTCTTTCTGGCAGAGGGAAGATGCGATGAGGCGGATGAAGTCCGATCCACAAATGGCCTAGGTCCACGGAGTCACAGAGGAGCTGAAGACAACGTAGGCAGCAGCAACACAGCGATGAAATCTGAAACCCAAAGCACGGGGAGACATCAGAACATGTTTCTTCTCAGTGTCTAGGGGGTTATTATCCGGTCAGCCCGAACAGGAATACATCAGAGCACTGTTTAAAAGTTTACGTTAAATGTACTTTATATATTTTCATTGTCCTTTTAAGCTGGTTATCAAGTCCACACACACACACAACAAACACAGAGAGGGGGGGGGGGGGGCAAAAAAAGGTATTCTGGATCAGCAAATAATAAAGAAAACCATGATAGATCGGTGAACAGAGAGAGGTGGGAGGATAGTGGGATACTCTTAATGTAAGGGTACCCAAATAATAATAATAATAATAATAATAATAATACATGGAATTTATACAGCGCTATATCTTGCAAAAAACAAATCAAAGCGCTCTCATTCATCCTAGTCTTTCACATGCAGCCCGTTACAATTAATAGATTTTTTACAAATTCAAATGTAAACACACAACGCAACAAATTAACATTTTTGTACAAATACAAATGTAAACACACCCGCGCACCCCCACCCCCCCCCCCCACACCCACCCCCCCACACACAAAGGTTGTACACTCGGCAGGCCGTTGGGGGGGGGGGGGGGAGTTGGTTATTGAGGGCAGGGACAGAAATACGATGAAACAAGAGGGGAGAATCTTAGGTTAGAAATAAATGCGTCTTTAGGCTGGATTTAAAAGCATCATAAGTAGGCTTTTGACGAAGGGAGAGAGGGAGGTCGTTCCAGATCACTGGACCAGAAACAGAGAAAGAGCGACGGCCAACAATGGACTGGCTGAATCTAGGTATTCTTAAGCACAAGGTATCTGCAGCAGAGCGGAGGGAACGAGAAGGAGTGTACAAGCGAAGACATTCACAGAGGTAGGAAGGTGCTGTTTTGTGGAGACTTTTGTTACAGAGGGTACAGATCTTATAGTTTACCCTCTGTGGCACAGGCAGCCAGGGAAGAGATCGCAAGAGAGGAGTAATGTGCTCAGATTTTTTCTTTCTGAGGACTAGTCGAGCTGCAGAGTTTTGTATACGTTGAAGAGGTGGATAGATGATGCTGGCAGACCAGCCAAAGAGAATTGCAATAGTCCAGACTGAGAGAATGAGAGATGTGACTAGTTTGGATGTTGCATCAGTGGACAGATACTTTCGAACTGCACTAATGCGCCGTAATTGATAGTAGCACGACTGGCAGGTTTGGGTGATGAATTTTTGCATGGAGAGCGTGTTATCGATAACTACCCATAGATATTTCACTACAGTGGATAGAGGGACAGACGTATTGCCGAATTCTATTGAAGCTGTTGTTGTGGAAGAGAGTTTGTGTTTGGTCCCTATAAGCATGGCTTCGGTTTTATCTGCATTTAGTTGTAACTTGTTCTCTATCATCCAATTTTGGATATCTTGAAGGCAGCAGGACATATTTGTCAAGAGAGAAGGCAGATTTTCGGGAGTTTCACTGCTAAGAATCTGAGAGTCGTCTGCATAAAAATGATGGCTGATTTGATGACGGTTTATTATATGTGAAAGTGGGGCAGTGTAGAGAGTGAAAAGAACAGGGCCGAGAACTGACCCCTGTGGGACTCCACATTCCAGTTTGGCAGGTGCTGATTGAATCTTATTTACTGTAACTGTGTGGAATCGGTCTGTAAGGTATGAACTGAACCTGGTGAGGGCTGTGTCTTTAATACCAAACGTGTTTTGGAGACGGTAGAGAAGAATTGAGTGGCCTATAGTGTCAAAGGCTGCAGACAAGTCGAGGAGAGTGAGAAGGGATATTTTTTCCTGAGTCAGAAGCGTGCAAAAGCGTGTTTAAGGTGTGGACTAGGGTGGTCTCGGTGCTGTGGTTGGCACGATAGGCAGACTGAAAAGGGGGAAGGAGATTGTTGGAATGAAGATGGCTATTGAGTTGTTTCAGAACAACTTTTTCAAGGACTTTAGAGATAAAAGGTAGGTTAGAAACAGGTCAGTAATTCTTCAGAATGTATGGTCGAGGTCGTGCTTTTTGAGTAGAGGTGTAACTATAGCAGTTTTGAGAGCTGATGGAAAAATTCCTGAGAGAAGAGATGAGTTTACTATTTTTGTGATAGTGGGTATGAGCTGTGGAATGCACTGAGTGAGAAGAGAAGCAGGTATAGGATCGAGATCACATGATTTTATTGTCATTTCTTTCAGAATTGTCTTGATTTCATTCTCACTTGTTGGATGAAAGAAAAGGAGAGGAATGCCAGTGAATTGGGGATCAGGAGGTGCGGGTTGGAAAGAAGTCTGATCCAGTCTGGAGCGAATGTTGCGGACTTTGTCAGAGAAGAATGAAGAAAATATAGCAGGAAGTTCGGAAGGGCTGTGAACAGTGGGTAGAGGGGTTGCATTTGCGGATCCCAGAAGAGTTGAGGTGAGGGAAAAGAGAGATTTCATGGACGTAGCATCAAGAACTTGAGCAGAGTAATACTTTGTCTTCGCTGAATGGATTAAGGTTTTGACTTTGTTGATTTGTTTTCGAAAGAGTTGTTTATTTATTTCAGTTTTTGTTTTTCGCCATTGTCGCTCGAGTTGTCGGCGTTTGCGTTTTGCGACCAGGATATCATGGGTGTACCATGGAGCGAAGGGCCTATCAGGAAGAATGAGGTCGCAAGGGAGGCGCATGCTCATCGAACAGTTGGCCAAGATCTGATATTCAAACTAAAATGAATGATTATGTAGAACTCTCTTCATTTCTAAACATGACAAACTTCTCTAGGGATACAGTTGAAAGTTTTAAGTATCATTTGCATTTTGGTCTTGAATGCATGCCGTATAAATCTAATATTCGATAGGTTCCCACACTGATGTGGGCCAGTTTGTTCAATACACTATCATAGTATACAGAGTAGTGCAGAGGATGGCCAAACAGAAATAAACATGCTTACCATTCTGCCCTGCCCAGATAATTTTGTAATTTTGAATCTGCAGATTACCTACTTCCTATTCATCTGCACACCCGCGTTGTCTCCACCAAAAATAGATGTAGGAAGAAAAATGATAAGTGCAAGCCCCCATCCTAAGTATTTTCTCATGTCAAACAAAAAAGAACCTTAGTTCTTCCAGAACCTGATAATTATTATTATAGCCTCCGTGGTCA
Source organism: Rapana venosa (assembly GCA_028751875.1). Classification (NCBI taxonomy): domain Eukaryota; kingdom Metazoa; phylum Mollusca; class Gastropoda; order Neogastropoda; family Muricidae; genus Rapana; species Rapana venosa. The sequence continues at coordinate 95,999,251 of CM054134.1, forward strand.
GCGGGGCTATAAACAACAGGATTGGATTGGACTGGATTGGATTGGATTGGATTGGATTGAGTAATTGGGGTTACGGCACTATGCTGAATCATTCATGTCTCCTCTCATTGGCAATTTGAACCTGACTGAGCCCATCCCTCTCCAGGTACAGGGTGCATGCTGTAGTGTGACACTCCCCTCCCCCTCCCCCCCCCCCCCCCCCCCCCCCCCCCCCTCAAAACCACATTTCAAAGCAGATCGATAATGTAGTTGTTGAACTTGTTATAAGAAGGAAGGTAGCAGGGCGCTTATTTCATTTAATTATTTCATGTATACCACTTTAAGTCACGGTTGATTGCGTGAAATTTGGGCTGCTCTCCCCAGGGAGAGCGCGTCGCCACAAGAGCAGCGCCACCCATTTTTTTTCTTTTTCCTGTATCTGTATTTGTTTCCCTATAAGAGTGTCTTTTTTCTACATAATTTTGCCAGGGACAACTCTTGTTGCCATGGGTTCTTTTTTCGTGCGCTAAATAAATATGTGTAACACACGGGACCTCGGTTTATCGTCTCATCCGAAAGACTAGCACCCAGACCACCACTCATGGTCTAATGGTTGGGGGAAAATTTCAGGCCCAAACGAGATTCGAACCTCCGCACACTTCCGACCCGCACTTTTCGCTTTCTAGGCAGGCGCGTTACCCCTAGACCACCGATCCAGTCACCTGCCTAACAAGTAAACCGTCAGGTTCTGGGTTCGATTCCCAGCATTGCTCTTTCTTCCCAGTGTCACGAGAAAATCGAAATGAATGTCAAAATCCATCTTTCGAAAGAGTGGGTCATTTCGTGCTGGTAGGAACGAGTAAAGAAAATTCTCAAAGACGCATGCACACTGGTGTTTAAACACCATCCCGAAGTTGGAATGTAGCTACGTAAATGGGGATGGAGGGGAGAAGGGTGGTCGTACAGGCAAAAATCCCACCATTTGTGAACCTCCCAACTCTAGCCGCATAACCAAAAAGAATAGGATAGTAATGTGTACTTTAAAAAAAGCTATTCCATAATTATTATAAATAAAACCAGATTTAAAAAATCGACCAATTCTGGTTGGTTTGGTTATAACAGAGTCCCAGCAGAGCTATCTGATCTAGGAATTGTCGTATCAACCAACCATAATTATTATCATATTACGTATAGACATTCTGTAATTTGGGTTGCTATCATTCAAATAATCACTTGCACTTATATTTTTAAAATTTTCATTCCGTTATATCGAGGATGATGAAATAAGCACTTATGTGCTTTTTTTTTTACACCCAGTACCCATGTGTATGCGGTTTTGTAAATTTTTGTTTCCACCGGCAAACAATGGCCTACTCTTACGAAACGCGGAACATGATTTAACGTGTGCGCAAGATGTTCTGCATGCGTTCGCACTCGGGGCCTCGGATTATAGTCTCATCCGAAGGACTTTTTGGGGATAGTGGAGTCTGCTTTGATGTTAACTCCAGGAGAAAATCCCCTTGAACGGGAATCGAACCCTGGTCGTCAGATTGCGAGCGCAATTTTCTAACCACTAGGTTATCCCGTCCCCCCTAGTCAATTTGTGTTTGGTTGCTGATGTACAGTTAATTGTAGGTCATACCTCTAGTGATGCGCCCTATACTAGCTTATATTCTGTAAGTCATAAAACTATCAGCCACTGATAAAGACTGGAAGATTCTAGAAACTTCAGGAACACCCTACAACATTCTGGAAACTTCAGGAAATCTTAAGACTATAGCACATTCTGGAAATTTCCAGAGCTTCATAGAATACTTTAATAAAAACATTCCAGAAACTTCTGGACCTTCTTAGAATACTGTTAACGTAATAGAATGTTTAGGATCATTCCTCCCACATGGGGATGTTGGGGACCTGTCAGTATAAATAGCATCCCCACTGTCTAGAAATTCTCTTCTAGGAATTCCTTCATTTCATTTCTGCCTTGTTACTTTTCTTCTTGTAACTTTTTAAAAAAAAATAATTTACTGCTTTCATGTTATTGTTGTGTTTTGGGGTTGTTGTTGTTGTTGTTTTTAATCGTATATCACTTCTTGGTCCATTATTCTTCCTTTTCTTGAGGAAAGACAAAATATAATTTTCTATGCCGAAGGTCAGATGAGCTAGTTGCTGTGTGAGTGTTGGACAAGGAAGAAGGAACATTCCAGAAACTTTGTGACCTCCAGCCAGCAGAAAATGTAAGGGCGCTAAAAGAATGGGGTGGGGGGGGGGGGGATAGGCTGGGTTCGAGCAGTTCGGGGACAGGGTAGCCTGGTAGAGTCATGCACTCATCATCTGCTGACGCAGTTCGAATCTCCTTCAAGAGGATTTCTCCTCTGGAGTTATTAGTGCCGACTCCACTCTCCCCCCCCCCCCCCCCTCCCCCTAAAAAAAGAAAGTCCTTCGCATGAGACTCTAAACTGAGGTCCTGTGTGCCACGCACCCAGAACATCATGTAGACATTTTAAAACCCGTTCTGCGTTTTGAAAGAGTAGGCCATATGTGCTAGTGAGAACACATGGCAAAATTTACAAAACTGCACACACACACACGACTGGATGTAAAAAAAGCACACGAGTGCTTATTCCATTATCCTCGAAATAAAAGAATAAAATATATGTCGCATTTGCCTTGCAATCTGAGGCCCCCTTCCATCTACCACACAGGCACCCGTTCAAGGGGATTTTTTTGCCTGGAAAAAATCAGTGCCCACTCCAATCCCCTGAAAGTCCTTCCGATAAGACTATAAACTAAAAGTTCCACCTGGAATATATTGGTACACATTAAAACCTGTTCCACCTTATAAAAGAGTAGGGCATTGTGTTCCAGTTAGATGACAAATTACAAAACTTCATGGACAGTCGGACTGGGTATCAAAAAGTGCACTAGTACTTATTCCCTTATTCTCAACATAAAAGGAAAAAAAATCAAGAAAAAGAGAGGAATCCATTCCCTACAATTATTTATTGCATCATTAGCACATGCATATCCAGGTTGAACAGTCCTCTCCTGACCTTCCCATCAGTGTTAAGAGCACTTTGGTGAATATTCCAAAGAAAAACTTCACAGACATAACCAGAACGATAATTATGATTCATGAATAGAAAGGGTAATGAAATAAGATAGAACACTCACAAAAAACAGCACTCTATAACCACACGCCATGATGCGGGCAAATCATCTAAACTAAACCAAAAAGCAAGTAACACCAAGACTTTTAAAGGAAAATTTAACCTATCATATAATGTTCTCTTTACTCTCTACACTGCTCCACTCTCACATATAATAAACAACCACCATATTGATCATCATTTCTATGCCGATGATACTCGGCTTCAGTGCAGTGATACTGTTGAAAACTTACCTTCCCTCCTGATAAATATGTCCTACTGCCTTCAAGACATTCAAAACTGGATGACTCAGAACAAGTTACAACTTAATGCCAATAAAACCGAAGCCATGCTCATTGGGACCCAACATAAACTTTCCTCTATGGCAAAAACTTCAATAGCTTCAATAGAATTCGGCAATAGGTCAGTTCCTTTGTCCAACTCTGTGAAGTATTTAGGAGTAGTTCTCGACAACACACTCTCTATGAAAAAATTCATCACCCAGACCTGCCAGTCTTGCTACTGTCAATTACGGGCATAAGCACGATTCGCAAGTATCTGTCCACTGATGCAACTTCCAAGCTTGTCACATCTCTCATTCTTTCACGTTTAGACTACTGTAATTCTCTTTTGGCTGGCCTACCAGCATCATCCATCCATTCTCTTCAACGCATACAAAACTCTGCAGCTCGACTGGTCCTAAGAAAGAAAAAATCTGAACACATCACTCCTCTTCTTCGATCTCTTCACTGGCTGCCTGTCTCACAAAGACTGGAGTATAAAAT
>CM054134.1:96010663-96043163 GCA_028751875.1 Rapana venosa
CACGCGCGCGCGCGCGCGCGCATAGAAAGACAAAGACAGACAGAGACAAAGAGAGGCAGAAAGAGAGACAGCTTAGCCCCACTGGGCTGTTTTGCTGATGTCATCATGTTTGACTCATGGACCACCACACCCCCTTGCAAGTTTAGGCCTAGGCCTATCAGCACAATGTTGGGAGTACTCCAGTAAACTCCTGTAAACAACTTGACCTATTTCTGCCCTTGAGTACAAACAGTAACACTCTGGAATGTAGGCTAGCCTAACTAGATTGGCAACCACCTTTCTTATCTTTGACTACTACAGTCCAGTACAGGAACCATTTTGTCAAGGAAAAAATTGCAAGTTGTTTTTTTTTTGTTTTGTTTCATTCTACTCTAAAAATAAAAATTGTGGTAATAACATACCCAAAGTTGAGGGGGGAGGGGAAGGGGGATGCACAAAAATTAAAATAAAGATAAATAATTTCCCGAAGATATGCACTTTAGCCCAGTCTTCTCACCATACCCCAGATAATTATAGTTGAGTAACACCCTCCCACACCTACCCAAGACAAGAGTTGAGTAATACCACCTGTGGAATATAGGAACTGACAGGTCCATATTTGGCTCCTGATAGGCTAAGCTATGTTAGGCCTATGTCGTCTGCTAGGCTAGGCCTAGGCCTATCTGGTAGCCTAGGCCAAGACTTCAAAAGTAGTCTATAGGCTAGTGTTTAGGATTAGGCTTTCTGTACAGCATTTTAGGGAGTGTTTGGTCTAATTAATCCGTTCAAGTACCCCCCCCCCCCCCCCCCCCAATGTTGAAACTGACACAGTATTTCATTGATTGAAACATTAGTGATTGCAGGCAAAGTAAGTAGTAGGCCTAGTTTGTAGAGCCACACATACACACACACACACACACAGGCCTACCACCTATGTGTACACAAGTACAATCTCACAGTGATTCCCCGGATGTCTGAGTGAGTCAGAGTACACATTTTGGGTGACCCTCAGGATTTTATTATTCATTTTATTCTTTTATTCCGAGGATAATGGAATAAGCACTCATGTGCTTTTTTCATCCAGTCCCCGTGTGTATGCAGTTTTGGAATTTTGTCATCCATTCCCACTGGTACATTGGGGAGCTGCAGCAGCAGCAGCAACAACAACATTTAGTATCTTCTATGTTTTGTTTGTTTATTGGTTTTGTTGTTGGTGTTATTTTAACTCAGTTTCTGAATAATCAGAATGTCATCCCCAGTTGTAAATATTTAGGCTCTTTTACAAGCCATTGAGCAAAATATAATAAAAATTTAATGTTATCCCTGTGCCCTTGTTATTTTGGTGGACTAGTCCCAGCCAGTCAATTTGCCACGTGCACATTCGGAAAAACTCGGGCGAAGTGAATCACATACTCCGCAATCATCAGATTACTTAAAGACAAACAATTAGGGTATGCACACAAAAAGCCACGCTTTGAATGAAAGAATAAAATGTCTGGGGTGAATAAATGAATGATTGTAAAATTTGTTACATGACACTTTGATTTAGTTCAGTTTCTTTCAGGATAGTATTATGTTGTTTATGTCTTAGGGTGTATTGGTCGAATTATATATATATATATATATATATATATCGCTACATTTTTGTCATATAAACTCTTCTTCTACCCTGCAAAATGTAACACCCAAAAGGGTCTACCAGCAGAGGTATGCCTGTGGGGTCCACCACGTGAGGGTAATCAGTGATCAAAGGAAAGCCCAGCAAAGACTTATTTGGCTTTGCGATGATGATCATCATCATCATCATTATTATCCTCCACCTCATTATTATTATTTACGGAACTTAGAATGATACTTTCCAATGACAAGCTGTTGGGCCTAGCTCAAATTTTTTTTGTTTGTTTATTACTGCACTAGCCTACTGGAAATATCTGAAGGTGAAGTAGGCCCTACGGCCAAACAAGAACAGCAACTACCACCAACCTTTCTTTCAAACTTTCGGTTCCGGTAGTTTGTTTATCGTTTGGTAGGAAGCTTGAGAGAACAGGCGTGGGGTGGTTTGTGTATTGATATTTACTACGGACTGCCTCTCTCTAAATTCATTTGAGTTGTACATTTTTCAGTGCAAGTTTGATTTCTGACGAGGTTGGTATTCAACAGATCCGATTGCATTGAGAGATTTTGTCAACATTCAATGTTTCAGCGAGTTCTCGAGATTCGTTATACTAGATACTGTCTATAGCTCATACTCCTTTCAGTTTCACAACCTCTAGATTTTTGTGGTTGTTGTTTTTAATTTGTTTTTGTGTATTAGTAAACTAGAAGTGACATGCATCCGAAATCCTTAGGGTCTTCCTCGTCTTAATAATCGCTTCAATCTGTAACTTTAAAAGTTTAATGTAAATCATACATGTATCAGTCGTTTGGTTTAACGAGTGTCAAAGAGTGTCAAAAACTGCAAGGCTCATCATACCAGTACCGCTTCATATCCTTCAGCGATAGGCAGGGAAACTTAAGATTAATTCAACTTAAACTTCAACAGAAACAAATGTGTAATTCGTGTCAGGAGTTAAAAGTGCCCATAGCCCAGCCTCTAAGATTTACCAATCGTTGTTACAATGTCATCGATTTTATCTTGATTTTATTAAATCATTACACTAGGCCTAATCTATAGTTCATTAGTTTCTGTGAACAATTTGGCCAATGTTTTAAGTATGTATACCACTATAAGTGCTATAAATTACTTGTTTCATGGGCAGACATACCAAATCTACCTGATGAATGAGGAAAATTCCAATGTCAACAAAACGATCCTGGGATATATAAATTATAATTAATGGAGAATGGCATTTTGGGTAGTTTTGATATGTCTGCTCATATTCTTATCTATGTTAGAAGACATCCTGTCTTAAGTTAATGTGTACTAGATATGGCTGGCATGCAAACTGGAATAATAGTAAACTAAAATATTTTACACACACTTTGAAAAAAAAAAATCTCATGACAAGAAACTCTGAAAAGTGTTGTGACAGTGTAGGTTGTTTTTATGTTGTGGTTGATTTCATCTGTTGATACAATAACCTTAGTGTTAAAAACAAGGTCTTCAGAGAATTGTTAGAATCTGCTCCAGAATAATTGAAAAAGAGCAAAGAGATCTCAAGTCATTCTGCAATCAGCAGCTTGTACGCAAAGTTACTGCCATCTTGGCCAATTGTTCCCATGCTATGTCTTCACTGGTTGCCTGTGCCACAGAGAGTAAACTATAAGATCAGTACCCTCTGTTACAAATGTCTCCATAAAACAGCACCTTCCTACCTCTGTGAATGTCTTCACCTGTACACTCCTTCTCGTTCCCTCCACTCTGATGTAGATACCTTGTGTTTAAGAATACCTAGATTTAACCAGTCCACTGTTGGCTGTCGCTCTTTCTCTGTTTCTGGTCCATCGATCTGGAATGACCTCCCTCTCTCCCTTCGTCAAAAGCCTTCTTATGATGCTTTTAAATCCGGCGTCAAGACACATTTATTTCAAATCTAAGATTCTCCCCTCTTGTTCCATTTCATTTTTGTCCTGCCTTCAACAGCCCAAACCCTATCACCCTGCCGAGTGTACAACCTTTATGTGTGTGCGTGAGTGTATGTGTGTGTGTCTAAAACTGTCTTTGTGTGCCTGCGAGCTTGTGTGTGTGTGTGTGTGTATATATATATATATATATATATATATATATATAAAATAATTATAATATATATATATATATATATATATTTTTTTTTTGAATTTGTAAGGCTGCATGTGAATGAGTAGGATAAATGAAAGCACTTTGATTTGTTTTTTGCAAGATATAGCGCTATATAAATTCCATTTATTATTATTATTAGACAAGTTTCATTTGTTGCCTTCAGGATGCCATTTTCAGTGCTTCAACAGCAAAACAAACAGAAAAAGAAATTTTGTTGTCCCAGCAGTCATCCAAATTCTAAATTCACAACAGCACTGACTAAACAGGTTTAGATTCTTTGATATACCTCCCTAGTTGTGTGTGCCATGTGTGTGTGTGTGTGTATGTGTGTTTGCATGCACATGGAAATAAGTACTGTATACCTCATTTTTGACTTAAATGATTTCTTAAGTGTCTGTGTGTAAATTTGTGTGTGTGTGTAAGTTTATCATTTATGTCTTTTCTAGTCAGTGGTCTCTATAAAATTATATAAATCAAATAATGATATATTTGTGTGTGTATGAATGTGTGCATGCATGCACGCATGAGTGTGTGCATGCATGTCTGCATGTGTAAATAATAAGGTTTTATATATCTTTTCCAATTAATAGTTTTTATAACATTGAATTCCTACATTGGTGTGTGTGTGTGTATCATGAATGTGCACGTGTGCATTTGTACGCGTATGCATGCAGGTGTGTGCATATGTGCGTGTGTGTTTGTGTGTGTGTGCATGAGATACTTTTATACATTTCATGTTATCTTGGAATGTTCATACCAATATGAAATTAGCTTTTTTGTGTCTTTCAAGAAAATTATATGCATCAATGTGCCTGTCAGTATTTGCCATTCCTATTCATGGGATAATTAAAGTGTTTTTGATTTGACCTGACGACAAACTTCTTAGCATGCACACTTCACACTGAATAATTAATACAATAGTTTGATAATACTCTCCTCTGTGTGTGTGTGTGTGTCACAGATCATACTAATTGCACAGTAGTAGTAGTAGTAGTAGTAGTAATAGTAGTCGTAGTACTAGGACTAGTCGTAGTAGCAGTAGTAGTAGTAATAGAAGTAATGTATTTCATGTACTTTTTTTTTTTCTCAGCTAGAGCTTTGAGGTTCACCGATGGTGAAATTTAAAAAATTTTCCCACTATTTAGATAGCCACATTTCGACTTTGGGGATGGTGTCTAAACAAGACACCTGTGTGCATGCTGCTGTTGTTGTTTTTTTAAAAATTATTTGTCATCCATGGCATGAGATTTCCATAATTTTTCTAGTTGAGACATTAAAGTAGTCTTGAGTCTTGAAATCACCTGTAGACTCTTCTGAAAGGCAGAATGGGTCTTTAATGTGTGAGCAAGATAGTATACATGTATTCACACACTTGGTTTATAGTCTCATCCAGAGGACTTTGACATTCAGTTTGATTTTTTGGTCAGACTTGGAAGAAGGGGTGGGGTGTAGCTGGGAATAAAATGCAGAACCTCACGGTTTACTTGTTGGCAGACCAACATCATAACCGTCCTGCCAGTGCCACCTTCCTTCGTGCTGTATAATTAATATCAAATTGTCACGATCAGTATAACTAATAATGTAATATCATTATCAGTATATTTATCTTTATGATTTTAAAAAAAAGATTTACGAAACACTAACAGTGTTTTTTGTTTGTTTCAGATTGACCCCATAAGTCAAGTGGCATAACTCTTGTCCTCGTGGCTTTATCCAGTAAAAATAAAATGAAAAGACATGTTCCTGAGGATGCAGCCTCCTGTGAGGACAGCAAGAAGAAAACAGTGCTAGACCTCAGCTCGCAGGACTTACAGTTCTTGGTCTTGAATTCTCAGCGCCTAGAACAGGGTTTTGTCACAGAACTGATTTTGAACTTCAATGCAATATCATGCCTTCCTGATGGGTTTGCTGGGAGTGTTCCCAACTTGAAAGTGTTTCATGCTAAAGGCAACAAACTTCAACAGCTACCCCCTGAGTTTGGTTCTCTAACCTCCCTCTGTCATGTAGACTTGAGTAACAATCAGTTAAAGTGCCTTCCAAACTCTATGCAGTATTTGGTTAATTTGCAGCGACTGCACTTGACGGGCAACAACTTGGGAAGTCTTCCAGAAGACTTTGGGGAGATGAGTTTCTTTGGAAGAACTGTTTATTGACAAAAACCAGTTGAGCAAGCTCTCCCCGACCTTTGCTCTGCTGAACAAACTGTGCACTTTAGAAGCTAGTCACAACAAACTGTCTGTTCTTCCCAAATATTTGGGAAGCCTGTGTTCCCTCACCAGCCTCAGCTTATGCCAGAATTGCTTACGGATATTGCCAGAAAGCTTTTCACAGTTGGAAAATCTTGTGTTTCTTGACGTCTCTCATAATGACTTGAAGTCTCTTCCCCAGGAATGTTCATCACTGAGGACCTTGAAAAAAGTGTTTCTTGGTTTCAATCAGCTGATAGAAATTCCTGAATGGCTGGGCCACTTGCCTGAGTTGACTGAATTGTGCCTGAAAGAAAATGTGTCTCAAAGAGGATTCCCAAAGGACTTTGGAAAGGTATGTAATATAGAATATATATATGATCAATCTATTAGTATTAAGTATGCTTTTCTTGTATTGTAAGCTTGGAACTTATTCATGGTCAATACTACAATAGTCATGGTGATTTAATTCTAATTTCTAGTGTTGATCAGTAAATATTATATTTTTCCACAATGTATGTATTCCACCTCTCTCCCTCCTGTTTCTGTTTAGAAAATCGAGACAAATGTTCATAATGATCATGTACAAAGATATTGACATTGTGTCAAAGGACATTCCAGATATTTTTAAAGATATTGTTTTAGTTTGGAGATTATTAATATAATGGGAACATGATTAATATCTATAGACATTATGTAATCAGATATTTTTTAAAGATATTGTTTTAGTTTGGAGATTATTAATATAATGGGAACATGATTAATATCTATAGACATTATGTAATGTAAACTTGTACTTTAAACTGTTGACTGTTTTGAATCTGCCAGGATGCTGTCTTTTCTTTTGATTGTGATCCAGTTTATCTGTCTGTAGGATTTCTCTCTCTCTCCTCTCTCTCTCTCTCCCTCTCACTCTCTCTCACTCTGTGTGTGCCTCTTTTCTCAAAGTCTGTCTCTGTGTCTGTTGCAATAAAAAGAAATTGTACACTCTCTCTCCCTCTCCTTGATCTCTCTCTCTCTCTCTCTCTCTCTCTCTCTCTCTCTCTCTCTCTCTCTCTCTCTCTCTCTCTTCTCTCTCTCTCTCTCTCTCTCTCTCTCTCTCTCTCTGTCTCTCTCTGTGTCATGTGTGTGTCACTGTGTGTGTGTTTACATGCATGTGCTTGTGTGTGTTTAACTTTTTAAAAAAAAAAAAAATTTTTATTCTTTTATATCGAGGATAATGCCAATGGAATAACTCAATAAGCACTTATGTGCATATAAGTCCCCGTGTGTATGCAGTTTTGTAAATTCTGTCATCTGTTCCCACTGACACACAATGGCCTACTCTTACGAAAAGTGGAACAGGATTTAACATGTGCACAAGATGTTCTGCCTGCATTTGCACATGGGGCCTCGGCTCATAGTCTCATCCAAAGGACTTTAGGGGAGAGTGGAGTTGGCACTGGTGTTAACCCCAGGGGAAAATATCCCCTTGAACGGGAATTGAACCCAGGTCGTCTGATTGCAAGCGCAATGTTCTAACCACTAGGCTATCCTGTTCCCCCCCTCCTTGTTGTGTGTGTGTCTCACTGTAAGTGCATGTGTACGTGTGAGTGTGTGTGTGTGTGTGTATGTTTTGTGTGTGTGTTTGTTTGTAATTTACTAAAGCATGCATAGCAGATAAATTACATAAATGATATTTTTAAAGAGTAGAATAACCCTAGCACACCTGATTAGTCACTGGTCAGCAATAACTGTAAAAATAAACACCAATGATGATGATAATACACTCCTCAAATTGCTACAGGTGTGTAAAAAGCTTCGGCGCTTGAACGTGAGCGGCAACACCTTGGTGTCTTTACCTGACACCTTTGGAGAGCTGGAGAGTTTGGAGTGGGTGCATTTTGGTGGCGTGCAGGAGGATTCAGAACATAACACTGATACTATCACCGGCAACTGGCTGTCCGACCTACCAGCCTCATTTCCACAGCTGGCTCACCTGACCTGGCTAAGACTGGATGAAAACAGTCTCAACTCTTTGCCCGAGGATTTTGGCTCCCTTTGTAGCTTGGAGTACCTGGATTTGGGTGTGTACTGATGTCGTGTTGCGGTGTGTTTTGATGTTTTAGGAATTTTATGTGTTCTGTTAGTACCGCGCATTGAAGGGAACTGCAATATCATATATCTATATATATATATATATATATATCCGTTTGATATTTTACATGTAATTGTAAAGCAGGGTGGTGTGGTACACTGTAAAGTTTTGCCAACACAGTATCTCTATCACTATCAGTATCACATCAGGACATTGTGTATTGCAATGGAATATAAAACAGTTCAAATCAAACACATTGAAAAGGAATCAAAAGCCACCAAATCTGCAGAATTTGTACACATGTAGACAACTCTGTTGTTGCAGTGATACACTATGTGTTGCATATGGGACCTCATTTTATCATCTCATCCAGCAGATCTACCACCCAGATCTCCACTCTTAAGTCTAGAGGCTGAGAGTGAGAGAAAAGTTTGGGTTCAAACAAGCATCAAACCTGCAATCTTTAAGTTTAATCTTTCCAGACGTGTGCACTATCTCTACACCAAAAGTCCTCTGTTTAAATCATTCATGATACAACAATAACATTTTTGAATCTCTCTGTTATTATGTAGTATATTTGGTGCCAAGTCAAAATATGTCAAGGAAATATAATGCATCAACTGGGCCATGTTGATTGTTATCCAGGCAAGAACATGCTGCATGAAATCCCAGAGTCCTTTGGGGAACTTCACAAACTGTGTGTCTGTCTGCTGACTAGGAACTACTTACAGCTTCTGCCCTCTACATTTGGTGAGCTGACCGCTCTGGAAAAAGTGTGTCTGGACCATAATGAGGTAAGGAGTATATTTTTTTTATGCTTTCTTAGTGTGCCTGTCTGTAGATAACAGAGAATGAGAGTGTTAAGTACCAGGTGTACATGAGACACGAAAATTAGGGGGGTGTAGGGGGGGGGGGGGGGGGGGGGGGGGTGTTTGTGTGTTGTGTTGTTGGTTTTTTGGGTTATTTGCTCATTTGTTGTTGGTGGTTTGTTTTTGTTTTGTTTTGGGGTTGTTGGTGGGTTGTTGTTTTTTGGGGGGATAATACATCTATAGACAAGATATTGGATATTACACAATATGTTTTAATGCACATCCTAATCAGAATTAGGTTAGATTAACATTGAGGGACACTTCACACGTAGTTCAGACACCAACACACATTTCTGTCACAAATCATACATTCTTATTACATATCACACACTCACACGCACGCACGCATGTACACACACAGATTTAATGCATTATAGTGCGGTACACCTTGAATATTGGTACATAAGTATATTTCTTCTATTTGATTTCTCTTACTTTAATTCTAGTGTAAGATTAGATATTGAACTCTGGGCAACCTAGTAATACTTAAATAAATGCAAACTGTGATAAAGGTTAAAAATTTTCAGAATGTGTTTGTTCCCAGCTCTTGAGAAAAAACCCCTTTAAGAAAGGGTTCTTGAAAACCTGGAATACACAGAATTTGTTAGAATCAAAGTAATTTCCTTTGGCTATAAACCTGATATTGGGGGGGGGGGGAGGGGGGGGGGGTGTTAAACCTGATATTCAGTTAGTTTGATTCTCAAGCACTTGACTGTGAATAATATTGGTAATGGATTTTTGTTAACTCAATGCATTGAAACCACAGTGTGACATGACCAAGCTGAGTTTTCGTCTATTCTATATTCATTACCTTTAGTTGGCGTGCACAAAAGTGTACATTGTAAAGTTTGATAACAATAATGTCATTATTTACTTTGAAGTACATAGTCTTTTAAAGGTGTTGCTGAAAACCAACACAAACAATTCTGTACATAAGGGAAGTTGTCAATAAGGAATCCAATGCCTTAAAAATGGCAAGTTATATAATTTCTTTTAAAAAAAACCCTGTGTGTCAGACATTAACAAATGAAATGAGGAATTAAGAAAAGATACTAATAATTAAGTATTGATTTTTCCACAGCTTAGTGAGCTTCCAGAATCCTTCAGAAACCTGACACAGCTCAGAACTCTGGATCTGTACAGAAACCGGCTGACCGAAGTGCCCACAGCCCTGGATCTGTTAGAGAGCCTTGAACAGCTGAATCTGGATGAGGTCAGGTTTACACTGTAAAACTTTTTTTATGTGCATGTGGTAGTTATTCTTGCTTTCATTTCTGTCAGCTCTGTCAATAATGTCTGAGTCTTTTCTCCTAGCTTTGCCCAGAAAGACCCCATCGTCTGTGAAGTCAGCAGGGCCAGCAAAGACCGGAGCTAACGAAGAAGGAGGATCATGTTTTTATCATCGGGCATGGTGGCTAACATTGAACTTGGTGATGCCAACAGATGAGATTCCAGAAAGAAACCTGTCTCACACACACACTCTCTCTCTCTCTCTCTCTCACTAGCTCTCTCTCTTTCTCTCTCTCTCTCTTCTTCCCCCGTCCCCCCTCCACTCTTTTCCTCTGTAGGCACTCCAACTTACACATGCTCATTCATACACATTCTTTCCTCCTCCCCTCCCTATTTTTTCATAATACTTTTCCCTATCGTCTAATGTCACTTAAAGTGGAAAGACATTAAAGTGAAGAACCAACCAAAGAAACCTGAGGATGAAGCTGGTGGCGAAACAGTCCTAGCTAGATATCCAGTCAAATGTCACGACATCAAGACCTCGATCACTTGACTTGACCTCTCTTGTAATGTATTTTAGGAGTTGTGGCTCTGCACTGAATTTTTCAGGCAGCGTGTGTTAAGGGCCAGACAAACCTGGCAGAGCCCATTCCTGTCCTCGTGAGACTTCTTGACAGAGCTGTTTTTCATGCTTTTTGTCATGATAATGATATGCTCCTTCTCTGCCGGCTGTGAGAGAAACAGACCCCTGCTTGTGGTAAGGTAAATTCATAAGTGCTTAGATATTTCCCTCTGTAAAAGTAGATGATATTCAACTGTGCAAGTTAGGTTTTACCAGTTTGATTGCACATTCAGCTCTGGTTTGAAGTAAAACCTAAGCTAGAAAATTCCACAAAATGGCAGAACCTTTGATGGGTTTGAAGTTCTTTCCTTTCAGACTGCCATCTACCATTCCAAGCCAGTTTTAGTGTGGTTGTTATTGTTGTTAATGCTGTCTTAGTGTCTGCCCTGCTTTTGGGTTTTTGTATGTGTGTAAAACACATCAAACTCAGGAGACAAAGAGGCATATAAAAGAAATAGATATCAAAATCAGGAAATTTATGTGGTTTGAACAGTGGTTTTTATGGTTGTCATTGATGCAGACTGTAATGAATATAAATGTAAGGAGCGTTATTAATGTTACTTTGTGATTACTGTATAGTTCTGTGAATGTGCAGAATCGTCTGGAGATATCGTGGAGAGAGGTGCCAGCACTGCGGAAAAAGCTTGTGTACAACCCACGTCCTCCTGTATGTGTTCCTGACGTGGACTCTGTTGATGATGCTGATGATCGTTATGGTAGGTGTGGTGGACTCTGTTGATGATGCTGATGATCGTTATAGTAGGTGTGCCAGATAACACAAACACAAGTTTGGTTGTGTGTTTGCTTCAGGTGTATTTTATAAGCCTGAGGGCAGATATCTGGCCTACTGACCTGCTGATGAAGGACAAGCTCTTTAGACCCCTGGAGGGCCTTCAGCATACCTCGGTATTCGTCATTGCTGTCTGAGCGTTCAGCGTAGAAAAGAAGAAATATATTTTTGCTTGCTTTTTTGTGAGCAAGGTTAGTCTTGATATTTTGCATTTGGTCAGTACAGAACTTTAAAAAAATAAGAAAATCAGTTGATAGTGAAACAAAAATAAAATACCCAAGCACAATAACCTGATCAGTATGGGAGTTTTTAAAATTAGGCATTGTGCAGTCTACTCTTCATATTGTTACATGTTATTGGCACTTGTAAATGTCACATATACAAAAATATATGTATGATGTGTCTGCTTGAAAAGCATGCTCCAAGAGAGCTCCTGATAGACTCACAATAACTATTTTGGGGACATTTGTCAGGGTAAGGGGAGAATGTGAAATGTTTCGCTTTGGAACTTAAAATGTTAGTCTGGTGTACACAATACATGTTTCAGTTTGTCATTTTGGAGGAGTGTATGTGTGTGTGTGTGAGAGAGAGTGTGTTTGTATGTGTACCCTCTTGCACATATTATGTGAATATGTGTGCACAGTACATAGTTATAAATGTGATTTATATGTGCAAACACATATGCCAATGTTTTCACCTGTGACAAATGATACAGATCAATTGTTTGATTTTTAGCAGAAATTAAGTTGTAGTTTAAACACTAAAATTTATTAGGGTTTTTTGTTGTTAGAAATTTTATGAATCTGTTCAAAACAGTTGTTATCATCTATACAGGGGGTGGTAGGGGAAAGTCTAGTGGTTGGAGCACTGAGCTCTTTGTCTGAGGGCATGGGTTCAAGCCTGTTGAAGTGGACTTTCTCCCTGGAGTTAACATCAGTACTGACTTTTGGAGTTAACATCAGTACTGACTCCACTCTTCCTGAAAGCCCTTCTGATGAAACAATTAACTGAGGCCCCATCAAGTGCAAACACACACACACAACATCTTGAGCACACTTTGAAGCCTGTTCTTCCTTTTGGAAGAGTAGGCCATTGTGTGCTGGTAGGAACGGATGACAAATTTTAAAGATCCGCATGCACACTGGTGGCGTGATTAGACAGCGTCCCTGAAGTTGGAATGCGGCTACCTTAATGGTTGGCAAACGGTCATATTCCTTCAGATGAGACTATAAACTGAGGCCCCGTGTGCGAACGCATGCAGAACATCTTGCGCACACGTTAAATCCTGTTCCGCTTTTTGAAAGAGTAGGCCATTGTGTGCCGGTGGGAACAGATGACAAAATTTACAAAACCGCAGACACACGGGGACTGGATGTAAAAAAGAAAAACAAAACAAAAAAAAGCACATGAGTGCTTATTCCATTATCCTGGATATTAAAAAAAAAAAAATCTGAGCGCTTTGATTTGTTGCTTTACAAGATTCAGCGCTATATAAATTCCATACATTATTATATTAGCAAAGTCTCACCCTTGGTGAGCCGCGGAGCTCTAGCCGAGGAACAAAAGCAAACAAAAAAGTCATCTGCGCAGGATGGGGTGAAGGCGCTTATCACTGTTCATACGATGACTGGTCTGATGAGGATGAAAGAAGAGAAGAAGAAGAAGAAGAGGAGGAGGAGGAGGAGAGCCCTGTACCTCCTACTAGTTCTACGCCAGCAGAGGAGGAGAACTGGGATGAAGACAGTGGTGGTGAGTACTGTAGTTTTTGATTATTTTGTCGGTTATGATATGGAGTGGATTCAGATTCAGAATGTAAGTTGATATATATCTAGATAAAAGAGATTGCCAGAACTGATATGGGTCAGGCAGGGTTGCTTCAGATTGCAGCCCTCCCCCACTTTCGCTTCTTTCTCAAGTTATGACAATATCTATCCTTTCTTCTTGCAATCAGCATTTTTGTTGCTGTTGTAGTTGTTGCAAATTCAATAGAATAATTGCAAGCTTCTCAGGCAGAGAAAGGTCATTCACTACAGCAAAAAAAACCCCAAACCTAACCCTCCCCCCTCCCTCCCCCCCTGCTCATCTCCACTTTTTAGGAGGGCGAGGAGTCACACCTCTGCCTTAAACTCACCCACTGTAATATTCCTCATTTTGACTGTAAAAGGTGGGTTGCTTTGCTCTGTTATTCATATAGTGTGTACTTCAGGTGTCGTGTTCACTTATAGTCTAAGACATCTTTGTTTTCTATGGTTGTTTGCCAAAGACTAGAATCTAGGTGCTGGCTATGGTAGAAAAAAGAAATAGATGATTCAATTTTGGACTTTTTTTTTAAACCACCCATATAAGCATCTCCTAGGTAGGTTTATTCAGCATATATAAATGACTTGGGGTATATGCAGTACTCTGCATGCTGTTATAGCTTTTTGAGAAAACTCAGAGACAAAATAATAATGATAAGAATTTGAATTGAATTATGTGCTATCCCAAGAATTTAGTTAATTGTTTATTTATACCACTTTCAGTCACAAGATTTCTCCGTGTGAAACTCGGGCTGCTCTCCCGAGGAGAGCCTGTCGCCACAAGAGCAGCGCCACCCTTTTGTGTTTTCTTTTTTTTGGGTCTGCAACTATATTTGTTTCCCTGTCAGAGTGGCTTTTTTCTAAGAATTTTACCAGGGACAACTCTCTTGTTGCCGTGGGTTCTTTTATGTGCGCTTAATAATTTTGTGTAACACACAGGACTTCAGTTTATCATCTTCTTCTTCTTTCTTTGCGTTGCCTGGGTTATGTTGTGAGACCAGATCTTCTGAGGAATTCAGCAGTTGCCTGCAGGTCATCCACCGTGCCGTACAGTTTCTGCTCCAGAGGCGTGGGCTCAGGCCACACTTCCAGCCTTAGCGAACTGGAGAGTCCTGCAGTCTTGTAGGATGTGGGCCGTATCCTGTTCTTCTTCTCCACAGGGGCACATAGCAGATGGTGCAATTTTCAATTTTCTGTGGAGGTGTTTATTCAGCCTGTTGTGCCCTGTGCATAGTCTGAAAATGACCACCTGTGCTTGTCGTGAAAGCTGGTGATAATGGTCTGGTTTGAGTGGTGATCTGAAGAGAGATTTATCATCTCATCCGAAAGACTAGTGCCCAGACCACCTTTCATGGTCTAATGGATGGGGGAAAAGTTTTGGGCCCAAATGGGATTCGAACCACTGCACACTACCGACCCAGACTTTTCACTTTCTAGACAGGCGCATTCCCTCTAGACCACCGATTCACTTAGTTTATGTGCCAAATATCTCTAGGTCAGTCTGTCTGGGGCCGGTTGCATGCACTCAGCTAGCCGCCTACTGCCTGTCCTGTCTTTTACATCACCTGTCCATTGACGGCTTTATCTTTCCCTACCTCTCTCTCTCCTTCCTCTCTCCCTGTCAGCACTGAGTTGGATAGACAATCATGGCTCATATGGTCAAAAATATGAGAGTTTAAGGATTTGGGCTGCTTTCAATAGCTCTTTTTTGGGGCTTTTTAGTTAAATAAGGACTTGTTTGTTTGGTACTTTGTCTTTCCAACTAATATTCGCCATCTTTCTGTAGATCCACATTTCGAAGGCTCCTGTCATTCTCTCTGTTTCTGTTTTAAATATCCATGTTTCAGTTTTCGTAGAGATCAGTTGAAAATACAGCATTTGACTATATTTTTCTAAGAGTAAATAATTTGTTTTGGTGTGAAGCTGTTATGGACGAGAACAAATCCAGCTGAGTATTTTAAGTATCTTGGACAATCGGTCAATGAAAAAGGCAGATGTGATCAAGAAATCACAAAAAGAATAGCTCAAGCTAAATCTGCTGTGATAAAAAAAGAAATAGAGAAAGAGAGAGAGAGAAAGAGAGAGAGAGAGAGAGAGAGAGATGAGAGAGAGAGAGAGAGAGAGAGAGAGAGAGAGAGAAAGGGAGGGAGAGGGAAAAAGAAATCCAGAAGATGCTGAACTTATTTCTTTATTAGCAGTGTTGAAATATATGTTGAACGGATTAAAACAAAAAGATGTTGCACAGTATAAAAAAAAAAAAGAAATCCAGAAGATGAATTACTGCCCACATGGTTGTCTTTGTTGGGTTTTTTTTTTATTTTTTATTTGATTTGTTGCAGATTCTGTCCACTCAGCACCCACAAAAGTGAGTCTGGTCAGGACGTCCTATCAACGTTGTGATCCCTTTTACCTGTGCCCGGCAGAATTTCTGGCGCCTAGGGTATGCAGAGGGTGCAGGGACCAGTCAGCACCTGTGATAGGACAGTTCGACGACGCTGATGATCATGCTGAAACACAAGCTGTGGATGATGCCGGAACACAGACAGAAGGTGGTGATATGACAGAAACGCACGCTGATGATCGTGCGCATGCTGACAGTGATGATCTAAGTATACCAGATGACTGTGTGGGTTCACTAGCTCCCAGCTTACCAGCTGTAAGCACCTGGGCCCCCTTCGACCTCCATGTACCCAAGATTGTGAGGCCCAGATACGATGATCCGCACTTCAAAGAACCTCAGCCTGTTTGTGGACAGTTCGTCTCTGCCTTAAGGAATTGATTTTTTCCCCTTCTGATTTAGGAAATAGGAGGCACCGTGGTTGAGTGGTTTAGGCGGTCAACTCGTGATCCAGAGGTCGCGGGTTCGATCCCCACTCGGCTCGGTGTTGTGTCCTTGGGAAAGACACTTTACTCCTATTTTCCTCACTCCACCCAGGTGTACAAGTGGGTACCAGCTCTGCTGGGGAAGTATCTGGCGACAGACTAGCGTCCTGTCACAGGGGTGGTGAAAAACCATTAGTTCGCTTAACGCTACAGAAACCGGGATAAGCTCCGGCTCTATGGGCCTTCTGGCTCAAAAGAACATACTTTTTTTAATTTAGGAAATGTGTCTTCTGCTGGTATGTGATTTTTACAATGTGTGTGTCTGTGAGAGAGAGAGAAAGTGTGTGCGAGAGAGTGTGTTCTTGTGTGTGTGTATGTATTCATGTCTATGTGCATGAGCTGAGTTGAAGTGAAAGAAAGGGACAGACACAGAGAGAGAAACACAGAGACTGCAAATGTGTATGAAAGGGATGATGAGGAATACAGGGTTTTACCCACATGATCTCAGGCAGGGCATCGTTCCAGCATCTCAGTGGTGCTTGAATAGATTTCCAGGATAGCAGTTCTGCAAATTACGGGTAAATGTACAAGCTCAGAGGAAACCAATAGCGTCGTAATGATTATGACATGTGTGTAACATGCACATGCTGTTTATGTAGATGCTTATTTTGCTTACAACCATTATGTTTGCTTCTTTCTTTTTGATCTTCCTCTTATTTGAAGGCTGTATTCTGTAGTCAAGTGTTGAATTGCTCTGATACAAGGAAGGTGGTTGATTTTCAGTATTACAGCATGAACAATAATACAGATAACGGGATTTTATTGATCCCTGTACAGCAGCTGGTGGGCCCTACTGCCAAGTCCGTAGAACTGCTGACTTATGGGTTTTTTTCTCTTTTCACCTGTTTAGTGTTTGAGCCCACTGATTGTGTGGATCGGTGGTCTAGAGGTAACGCGCCTGTCTAGAAAGCGAAAAGTCCGGGTCTGAAGTGTGCGGCGGTTCGTACCCCGTTTGGACCGGAAATTTTTCCCCCATCCATTAGACCATGAGTGGTGGTCAGGGCGCTAGTCTTTCAGATGAGACGATAAACCGAGGTCCCGTGTGTTACACGTAATTATTTAGCGCACGTAAAAAAACCCACGGCAACAAGAGAGTTGTCCCTGGCAAAATTCTTAGAAAAAAGCCACTCTGATAGGGAAACAAATACAGCTGCAGAAAAAAAAAAAAAAAAAAAAAAAAAGGGTGAAAGGGTGGCGCAGCGCTAAGTGGCGACGCGTTCTCCCGCTCTCCCCGGGGAGAGCAGCCCGAATTTCACGGAGAAATCTGCCGTGACTTAAAGTGGTATGAAATGAAATCTGAGCGCTTTGATTTGTTGCTTTACAAGATTCAGCGCTATATAAATTCCATACATTATTATTATTATTATTCATGTGGTAGAACCTTGTGGACCAAGTGTTGAACTTTTTAACAGTATTCCGTCCTGCTGAAGGTGAGGACCAGCTTGAGCCTTACTTTCTCTCCAGTCACTACTACACAGTGCTCAAGATCAGGTACATGATGTATGTGTTGTAGATCGTCCCATTTGAATATGCCAGCATTGTGTGGGTAGTGAAAACAAAAGCAGTCTTAAGTATGAAGCCATCATGACAGTTTTATTGACAGGATTACTGGAAATACACTTCAGTCATGAATAAAAAGAGGACTCATGCTGTGTCTTAAGTCAAGGACACTTCTTTTTTTCACTTCACCCAGCAGCTGCTGCAGCGGATCAGAGGCATTATGTAGTTAAGTGTTGTGAGTTAATGTTTTATCCTCATCATATATATGTTGTGTATATGTATGCATATCAGTACAAATTGTTGATTTGAGTTTGTTTTGAACCCAGAGTACCTGAGCTTGGAGTTGGAATTGTGTGTGCATGCAATGAATTCAGGTGAGAGGCTCTTGACAGGTTTTCTTTTTTTCCATATTCTTTTTTTCTTTTTCTGCCTCATTTTTTATGGCATTCCTGTCCTGCTGTTCCCGTGCTGCTCATTGTGATCTCTCCACCCCAGCCCTACTGAATCTCATCATTTCGCATCCCCAGGGTCAGAATTCCATGGGGAATTTATTCAATGTTAGGCCACTGTAGGGTCACCAACCAGTGAGGGCCCTGCACTGCTGCTGGATCACTGCTGTAGTGTTCGTAATAGCTCTTTTTCTTTTTTCATTTTGAAGAACTCTGTCTGTCTTTTCTTTTTTAACGTAAGTAAAAACAACTTGTTGGAGTAGCTATAGGGAGTTTGATAACAGCATGATTGATTGGACTCTTGTAAAATTTTATTTCAAAATTTGTCAGTACGGGGCTTTTTTGATGATAGATGTGTATAATTGCAGTCATTCTTTAACTTGTGCTGGGGTGTTTTTGTTTTGTGTTGTTTTTTTGTTGTTGGTTTTTTTTCGTCAGCTGGAGCTCCGAGGTTCACCAATGGTGAGATTTATTCATATGCGACCCTTCCTCCCCCCCCCCCCCAACCATTTAGGTAACTGTATTCCAACTTGGGGGATGTGGTTGGTTTTTAATAATAAGCTTACAGAAAAAAAATTTCCCAGTTTATGTCTGATTGCACAATTAAATGATGATGAAAGTAATGTTAGATTTTTAATCTTTGGAGAGTATTTTGCATGTGCTGTTGTTGGTTTTAGCATGTTTGACTGTATTTTTTATCAGAAAGATTGAGATTTCTTTCTTCGAGGTTCATGTGTAAGTCAGATGTTTGTAAATGTGTTCATGTATATGTATGAGTTTGCATACTATATGCATAGTGTACTGATCTGTGTGTGTGAGAGAGTGTGTTCATGTGTGTGCTCATGTGTGAGTGAGTGTGTGTGTGTATTCATTCATTCTTTTGATTTGAAGATAATGGAATAAGCACTCATGTGCTTTTTTACATCTATTCCTTATGTCTATCCAGTTTTGTAAATACTGTTGTTGTTGTTGTTGTTGTTGTTGTTGTTGTTGTTGTTGGTGGTGGTGGTGGTGGTGGTGGTGGTGGTATGTGTGTGCACGCATGCGTGTGTGTGTGTGTGTGTGCACGCACACTGTCCACTTGATACTGATTTTAACAGAAAAAAGATAGTCTACAAAACTCAGGATATCAGCCTCGTTCATGGCTTGATTTTATTAAAGAGACGTCTGATTTAGGGACTGTACCAGCCACCAGTCACCACCACTCCTCATTTATTTAATCTGATGAGATTTCAAGAGTGAAGTCGAATGACCACCACCAAGAATCAAACCACTTCTGCTGAGGGTGAAAGAAGCTATGTTAACTGAATAGTGTTGTTGGTGCTACTGTTCACCCAATAGTTTTTAACTTGATGTGATTGCTATTGGAGTTGCTGAAATTGATGTAAGGTGACAGTCCTGATATGGCCTTTGTGGTTGTTGGAGCTATAAACAAACATGAAATGAAATGAAGTGAAGTGTCTCAAACAATACTGGGGAAGTGCAGAGAATCTCAGGGCTGTCTTGGGTCTGGATGTCATGCTGAAAATCAGCCTGATCTTATTTGGTAGTAAGCTTAGAAATTCTATCAACATTGCATGATTTACAAGACTATGAGTGTGTTCTTTTCAATTGGTAGACATGAATAAAAGTGCTGGTAATTGACAAAAATCAAAATAAAATACCATTACGACTCTCAGAGGCACAAAATAAATGTGTATTGTGAAGTGAACCCATTGTGACTGTCAGTTAGGGGTAGGAAAGAAATGTTTATGAGATGACTATCTGTTAGGGGTAGAAAAGAAGGCTTCATTATGAAATGAACCCATTTGAATATCAGGGGTAGAAAAGAAGGGTTCATTATGAAATCAACAAACACCCCATGGAAAAGGTAGTTTAAGTTAAAAAAATCATTCAATTGCCATTTTTCCTACTTGTTACATAGTTAAGCATGAAATTGTTATTTTGTACTGTAATTAATCTATCTCTGAAAGGAATCCATTTCACTGAAGAAGTGAATTTTTCAAAGAGTATTTTCAGAAAGTGTCTCATTTGTACAACAGAATCCTTTCTTATAGCTAAGGATTAATTTTTTATTTTATTCTTTTATATCGAAGATGATGGAATAAGCACTTATGTGGTTTTTACATTCAGTCCCCGTGTGTATGCGGTTTTGTAAATTCTGTCATCTGTTCCCACCGGCACACAATGGCCTACGCTTACAAAAAGCGGAACAAGATTTAATGTGGGTGCAAGATGTTGTGCATGTGTTTGCACACGGGGCCTCGGTTTATAGTCTCATCCGAAAGACTTTTGGGGAGAGTGGAGGATTGGTCGTAATGTAGGTGACTGACGGTATGATTTATAGAGGGCATAAAGAACCTCTACACCGTTAAGCGTGATTGCAGTGCTGTGCTGTGTACATGGACTGGAGTGCCTTGTCTGTCTCTGGAAGTTAGCTTGCATGAAGGTCATAGTCACTGCTCTGATGGCAGGATGTTTAACCTGCAATGCACACCATTAAAAAAAAAAATTTAATACAATATTCATGTTTATTGAATGATATACAGCAAAGGTGTGTTTTTTATTCTCAAAGTCACCGCTGTTTATTTCATTAATTTTTGCAATCATGTGTTTTTGTTTGAATATCATATCATATGAATGATAATAGCCACATAAAGTGAAATTTCAAAATGTCTGCTTATGGTACTGCATGAATGAATGAACATGTTCATGCTGATAGGCTGAATCACAGTGCTGAAGAGGAGATTATAGACACTAGAGAGATGATGAGGGGGGGAGGGGGAGTGGTGGGAATATAAGCAATGTCTATCCCCTTCCCCCCCCCAAAAAAAAACCCAACCCACACACATTCACTTTGACAAATTCTTCATCAAAAAATAGAGTACCAGTTAGTGTGTATGTGCACATGTGCTTTTTGATGTACACAAATTTATAACTCATTCATCTTTCATGGGAAAAAAAAACCTTTAAAAAGCAGGCATGTGATTAGAATGATTCAAAATATTCAGCGGGAGCAGGATAGCCTAGTGGTTAGAGCACTGCGCTAGTGATCTGTCAGCCCAGGATCAAGCCACCATGGCAGTGCCCGTTTTGAGGAATTTCACTGAGCACAAATGCACGCAAAACATCTTGCACACATGTTAAAAACCCGTTTTGCCTTTCAGAAGAGTAGGCCATATTGTGCCAGTAGAAACAGATGACAAATTTTTTTTTTTTAAACACATGCACCTAGGAACTAGGTGTCATGTTTAGACACCATACCTGGAGTCAGAATCCGGCTGCCTTAATGATGGGTAAAAAACAGTCACATATGTAAAATCTCATCATTACATTGCTGAACCTTGGAGATCTTGCCGAGGAACAAAAACTAAAAGATGTTCAGCAAACCTTCATGACCTTCATCAGTGGACTGAGTTATGCAGACAGTGAAATACTCGTGTGTATGCAGTGGCTGATGCAGTGTTTGTGTACACACATATATATAGAGTTTTTTGCTCGCTGTGACCCTTTGCTAGGACAGAACCAACCAACCAACCTACCAGCCAAACACACTTTTTAGTGACTGGGTCAATAAATAGTAGATTACCAACAACAACAACAAAATCATCAGAAATAATCATGGAATAGTATCAGTTACATTTGTTTTCTTTTTATAGTTTGAAAATGGTGTCTATGAAAATTAGCAACAAATCAACGAAATTTAGAATGGTTGATCTCTTCCCCACTACCTCACTCCTTCAAAGCAAACTGTGCACACTTTTTGATGTCGGTCGTTTTATTTATGAAGGCAACAAATGCATGCAGAACAGGCAGCTTCAAGCACTACAGAAGTATCACACCTCAAAGACAACACAGACAAAAACTGAACATAAGTGTGTCAAGTTTTAAAAGCTATTATAGGTTCATGCTGTCAACACAAAAGGTGAACAAAATCAGTGATAAAATCATAACATGGCAACATTTTGGATAATGATATTAAAATTAATACTCTTTAGTAAGAGTACTATTCTTTGACCATTACAGAAAAAAAGTTTCATATTTACTAAAATAGCTTTTTTCAAAATAGCTTCCAACTTTTTCATAAAATATTATTGCTTCCTTTTTTTTTTCTTAAAAAAAAAAATAATCGCATTAAGAAAAGTTCAGCAGGCTATGGTTAAAATTGTCACGTGCTCTTGTAAAAGAATAAGAGAGACCTATAGAGACCAGTGTCTTTTCACAAACATAATTTTGGACCAGGAAGAACAAGAAAAAAACCAAGCAGGGAATATAGTTGGCAGTACAAAAGTACAACAAATACAAAACAACAGGAAAAGTTTTAGAAATAGAAAAGAATCATTTCTTTTGCAGAATACTTCTTAGGATTTTATCAGAGTGGCATCAAAGTATTGCTTATTCCAAGTAACATGTACATTTTCTTTTCTCAAAAGAGAATGCCTCTCTGGAATAAAACTAAGAAGCACTCACACATTTATGGCAACACATGCAAAAATAGGGATGGAAAAGTATTTTCGATGATCATATGATCTGTGAAAGGTAGCGTTTGTGCAGGTTTATTTGTTTTCGATTTAAAACCATGGTATTTCAAGAAAAATGCAACACATACTATACTAATTAGGAAAAGAAAATATTCTCAAGAATGATGTGATTAGTAAAAGTCGGTGTGTGTTTGTGTGTGTTTGAGATTCTTTTAGGTTAAAATCATGGTGTTTCAAGAAGAGTCTCTAGAAATTGAGTACTATATAAACTGCACAGTCTATACTACATGCAAGAATGATGGTTGGAGTGAGACTAAAGCCCTAATAAATCTTCCAGTTTTATTGAAATGCTCTGTGTTAAAACTGTTAATGTGTGCACATACCTGATGACCACATGCATAATAGTATACGCCACAGTCATCTACCCACCCACCACTCGCACCACAGGCATACAGCTTCACACACACACACACACACACTCACTCACTCACTCACACACACACACACGCACGCACACACACACACACACACACACGCACACACACACTCTTTCTAACGGCAGCAAACCAGCAAAAACCTAGACCAGGTCTACCACAGAAGAGGGCCAGCTTACAGGCAATAATAATTATAATCATCTGACAGGAAAAATATCTCACAAGCATCTGACAGGAGGCAATCCATAATTCAAACTGTCTGCTTCATATCAGGAATAGCAGTCATCACCTTAAGATATCTATGGCAAACTCCAACACACACACACATACACGCAAAACATACACCACACACACTTATCATGATATAAAAGAATTAAAATAAAACACACACACACACACACACACACACACACACATTATCCTCGATATAAAAGAATTAAAATAAAACACACACACACAATCGATGTAGTTTTCGTGAGTGTGTGTGTTTCCAATGTCAAGTTCGTGGATACACAATGACTTGTTTTTTCTTTAAAACTCCTTCCTTTGAAGTAGAGGGTACGGCAGTGAATATTTCAGGCAAGGTGTCGTGGGCAAGTTTAACCTGTCTTGGCCACAGACATCTTGTACATAACGTGTATAGCTCAGTGGGCAGAGCCCATCCCTTTTATTAAAGAGGCATACTGACTAATCAGTGAAAGCAACTCGGCTGGATACAAGCTCTAGTTATTTCTTTTTAAGACATTTAACCTAGTTCATGTAAATAATCTATCAGTTGAATTTTATTCTCCATAGTGGAGAATATAATCTGTAGGACAAACCTACACACAGTGTGGTGCTGTGATTGTTGTTAACAAAGTTTATTTTGACACCCCTCCCCCCCCCCCAAAAAAAAAGGCTTTCCTGTTGTCATTCTCATGTATTAATTGTTTGGAAATCTTCGATGATGCTATAACCAGCCGTGTGCGAGATGCAACTCTTCACAATTAATCTGTTCCGTTAGCATTTGTGCCGTTTGGAACAGATGACAATTACAACCGCATACACGGACTGGAGTAAAACATTAGTCTTATTCCATTATCTCATTAAAAAAAAAAGTCTGACGCTTTGATTTGTTGCTTTACAAGATTCAGCGCTATATAAATTCCATACATTATTATTATTATTATTATTATCGTCCCCTTCAAAACTTCTTCCATTAATATGTTGGACAATTCTCTTTTTTTCAGCTTAGGTTGTACATAAAGGAGTTTAGTAACCCGACGATTACAACCGGCAGTGACAGTAGCTACCAGTTCACCCTGCGTAGGCTTGTTGCACTCTATCTAAAAGGATATTTCAGTGAATATTCTCAAAATAGCCGAACACACTTACCAGGCGAGACTGCCACTTGCTTGGCCGTGAGTAGTAAAAGAAAGCGAATCCTGCGAGAATTTTTCGAAACACAGTCCTATCGGCTAGCTTAGGCAGGGACTGTAATACATCTACAACCACTACGAACATCTCTGCTAATTCTAACCAAACGATCGTTTCCTGCACGATCATGTCTTGTTCCTGGATAGAAGGCTCCGGTCTTGTTATCAATAATTATGAATAGCACCCCCGCACCCCTCCAAAAAAAAAAGAATATACAAATTGAAACTAACGAAATGCTGTGCTCATTATGTCAGAATAATCGCATCCAAAATGCATTGTGAATATCATTGATTACAGTCTTGAGAGAAAAAACCGAAACAATTTCTATGTTTAAAATAAAAATAAGGTTGTCAAAATTTTCATCAATGATAGCTAGGTTAATGACTCAATGACTAGAACAACTTCAGAATCTATGCCGCAAGACGAAAAGGTTAACAATTGATAACAGTACAGAAAAAAATATAATAAAATACCTAAGACCGAGGAGATGTAAGTAGGTGACAGGACACACAATCGACAATAAAAGAACCATAGCAACAACAAACGACAACAACATGAAGAATGAAGAAATATCAGCTGTACAGGTGCTCAAACGCTCATGTTCGTTCGCCTACTCATGCATATCAAGGTTCTCGTAATCACTGCATGAATCAAGAGACGAACTGAATATTGGTTAGAAGTACAGAGAAACACGTAGAACAGAAAAGATGTTTCGGAGACTCCTTGGCATCTCCTACAAAGACCACATAAGCAACGCAAGCGTGCATAACAGAATCCAGCAAACCATTGGACCCTATGAGAACCTTCTAACGATCGTGAAAAAGCGTAAACTTAAATGGTATGGGCATGTCACAAGATCCAAAGGACTTGCAAAGACAGTTTTACCATGCACTGTCCAAGGAGGAAGAAGAGGCAGACCAAGGAAGAGCTGGGAGGATAACATCAGCGAATGGACAGGCCTAGAACTCAACAAAACCCTGAGAAAGGCAGAACAAAGAGAGGAATTGAGGGAACTGGTTGTTGAGTCTTTGAGGGTGCCCCCACGGTCGTCAGAC
This sequence comes from Rapana venosa, assembly GCA_028751875.1. NCBI lineage: Eukaryota > Metazoa > Mollusca > Gastropoda > Neogastropoda > Muricidae > Rapana > Rapana venosa. Next base: position 96,036,173 of record CM054134.1, read on the forward strand.
TACGGGACAGATAGATAGATTCTCAAAATAGCCGAACATTTCTTCACCAGGAGCCTGAGACCAGCAGCTTGGCTTTGCGGCCTGGCTGAGTGAGAGGGCATTCCTTGCTTTTTGAATACCACAGTCCCTAAATCGGCTAGCTCCGCTGGGACTATAATACAATCTACAACAACAACATAGCGGAACAGTATCTCTGCTAAGATTTTTAACCAAACCGATCGTTTTCAGCAGGACTTGTTCTTGTACGTGGGATAGAGCTGCTCCAGGGTCTTTTGTTAACTCTCAGAGGACGGCTGGCTGTCCGCTATAGTCAGTGTAAAGCCACGGTTTCGGACGACTCGCCGATATAGCGGATTTGCTGTTTGCAGATTTTTCATGTGGCGGCCGCATAATACTATTACTCGTGCAGCTAAACATAGCTTCCTGAGCCTGTCCAACGTCGAATGCAGTGCGTTGTCGGGTGATTCCGTGTGTTCCGAGCTCTGTGTTTGCAGTTGCAGAGAGTAGCCAACATGCCCAGCACTTTTGCATATGTGTCAGAAGCAAAATAGAAGGGATCAGATTAGGTCTCCATGACGGCGTTTTACTACAGTCAGAGCTTCAAGTTTTATATATTTACTAACCCAGTATGTTATACATAAGTTCAGAAAATTTTATTTTCTTACTATGTGTTTTGTATTTTTTATGATTTTTTTTTTTACTAACCATTACAAATGGGCCATCTGTGGGGAAAAGCAAGGGAGAGAATTGGCCGTCCCCGAGTGAGTATAAAATCAACACAGGTCACTTAATTGTCCCCCCCCCAAAAAAAAAGGAATAAATAAAATATGCAACTACGAAATGTGCTTGTGCTTCCAATTATGTGCAGAAATAATCGCATCCAAAATGCATTGTGGTGATTATTTGATTTATAGTCTTTTGAGAAAAAAAATCCGAAAGCAATTTCTCATGTTAAAAAAAAAATGTAAGGGTTTGTTCAAAATGTGTTCATCAAAATGTAGGCTACATGGTGCATGACTCATATGACTCAGTACAACTTCAGAATCTATGCTGCAGAAGAAGAAGAGAAAGGTAAAACGATGATAACAGTATAAAAATAAAAAAAAGCATAATAGCCTGGATAAGCAGAATGGAGATGTAAGATAGTGTGACAGAGTACACACATAGTAGACAAACTAAAAAGGAAAAAAAACACAACAAAACAGACATGGGTAGAATTGAAGCTGGTACAGGTGGCTCAAACGCTCTGTTACGTTGGCCTACAGCATGCATGTCAAGGCTCTGAATCAGATTGGCATGTAAGAAGAGGGAAATTGAATATGATTATGAAAGTTACAAAAAGTGAACACACGATAAGAGCAGTTACAAAAACGAAAAGTTATAACAGGAGAAACCGGTCCACCTTTCCAAATAACTGGCTGACAGCCTGCACATACACAAACTGACAAGTAACTGACACTGTAAGAAATCACATTGGTTTGGAATATAGGAGTGACATCTTTATAGAATTTTTTTGAAAAAAAGAAAGAAAAAAGAGGAAGTGATTTATGACCTGCTATATCGATGTCACAGCTAATTTCACTCGCTCAAAGAAAAACGTATTAACTAGTTGCACATGTGAGTTACTTCATTTTTAAAGAGCTTAAGCCCAAGACAAATGTCTCCAAAGCCCCATAAAAAAACACTTGCCTTAAAAGGTTGGGGGGGGGGTAGTATATAAAAGAGCTTCCTTCACTTTCCAAATAGCTGGCTGACAGCAGGCACATGAACAAACTGACAAATAACGGACACTGTAAGAAATCAGGGAAACAGTGGTTTGGAATATAACAGTGACATCATGGCAGATTTTTAACAAAAATGCATGATGATCAATGATAATGAGGATGACCTAATGATGCCCATTAGTGAAGGAATATCTAACTCAGCACGCTTCGATAAGTTTATATTCGTATTTCTTGACTCCAGTGGTCATTAAGGCTGGCCTTGAGCTGAACGGTCTTCAAGCCGCGAGTCATTTGAATCCAATCCACAGGCTTGCATGCAGATACATACATACACACTTAAGGCCGAACACTCACATCGTACATTTCCGGCATACTCCGGAGCCTACATGCCTTCACCCTCACCTTAAACTTCTGGTCAGTTGTAACACGTTTTACAGACATGTTTTATACGTTAGTATTTGATAAAAGCAGTTTGGGAGCCTTTCTTTTCTTTTTCACTGTTTCACCGACAAAAACCTCTGCACATTTTAACTGAACATCATTTGCATTTACAATATCAATAACGAGGAATTCGTATAACAAACGTGTGCAATAGTATGGTGTCATGTTTTAACTTTTGCTTTTACAAGAGGATTATCTGCCCCACATTTTATCGGTTACCAATACCAAAGGATATTGGCTAAATCATCAAAAATATTTATTTTAAAAAGCAGTCCTGAGCTGTCTCGAAGCTTTGTTATCTATATTATTACCACCAAAAACATCTATAAAATTTTTCCTCTTCTAAAAAAAAAATATAGTCTTGACTCTACCAAATGGTCACAGTTATTCAAACATTTAAGTGTTATTAACAAAACCATGAACAAGTTTGTGAAAATAAGGTAGAAATCCAGGAATCATTTACCTTCTAAAAAAAAAAAAAAATTAAAGTGCAAGCTTGTATCCTTTACTCATAAAAATACCAAGGGCACTTGGAACTTGAGCTACTCTTCCTAAGGAAAGTTTTTAAATGTATGCTGTAAAAGATGGGAGGAGGCTTTTGTTTAAAAACCGATGATTATGACTATCTATAATTCTAACAATGCATAATAGAAGTAAGTAAACAAAAGAAAATGAGTACACCTGGCTCAAATGTTGACTAAAATCACGCATTATTCAAAATTTTGCGGAGATCGTGTAAGCAGGTAACATTCAATAAAAAGGTATTCATATTTCAGAAAACTGCTTCCACGAAAGCAGTATGTATCTATGAATGCAATACACGCATCATTTAAAGAGAAAAAAGAACACACGCAGAGAGTTCAAAGAAAAACAAAAGCAAAAATATGTTGCCACCTGTCAACTTCCCTTCATCCGCATTTCGGCTTCACTGATTTCAGGGTTGGTGTGTCGGTCTTATTGCTCTCAGTATACTCGTACACAGTGCAAGATAGGTTTTATCTTCTTTTTTTTTTAAAACACATGAACATACAACAATTAAAATGCAGGAGCTTGTAGCAAGAACTGAAAAAAGTATTCCAGTACAAAAATATGTATAGATATAATTACATATCCATAAAAAATAATACTTCCTTAAATCGACAAATTTACAACTTTACAAGCAATTCTTGAACTATGCAGGAAAAAGAATTGGGTAGATCAACGTAAAGAAACAAACATATAAAAAAAAAGCGATTATATTGCTTCCACTGGTTCATTCGTATCAATATTATTGCTGTTTTGCTACTGTAGTTCCGCTGAGTATCAGATCTGTGTCTGCTCTGTATCTGCACAGGCCCACTACCGTTTCAAAGTCTGCTACACAAACAACACAACACGACATGATCACAATCCTCCACCTCACTCTTTCCTTCTCCCTGCCCCCCTGCCCCCTCCCCCCCCCCCGATTTTTGTTTGTTTGGTGTGGTGGGGGTTTTTTTTGGTGGGGGGGAGGGGGGAAGGGTGTTGGCAGGGGTGCTTTAATTATGTAAATAAGTGCAATCTATGTAAAAGTCAGAACTTTTAAAAAATAATTCTTGATAGCTCCAACAACACTGTAATCTCCCCCTCCCCAAACACACACACACACACACGTGCGCGCCAGCGAGAAAGCACGCACCGACAAAGTATCTGTATGGCAGAATTGTTAATTAAACAAGTAAGCTACAAATTATCCTGTGCAGATGTGCGCACAGGTGTGTGTTAGACAGAGGCCAAATAAAAAATATGACAGTTTTAGGCACGGGCATACACTGTATACTTCGGGGCTTTTAAAGTCATTTTCCGGAGTAAAATAGAGAAAGACGGTTCTATATGTTCAGTATCTTGCCAGGCGATAAAGAGAGAAGGAATAGCAGACGTCAACTTCACGCCATCATAATTTTTATTCCTTTCTATCAAGCCGCCATCTTGAATATGTAAATTACCAGCTCAACCAGGCAAAGAAATAATTATAACGGAGGTGAAAAAATTTTGTTTTTAAATTAGACCTTAAAACTTAAATATGAACAAACAAAAGCTTCATCCAAACAACCAAATATAAACATAAAAACTTGGACATAAGAATCAAATTCCTTTTTCTTTAAAAACAAAATAGGCCTATATTTCACACTAACACGATACATTCCGGTATTTTTCAATGGTGACCAAGAAGCTGAATTTTGAAAACAGTTTCATTTCAATTAATTCCCTTAGTTTCAAAGGTAAAAAGGTGACAGTTACGTACAAACTGCCGAGATGCAGGCCCAAAAGGACTGCTCCATCAGCCCATTCCTCAAACCGCAGAGGTCAATTTCGCCATTCAATCAACGGGAGTGATTGATCGACATCCTTTAAAATGCAAAAGCTAATGAACGGAGAATTAGGAAGATCTCACAAGAAAGAAAACAACCCATGAAGACGATAATAAGAAATAAATAACCTCTGAAATGTATGAAAGTACCGCAACTTTCACGCTCAATAGCAACAATAACGTCAATTATAATAAATACAACATAAGCAACAACCACCGTGAACAACCATGAACAAGAACACACACACACACACACACACACACACGTGTGTGCACGCACACGGGCGCCATTCATTTGATGGTGTCTAAAGCCTCACTGACCACAAAGGCCATATCACTGGCTCTCACCTCATTCAGTTTGAAACACTCGCAAGAACACTCATTTCAAATTCAAATCCATAACACTAATCTTTCAAATATCCAACACCGTCAACCTCAAGCAAAAAACCACCCCACACATTCATTTAAACGACATAGTACTTCTATTCAACCATTTCCTTCGGCAAATAAAACAAAGCTGCGTTATGAGAAAACCAGCCATTCCGCTTAGCTAATCATCCCCAGATTACAAAACAAAAGCGATGAATACCCCAACAAACATTTCAAGGTAAAAATAAAGAATCATATCAAAATGTCACATATGGAAAATAATACTGCAGAAATGATATCCAATGCCCATCCCAGAGTTAACCATTTAACGACCCGGTATCCACAACAAAACATTACAGGCAAAATATCACTTAAGGAGTGAAAAGATAGAACATAATTGTTGATAGTCAGACTTTGGTTGGGGGGGGGGGGGGAGGGGGGGGGGGGGAGGGATGGCAGGAGAATGAGCAGGCAAAGCAGAAAATACACAAGAAAGAGAGAGGACAGAAAGGTAAGGAAAAATTCAGGAGCAAAAAAAAAAGGGGGGTGGGGGGGAGAAGATAAATTTTCGAGCACAGAATTTCCAGAAGGTGAAGCTGCTATTTTTACTGAAAAAGCCCCTGGCAGCACCAATGGGGAAGGAGGGGTGGGGGCAATGGAGGGGGGGGGGGGGGGGGTCGGGGGGGAAATAGGGGGGATGGGGGGGGGCACCAAACTAAACAAACAAAAGCCCCACTCCTCCTGCATGAAAGACCTTTAAAAACCAGGCCCTCACAGTGTGCATTCTTTAAAAAAAAAAAATGATAATCCTAAACCAACATGACTACAGTGCGCAAAAAACATGCAAGACAATGACAATCAGATGATCAATAGTCGAGTCGGGGGGAGGGGGGGGGGATCACAGGGTACTCCAGTACTTTACTTGGAAACAAATCTGAATTGGCATTAGAAAAACAAAATACATCATGTTGATTAATACACTTCGCGTGTTGGTTGATGATAGGCTTATTCATTTACAAATCTGTTGTCATATCACTGAGTTTGGGATTTCAGAGATAAAGATAAACAATAAATCAAAACACGATTCCTTCTGTTGTCATCATTGTCAGAAAATAAGACTGTTTTGGGTTAACAATAAACCAAATAAAACATTTCGAAATGAATAGCCAATAAGACTGGTAAAATGTGACCGAAAAAACATTTTAAAATACTCAATCGGACTGATATAATGAATAGTCAAAAGGGATGGATGCAATGACCCCCATGCCCTCATTATCAAATTGTAGAGCGGGAAAACAGCTCATAAAATGTGATAATGTCTTCAATTGGCAGCAACTTTTAAACAAACTGTAGGTGCTTAAAAGGTTTACATTTGTTCTCATACATAGTGTGTTCGTACGTGTTTGCATGCGTGCGTGTGCGCGCACGTGTGTGTGTGTGGGGATACACAGCAAACAAATTCTCAGTCTCATATGCTCATATGTTCAGATGATGTCCTGTCTTTAAAATAAAATAAAAAGAAGAAGAAAGGAAATCAAAATATTACACTAGGACTGTAGCCATACGATTTCATAACAGACTGGGAAAAACTACACTGGGATGTAAACATAACATCAGTAACTTTTGATTCGAGAAAAAAAAGTAAGCTTTTCAATACATTGTCAATGATGCAGGTGGTCAGTTTATTGTAACTAAGCAATATCCTTCTCTGTGGTTATATTACGTCTTTAAAAGAGCATAACACAGAACACAGTGATGATAAGGCCCTTAACTACCTATTGGAGTTCAATGATTTCATAAAGGGAAACAAATCTCAAACTGAAATGGGATTATCATGGGCTGCACTTGTGTATGCTGGCCTGTTGGGTGAACGGTTTGCTTGTTGAAAGTCTGTTCAAAAAGTAAATAAAACGAAATAAAAGACTTTTAGGGTTTCAAGTTGTTTTGTTTTTTTAAAACCCACTAAATATGCCTCAATATAAAATATCTTCAATCATCCCTTTTCTCGTGACTGATCAAATCTGTTTATCAACAAAACAATTAAAAATAAAAAAAACAAGTTACAAACCGGTTCTGTAAAAAATATCAAAGCAGGAAAATGGGAAGCAGACCAGATAACGATTGGTTT
>CM054134.1:96045663-96058163 GCA_028751875.1 Rapana venosa
AAAAAAAAAAAAAAAAAAAAAAAAAAAAAAAGGGTGGCGCAGCGCTTTGTGGCGACGCGCTCTCCCGCTCTCCCCGGGGAGAGCAGCCCGAATTTCACGGAGAAATCTGCCGTGACTTAAAGTGGTATGAAATGAAATCTGAGCGCTTTGATTTGTTGCTTTACAAGATTCAGCGCTATATAAATTCCATAGATTATTATTATTATCATTTCAGGCAGCGAAGTCTTGGGTGACTGGAAATGCTATTACATTTTAGCGTCCAGGGCAGCATGCCACCCCCCCCCCCCCCCCCTCTTCCCCCATCCCCTGCCCTCCACTCCCATCCAAACAACAACAAAACAACAAGACAATCCAAATCTTACAAACTGAACCCCTAATAGCCCTTCGGATGAGATTATAAACCCGAGGTCCCGTGTGCGAACGCACGCAGAACATCTTGGCCCACACTTTAATACCCGTTCCGCTTTTCGGAAGAGTAGGCCGGTGGGAACGGATGATAAAATTTACAAAACTACATATACACGGAGACTGAATGTTAAAAAAAAAAAGCACATGAGTGCTTATTCCACTTTGCTCGAAATAAAAGTTTTTAAAAAATAAAAGTTTTTTTTAAAAAAAGAGAAAAAAAACTCCAGCAAAAAGACATTCAGAGATAACACAGCTTCTGAGCTTCTCACAGCTCTTGTACGCGGAACACAGATGAAAACAACAGAACACTGCATTCCGGTTGATAATTGTAAAAACGAGCAAGCTGTCCAGAAACTCCCAGTTTTATTCAGACTGAAGAGCCCAGCAAAACTGTCGGTGAAGACCAAACGAAATGTCAGCAGCCGTAAGTATGCCTAGCTTGACTCAAGTACTCAAGCACTGTTGACATCTTTTCCGAGAGCAGTGGGGACTGGAGTTCTTAATTAAGTGCCTGTCATATCCTGTTGTAGCTGGTTTAGCGTCATACTTTCTCTAGTTTTCTTCCGCCGCTTAAGTTCAGGCATTCACTGGCAAGATTTTGGTGTTCGGGATCGCTTTTTTTGTTTTGTTTTTTTGTATGTTTGTCCATCGTGTCCGACGATGACCTCCAAAACAGCAGAGGAGGCAGCTGCTGTTTTGGAAACTGGGCAGAAATTTGATGATAGTAGAGATGCCTTGCCCACAGTACATCCCCACTCTCTCGTCCAAGTAGGCATAAGGACAGTCAGCGTTGGAGATGTTCTCCATAGGCCAACCAGCCCCCAGGGCTGCAGCACATAAGGACTGTGCGAGTCAAGCCTCCTACTCAGAGAGTCATAGTAGATCACTAAAGACTAAGCTGTAAAGTGGACTTCCATGAGTGGGAAAGCCACTGGTCATACAGCCTCTCACTTTGCTGTTGCCCCCAGCGTCAATGGTTTAATCAAGAACCCTTAGTCGTCTCCGAGGACAATGTTATACTTTTTTAGTTCCAAAACAATTTGTCAAGGAAAACATGAGGCAGAAGAGGTAAAGCATAGAATGACAGTTGGACGCTGTTATCGGACATGTGGAATCACAAACATAATCGCAATAATATATGTAAAGGCAGATATATACGAACAGATAATTAGTACCCAAGCTTTCATGTCGATCAAAATCAATTTAACAATCAGTTATTAAGTTTTGCTGCGAAACAGCTCTATTCACGGCAAAGGCTAGAACAGCGTTTAAAAAACACGTGGAATAAAATCATTTATAATTAAACCATAGCATTTCAATAATGGATGCTTCCAATTACAAAAGAAAATGATTATATTATTAAAATGATACTAACGCATGTCCACTTGGAATGTATCAGTTATTCCCATTCAGATAAGGAAAACCACCCAGAAGGGGCTGCGACAGGGTCTTGAGGTCAACAAGAGATTTAAAACAAAACTGTCAGTTGCAGCATGACTTGGATGTAAAAGGCATATCATTTATTCTTCATATCATAAAAGCATTTTCCTCAATCCTATTGCTGTTGAAGTAAACAAAACCAGAAAGGCTGACTGACTGAAGGTACACTATCTCAGAAACACAACAGCTCTTTCTGCAATAGCACAGAATATTGACACTTTTTAATACTGATGAAGCCATTAGCGATTCTTATCATTGCGCATGTAAGCATTGCAGGCAGTGCTGTTGTTTAAAAAGATTTCACCCCCCCCCCCCCCCCCCCCCTCCCCCTTCCTTATTTTGTAATTTTTTTAAGTCGAGCAATAATATCAAGGTACATTAAAACATGTCCCTCTCCCCCCTCCCAATCTCAGTCTCCTCCTGAATCATCTAAACTTGCCCCCCTGACAGGATATTAAGTATGTCTGAGTCTGAACCCAAGTTTGTATTTGTTTTCCTAAACGGATAATTTGGTGAAGTAAGACTGAAAAAAACAACAACAAACAAAATCATCAAAATCCGGTGGTAATGGACAGGAAACGGAGGGTGGTTCAAAGTACTAGCAGGTCTGAAGTATATGATAAAAGGCGCTTATATTGAAAACCGATTTCATGATAATAATAATAATAATAAAAAAATTATATAGCGCTATATCTAGCAATAACAAGACAAATACACAGTAAATCATTCATAAAAACCGTCTATATTGTACAAAACAACACAAAAGAGAGAGAGAGATGATCACGGGTTTTTGCATAATTATAGATTTGAAAAACAAAACACGCATAGCGCTTTGATTTGTTGCTTTACAAGATTCAGCGCTATATAAATTCCATACATTATTATTATTATTATCATTATTATAGTCACATACTTGTATCACAAGGCCAAATTAAAAAAATTGTTCTTTTGCTTTTCTGGGTTTTTTGTTTTAGCGTGTTTCCGCTTTCAGAAGCACTTACACCTGAAGAAAACCTCTTATTCTACGTGAGACAAATAAACAGCCAGGTGAAATAACAAGACAGAAACCCGTGCGGCTTTCGGTAAATCGAGTCAATCAATCACAGTAAGGGCTGCGCTGCACTCTGAAAATTAAAAAAAAAACCTCTTCACAGCAATATGTTAGCAATTTTGCTAAGCAAAAATATGGTTGTATGATAAATAATCTTAATTAGTCAATAAAAAGGCCTCGAATACAACATCCCTCTTAAAAAAAATTCAAAACAAAAATGACAACAAACAAACAACACAAGTGTTAGAGACACTACATACTTCGTTCCAATAAACAAAAATTTAGCAATGTTGCTTTAAGAAACTGTAAATTTCATAATCACATCCCTTTTCCCTATCTATACATCAATCGAGGTGTGTTTTTGGTATGCCACAGGGATCAGTAGTGCTGTAAATAGGGACTCCTAGAAGGTCAGAGGGGAGATAAGTTTTTACAGGCTACGGAGAAGAGAGGTAACTTTTGTTTCCCCAAAATTAATAGACAAAGCCTATAACTTTAAGCCAGTGATTCTTGGGCAACCCACTGGATGCGTAAGAGCAGACGAGAGAGAGAGAGAGAGGAGAGAGAGAGAGAGAGAGAGAGAGAGAGAGAGAGAATGTGTGTGTGTTTATACGCGCGCACATGCAAACCTATATACTATCCGGAGGTCGAAGCTAGCCTAAACATCACCAGCTCCAAAATATGCTCGCCAATTTTCGAAGAAACAAACAGAAAACAAATCTTTCGTTTTATCCTCTGTGTTCAAAGTACGGCCTACTTCAAAACAAAATCCAAGAAAAATAATGCCAAGTCAAAGAACTGTACATATACATATGGATGTTATAGGGTTGTGTTGAAAAAAAACAACAACAAAAAAAAGCATTCATATACCAGATAATGATATAATAAGTATATGCCATTGACCACACGAAATATAATATTCATGGAACACGGCGTCTTCCCTCCCTCCTTCTCTCTGTCAGTCAGTCAGTGAAGTCTGGGTGCCGAACGGTCGTCTGTGTGGGTTTTCCTCAGAGTGACGCTGGAGAAGGCTCCAGCACCCCTAGCATGGCAGCATATACAACAACATGGTGTAAATACAACAACAACAACAACAAGAACAGGGGTAATCTTAATAGCAGCAACAGTTGTCGTTGGATATATCACGGTTAGTTTTATATATCGAGTAAAGAAAACAAGTCAAATCATGAGTAAGCTAATAGATGAAACGTCACTGAACGTAAGTACACCTTTGACATAATTATTAGATTTGCAGCTAAAAAAGACAAATAAATCAATACGGCAATGAGAGAGATAATTATATACAGTGTCTGGTTCGCCTGATCTGTGCATATTACACAGCGTGTATGCATTTGATCAATGCAAGTATTTTGCACCAAAAAAAAGACAAAAACCAACAAACACGCAATTCTTCATCCATCTGCTTATAATACATGACCAATCGCCAACTTTTAAAAAAAATTTGCCTCCTATTACGATTGAATCCCGTGTAAGCTGTTAATATTCCAGCCAACTACGGAGGACATATTAAGATAGATATGGATTCATAAAGACTTCAATGTATACTCTCAGGCATAAAACTCCACCCTGAAGAAAACGTTTACACTCCAGTTTCCTCAAATGCCGAAACAAACAAACCAACCAACCAACCACACAAAGCTATTGCAGTTACATTTCTAGAACAGCAGAAATGTTCACAGAGTAGCACCACGAGGCAAAGATCTTTATTGCTTCTTCTGTCTTTGCCTGGTGTAAAGGTAAAGGTAAAGGAGTCCCATAACCTATAAGGTCGTAGGGGAGCGAGGCGTCAGAGACCTCACTTCTCTAGGGCCAGCATATTGAGGGCGGCGCCCATCTCCTCTCCCTCGCTGCTTTACCTTCCCTGACCCTAAAGAAGGCAGGTACTCATTTACAGCTGGGTGAACTGGGGGAACTGTACTGAAGCCAAGGCGCGCAAACGGTCACCCATCCAAGTGGTAACCACGCTCGACGCTGCTTAACTTGGCTGGGGGAAAGCGAGTGCTCCGACCACTGAGCTATCCCGTCCCCATGGTGTACAATTCATATAATATTGGTTGGGGTTTTTTTTCTTTAGTAGGCAGGAATAGTAACTTTCAATTTCCCTGTGGAAATGCCATACAAGTTCAAAGCTACGTCTCTTACACGCCGTATCAGCTGGTATGCATGTAAGCTATAAGAACTGGGACAAATCAAAACCGTCCTCGATTTCACGTGGTCGATTCATTCAGATATAACATTATCTTGTATGTAAACAGTTCAAAGGAATTTTTAAAGCATTATTTCTTGAAAGCAATTGGTGTGACACGATGATTACGCCCGAACTCCAACAAAGGATCAGCTTTGAACCTTGTAAGGTCTAAAAATAAGACAGAGTGAGGAACAAAACAAGAGGACACACAGTGCATACATAGTCTGGCTCTGAAACAAAGTATGCTACTATACAGGCATGGGTGGCTGACTTTACAATTTTCTTCAGGGGTTCGATCTTAGATATAAACAGCACAATCAATCAGATTTTTATTTAAATCATAAAGATAGGCATGAGTTCCCACTTGAAAACAACAACAAGAAATCAAATTAAATAGATAAACAACAACAAAGCCAATTGGACCAACTGTATATATCTGAGGTGCGAAAACAAGCAAAAACAGTCTCGCCATATGATTAAGTAGAGACTTCTGTTGACGCAAACTACCTAACTGAATCGGTAATACAGAAAATAAGCATGACAGGTACGCCAGAAAGAACTAACCAAATAAAAGAGAAAAAGCAACAGCAACACCAGAATAATACCAACAGCAAAGGGAACGATAACTACTTAATATAACATTATCATTCCAAAACATCTTTTTGGAGATAAAAGATTGCTCTGGCTCCCCATGAAGACAAGGTGTTAGATAGCTGCAAATTCTGATATTTTTATGAAATGAGTTGTCCCTAAAAATAAAATAAAAATATCTGTTCTAGTAAGCTTATAAATTCTGTTCCAACTTTATCAAAATAAATTTGTTGTCAAAATCAGCTTCACAGAAGTCATGAAATTTTTATCAAAATTCGAGAAAAAAAACAAAAACATTTTCACACATAGCTCAAGGAGTTACTTATTGGTATAATTAATTTGTCAACATTTTGAAAATAAAGACAGAATAAAAATTTTTTATAAAGAGCTCAGAGAATAAGCATTTGTAATGAAACAGTATCAACATTAACCACTTGTAAAAAAAAAACCCAACCACGCTGACATTTCATCTGTTTGCATAAATAAAAGCTATTTGCGATTTCGTAACCATATGAACAGAATGAAAACCTCTTCAGAAGAGTGTAGTAATGTGCTTGCACATGGACAAATACTGGTGTTTTCTTTTGTGTGCAATATGAAGGTTAGCAAACCTGCTGCATTTGTAAGGTAAAGGTGTCCCATAACCTATGTGGCCGTAGTGGAGCCAGGCGTCAGAGACCTCACTTCTCTAGGCGCCAGCATATTCAGGGCGGCGCCCATCTCCTCTCCCTCACTGCTTTACCTTCCCCGACCCTAAAGAGGTAGGTACCCATGTACAGTGGCTGAACTGGGGGACTGTGCTGAAGCCAAGGCGCGCAAAAGGTCACCCATCCCAGTGGTAACCACGCTCGATGCTGCTTAGCTTGGCTGGGGATAGCGAGTGCTCTGACCACTGAGCTATCCCGTCCCCAATATGTCCTGCATATGTAAGCAGATTTAATATGCCTATACATATCATTATACTATAAAAACAAACAGCTGCAGGTACGGTTTTTAAAAAAACCAGGAACAATTTAATATCTGGTTATACATTTGATTTATTTCGCCATTTATAGAATTTTTTCCCTTTTCATTCGCTCTGGAATCAATATTTTGTGTATTATGTAAGCGCAATATGGAATACAACAGTACATGTTCTCCTCCCCTCCCCCACCCTCCCTTCTCCTCTGCTGGAAAGAACCAAACATGCATTCACCTTGTAAGAAAACAAAAGCGCAACATAATCCATGACACAAAGCAACAACACTTTTAACATGAGTACTCCAAAATCAACATAAATTTGATACTTTCTTTGTAAACGCAACACATATAAAAGCCCACTTTCCACATAGTTTTATCACACTGCACGTAACAACAACCATTTCATTTTTTTCGCTTGCGTTCTCTGCTACATCCTCCTTACGCTACTAGTGTGTGTCCTCGATAATGGTTTTCACCTTCAGTCCTCTCTGTGTAGAACTCCACACACAACGAGGTTGACACCTCCTCCAGACAGATACTCACCCAGTTGGAGGAGGAGGAGGAGGAGGAGGAGGGGGAGGAGGAGGAGGATGATGAGCACCACCAGCACCACCACCACCACCACCACCACCAGCAAGAGGAGGAGGCTGTGTCTGCGCTGCCTCGGGAGAAGCCTGGAAGTGCTCAACTGGGTGGCTGCTGCAACCATCCAGGGTGGCTTGCGGAGAGGAGGCTCGTGACGTGGCTTGCGGCGAGTGACTCTGGACAAGAACGTTGTGGAGAGAGGATGACGACCCGGCGCCAGGACCCCCCGCCTGTCCAGCTGCCTCCAGGGGAAGGTGGGTGGGGGCGGCAGGGGGAGGGTGAGGAGGAGGAGGAGGAGGAGAGGGAGGAGGAGGAGGAGGAGGAGGTCCCAGACCCGAGAGGTAGGAGTGGTGATGGTGTTGGTGGTGGCCCAGGGAAAGAGGCTGGCGGGCGGAGAGGGGAAGAGTGTGGGTGTGGGGGCCTCTCCTTACACCTGGATGACGGAACAGACTCTGGGGCATCCCCACCACCACCACCTACCACCACCACCAACCACGACCACCACCACCACCACCACCCTGCATAAACTGGGGAGGGGGGGGAGGCGGCAGGGGCGGGGAGGGGGCGCGAGAGGCGGGCTGTGAGCGTGAGCCCAGGAGGAAGAGGGAGGAGGAGGAGGAGGGGGCCAGGGAGGAGGGGGCAGGGTTGGCGGGGATGGAGAAGCGGGCTCCCTCCACAGGGGCATGGGTTAGCAGCTGTGGACAGCATGCCGGGTCAGGGGTTAGCTCTCCGCTCCCTCTCTCGCTCTATCTCTCTCCCCTCTCTCTGTCTCTCTCTCTTTCTCTCACGCTCCTCTCTCTCTCTCTCTCTCTCTCTCTCATCTCTCTCTCTCTCTCTGTCTGTCTTCTGTGGTCTCTGTCTCTCTCTCTCTTCCTCTCTCTCTCTGTGTCTGCTGGTCTCTTCTCTGTCTCTCTCCCCTCTCTCTCTCTCTGTCGTCTGTAGTCTCGTCTCTGTCTCTCTCTCTATCTCTCTCCTCTGTCTCTGCTCTCTCTCTCTGTCTGTCTGTCGTGTTCTCGTCTCAGTCTCTGTCCTCTCCCTCTCTCTCTCCTCTCCTGTCTGTCTGTCTGTCTGTCTGTGTGTCACTGCTCTGCCTCTCTCTCTCTCTCTTCTGCTCTCTCTCTCTTAGCTTGAGGTAGGTAACAACGTTAGGCGGTAAGTATGGCTTCACCCATCCACTAAAAAAGAAGTAAAGAAAGACAAAGGAAAGAAAGAAGAAAGCAGAGACAAAAGAAAAACAAAGCAAAAACAAAGCAAAGCAAACCAAAAAAGCAAAAGCAATCCAAAGCAAAACAAAAAAGAAAAAGCAAAAGCAAAAGTAAAACCCCAATAAGCAAAAACAAACAAACAAAAAAAAAAAACCTAACCCCAAAAGCCATTAAATAAAAAAAAAAAAAAGAAGCAAAGAAAAAACCAACGATGGAAATTTAACCTTCTAACCGGGTGCAGCAAAACTAAAAAAAAAAACTTTAAGGAGGGGAGGGGAAAAATGGGGAGGGGAAGAGAAAAAATTTTAGGTTTAAAAGAGAATTTTATTAAGGGGAGAGGGGGAAAATAGGAGGGGGAAGTTTAGAGGGGAGAGAGAGAGAAAAAAGACAGACAGACAGACAGACAGATAGACAGGCAACAGACGAAAAGTCAGAGAGAAGCGAGAGAGAGAGAGGAAGAGAGAAAAAAATACTGGGGGGAAAAAAACCCACAAAGGCACACAAAAACCAAAACAAGAAAGGGTCAAAAACCCCCAGTCTTTCCAGGTAAAGGGAAGGAGGGAAACAACTCCACCCAAAACCAAATATTTAAAGGGGAACAAAAACTAAACACAGGCGAAAGCACGGGTTAAAAAACAACAAAAAGGCGCGGAAGAAACCAATTTGATGCAGTACTATATAATTTTAAATTGGTTTGGCCCATTTTGCTGTTAGGTATTAATAGCATGTGTATGTTTTTTTTTAAATTTTTTTATTCTTTATATCGAGGAAAATTTGGGAATAAGCACTCATGTGTTTTTTTTACATCCAGTCCCCGGGGTTTTTATGCGGTTTTTTTAAATTCTGTCATCTTTCCCCCCGGGCACACGGGGGCCCCCAACTCTTGTATGTAAAAGGGAAAAAGGGGAGCGGGAGCGTGAAAAGAAGGGTTTTATGCTTTTTTAATAGGCTTCAAATTAAAGGGCAAAAACATGGTTTTCCCCTTTTCCTTTGGGATTTTTACGGTTTTTTATCAAAGTGCAAATTTTACAAATGCATATAAATTTTTAGACACGGGGACATTGATGGCCCAGGTGCTGGGTTTTCTACGCTACAAAGTTATTATTATTTTCATGCTGGGATTGGTTTTTTGTTGCCCGCTGTTTTTTTCTGGGTACAAATACTTTACTATTTTTACAAACTACTAAATACTACTACTACTACTACTAAATACTAATACTTTCTACTCTGTGCTGCTGCTGCCCCTTGCTGCTGCTGCTGGTGCGCTGCTGCTGTTGCTTTCTGCTGTGCTGCTGCTGTTTGGCTGGTGCTGTTTTCTGCGCTGTGTTTCTGCTTTCGGCCCGTACAAATACATGTTTAAATACTTCTCCCGCTGCTGCTTTCCAATAAGCCACCACACTCACATACACACACATTGGGGCGCGCTGCGCGGCGCCCAAAAAAAACACCAAAAACACACACACAACCCCACAAAACACAGTATTTTTCCCCCCCCATACACAAAATCTAATCCTCCACGCTCACAAATTTTTCATGCGCTTTGAAAAACACACGACGCACGGGACACACACACCCCACAACCCCACATATTGAAAAACAATTTTTTGCACACGTTAAAACCGGGTTTCCCCTTTTGAAAGAAATAGGGCCCGTTTGTGCCGGGGGGAACAATGACAATTTACACATACACTACGCATACACAGGGGGGTGGATGTAAAAAAGGGACATGAGTGGGTTATTCCATTATCCCGAAATTTAAAAAAATAAATAAAAAAACAATTTAAAAAAGAATTTTAAAACCCGCACCCACTCATCCCACCCGCACGTGCTTAAAAACACACACACCTAATGGAACTCTTTTCCCCCCCCCCCCTCACACACAAAAACACACACACACAACACACACACACACACACACACACACACCTACACCCACTCATTCCCCCCCTCACACACACACACAGACACACACAGACACACACACACCACACACACACACACACACACAACACACAACACACACACACACACCTACATCCACTCATTCCCCCCCCCCCTCACACACACACACAGAAGAAACACACACACACACCCCACACCACAGACACACACACACAGACCACACACACCTACACCCACTAATTCCCCCCCCCTCACACACACACACACACACCTACACCCACTCATTCCCCCCCTCTCCCCCCTCACACGACACAACACACCTACACCCCTCATTCCCCCACGCTACACACACACACTACAGACACCATCACACACACCCCCACACACACACAGACACACACACACACAGACACACACACACACACGCACACACACACACACACCTACACCCACTCATCACCCACCCAAACACACAGACAACACACACACACAGCACACACACACACAGACACACACACACACAGACACACACACACACCACACCAACAGCACCACACACACACAAACACACAGACAGACACACACAACACACACACACACAGACACACACACACAACACACACACACCACACACACACACACACTACAACCCACTCATCATCCCCCCCCCCCCCTCACACACACACACACCTACACCCACTCATTCCCCCCCTCACACACACACACATACACACACACACACATACACACACACACACACACATGACACACACACACACATACACACATACACACAACACACACACACACTACACCACACACACACACAACACACATACACACACACACACACACAGACACACACACACACACACACAGACACACACACACACACACACAACACACACACACACAGACACACACACACACAAACACACAGACACACACACACAGAGACACACACACACAGACACACACACCACACACACACACACACAACACACACACACACACACCTACACCCACTCATCATCCCCCCTCACACACACACACACACACACTACACCCACTCATTCCCCCCCTCACACACACCACAACCACACAACACATACACAACACACATACACACAACACAACACACAACACACATACACACACCAACACACACATCACACACACAACACACATACACACACATACACTACACACACACACAACACACAACACACACACAACACATACACACACACACACAGACACACACACACACACAGACACACACACCTAACAACACATACACACAGACACACACACAACACACACACACACGCACACACAACACACACACACACACACACCTACACCCACTCATCATCCCCCCCACACACACACACACACACCAAAACCCACTCATTCCCCCCCCCTCACACACAACACACACCCCTACCCCCATCATCCCCCCCCCCCCCCCCCCACACAACCAAACAACACCCCCCTACCCCCACTCATACCCCAACACACACACAACAACACAAAACCACACCCCCCACCCCCCCCCCCCCCCCCCCACACAACCAAAACACACCAAACCCCAAACCCCCAACCACCCCCCCCCCACAACACACACCCCACCCCCTTACACCCCCCCCCCCCCCAACCAACACCCAGAACCCCCACACACAGACAACACAACAACAAAAAGGACACACACACACACCTCCCCCACTCATACCCTCCCCCCCCCCCCCCCCCACACAACAAAACCCCCAACCCCCACTTTTTTCCCCCTTCCCCCCCCCCCACACCAAAATACACCCATCATACCCCCTTCCCCCCCCACCCCCCACAAAACCACACCTACCCCATCATCCCCCCTCCCCCCCCCCCCCCCCAACACCCCCACACCTAACCCCCCTCATCCCCCCCCTCCCCCCCCCACACACACCACACCTACACCCCCCCTCCCCTCTCCCCCCCCCCCCCCACACCCCCCCCCCCCCCCCCCACCCACCATCTCCCTCTCCCCCCCCCCCCCACCCAAACCCAAACCCCCAACCCCTCCCCCCCCCCCCCAACACACCACCTACCCCCCATTTCACACCCTCTTCCCCCCCCACCCCCTCCACACCCCAAAACCTACCCCCCCCAC
>CM054134.1:96065663-96075663 GCA_028751875.1 Rapana venosa
AACTCATCTGACCATACCACACGATCCTCTTTCATGTCATTTATGACTTCAGTTTCAGAACTTCTGCCTATATTATCCAAGTGCAATTCCACAGGTAGGTGCCAAGAATCTAAACGATCCATGACTTGCATAACACTGTTCATTCGAGAAAACAAATTTTGAGACATAACAAAATAGTCAATTACACTAGAGCCATTTGAACTTATAAAAGTAAAATCCCCATTTTTGTCCCCCTCACAAACCCCATTCAGAACAATGCAATCGAGCATAAGACACAGATCAAGCAATGAACGACCAAAATTGTTAACTTTTGTGTCCTTAGAACACCTGTCAAACATTCCCTTTACTTCCAAATCATTGTCGTCATCATCATCACCATCATGGGAGTAGACTGGCATGCTCTCTAATTTTGAGAGAGAGAGAGAGAGAGAGAGAGAGAGAGTGAGAGAGAGAGAGAGAGAGAGAGAGAGTGAGAGAGAGAGAGAGAGAGAGAGAGAGAGAGAGAGAGGAGGATGAAGAGAGAGGAAGAGAGAGAGGAGAGAGAGAGAGAGAGAGAGGAGAGAGGAGAGAGAGAGAGAGAGAGAGAGAGAGAGAGAGGAGAGAGAGAGAGAGGAGGAAGGGACAAGACATAGAAACTAACCAACCAACCAACCAACAAAGGAAAGACAAAACAAACAGGGGATGGACGAAGCACTGACTGGAAGCATTGCTGGAGGGGACGTGCTGGACGTATTCAGGAGGCTGCATGTCCACAGTGCTGGTGATGTGTCTGTAGGGGCTGTGGCCCGCGTCGTTGGGAGTGTACACCGTGTAGGTGGTGCTGCAGCTGTCCCCCTGATACACCGTGGAGTCCTGCCAACACACACTGGATTGTATAGTATTGTATAGTATTGTATAGTATTGTATTAATAATAATAATAATAATGTATGGAATTTATATAGCGCTGAATCTTGTAAAGGAACAAATCAAAGCGCTCAGATTTCATTTCATACCTCTTTAAGTCACGGCAGATTTCTCTCCGTGAAATTCGGGCTGCTCTCCCCGGGGAGAGCGCGTCGCCACAAGAGCAGCGCCACCCTTTTTTTTCTTTTTCCGGTCTGCAACTGTATTTGTTTCCCTATCAGTATTGTATTGTATCGTATCGTGTTGTGTTGTGTTGTGTTGCACTGTATTGTATATCACTTTAAGTCACGGCAGATTTCTCTGCGTGAAATTCGGGGCCGCTCTCCCCCGGGGACAGCGCGTCGCCACAAGAGCAGCGCCACTCAATATTTTTTTTAATTTTTTCCTGTCTGCATCTGTATTTGTTTCCCTATCAGGGTGACTTTTTTTTAATACAGATTTTGCCAGGGACAACTCTCTTGTTGCCGTGGGTTCTTTTACGTGCGGGAGATAATTATGTGTAACACACGGAACCTCGGTTTATCGTCTCATCCGAAAGACTAGCACCCAGACTACCACTCATGGTCTAATGAATGGGGGAAAAGTTTCGGGCCCTAAAAGGATTTGAACCACGCATACTTCCGACCCGGACTTTCCGTTTTCTAGGCAGGCGCGTTACCTCTAGGCCACCGTGTCCCATAACCTCTGTAATTGTTGGGGAGCGAGTTGTCAGAGACCTCAGCTTCTCTAGGGGCCAGCATATTGAGGGCGGCGCCCATCCCCTTTCCCTCGCTGCTTTACCTTCCCTGACTCTAAAGAAGCAGGTACTCATTTACAGCTGGGTGAAGTGGAGGATTGTAGTAAAGCCAAAGGCGTACTAATGGTCATCCATCCATCCGAGAGGCAAACACGCTAAACGCTGCTTAGCCTTAGCTTGGGGAAATCAAGTGCTCTGACCATGGACGATCTCGTTCCCCTTTATTGTAATGTCCATTTAGCCAAGATTTCGAGTAAGCTATTGTGTAAAATAAGAGATCAGTCCTTAGAATCAATAAAGCAAGCCAGAAAACTAGCGACTGAGCCAATGAAGTGCTAGATAGGTACAGTCCCAAAGTTCATCCAACTGTAAATGGGTACCTGCCCTCTTTAGGGTCAGGGAAGGTAAAGCAGCGATGGAGAGGAGATGGGCGCCGCCCTCAATATGCTGGCCCCTAGAGAAGTGAGGTCTCTGACGCCTCGCTCCCCTACGACCTTATAGGTTATGGGACTCCTTTTACATATAAAAAGTAGAAGGTAGGTCGTAGAGGAGCGAGTTGTCGGAGACCTCAGCTTCTCTAGGGGCCAGCATATTGAGGGCGGGGTCCATCTCCTCTCCATCGCTGCTTTACCTTCCCTGACCCTAAAGAGGGCAGGTACCCATTTACAGCTGGGTGATCTGGGGGAACTGTACTGAAGCCAAGGCGCGCAAACGGTTACCCATCCAACTGGTAACCACGCTCGACGCTGCTTAACTTGGCTGGGGGAAAGCGAGTGCTCCGACCACTGAGCTATCCCGTCTTTTAAATTGGCTACATTACGGGGAAAAAGACAGATGTTCAGTGTGTAAGGATACAGTTTGTCTAGGACAAGGCCATCAATCCAGATGCTGGATCAATCATCAATCTAGATCTGGATTAAATAATAATAATAATAATAATAATAATAATAATAATAATAATGTATGGAATTCAGCGCTATATAAATTCCATACATTATTATTATTATTATTATTATTATTATTATTATTATTATTATTATTTAATCCAGATGCTGCTGTGCCGGACAGAGGAAGCAGCAGCAGCAGCAGACTCTTACCACGACATGCAGCAGAGGATCCGCAGAGCGGGGCAGGATGTTGGGCTGAGAACACAGCTGTTTCCAGCCACTCACCTCCGCCCTCAGCAAGTCCGCTCCCTGCACAGGAATCGACATAAATAAGGCAGTGGATTCAGGGCTTTCTTGGTCACAGAGGCTACAAACAACATGGAATGAAACCATCAACAAACTTTTAGTACTAAGTAATAACAAGGAAGCGAATCCAGTCATTTGAAACAAAATGCCATAGAAAACTGCTGGGCATATCCTGGAGAGAACGAAAGACCAATGAATTTGTCAAGAGTCAAATAACACGGCTGGCAGGTCCACAGGAACCCCTCTCACCATCGTCAAGAAAAAAAAGCTGACATGGTTCGGCCACGTCACCCGCCACAACACTCTGTCAAAAACAGTACTGCAGGGAACACTCGAAGGTGGCAGAAAGAGGGGAAGACAGAACAAGTCATGGATGGACAACATCAGAGAATGGACCAGGATGAATGACTCGGCACTACTGCGCAGAGCCGAGGACCGAGATGGATGGAGGAGGCTTACCACGGCATCGTCTTTCGTGTCTCCTCCACGACCGCCAAGGTCACGGGACTGATGATGATGATGATGAATAACAAGTGGGGGAAAAAAGTTAGGACATGTTCCATATTGTGGCTGTCTTTATAGTGAGGGGTTTTGAACAACAGTTCATATGACAGACAACAATAGTTGTTATCTGAGCGTTTCAAGAAGAAGACAAACAGCAACATCGCAGGAATACGTAGGTACTACGAAGCCAGGAAAACCCCTCTCTAGCACAGTAACCCTTCCTTCTATCCACAACCCTTCTCCTTCCTACTCCACTCCCCATTTGCCTTAGGAAAATGAGGAGTGGAATAGGGCATGGTGCAAAGAAACGTTGTACTTATTCATTTCCCTACAACATAGTGTTAAATGCATTTGTATATCCTCTGTTTATCTGTCGGTCTGTCTCTATCTCTGCCTGTACGTTGTCTGTCTGTCTCACTCCCCCCCCCCCTCTCTCTCACTCCTCTCACCCTTCCCTCTCTCTCATTGTCTCTTTGATTTTCATCTAATTTAGTAGTAGTATTTCATTATGATGCTCATTTGAATCTTCATTGGAATGTATCTAAAACTGCTGATTCTTACTGTTTGCATAGTACATTTATTTATTTGAAGGATTTTTTTTTTCATTGTGTGTGTTTGTCTGTTTGTTGCTGTTGGGTTTAGTTTCGGTTCTTCTGTTTTGATTAGTGTGTGTGTGTGTGTGTGTGTGTGTGTGTGTGTGTGTGTGTGTGTGTGTGTGTGTGTGTGTGTGTGTGTGTGTGTGTGTGTGTGTGTGTGTGTAGTTTTTCTTGACTTTTTATTCTTTCATTTCTTTTCTTTTTTTGGGGGGTGGGGGGGGGGGGGGGGGGGGTGAGAGCATAGTGTAACGAAGCCCTGTGCTTATCCATTTAGGCCTACTCTCAATAAACATTTCGAGTTCCAGTTCGAGTTCTCTATCCCAAAGAGAAAAGAGCAGACTGTGTGACATACTTTGCTTCACGTGCAAGTTTGCCCTCCTGAACGATAGGAAGACCTGTGAGGGCGATTGAGGACCTCCTCTACATGTGTCTGGTTGTTGGTCTGTGTCTGTCGGTCCTCTTTCTCTTCTGTCCTTTCTGTTGTTGTCGTCACTTTTCCTTATCAGTTTTCCTTTCTTCATCATTCATCATTTACACAGTAAGAGAGAGAGAGAGAGAGAGAGAGAGAGAGAGAGAGAGAGAGAGAGAGAGAGAGAGGGAGGGGGGGGGGGGGGGGTGGGGAGGGAGGGAGGGCGAGAGAGGAGAAGCAGACAGACAGACAGACAGACAGGCAGGCAGACAGACAGACAGACAGCACGCACGCGCGCGCACACACACACATACACACACATACTCACTCGCTCATCCTCTCTCTCTCACACACACACATACATACACTGACTCGCTAATTCTCTCTCTCTCTCTCTCTCTCTCTCTCTCTCACACACACACACACACACACGTATACACACACAAACATACAAATACACACACACGCACAAGCACACACACACACACACACACACAAGCACACAACACACACACACACACGCACACACACCACAAACACACACACAGACACACACACCACAAACACACTCACAGACACACAGAGACACACACACACACAGACACACGCACACACCGACTGACTGACTGACTCACTCACTGACAGACTGACTGACTGACTGACAGAATGACTAACTGACTCACTTACTGACAGACTGACTGAATGACTGACTGACTGTCTGACTGACTGACTGACAGACTGACTGACTGACTGACAGACTGACTGACTGACACACTGACTGACTGACAGACTGACTAACCCTGCCATTGTAATACAGCTGGATGGTGGCCACAGAACTCAGTCGTGCCAGAACGAAACAGTAGCATCTCCGTTCTTCCAGTAACGCCTGCAACACACACACACACACAAACACACACACACATACATACAGAACACACATGAACACACACACATACAACAACACACACACATATATATATATAATATATATATTATATATATATATATATATATATATATATATATATATATTATATATATATATATAATAAACACGCATACAACACACACACATACACACATAAACACACACATAAACACACACACATAAACACACACACACATACAACACACATATAAACACGCACATAAACGCACACACACATAAACACACACACACATACAACACACACAACACAACACAACACAAGACACACAGCGACATACATACATACATGCATAGATACATACATACATAGAACCATCCATCCATCCATACATAGGTACGTACGTACAAACATACATACACACACGCATACACACACATCCACACAAACAACAACAAGAACAACACACACATCCATACAACACACACACACACATACATACATACATACATACACACATACACACATACATACATACATACATACATACATACATACATACATACCTAGGTACGTAGTACATACATACATACATACATACACACATACATAGGTACGTACAAACATACATACATCCACACACAACAACAACAAAAAACAACAACACACACATGCATACAACATACATACATACACACACAAAGCAACAACAATATATGCATACAGAGTACACACACACACACACACACACACACACACACACACAGCACACACACTTCATACTGTGAAGTAACACATTTTTCAATAGCTTAATCTGCTAACGATGCTGGCTTCTCTCCTGTAAGGAGATGTGTTGCCATTACACACTGTCCTGCACACATTTCTTCGGTTTGTTTGTTTGGGTTTTTTTGTTTGCGGGAAGCTTAGTTGCAGGTGAGTGTTTAGTTTTTATTTTTATTTTATTTTTTTATTGCAATTTTTGAGAATACCTCTCTCGTTTTCTTGTTGCCATGGATTCTACTATGCATGGTAGAAGAACTGGTGGTCTAGAGGTAACGCGCCTGTCTAGAAAGCGAAAAGTCCGGGTCGGAAGTGTGCGTGGTTCGTATCCCGTCTGGGCCCGAAACTTTTCCCCCATCCATTAGACCATGAGTGGTGGTCTGGGCGCTAGTCTTTCGGATGAGACGATAAACCGAGGTCCCGTGTGTTACAGAAAATTATGCAGCGCACGAAAAAGAACCCACGGCAACAAGAGAGTTGTCCCTGGCAAAATTCTTAGAAAAAAGCCACTCTGATAGGGAAAGAAATACAGTTGCAGACCAAAAAAAAAAAAAAAGGGTGGCGCTGCTCTTGTGGCGACGTGCTCTCCCCGGGGAGAGAAGCCCGAATTTCACGCAGAGAAATCTCGTGACTTAAAATGGTATAAATAAAAATAAATAAATAAATAAAAACTGTGGCATTTAACTTGAGACACTTCGCTCAAATATAGTCTCCAGTCTTTCAATTCATATCTGGTACATTGTGCCAACTGGCCATATATATATATATATATATATATATATATATATATATATATATATATATATATATATATATATATATATATATAGATATATAGATATATATACATACATAGATATATAGATATATAGATAGATATATAGATAGATATATATATATACATAGAAACGCATTACCTCCCTGTATAGAGAAACGAATTATCTCCCTGTTTTCGATCCTCAGCTAGAGCCCTGAAGTTCACTAATGGTGAAATTTTGTGTAAGCGACCCGTCCTCAGACTACCATTAGGGTAGCCGCATTCCGACTTCGGGGATGATAATTGTCTAAACGCTTAAAAGATTAGTAAGAAATTTGTCAAATTTTTGTTGATATAAAGCATTTAAACTGTGTTAAACGGTTTTGTCTTGGGTTTTCAACTCTCTGGTGATTGTATTTATATGTAACTTTCACGTTCTGGCGTGTTTGATGTATGCACCCTTTCATGAGGGGCAGTGGCCTATATATGATTAAACTATCCGAATCTGTCTCTCTCTCTCTGTCTCTCTGTCTGTCTCTGTCTCTCTCTTGTCTCTCTCTGTCTCTCTCTCTCTCCTCTCTCCCTCCTCTCTCTGTCTGTCTCTCTCTATCTCTGTCTCTCTTCCTCCCTCCTTTCTCTCTGTCTCTCTCTCTCCCTCCTCTCTGTCTCTGTCTCTCTCTCTCTTCCTCCCTCCCTCCTCTCTCTGTCTGTCTCTCTCTATCTCTGTCTCTCTTCCTCCCTCCTTTCTCTCTGTCTCTCTCTCTCCCTCCTCTCTCTCTGTCTCTCTCTCCCTCCTCTCTCTGTCTCTGTCCCTCTCTCTCCCTTCTCCCTCCTCCCTCCTCCCTCCTCTCTGTCTCTGTCCCTCTCTCTCCCTTCTCCCTCCCTCCTCTCTCTCTCTCTCTCCTCCCTCCCTCCTCTCTCTGTCTCTGTCTCTCTCTCCCCCTCCTCTCTCTGCCTCTCTCTTCTTCCCTCCTCTCTCTCTCTATCTCTCTCCTCCCTCCCTCCTCTCTCTGTCTCTGCCTCTCTCTCCTCTCTCTGTCTCTGCCTCTCTCTCTGTCTCTTTCTCCTCCCTCCCTCCTCTCTCTGTCTCTGCCTCTCTCTCTCTCTCTCTCTCTCTCTCTCTCTCTCTCTCTCTCTCTCTCTTCCTCCTCCTCTCTCCCCCCCCCCCCCTCCCTCTCTGTCTCTCTCTCTTCCTCACTTCTCTCACTCTCTCTCTCTCTCTCTCTCTCTCTCTCTCTCTCTCTCTCTCTCTCTCTTCCTCCCTTCTCTCTCTCTCTCTCTCTCTCTCTCTTTCTCTCTCTTCCTTCCCTCTCTCTCTCTCTCTCTCCCCTCCCTTCTCTCTCTCTCTCTCTCTCTCTCTCTCTCTCTCTCTCTCTCTTTCTTTTCCTCCCTCCTCTCTCTCTCTCTCTCTCTCTCTCTCTCTTTCTCTCTCTCTCTCTCCTCCTCCCTCCCTCCTCTCTCTCTCTCCCTCCCTTCTCTCTCTCTCTCTCTGTCCACCCGAAGCAGGGGTTGACAACCACAGAACACTACCAGCACACATACCAGTTTCAGCCCCTGCAGTCTGTACTCATCCAGCTTGTTCTTGCATCTCTCCATCGTCCGCCTCAGCTGACAACATCCAAGCATCAATGCGAGAATTAACAATAAATAGCTAGCTTTGAATAGGTCAGACCTATTGCATTATCATCATCATCATCACGATCATCATTGTCGTCATCGTTGTCGTCGTTGTGATCATCATCATCAACATCATCATCATCATCATCATTACCATCAACATCACTATCACCATCACTACCATCATCATTCAGAGTTAACAACAACATTAACATCAGCAGCACCAGCAGCAGCCATACGATATAATGCAATACAATGCAATACAGTACAATACAATACAAAACATTACAAACCATTTCAATACAGTACAATACAAAACACTACAAACCAATACAATGCAATAGAATGCAATGCAAATACAATACAATGATATACAATACAATCCAACCCAATCCAATACAATCCAACACAACACAATACAACAGGGGTGGATTGGTGGACCAGAGGTATGCATCCCGTCTAGAAAGTGAAGAATCGCGGGTTCAATCCCTCATTTTAACCCGTGTGCAACAAAACTTTAGGGTACTTCAAAGGACCCGTGATAACGAGATTGATACCCGTGGCAAAATTCTGTAGAAAAAAAGCCACTCTGACAGGGAAACTGCTACACAATAGCAGAGATGGGGGGATATTACTCGGAGAATTAGAAATCTGACGTGACTGAAAATGTTCTAGACAATATCACCCCACACCCCTCTATACCACACTATACTTCCCCACACCACACTCCTCCACACCACACCACACCCCTCCATACCACTCCACACCATACCGCACCAAACCACACCACACACACCACACTATATACTACACTCCACTCACCAGTGTTTCTTTCTCTTCATCATAGACTTGCATAGAGCGGGTGTGTTTCTTCACACACAACACTACACCACACTCCTCCACACCACACTACGCACCACACCATTCCACACCATTCCACACAACAGCACATCCCACCACACCACATCACATCACACCACATCCCACTACATCCTTCGGATGAGACTATAAACTGAGGCTCCGTGTGCGAACGCATGCAGAACATCTTGCGCACATGTTAAATCCTGTTCCGCTTTTCGGAAGAGTATGCCATTGTGTGCCGGTGGAAACAGATGACAAAATTTACACAACCGCATACACACGGGGATTGGATGTAAAAAAAAGCACATGCGTGCTTATTCCATTATCCTCGATATAAAAGAATAAATAAATAAAATTTAAAAAAACTACACCACACCACACTACACCACACCACACTCCTCCACATCACACCGCATCAAACCACACCACACCACACCACACCGCACCAAACCACACCACACCACACCACACCACACCGCACCACACCACACCACATCACACTATACACTACACCACACTCACCAGTGTTTCCTTCTCTTCATCATAGACTTGCATAGAGCGGGTGTGCTTCTTCAGGAACTTTCTGTGCACCTCCGCTGCTTTGCTGTAGGGACTGTGGAAACTCTTGTGGCCTCCGTGATACTTCTTTTGCTCTGCCTGGCCACACCACAGGCTGTGTTGTACTCAAACAGCAGCAGCAGCGGTAACAGCAACAGTAGTAGTAGCAGTAGCAGCACCAGCAGCAGCAGCAGTAGC
>CM054134.1:96103163-96123163 GCA_028751875.1 Rapana venosa
GCTGTGTCAGTTATTGATGTCAGTCAATTGCCAAGGCCCACATTAACATGTCGTTATGTGGTAAAATGCTATGTTGAGACTGCCTTCAGCCATGACAAGCTCTTAACACAACAACCTGCACTCTCCATTAAGGAGAAGAATCCTCCGAAGTCGGAATATGGGTGGCTATAATTATGGCGACGTACTTGAAAACAGCCATACGCTCAAACTTCTCATCCGGTGTACTTCCTATCTCACAGTAAATTCCCAGGTGGGATGAGTGAGTCAGAGTGCATGTTCTGGGTGACCCCTAAGATGTCAAGCTGGGGAATGCACAACAACAACAACAACAACAACAACAGACCTTGACCTAGATGGTCGTTAGAGGGACATTGGTCCTGGCTTGAATAAAAACAAAAACAAAAAATCATAGTGTCTCTCTAAAACCTGCACTAAAGGTACGAAGATGAAGAATACAACACAAGCTTTTAGTTCATGTTGCCCAATCCAGTCTTTGAAGTCACATCAAATGGGTATTCGTTCCACACAAAAAAAAGAAAAGAAAAGGTAGCAGAACTATGGAAAAGCTTACAAGCTGTTTACACCGTTTTATCTCAAAATGGAAGCCATGAGTAAAATGTCAGCTTTATTGGAGTCACCAAGTATCCACATTAAAATTGAAGACGAAGCATTCCAAACGATGTTATCATATTAAGGTGATGGTTGTTGTTTTTTTTAATTTATAACTTCAAAGCATATAGGATAAGGTTATTCTGAGGAGGACGGCTCTTCCGCTTAACGAGTATGTTTCTGTCTTCAGAATACAGATTAATCTAGTCATCAAATGATATATATCGACTTGCGCGTGTGCGTGATAATAGGTTTCATTTGTTCGTGTATCTGTCCAACCGACCCTGCACAACCTTTAAAAAGACACACGGGCCAACCCTTCCTCAAAAAAGATGAACGGGTCCTTGACACAGCTACAAGAAACCCATTCCTGTATTCAAGTTCGCACCTGGAACCTCGGGTTTATATCCATCATCTTTTCGAAAACAAAAGCAGTTTAAAGGGTAATAATATCAATCCAATGTATTCCCAAAGTCGGAATGCAGCTACCTTAATGGTGGGCAAAAACGGTCGTATAGGCAAAATCTCAATATTTGTGAACATCGCAGGTGTAACTGGGAAATGAAAAGAAAACCCAACAACAATCAATATCTCCTGGAAAATAATCTCCCTCAATCAGAGGACTAATATAAACCGCACCGCAAACCTTGATACTCAACTCACGGGCCTCTCCCGGCGGCCTATCACTATAAATAGCATCTCTACCTTCTGGAAATTCTCGAGGTCCGATGCCAGTGGAGTCTTACTTCTGTTTGAATGAAATGGAAATTCTGTGCTATGAATTCCCTCTACTCTATCCCTCTCTTTGTTTCTGCCTTGTTCCTTTTCTTCCTGTCACCTCCTTCATCTTGTCTATTTTCTGCTCTTCTTGATCCCTTCTTCTGCCCTTTTTTCTCTCCAGAAAGATTTAAAAGATACCAATTGCTTTTCATGCCGAAGTCGGAAGCGCTGGGCCTGACTTGTCAGGCGCTTTAAGGCAGCGCAACGCGTTTTCGTTCTTATGACAAAAACAAAAAGTTGCTCTGTCTAAGAGTTCAACGAAGAAGAATTCCTCAGCCCGACATGGTACCGCTGAGCTTCGGAGTCTGGCCTCAGTTGGAGTGGATGTGCAGGAGTTGGTGACGTCGTCTCATTTCAATCCTCAGTCTTTGGATCATGAATCTGACA
Organism: Rapana venosa; assembly: GCA_028751875.1. NCBI lineage: Eukaryota > Metazoa > Mollusca > Gastropoda > Neogastropoda > Muricidae > Rapana > Rapana venosa. The sequence continues at coordinate 96,104,940 of CM054134.1, forward strand.
GCTCACTAACATCACAAATCTGACAGCTCACTCACAGATCCTGAATCTGAAAGCTCACTAAACAGATCCTCAATCTGACAGCTCACTAAACAGATCATTGATCTGACAGCTCACTAAACAGATCATGAATCTGAGAGCTCACTAACAGATCATGAATTTGACAGCTCACCAACAGATCATGAATCTGACAGCTCACTAAACAGATCATGAATCTGACAGCTCACTAACAGATCATGAATCTGACAGCTCACTATACAGATCATTGATCTGACAGCTCACTAAACAGATCATGAATCTGAGAGCTCACTAACAGATCATGAATCTGACAGCTCACCAACAGATCATGAATCTGACAGCTCACTAACAGATCATGAATATGACAGCTCACTAAACAGATAATTGATCTGACAGCTCACAAACAGATCATGAATCTGACAGCTCACTAAACAGATCATTGATCTGACAGCTCACAAACAGATCATGAATCTGACAGCTCACTAAACAGATCATTGATCTGACAGCTCACTAACAGATCATGAATCTGGCGTTTTACAAACAGATGATAATCTGACAGCCTCACCAACAGATCATGAATCTGACGTTTACCAAGAGAACATGAATCTGACAGCTTACTATCAGACCACGATTCTGAAGTTTTACCAAGAGAACAACGTGTTACGGAGGATTGATCGACTAACTTATTATATTTCGTCCCATTTTCTTTTTATCTTTAAAAGCAAAGATGTTCGATAAGGCTTGTTATTTTTGTTTTCAACTTCTCATTATTATACTCTCTTCATCATACACGTTAAACAAGCCAGGAGAATTGTACGGTCACAGTGGCTGTAGCAGTATCAGTAACAGCAGCAGTAGCAGCAGCAGCAGCAGTAAGAATGACGACGCTGATAATGTTAATCGCGCACATAACTTACGTACGTCAGCCTCTAAATGACAAACCTTAGCTATCATGGCCGCGATTGCAGCGATGAATTATTCAGACATATCCCTTTCAGCAGTGGACGAAACAATAAAGTGCTCTATGGGATTTATTGAACAGGGGTCCTTTCCGTTCACATGCATGCATCGCAGCTTTGGAGAGAGCGACAGAAGGACAGACAGACAGAGACAGAGACAAACAGAAAGAGAGAGAGAGATAGCGAGAGACAGGGGTACAGAGACAGACAGACAGACACGAGATGATGGAAAAAAAGCAAATGCATTGCTTATTCAATGTACCATCTGGAAATAAAAATTTGACTTGACTTGACTTGACAGAGAGAGAGAGAGAGAGAGGAGACAGACAGACAGACAGACAGACATGGAGACATGAACAGAGACAGAGAATGGGGGAAGAGTGTAGGGCGATACAGCATAATGATGGCCATGACAAGACACATGGCGGTTTGTTTTTGTTGTTGTTGTTTGTTTGTTGTTGTTGTAGTCGTTGTTTTAAATTGTAACGGTACCTAACGCTTGAAGCAACATGTTGATCCTTTTTAGTCAGAGGCTTTAGAGGGATGTGTTCTGATTCGCTGCCAAACCCCATGTATTGTGGCCCTAGGCTGACGTACATTACATTTGTTCAGTGTTCAGTGCTCTCTCTCTCTCTCTCTCTCTCTCTCTCTCTCTCTCTCTCACACACACACACACACACACACACACACACACACACACACACACACACACACGCGCACACACATCCTTCGGATGAGACTATAAACCGAGGCCCCGTGTGCGAACGCACGCACAAACATCTTGCGCACACGTTAACTCCTGTTCCGCTTTTCGAAAGAGTAGGCCATTGTGTGCCGGTGTGAACAGACGACAAAATTTACAAAACCGCATACACACGAGGACTGGATGTAAAAAAAGCACACGAGTGCTTATTCCATTATCCTCGATAACACACACACACACACACACACACACACACACACACACACACACACACACACACACATCTCTCTCTCTCTCTCTCTCTCTCTCTCTCTCTGATTCATAAAGTAACTATCAACAAAACAAATATTATGATTTTCAGAATGGGTGGACAATTATCAACACGTGGCAAATGGGTTTCTGGACACACCAAACGGAAAACAGTTAATACTTTTTTAATTTTATTTTTTATTTTATTCTTTTATTTCAAGGATAATGGAATAAGCCCTCATGTGCTTTTTTTCCACCTAGTCCCCGTGTGTATGCAGTTTTGTAAATGTTGTCATCCGTTCCCACCGGCACACAATGACCTACTCTTCCGAAATATTTAAGGACATTTTCAACAATAACAACATCTGTTGCTTCCAGTAGGCTTAATAGACCTACAACCACTGATAAGCTTACCACCACTACCAAACTTAATGGTAAATAAACGGTAGCTTTATAACCAGTAAACCTTGCATGGAATATCAATCAAAGCTGCTTCGCCATAAACACTCCATAAGTCATCAGAACATTATCAAAGTTTATTAAACAAACAACACGCAAAATAAAAAATCAAGCATGCTTTTATGACCGTACAGATAATAGAAATTGGAGATGAGAAAAAATACTTAGTGAATAACATCTATAAAACAAATAAAAAACCCGTAATTCATGGTAATTTCTTCTTTACCATCTCTGTTCATCATGTAGAACCCCGAGGTTCGTCTTTGATGAAATGTTGACGTAAGTGCTCCGTATCCCTTGTGAAATCTGGCCCTCATTCATACTGATGGCTTGCAGAACCTCGAAAAATACCCACGGGGCACTCCCAGTCTCATCACCGTAGTAAGTTATGAGGGGTGAAGTTTGCCTTAAGCAGACTGTATCAGTTTTTAACAAATTTGGCGTAGCATGCGTGGAACATTCTGCACGTAGTAACAAACAACCAAAACGGGGAAAAAAAGGAACTAAAGTGTAATATCGGCTTCAACTTTGATGATTTGAGAAAACTGCTTCATTCCCTGTATCTACAGCATCAAAAGGGTACGTTTCAAAAAGCAGACCTACACCTTACCCAAGCCTACTCTGCTACCGAAAAGTCGCTCTGTTTCTTGTATTCTGATCAAAACTGATACAAGATCTAGTTAATTTAGCGACAAATTGAATAAATCACTACACAAGTTGACAAGAGTTTTTAAAAAACCCAAAAGGTCGGCATAGAATGACTGGTTTTTAAAAGGATTTTTCAGTGACATATCTACAAATTGAATAAACATCTACACAAGGTAAGCAAGGGAAAAAAGGTTGATATTGTGTGGTTGTTGTTGTTGTTGTTTTATAATAATTGTTCACTAGTGTATTTATCTCCTAGGCGATGCCGTACACACAACAGGCATGTCATATGACAACACGATTCACACAAAAGCACCTTTTCCCATCAACTATACATCCTTCTTTACTACTAACTGAACCTTGACTCTGTGAGTAACAGCACAAGTATGACCACCCCACAGCTACCTGCCAAGAAAAGGAAAGTCCGGGTTTGATCCAGGTCCGAGTTCGATCCTCGTTTGTGCCCGAACCCCCCCCCCCCCCCCCCCCCCCCCTCCTCCACTAAATCGTGAGTGGTGGTCTGGGTGCTAGTCTTTCGGAGGAGACAATTAACCGGGGTTTTGTGTTCAACATGCACTTAGCGCACATAAAAGAACCCATAGAAACAAGAGAGTTGTCCTTGGAAAAGTTTTGTAGGGAAAAACAGCTACTCTGTTAGGGAAACAAATACACATGCAGACAGGAAAAGAGAGAGAGAGAGAGAGAGAGAGAGAGAGAGAGAGAGAGAGAGAGAGAGAGAGAGAGAGAGAGAGAGAAAATAATGGGTGGCGCTGTTCCTGTGGCGAGAGAAAGCTTTTGTGACTTAAAGTAGTACACAACACTGTTGTCTAAAGCAGGCTTCTGCTTCATGTCGATATTTTTCACAGAGGAAAACAGAGAGGTAAGAAAGGGTGACGTCACGCACCATTTGACGCAGGGAAACCGAATATTCCATGGATTCATTTTTGTCTTATGGGCTTCCTGGCTTTGGTTTTTGGCTGTTCCTAACTGTGGGCTGCAGTGGTATGGTCAATACAGACATCATCAGTCGGCAACGCCCACATTCACTTCCTTTATTTTCAGGGTGTTCTGGCCACGAATTCGATTATCTATCTGCACGTGTGCTCTTGTCTGTGTGGAGTGTGTACGTCTGCTTAGCACTGTTTTGCAATTTCGGGAGGTAGTCGATGGAAAGAAATGCATCTCTAGAAATGGACGCGCGTGCGTGCGCGCGCACGCACGCATACATACATACATACATACATACATACATACATACACACATGCCAAATTTCCTTTAATGGTAGACAATAAACGAATTTTTTGATTTATTGACACACATACACACATGTGTGTGCATGTGTCAATCAATCAATGGCATACATACATAAAGATAAAGGGTAAAGGAGTCCCATAAACTATAAGGTCGTAGGGGAGCGAGGCGTCAGAGACCTCACTTCTCTAGGGCCAGCATATTGAGGGCGGCGTACGTACATACATACATACATACATACGTACATACATACATACATACATACATACATACATACACACACATGCATGCACACGTACGCATTAAACAAAATGTTAAGACGATAACGAACGTTCATGTGTATGGACACAAACGTGTGTGCGTACACGCGCGCGCACACACACACACACACACACACAGAGAAAGAGAGACAGATACAGAAATAAGAGAACACTTAACTGCACTACATATCTACACCTTACTATCCTACCTCAAACAACACGTAAACAAAACATTAACAACAAACAACAACAAAATCTCATTTCAGGATTATCAGATTGTTAGATCTTTGTGCGAAAGACATGCAGCAAAACCTGAGAGAACTCGAACTCGAACTCGAATGATTTATTCACAGAAAGGCCATTGGCCCATTAATGAAGGGGGTTGCCGAACTGCTTAGTATTTTGGTGGGGGTGGGAAGGAGTGGGTGGGGAAGCAATAGTAAGACAAGGTGTTACTGTATAACAAAAAGTCAGGTACAAAACTATGACTTAGGATAACAATATCTCTCTTATTCTGAAAGCTTTACACAAATATAAAGTGAGGCTGTGCACAACCTCAGAATGACTTGATGCCAGGAGTAAACAGAGTCTAAATATATAAGGCTGTCTACAATATTTAACAGGGATGTAATTCTGCCTAACATCCTGTAATACTGGACAGCGCAACACAAAATGTACTTCACCCTCCTCTGCTTGCTTACATAATGGACATAGCAACCTGAGGTCATCAATATCAAAACTTGAGAGAACAAACACGAACAATCTCACTGGGGGATTATCAGATTCATAGATTCATGTCCCAATGGCGTGACTCTTACCTTTAGGGGAATGGAATGTTATTAGCCGATCAATGGATAGAGTAAGGAAACACGTGTGGGCAGCTGTCACCACCCGTGAAAGATCGATGACAGAGAGGTGTTGTTGTTGTTGTTGTTGTTGTTAATGTTGTTTTTAGAAAGGATAAGAAGATGAACGTGTGTTTGATTCGCTGATTTTCGTCGTGTAGATATCGTTTACTTTATTTTTTATGTATTTTTTTTTATTTCGAGGATAATGGAATAAGCACTCGTGTGCTTTTTTTTACATCTAGTTCCCGTGTGTATGCAGTTTTGTAAATTTTGTCATCCGTTCCCACCGGCACACAATGGCCTATTCCGAAAAAAGTGGAACGGATTTTAACGTGTGCGCAAGATGTTCTCTGTGTGTGTATGTGCAAAAGTGTGTGTGTGTGTGTGTGTGTGTGTGTGTGTGTGTGTGTGTGTAAAAATATGCAAGTGCACATAGATCTATATTCAAACCCACGCATACTTTGTATTGTATACCATTTTCAGTTACAGCATATTTCTCCGGGTCAAATTTGGGCTGCTCTCCCCGTGGACAACACATCGCCACAAGAGCAGCGCCACGCGCGGCCACACATTTTGTTGTGGTTTGTTTTCTTCTTCTCTCTCCGGTAGTCTGCTAATACATTTTTTTCATAAGTTAAAAAAAAACACCACAGGGCATTTCACTTATAAAAAAAATACATCTTTCATGATTTTTAAAAACTAAAAAAAAACCCCACTTTTAATCACAGACTGAATATCTTTGGGGAATTTCGCTGGATGTGTCCACGTCAGCATGAAATCTGTACAGGTGAGAAACATATCCTCTGCTTACACACATTAATTTTCTTTCAAAAATGAACTTACTTGCAACCGTGATATATTCTCTTACATGATTACTACTAGAATAATATTATCTCTAGAGCTGTTTCACCAAATACAAGACCCCCAACCTTATACTGCTTAAAACCTGGAACATATTCAGCAGAAATGCCTGTGGGACCACCAACCCTTCTGCTGTCACTGGCACTGGTGTCATCAGCAGCTGTCCAGCCTTAGGACTACTAAGCCTAATCAGCAGCAGCATCAGTACCCAACAGCGATGCCGTCAGCCCTGGGGTCTGATCCTATCCAGTACACGTTCCTGTCTTTGCACACGACACTGCTCTTCGACCTGTCCCACCATGCGCCGCGCGTGATCACCTGACCAAAGCCGAATGACGCGCGGTTGAAACCGGAAACGACGCCAGAGACGTTGTGACCCATTTGCTGTAAACATTGCACCACTTCCGGTGTAATTCCTTCTTCTACTGCCACAGTGCTGGTTTCAAACCTGCCCATAACAAAAATAAATAAATAAGATAAGGATAGTCCAGTAAATTGATATAAAAAATAATCGTGAAAATAATCGTCATGATAAAAAAGTTGGAAGTAGGCTATCATCATCATCTTCATGATGACTGTGGGGATGCTGAGGGCTTGTCAGCACGCAAACATTTCCCTCTTTTCTGTCCCTCTCTTTGTTTCTCCCTTGTTCCTTTTCTTCCTGTCACCTCCTTCTTGTCTGTTTTCTGCCCTCCTGGTCCATTCACCTGCCTTATTTCAGAAAGACTGAAAAGATAACAATTCTCTCCCACGCTGAAGTCGGATCTGCTAGGCCTGACTTATCAGGTGCTTCACGCCACGCAACGCATTTTCGCACATATGACAGACAGCAATAGCTGCTGTTTGAGCGTTTGACGATAAAGAAGAAGAAGACGATAAAGAAGAAGAAGACGATAAAGAAGAAGAGGACGATAAAGAAGAAGAAGAGCAGCATCAAAAGCTTACCCCAGAGACCTTTTCACCATGACCAAGTATCCACCCTGTTTTTACATTGATACCAATATTTTGTTTGGGCATATAGTACACAAGTACTGACAGTTACAGTATTCAAATATGCAATCAGAACTTACTAACAACAACAACAAACACAGTGAAAGCTGGGCACGAGATCAAGCACACACACACAAATACACACACAAATACACACACACACACACGCACGCACGCACGCACGCACGCACGCACGCACGCACACACACACGCACACACACACACACACACACACACACACACACACACACACACCACAACTCAACACACACCTGTCGCTACTGTCAAGACGGACTCGAGGCTGGTCCAGTGCTTGTTGGGGATCCATACCAAACTCTACCTGGTTCAGCAACACCTGTCCAATCCGCAACACCATCAATCAATCAATCAATCTATTATTTAGCATTCCCATTTTTCTGGAAAACACCTCTACACTTCCCTCTGCACTAATTTATTTACTATTGGCTTGTGTTCTTAAAGTCTGTATGTTTCCTACATTATTTCTCAATGATCTGAGGATTTTATCACTAGCCTGCATGTGTGAACTTCTGTTACAATCTTCTTCCTCGTCGTCAAATGCTCAGACAGCAGTTATTGTTATCTGTTGTTGCGCTGCCGTTAAGCGCCTATCAAGTCAGGCCCAGCACATCCGACTTCGGCATGGGAGAGAAAATCTTTTAAGTCTTTCTGAAAAATAAGGCAGGAGAATGGACCAAAAAGGCAAAAAATAGACAAGAAGGAGGTGACAAGAAGAAAAGGAACAAGGCAGAAACATAAACAGAGGGAAAGAAAAGAGGGAATTCCTAACACAGAATATCCAGAAGGTGGGGATGCCATTTATTCTGACAACCTCCCTGCAATCCCCACGGGGAATGTTACAATCTGTGATTGTACTTTTTTTTCAATTTCTTACCTTTAATCGCATTATTTCTGTGCCATTGATTGACTATCATTTTCTACCAGCCTTGTCATCCTTTCCGGTGACTGGCTGCTTTGAATTGTTTTCTGTAGCCAGACTGGGGAAAATGACAGCTAACCATACCACCTGTCAGCCTGCGTAGTTCTCAATCGGTCAACCGAAGCAGACGATAATTAAAGAAGTGTAGTTATCCGGTCATCGCAACTGACCGGTTGAAGAGTTCATAAACCGTTTGAAAATCACATACACATAGGACAGAAACAGAAACAGAAAAAAGACATTCATTCAATCCTAACCCGCACTTGAAGAAGTGTAGTTATCCGGTCAATGCAACTGACCAATGGAGGAATTCATAAATCTTTTGGAAATCTCACACACACACGAACGAAACAAGAAGAAAACACTTCCATTCATTCAATGCTAACCTGCACTTGTCCTTGTGGCTGCATAAAGCCTCCCATCACACCAAAAGCGCTCAACAGGTCGCCTGCAAACAAACAAACACACACACACACAAACAAACAAACAAACAAACAAACAGACAAGACAGACAGAAGGGTCACCACCTCTAGGACTGGGATCTCATGGCAGAAGGTCATTGAAGGAAGGTAGGTTCGAGAGGTCCCCTCCCCAGGTGGATGTCTGACTCAGTCTCACTCAGTCTGACTCAGCGACTACAATGATAATCATCGCCGTCACTAGGGGGGCTTTGTATGGAGTGCCAGGAATGTTGGATGAGAACAGGCACCATCAGATACCATCAAAGCGACCCAGCAGCAGGGCTGGGCCCTTTTTGGCTGGTGTCCTCACAGCGGCCTAACATTGACAAGGTCCACATAGACTTCAAAAAGGTTCTCAACGTTCGAGCGAGTCAAAGATTTCACGCCAATAGAAAAGATCACCTACCCAAGTTCTGTAGTCAAAAGGGGGAAAAAAATCTTTAGAAAACACTGTTTTGGAACAAATTGAAAAGAAAGGACTTAACACACAGACAGAAATAATCCAGGCACTTTCCCCTGCAGTGAACATCAGCTGTGACTGGAAGTGGCATACACACAACACGATTGTACACGGAATAAGACAGGTAGAAAGCGAAAAGTCCGGGTTCAAAGTGTGAGGTGGTTTAACCCCAGTTTGGGCCCGAAACTCCCCCCCCCCCCCCCCCCCCCCCATCCATTAGACTATGAGCGGTGGTCTGGGTGCTAGCCTTTCGGATGAGACGATAAACCGAGGTCCCGTGTGTGTTACACATAATTATTTAGCGCACGTTAAAGAACCCACGGCAACACGAGAGTTGCCCCGGGCAAAATATTCTGCAGAATAAAATCAACTCTGACAGAGAAACAAATACGGTTGCAAACGGGAAAAGAAAAAGAATAATGGGTGGCGCTGCTCTTGTGGCGACGCGCTCTCCCCGTGGAAAGGAGAGCAACCCGAATTTTACGGAGAGAAATCTGCTGTGACTTAAGTGGAATACAATTTTTATTTTATTTTATTTATTTCATTCTTTTATATCGAGGATAATGGGATAAGTACTCATGTGCTTTTTTTTACATCCAGTCCCCGTGTGTATGTGGATTTGTAAATTCTGTCATCTGTTCCCATCGGCACACGATGGCCTACTCTTACGAAAAGCGGAACAGGATTTAATGTGTGCGCAAGACGTTTTGCGTGCGTTCGCACACGGGGCCTCGATTTATAATCTCATCCGAAGGACTTTCGGGGAGAGTGGAGTCTGCACTGATGTTAACTCCAGGGGAAAATACCCCCTTGAACGGGAATTGAACTTGGGTACTCAGATTGCCGGAGGCACCGTGGTCGAGTGGTTTAGGCGGTCAACTCGTGATCCAGAGGTCACGGGTTCGATCCCCGCTCGGCTCGGTGTTGTGTCCTTGGGAAAGACACTTTACTCCTATTTTCCTCACTCCACCCAGGTGTACAAGTGGGTACCAGCTCTGCTGGGGAAGTATCTGGCGACAGACTAGCGTCCTGTCACAGGGGTGGTGAAAAACCATCAGTTCGCTTAACGCTACAGAAACCGGGATAAGCTCCGGTTCTATGGGCCTTCTGGCTCGAAAGAACATACTACTACTACTTACTCAGATTGCCAGCGCAATGTTCTAACCACTAGCACAATACAATGCACTGCAATGCAACACAACATGAGACAGTGCAGACCTACCTGTGCGGGGGCAGGTGACCATGGAGGGAATGATGGTGTGGTAAGGGCGTTTACTCGGTGCCAGCACGTTGGGATGTGTGGGGTCCAGCGAGAACAAGGCACCACGGTTCTGTTACACATACACACGCGCGCGCGCGCGCGTGCACGCACGCACGCACGCACACACAGCAAATACATTGATTATTCAATGCACCATCCTGGAAATAAAAAGTTGACTGATCTACGCTTTGAACTTTGGCTTTGAGTTGCACGCACGCACGCACGCACGCGCGCGCACACACAACACACACACAAAACAACACACACACAACACACACACACACACACACACACACACACACACACACACACACACACACACACACACACACACACGCACACCCACAGGGGACGGGATAGTCTGGTGATTAGAGCGCTGGGCATTGCGCTCCTGATCTGCTCACCCCTTTCGGATCCCGTTCAAGGGGCTTTTTCCCTGGAGTTGACATCAGTGCCGACTCCACTCCCTCCAAATATTATCCTTGTGATGAGGCTGTAAACCGAGGTGCCCATGTTCTTGTCGTTCCAGAAGGCGTTCAGTTAGGTCATTGCAGCTGTGGTCTGGGCTGTCTTGGAGAACATGTCAGGTTTTGATCCTTCATCCGATACCATAGCTCCCAGATATTTGAAGCTATGGACGGTCTCGATTTCCTTGCCGTCTATTAATTATGTCCGTGCTGGTGAGATTGGCACTGTTTGTCATCAACTGGATTTTCTCAGCGCTGATCTGCATGCTACATGCTGAAGGTGATTCACCAGGTTGACAAGCTCTTGCACTTGTTCAGCTAGGCCGTCGATGACGTCGGTAAAACGCAAGTTTGTAACTGTCCTGCCTCCAGGACTGACTGCTACCTCATGGCGCGCGCGCGCACACACACACACACACACACACATATGTATATGTGGTAATTTGTATTTTCAATGTATTTCCTTATCGATTTTTTCCTCTTTTTTTTTTTTTTTTTTTTACTGGTTTAATTTAATGGTAAATGATGCAATAATGTAGTGTCTTAGTATAATCATTACGAAACTTGTTCTTAGATAGATGGCTTGATGAAAAAAAGCAAATGCATTCCTTATTCAATGTACCATCTGGAAATAAAATTTTGACTTGACTTGACTTGACTTGACACACACACACACACACACACACACACACGCATAACGCTCCCCCATCCAAACACACACATACACATACTGCCTCCTCCTTCTCCCTCCACACACACACAAACACATACACACACATAACGCTCCCCCCTCCACACACACACATACATACCGCCTCCCCCTTCCCCCTCCACACACACACACACGCACACTCACACACCGCCTCCCCTTCCTCCTCCTCCACACACACACACACACACACACACACACACACACAACACGTACAGAGCCTCCCCCTTCCCCCCCCTACACACACACCACCACCCCCCCCCCCCCGCCCACACACACACACAACCATAACAACACAGAAGTGGACAGAGGCAGCCCCCCCCCCCCCTCCCCCCCACCTGCAAAGGAAAGCCGCATCCCCGAGGCACTATCGTGGAGCCGAAGTCCTTGTAGATGCTGTTGATGAAGGAGCAGGCGTTGCCCGCGTCATCCGCCACACAGAAATACACCGTGTCACTGCCCGCCCAGGCCACCCCGCCCCTCCCACATGGTCCCTGGCTCTGCACACACACACACACACACACACACACACACACACACCACACATACACACACACGCACGCACGCGCGCGCGAACGCACGCACACACACACACGCACGCACACGCACACACACACATACGCGCGCGCGCACGCGCACGCACACGCACGCACGCGCGCGCGCGCACACACACACACACGCGCACGCACGCACGCACGCACGCACACACACACACACACACGCACACACACTTACACACACACTTGCACACACATACGCACACACACACACACACACTTACACACACACACACTTACACACACACATACGCACACACACACACACACTTACACACACACACACTTACACACACACACACACACACGCACACACACACACACTTACACACACACACACACACTTACATTCACACACACACACTTACACGCACGCACACGCACACACACACACACACACACACACACACACACACACATCCCATCAATGCGGGAGACGGGATAGCCGAGTGGTTAGAACAACATTGCGCTAGCAATCGGACGACCCGGGTTGATTCCTGTTCAAGGGGGTATTTTCCCCTGGAGTTAACATCAGTGCCGACTCCACTCTCCCCCAAAGTCCTTCGGATGAGACTATAAACCGAGGCTCCGTGTGCGAACGCACGCAGAACATCTTGCCCACACGTTAAATCCTGTTCCGCTTTTCGTAAGAGTAGGCCATTGTGTGCCGGTGGGAACGGATGACAAACTTTACAAAACCGCATACACACGGGGACTAGATGTAAAAAAGCACATAAGTGCTTATTCCATTATCCTCGATATAAAAGAATAAATAAAAGAATAAATACATTTTTTAAATGCATGCTATCATCTTGGGTTGTTGTTTTTGTTGTTGTTTTGTTTACATAAACCTAAGCATTTTATACATAGTAAAGGTAAAGGTGTCCCATAACCTACAAGGTCGTAGGGGAGCCTGGCGTCAGAGACCTCAACTTCTCTAGGGGCCAGCATATTATAAGGGCGGCGCCCATCTCCTCTCTCTCTCGCTGCTTTACCTTCCCTGACCCTAAAGAGGGCAGGTACCCATGTACAGCTGGGTGAACTGGGGAACTGTACTGTAATGTAATTTTTTTTAAAAAGGGAACAAAGCAGAAACAGAAAGAGGGATTTCCTACCACAAGAATTTCCAGACGGTGTGTGTGTGTGTGTGTGTGTGTGTGTGTGTAGGGGGGGGGGGGTGTATATTTATACTGACAAGCCCCTGGCATCTCCACGAGGAAAACAGGCTTCTAATCCAGACTTCTTAGTTTACTTGTAATTGTCCTGTCAAGGTATGCTTGTATTTGCCTGACGCTTTTCTTGATGGCATTCCGTTTAAACCAAAACTCTCCACATCTGAATGAGCTGCAGCCTCTACAAAGACTGCCTGCCTACTGGGGCGGACGGGATAGCCTAGTGGTTAGAACACTGCACTCGCAATCTGACGACCCGAGTTCGAATCCCGTTCAAGGGGAATTTTTCCCCCTAAAGTTAACATCAGTTCCGACTCCACTCAGTGGATCGGTAGTCTAGAGGTAACGCGCCTGTCTAGAAAGCGAAAAGTCCGGGTCAGAAGTGTACGAAGGTTCGAATCCCGTTTGGGCCCAACACTTTCCCCCCATCCATTAGACCATGAGTGGTGGTCTGGGCACTAGTCGTGAGTTATACAAAATTATTCAGCGCACGTAAAAGAACCCACGGTCACAAGAGAGTTGTCCCTGGCAAAATTCTTTAAAAAAGCCACTCTGCTAGGGAAACAAATACAGTTGCAGACCAAAAAAAATTCCCCCCCCAAAAGGGTGGCGCTGCTCTTGTGGCGACGCGCTCCCCCCGGGGAGAGCAGCCCGAATTTCACGCAGAGAAATCTCGTGACATAAAGTGGTATAAATAAACAAACAAATAAATAAATAAATAAATAAATAAATAAACTCTCCCCGAAAGTCCTTCAGATGAGACTATAAACCGAAGACCCTGTGCGAACGCAAGCAGAACATTTTTGCGCACACGGTAAATCATGTTCCGCTTTTCGAAAGAGTAAACCATTGTGTGCCGGGGTGGGAAAGGATGACAAAATTTACAAAACCGCACGGGGGGGGGGGGGGGGGGGGACTACATGTAAAAAAAAAAAAGAATCTCATGAGTGCTCACTCCACTATCCTCGAAATAAAAGAATACCTAAATAAATAGATAAATAAATAAATAAATGAATAAATGATTTCAACCTCTCGGGGTCAATCAGGCGTCTTCGTGTGGCGGCGTACTCCTCACTGAGCAGATTCTGGACAGGGACGGAGACGTGGGCAGGGTCGGCAATGTACCAGCTGGCATCAGCCAGGCTCAGCCTCAGAGCTTCCAGCACCAGGTGCAGGTACTGGCTACTGCCGGGCTCCACGTCTGCTCCACATGCACACAGTACAATACAGCACAGTACAGCACAGTACAGTACAGTACAGTGCAGTACAGTAGAGTACAGTACAGTAGAGCACAGTACAATACAGTAGAACACAGTACAGTAAAGTACAGTACAGCACAGTACAGCACAGTACAGTATAGTAGAGTACAGTACAGTACAGTAGAGCACAGCACAGTACAGTACAGCACAGCATAGTACAGTACAGTACAGCACAGTACAGTAGAGCACAGTACAGTACAGTAGAGCACAGTAGAGTACAGTAGAGCACAGTACAGTACAGTAGAGTACAGTACAGCACAGTACAGTACAGTAGAGCACAGTACAGTACAGTCAAGCACAGTGCAGGAGAGCACAGTACAGTACAGTAGAGCACAGTACAGTACAGTAGAGCACAGTACAGTACAGCACAGCACAGTACAGTACAGTGCAGCACAGTACAGCACAGTACAGTAGAGCACAGTACAGCACAGCACAGCACAGCACAGCACAGTACATTACAGTACAGCACAGCAAAGCACAGTACATTACAGTACAGCACAGCACAGCACAGTACAGCACAGCACAGTACAGCACAGCACAGTACAGTTCAGTGTCCACAGAGAATTATAAACACGAAGTAAGGAAACAAGGAGAGAAGAAACACACACACACACACACACACACACACACTAAAATGCCATGGAAAGAAAGGAAGAAGTAATAAATACATGAAAGATAGGGGGCAGGAAAAGGTATAATCAAAATGTGTATGCCAATCGAGGCCGTTTCTTTCGCGCGTGCGTATTTTCGCATGTGCACGCACGCACGCACACACACACACACACACACACACACACATTGATACAGTCATGCTTTTGTTCTGATATAGCTTATAGTTCCTATTACCACCTTCAACCATCCCAACCAGAGTATATGTACCCCAACACACGCGCAAACACGGTCGCTCTCTCTCTCTCTCTCTGAATCTCTGTGTGTGTGTGTGTGTGTCTCTCTTCTCTCTCCTCTCTCTCTCTCTCTCTCTCTCTCTGAGTCTCTGTCTATCTATCTCTCTGAATCTCTGTGTGTGTCTGTTTCTCTCTCTCTCACTCTCTGAGTCTGTGTGTGTGTGTCTGTTTCTCTCTCTCTCTCTCTCTCTCTCTCTCTCTCTCTCTCTCTCTCTCTCTCTCTCTCTCTCTCTCTCTCTCCTCTGACTCTTAATCCTCGCCCATTCCTTCCTCTACTCATCGATACACGTATGAAACAACTATCGTGACCGACATACTCTGCAGGTCAAACCCTTGCAGGATGTTGAGGGCCATCAGCGTCACCAGCCCCTGCCCGTTAGGCCTCATCTGCCACACGCGGTGTCCCCGGTAGTCTGCCCAGATGGGCTCCTCCATGGTGCAGCTGTGACTGGCCAGATCCTCAGGCGTCAGCAGGCCGCCATGTCGTTGCACGGCTTCGCTGATGGCGCCAGCGATGCGGCCTTGGTAGAAGCCTTCCTTGCCCTGAGCGGCCACCTCCTGCAGGCAACAAAGGACGTACAGAAACAAAGCTAGATATCCCCGAAGTCGGAATGCGGCTACCTTCGAGATGGGCCCCCCCCCCCAAAAAAAAAAAATCCACGTCGCATACGCAAAAGTTCATCATTGGTGAACTTCGAGTGATGTAGCCGTGGAACGAAGGGGGGAAAAAAAGCAACGTATGTGTTTGCATCAGTTGAGTTTTCCTATAATAGTCATGTCTTCCTCAGCACTTCCCTGGGGAATGGTTTGAGGGAAAGAGGAAGACTGTGATGACGGGGGGAATAAAACACACACACAAAAACAAAAGAAACAACAAGAACAGACATAGTAAAGGTAAAGGTGTTCAATAACCTATGTGGTCTTAGGGGTGCGAGGCATCAGAGACTTCAGCTTCTCCAGGAGCCAGCATATTAAGGGCGGCGCCCATCTCCTTTCCCTAGAACAGATATACAATATTGAAAAACGGACAAGGACATCAGTTGCACAGACCCTATCTTTGGTCACAACTATAATATGAGGAGGAATTGGGTGAAAAACTCTTCAGTCCGGTGCCCCCAAAACTCCCAATGGCATTAGGGATGAAGGCGAATAATATACTAATGACAGCCACGTTTAAAAAAAACAAAAAAACAACAACCAGCAAATAGTATCAGCTACTTACGACTCACTAGATATGTCGACGCTCATCAGAAAATCTGTTCAGGCAGGCGGTCTTAAACTTCTTTTTCTTTGTCGAACTCTCAGACAGCAACTATTTGTTGTCTGTCACATAAGCGAAAATGCGTTGTGCTGCCGTTAAGCGCCTGACAAGTCAGGTCCAGGGCATCCAACTTCTCAACGTGGGACAGATTTCAAAAATAAAACAATGGGGGAAAATACTACTTCTGCCCCCATCCCCACCCCCAAAAGTGTCAGTATAACCTACTCAGTATCTCAACATTAAATGAACACTTCGAACTATGTCCATATGGCATTCATTACTGAAATACATAAAAGCGTTCTCGGTTGTCAGTCAGTAACACGGGGGGAAGGGGGGGGATGTCTTTCAGTATTGATGAAGGAAGGTGGCAGGATGGTTAAGACGTTTATCTGCCAGCAAGTAAACCACGAGGTTCTGGGTTCGATTCCCTGCCTCGCCCTTTCTTCCCAGTTTGACTAAAAAATCGAACTGAATGTCAGTCCTTCGGATGAGACTATAAACCGAGGCCCCATGTGCAAACGCATGCAGAACATCTTGCGCACACGTTAAATCCTGTTCCGCTTTTCGAAAGAGTAGGCCATTGTGTGCCAGTGGGAACAGATGACAAAATTTACAAAACTGCATACACACGGGGACTGGATGTAAAAAAAAAAGCACATGAGTGCTTATTCCATTATCCTCGATATAAAATTTTTTTTTTTTTAATTGTCATCTGAGCGCTTTGATTTGTTGCCTTACAAGATTCAGCGCTATATAAATTCCATACATTATTATTATTAATATTATTATTATTATTATTATTATTATAACTAGGTAGCATCCCCACCTTCTGAAGATTCTGTACAAGAAATTTCTCTCTCTATCTCTCTCTCTCGTGTTTATTTTTTGCCTCCCCAGTCCATCATTCTCTTGCCCCTTTTTTTTCAAGCAAGTCCGACAACATTTTAAAACTTTTATTTTCAAGCGCCATATGACTATAACTTTTACCTGTATTATTTGGTTGTGGTCTTCAGAATAGCTGACGTGACCTACCTTCAAGGTGTTGGCCAGCAGGGGCAGCGTCATCACCTCCCCGTGACGTGGAGCCCGGCCATGCAGCAGCATGTCCTGTCCGTTCTGCCGGCTGGTCAACAGCTCCTCTCCTTCAGCCACACACACACACACACACACACACGCACGCACACACGTACGCGCGCACACACACACACATACACACACACACTCACACATACACGCACTCATTCACACACATACTCACAACATACACACACACACGCACACACACGCACACACACACATACTCACACACACACACATATATATATACACACACACACACTCACACACACGCACACGCACGCACATATATATACACACACACACGCGCACGCACGTACGCACGCACACACACACACGCACGCACACACACATATATATATATATATATATATACACACACACGCGCGCACGCACGTACGCACGCACACACATACACACACACACATACACA
>CM054134.1:96130663-96150663 GCA_028751875.1 Rapana venosa
TCAGCCCCTTAACCTTCCTAGTCTTGGCATCGTAGAAGAGACAGAAGGCGTCGCCCCCGACTCCCGTGCTCATTGGCTCGGTCACCCCCAGGGCTGCAGCCACCGCCACGGCAGCATCAGCAGCATTGCCCCCCGCCTTCAGAATGTCTGCAGGTGCACACAAGCACAGTGTTCTGGAGAACGCGAATGCCAACATCCTGGACAGGCCAAGACTGTCCTACAGGGAACAGTACAAGGAGGGAGACCAAGAGGAGGCAGACAGAGAAAGCTATGGGAAGACAACATAAGTGAGTGGACTGGCCTTGAGTGGAACGAATTGCAAAGGATCGCGGGGAGTGGAGGAAGCTGGTTGCAAAATTTTCATTAGTGCCCACACGGTCCACGGGACTACGGGACAATAGGTGAGGTGAGGTGGTGAGAATGGGAATATTTATTCGGGAAGGCCACTGGCTTATTCTTGAAGGGGCCTGTGCAATATCGTAATATCAAAATAAAATGACAATGGATTTTTATAAAAGAATTCAAATTTTCATGCAAACGATATGCTAAAATTCTTAACTGATGGCAATATTGCGTCTTGCCAGTGCTCTATTCTAATCATACAATGGCAGCTTCCTTACGGTGGCTTCATTGAAGGATGGCAACAACAGATGTTTTGGAGAGAGAGAGAGAGAGAGAGAGAGAGAGAGAGAGAGAGAGAGAGAGAGAGAGAGAAGAGAGAGACAGAGAGAGAGAGAGAGACACGAGAGAGAGAGAGAAGAGAGAGAGAGAGAGAGTGAGAGAAAGTATACAGTCTGTGTGTGTTTGTGTGTGCGCGCGTGCGTGCGTGCATGCGTGCGTGGTGTGTGTGTGTGTGTGTGTGGTGTGCGTGCGAGCGCGCACGCGTGTGTGTATGTGTGAACAGTGAGTGAGTGAGTGACTTAGGTGTGTGTGTGTGTGTGTGTGTGTGTGTGTGTGTGTGGTGTGGTGTGTGTGCGTGCGTACGTAGGTTCGTGTGTGTGTGTGCGCGCGCGCCCTCGAGTGTGTACACGCGCAAGCAAACATACTTTCATATGCGCTGGTGCCAATGTGTGAGTGGTCCTTGTTGTGTATGCATGTGCACTAGCATGAGTGTGGCACTGGTGTTGCAGTACATACCCAGTCCGATGAGAGAAGCGTAAGGCTGACTGCTGGCCACACACCCATGTCCGTATACCGATACCGGCTTCCGCGATTTGAACTCCATGCTATTCCTGTGTCCAGTACAGTAAACACACATACATTCGCGTGCGCGCGCACACGCACGCACGCTCGCATATTCATACGTACACACGCATGCACGCGCATACATACACATACGCACACATACACAGCACGCACTTCATACATGCACGCACACACACACACACGCACATCATACGTCACAACACACACACACGCACACACACACACACACACGCACACACACACACACACACACACACAGAGTTTTCAAGGGTCCGAAGTAGAGTAGCCTAGACAGTATTGTACGTTGGCAGCAGTAACAAAACCATCAGAGTTAAACCTTAGTGTTCCTACAGTTTGATTCAATCCTTCACATAATGGTTCCAAACATCCACGTAGCCAAGGGAAGTTACTCTTCAACTACTCTTCAAATATAACATTGGGCTGTCTCCCTTCTCACAGAGAATAAACGTTATTATTTTTTTCGTCATGGCTTAAAAGAGCATTCAGTCAAACAATGAGTTAGTGTAAAGGTATCATCCACTGCAAATTATAATTATCATTTTACAATTTTTGAACGCTTTTCTGTGTTAAACATGATAAAAGTTATTTTATTTTGCAAAGAAATGTCACTTGCCACCATGCAAGGCTAGGAAGAAGATCGCTAAGTGTCTTTTGTGCTGCATTAAAAACATATGCTTAAATCTTATTTTACAACAACATCAACAACAAAAATCCTCAGGGATTTTATAGCCGGTTATCCTTGTGTCCATTTTACAGGTTCAAGCAATCTAGTTTATCAATGACTATGTTCCCTTTAAGAAATGTAGAGCGTTGCAAAGGTTGGCCGAAACTGATGTTCTACTTTCGCTGTCGGGGGGGCTTAGGCCTTGCCTACTGAAACAAAGTCTGCTTTGCAGTTCTAGATCTACATTATCCATAAGCGATCTAATGAATAATGCCAACATTGCGAGTCGTTACAGTAGTGTGTGCTATCTTATCGGTGACGTATGGTCAGCAGTATTGGGGTGAAGGATTTTTGTCTCTTGAACCTGTAAAATGGACAGTATTGCCAAACCAAACGAGTACATGGCACTAAAACTCATTGTGACTTACGCCAAAAACCAACCAACACACAAAAAATCCCTCTGAAACCTGTGTGAACTTGTCGACTCCAGTAGTGCACGAACCTAACATCGCGTCAGTGTTTGATCTAGAGGGGGAAAAGAAAAAAAAAATCAGGCCGTCTCGGATGCCCCAGTGACATCGCAGGAAGCAAGCGGTAATTGCCTATTGACACATCACTGCGCACAATGTGTCAAAACTGCCAGTCTAGCTTCGTGTAGTTAAACAGGCTGCACACCGGTAGGCCTACTGCCGTCAGCGCCTGGGCTTTATCACAGTTCTTGATTAAACCATTGACGTTGGGGGCAACAGCAAAGTGAGAGGCTGTATGACCAGTGGCTTTCCCACTCATGGAATTCCACTTTACAGCTTAGTCTTTAGTGATCGACTATGACTGACTAGGAGGCTTGACTCGCACAGTCCTTATGTGCTGCAGCCCCGGGGGCTGGTTGGCCTTTGGAGAACATCTCCAACGCTGACTGTCCTTATGCCCACTTGGCTGAGAGAGTGGGGATGTACTGTGGGCAAGGCATCTCCACTATAATCAAATTTCTGCCCAATTTCCAAAACAGCAGCTACCTCCTCTGCTGTTTGGAGGTCATCGTCGGACACGACGGACAAGCACACGGGTATTAAAAAAATCGCACTTTTCCTTCTGTTGTTTGGGGGGTGGGGGGGGGTGGAGGGGGGGGGGGGGGGGGAGTCGGGGGGGGGGTGGGGGGTGGCCTGGGGATGCCCTTGGCCGGGAGGGGGGGGGGGAGGGTTCCCTCCAATGACTCTTGTATTCATCAAAACCCACGTACTAAGGCATCCACGGAAATAAAAATCACTTTTTTGTGAAAGACTAGCCTCTGACTCAAAACTCATGTGATTTTGCACAAATTTGGTAGGTTTGATTTTTAAAATTTTTAAGGCAAACACTGTACCCCTCAGTTCTTTATTGTCTGCTAGTTTCCTTACCCCATTATGCATTTGGGATTGGGGGTGGGTGGTTAGGGGTGGGGCGGTGTTTTCACACTGTATGAATGCAAGCGATCCTCATTCGATGATCATTTCCAACTTTTTCGTGACTACCTGGCATTGCTCTATATCCTCTATCCCCAAAACAAGTACGCAGTACATGTTTTGTACTTTAAAAAAATCTGTGAAAATCACCCCAAAAAATTTCCGACTGCAACTTATACTACATGACCCGCAAGCTAACACATGTGTGTAGCCTTTGCTACTGGGACTTAAATGATTGCCATGATAAAGTTCAACAGAAAAAGAAGTTCTTTGGACACAAAAACAATCACACACGCGAACGCACCCACGCACACACGCACACACAAACACGCACGCACGCACACGCGCGCGCGCACACACACACGCACGCTCGCACAACCACACCCCACACACACACACACACACACACACCCCACGATCTGGATTGTAATATGGAATCAAGATTATTGCCATAATAAAGTTCAACAGAAAAATGTCTTTGGACAATAACACACACACACACACACACACGCGCGCGCGCGCGCGCGCGATCTGGATTGTAATAATTATGGAATTAAAATTATTGCCATAATAAAGTTCAACAGAAAAATGTTCTTTGGCCAACACCCGCACACACACGCGTGCACGCACCACACACACACACACACACACACACACACACACAAAACACACACACGCACGCACGCACAAACACACACACACACACACTGATATTAAGAGGTACCGATATTACTTTTTGCTGGATACCATCCCATTGCAATGTGTACTATAACGAAAAAGTTGATGCAGCTGTAAAAAGAAAAAGCGGCAAAGAATTTAAACTCTGCATGTGCCCTAACTATTCCTATATCTGTTCATGAGGGGTAATAATATAGTCGAGAATGTATGCCGGAAGCCTGTTAGGGGAAAAAAAAGTAGATGCTGGATACTCTTTCTGTAATTCTTCTTTTTCTGACCTTAAACATATGCTTCTTTCCCACTTTGGATATACACAGATGGAAGAAAGAACAATAATTTGTTTGATTTAACAGACTGAAACTGAACGCATTCCGTCAAAATTTGCTAGTGATGCATATTGCATATGTGGAGAAACAATCTCAAATATTCATGTTCTTTTCGAATGTCAGTTTTTGAAACAACACCTTCCTGACATTCATGACAATTCCTTGGATAAGGTTTTCAGCAACAATATAGTAATTGCTATGTGAAATCGCGTTAGCGTTAAAGCATTGTCCCATTAGCAATCTCCTGTAGCATATGTGCTGTCATTCAACAGACTGCCTTTCCTAGGCATGGGCATTTGCCCCTCTGTCTCTTAACTCAGAACAGCTGTGGTTGGTTTTCAATAGTTTAATTAATAGTTTTCTTCGGGTTTTTTCCCGTGTTATTGATTAAATTGTTATGTTGATAGTTTACAGTTTCATTGTTACATTACATCTCTATTGTCCCCTCCCTCGCTCCCTCTCTCTCCCTCTCTCTTGTCTAATATCGGTTTTTGTGAATAGACATAAAATAGAAGAAACACACACACACGCACACAAACACGCACGCACGGACGCATGCACCCATATCTGTACTTTCAATAAGCACCCCCCCCCCCCTCTCTCTCCCTCTCTCTCTCTCTCTCTCTCTCTCTCTCTCTCTCTCTCTCCCTCTGTCTGTCTGTCTGTCTGTCTGTCTCTATCTGTCTGTCTGTCTGTCTGTCTCTCTCCATTTTCTATTTACAATTATTATTGTTTACTTTTATTATCATTATTATTATCATCAGTTTTCACGTCTGGTATCACTTGATGTGCAAAGGCGTAAAACTTACTACTACTACTACTCCTACTCCTACTCCTATTACTACGACTACGACTACTACCGACTACGATTACTACGACTGCACATCTATAAAATTATTTCAGTTTAAAAAGTTTAAAAACTGACTTGTCAGTCAATTTATCCCTGCTTGAGGCACCATCCTTTTCTGTTTCACTTGATCATGTTTCTGGTGTGGTTTATTGTCATAATGTTTGTTACATGTAATAAATCATGTGCGTGCGGAGTGCGGGAGATGGAGGTAGCGCTGGTGTTATTACTGTCATTATAAATGAAGTTTGTGCCAAGTTAATAATAATACAGTCATATGTATTAATATTTGAATTTTGGAAGTACCTATCTGCAGATGTGATATGGTATTTTACCCAGGTACGCTTTAGATTGGTGTGTGTGTGTGTGTGTGTGGTGTGTGTGTGTGTGTGTGTTGTGCGTGTGTGTGTGTGTGCGTGCGTGCGTGCGTGCGTGCGTGCGTCGTGCGTGGTGTTGTGTGTGTGTGTGTATGTGTGTGTGTTGGGGTGGGGGGATGGGGCGGGGGTGCCTGTAGGGGTGTGTGTGCACGCACAGTTGTTTGGGTTTTTGTTTTGTTTGTAGTTATTTTAATGTAGGGATGATTATTCGATGGTTTGCTTTAAGTGTTTATTCTGTTCCTTCTCTTGTCTCCGTTTTCTTTTTTTCATTCTTCTTTCTGTGAAAAATGATGGGATACACACACACATACACACACACATGCGCACGCGCGCGCACACACACATACACACACCTGCAAAAAACACACACATACCACAAAAACAAAAATTAAGACTTTACTCAATACGATTTATTTTATGACATTTAAAAACATTAACAATTCATATCAACGAATATACTTTTTCTACACAATAACCGATCCTACTCCAATATAAAAGGTAAAGGAGTCCCATAACCTATAAGGTCGTAGGGGAGCGAGGCGTCAGAGACCTCACTTCTCTAGGGCCAGCATATTGAGGGCGGCGCCCATCTCCTCTCCCTCGCTGCTTTACCTTCCCTGACCCTAAAGAGGGCAGGTACCCATTTACAGCTGGGTGAACTGGGGGAACTGTAATGAAGCCAAAGCGCGCAAACGGTCACCCATTCAACTGGTAACCACGCTCGACGCTGCTTAACTTGGCTGGGGGAAAGCGAGTGCTCCGACCACTGAGCTATCCCGTCCCCGTACTCCAATATACACTCTTTTATTTTTAAAAAAATAATACTTACAAATTGTAATCATCATTTTCCCCTCCTCTATTTTCAAACCAAACCAAACCAAACTGTATAGCGATCCACATGTACATCACACAGAACATCATGTAAACGTGGAGTAAAGCTTCAGCAAACCTGGAATTCTACAACCCACCCCCACCCCCAACCCACCCCTTCCCAACCCCCCACCTCTCTAATTTTCTTCCCCCCCCCCCCCCCCCCCCCCCCCAAAAAAAAAAAAGGAAACAATGATAACAAACAACAACAAACAAAAAAATGAAACAACAACATTAAACAAAAACTCAACAGAACGGAAACACATTACTTACGCACAAAAAGTCGTGTTGAAACACACGCAGACGGCTACTGCCTACCTTCTGCCATGAGCAGCCAGCATACGAGCCCTGTGCTACTGGAGTGTCGGTTTCCTATCAGCCATCCCTCTCGGGTTCATCATTTTCTTGCCTGGCTATGCAGAATCAGGAACAGGGCGTGACAAACGAAGATGGAATACTGGAGACCACAATCACGTTCTGGCGTTGTCTGAATAGCTTATTAACGAACTGGTGTCTTCACGCTCCAGAATATCACGACCCATTCTCTTATCTGAAGTTAGACAGGATTTCACAGAAATTGTAAGTTGTAGCTTTTGTGTCATTTTATTATTTTTTTAAAAGCCCAAACAAACAACATCAACAACATCCAACCAAAAATAAAAAGCCACTCCTTCTTGATCCAAATCATATTCTTTATCATCATCGTCATCATCATCATTATTACAAATCTGGTCTTAACCAGTTGTTGCTGTCGTTGTTGTTGTTGTTTGTTGGGAGCTTTCCAGTTTAGCGCCTTGGAGATCCCCCAGAACATGCTCTCTGTCTCACTCATCACATCTGGGAATTACTGCGAGGCTGTTCTGGATGAGAAGTTTACTTGAATGGCCGTACCTCACTCAACAGGCAGCAGCACTGTCAATTCAGAGGATTCCTACCCCCCCCCCCCCCCCCCTTCTTTTAATGGTGCGTGTTGATGTACTATATATAGTAGTTTAAAGTAGTTTAGATGACGTAGTTTATAGGTAGTTTAGATGACGTAGTTTATAGGTTAGTTTAGATGACGTAGTTTAAAGTAGTTTAGATGACGTAGTTTATAGTAGTTTAGATGACGTAGTTTATAGTAGTTTAGATGACGTTTGTTTTGGTAGTTGTTGCCCCTGACGGAGGTAGAGGGCGTGTGAGCTGTCAAGATGGCGTATGTATCAGCATTCAATAATAAACTTGTATCCTCTCACGTACTGCCTGCATGGGTTTAATCAGTGAGCAAGTTATTAACAGTGCGTATGGGTTTTCTGCTGAGAGCTTATTATGGATGATGTCAGTCTCAACATAACTTTTCAAAACATAATATTTTGAGGTAGGCTTTGGGAGCTTTGCTGACATTCATACCTGGCAAAGTTTGCACTGACCTGATCCAAGTCTGAATCAGTAAAATTCAAGCATTTTTATATTGCAAGGAAAATCGTCAACATTTATTTATCAATCATTTATCGGTTGCAAGTATTAGAACGTTTATCAAACTATGCATATCATGTTAACGTAAAACATTATATATATATATATATATATATATATATATATATATATATATATATATATATATATGTGTGTGTGTGTATGTGTGTGTGGTGTGTGGTTTTTTTTCTTAAAGAAAAATGCTTTTTTGCTTTATGTTTCCCTTTTTTGTTTCTACATGCCAAGCATATTTTCAGCTCATAAAAGTTTGCATGTTGTGTCTTTTCGTGTAACCCATAACATCAACTATTTTTTGGACTTCCTCTTTTAAAGAATAAGAGGGATTTCTTCTTCGTCGTCGTCATCATCTTCTTCCTCTTCTGCGTTCCTTAGCTATGCTAAGTTTGTTCTCCGGTCTGGAGGGCGAAGTCTGCTGTCTGACGCAGTCACCTCACCAGTCCCTCCAGTTTTTTCCTGGAGCTCTACTGGGCTGGGCCACTTCTGGTGTCTCAGAGGGTAAAAAGGTAAAGGAGTCCCATAACCTATGTGGTCGTAGGGGGCGAGGCATCAGACACCTCAACTTCTCAAGGGGCCAGCATATTGAGGGCGACGCCCATCTCCTCTCCCTCGCTGCCTTACCTTCCCCGACCCTAAAGAGGGCAGGTACCCATTTACAGCTGGGAGACCTGGTGGACTGTACTGAAGCCAAAGCGCGCAAACGGTCACCCATCCAAGCGGTAACCATGCTCGATGCTGCTTAATCTTAGCTGGGGAAAGCGAGTGCTTTGACCACTGAGCTATGCCGTCCCCCTCAGAGTGGTAAGTAGGACTTTAGAATATGCCGTGATGGTATGGAAATACGCATACTTTTGTATACAAAGATAATTTATGTCGAGATGTCATAAAGGCATCAAAGGATAATTTTACAAAGTCATGGTCAGAAGAGTTGCAAAGATTAAGAAGTAATAAATGCATGTTTTATCATCGCAATTATATGAAATGTTTTAATTAAAAGGGAAAGGTGTATTAGCGAGTTACCATATAACAATATGATTTCATCATTTAGAATCAGGTGTATTCATCTTTCATTGCCCATTGAAACAGGACGAGTGAACGGCATTGAAAGCAACATCTTTGTAAACTATCTAACATGAATGCGATAGGTGATGAGTTTCACTTTATAATGGAATGTCCACACACACACACACACACACACACACACACACACACACACACACACACACACACACATACACACACACATACACACACGCCCAGAGAGAGAGAGAGAGAGAGGAGAGAGAGAGAGAGAGAGAGAGAGAGAGAGAGAGAGTAGAGAGAGAGAGACATAAAAAACACACACCACACACACCTTACATTATCTATGGATGTACTTTATTTTCATATGAAACACTCCAGAACATTGATAATTTTCATATCAGAACAGGTATTAAAACATCTCCCTTCAGTGTTATAATTATATAGACCCAGTTACAAAAACGGTGTGAGTTAAGGAAACTGTACAAAATGGAAAAGCTGGATGGAAAAGGATTAAAGACAGAAAAAGAAAACCTTTGAAAGTGGTTGTGCAAACATGAAAAGGACGTAAATATCACAATATAAGATACTCTCTTTCCCCACACTCGCACACCACAAAGTCTTATGAGATCACAGCAGAACTATCAACTGGTATGTTTCGGAAAAGCCATAGGGAGAAAAAACGCTAACGACTTAAATCAAAACAAACGCAAACAAATCTTAACTTACACTTTATATCAACTTACAGAATTAAAAGAAGATGCTTTAGTTTTTTTCAAGTATAGCCATATTGCTGACAGCCATAGTTTGTACATATTATGCAAGTCATTACGAGAACTAAAGAAAAGAAAGATATATTGCTTACAAAAGCTATTTGAAACAGTATTCCTGTTTTTGTTTATTTATTTTTTAAGCTTACTGTAGAAATGTTAGAAACTGTATGGAAATAAAAAGCCTCATTTGCAGGGGTTACATTTTAGCATGCTTTAAAAAAAATCAACAAAACAGAAAAAACCGCAAAACCCTATTTAAATGCTTATTCACGTTATAACTTTTTACATATAATTTATTCTTCTTTCATGATATATCTGATGTTCATCTCAAGAAGCTACATCAATATGCCTTGTAATTTGTACGATGATCATTATATACTTTCTGATTTAGCAATGGTATTCCCCATGTTTCACAATATTTATGTGTCTTTGGTTGTTATGTTCAGAATACACAAAGAAGATAACTAAAATCCATGTTTCTCTTCGACTACATGCACACCCAAAGTAGACATCCTCCCAACATCTTCGTTCATTCTTTGGTAAGAACAAATATCAGAGTACATCAACACGGAAGAAAGCACAGTGTGGTTTGACTATTCTAGATGGAAGGTGTTTCAAAAAACGGATAAATTCCCATGTCAATAACAAACACAGGCAGGGCAACAGGAATGGATTCAAGTTCATTCAATATCAATCACAGCAAAGCTGTACACATTCCACGAAAGAAACATAAACACAAAACAAACGATTAAAAAAAACAACCCAAGTCTCAAGACTTCTTGCACTAGCATCTACCCCCAACAGACATAAACAGGGAGCTTACAAGCAGCGAAACAACCCAGTCAATGCACGACAAAACAGAGAACCTAAGCTAAAGGCCGTTTTACAATCATGGACAATAATGGGACATACTTGAGGGGAACAAAAAAACAACCAACACGCTACTAAAAAGAAAAGAAAGAAAAAGTATATTTATATGTTGGTGTTGCATGTTGTTGATAGCGCAATCGTACGTTTCTTTTTTCATTTTTCATTTCCTCACTGCGTGCACACAGTGAGTGGTCTGGCTGATTCTGCAGACTTCAATCTCCGAAAAGTCCCCACCCCAGCCTGCCTGCTGTGTCTCTTTTGCCAGCAAGCATGAATCCTGTTGAAGTCATTCATTGGCAATGAAGTTATACTGAACACACCCACGCTTTGCCACAGCCACAACTGAAGAGCAACGGGGTATAGAGGAGGAGTGGGCCAGAAGTACAACTCCAGCACCTTAGCTGTGTTAACACTTGATTGCACCAGCTGCTGACGGTTGCTGATAGAAATGTTGTTGGACGCTGCCAGCACTATGAACTGTATGTTCTTGATAGGTGAGTGCAAATTCTGGAAGCTTGGCTAAAGAGGTCTCACTGTTTGAGTGATGTAATAATTTTGGGTAGCGCTGTACCAACGAGGTTTGCAGTATTCATTGTCCTTTGTCTACAAAAATGACAAAATAACTTACGAAGATTCAATGGTAGATACACTCCAGACAATTTTGCCATCACATGATAAATGATACACTCATAGTCACTTTCTTAAACACAACCCATGTCCCATGGTGACATTGCCGCATTATTCTAATCCGTAACTCGTGAAATTTAGTGCGCTGAAGTTCGCCATGGGTGATGTGTCAGCCAATACGTCAGTCAAAACCTGGACTTGTTCAAGTTAGGTTAACTCAGACTTGTTCACAACCCTCTCCAAAATATGTTTCCTGAAGTGTGCAGGAATCGAAAATGTGTGATGTATGCCTGATGCAGTCAGAGCCTGAGGGGCCAGACAGGAACATCAGTCTATCACACCGAGAGGGACTCGAAAATTTCTCTGACAAGTGTAGGTTGTCACTGACCGTACTTGCTGCATCCATGTGAATTTGACATTTACTCAAGTCCTTTTACAAGTCGATAATAACATGTTTAGACAATCTGACAGACCAATAACAAAGGAAGTAATTGTTATTTACCAGTAGTTCTTTATTTGACTTTTATGCAATATATTTAGGTAGTTTCGAGCTATAAGCTAAAGTTACAAGCCAAGATATACAGTCCACAGCAGAAGAAATCATATCACTCTTAAATGTTTTCTACATCTCTTCATTACACATAGCAATTTGGACATAAATCTAAACTGAACTGAGTTTCCAACCTAAGATACCTTCTAAAACAAACTTTGCTTTGGAAAGAAGACATGACTGAACTCTGAAACAAGGAATTTTGATCAACTGAAAGCCTCAATATCCTACGTGAATTTGTGGACAAAATACCAGAAACCTCCCATTCCCTATATAACATACAATAACTATGTCTTCTACACAATAAGACACAAATAAATGTCAATCACATGTCGAACATTTTTCCAGTTCTAGAACATTAAAACTGAAAATTTGGGAGATCAGGTACTCTAAGACGCAAAAAACCTCCGACACTCTGACAAAAAAGTGAAAAAAGGGCAGGAGGTGGCGGAAGAATTCTGTTTACTTAGCTATGAGCACAAATTTGCAACTACTTGAAGTCATATGGCAGGGATGATACTCCCCCCCCCCCCCTCTGGCCATAAACACTGGGGACAGATGGCATGGATTCACTCAGCAGCTGAATGGACAGATGAATAGTTCACGTTCTTTATAGCCAAGCCAACCACAAAGGCCATCACAAAATTGCAGACTGAGATGAAAAGCACAAGAAGAAGAAGAAGAAGAGAAAACAAAAGATTATTCAGAAAAAACCCTACTTTAAGCCACTGGATGCTTACATAGATATAACCCCCTACATTCTAATCTTAAATGTTTTGGCTGATCATTTTTTGTGATTTTCATCCTTTTTCTTCCCTTCTCTCAAATCATGGCCTGTGATTGAACGACTGCAAATCAAAGCATACACTGCCTACCACCCTCACCGCCAGAGACCAGAAAGACCCTGCGTGACTGGGCTGACTATCAGTCTACCACGATAAAGGCACAGCTTCCCTTTCTGATGGCGGCAGATGGTTCCAGTCATACAGCCAACAAGAGATGGATGGCAGACGGGTGGAACACAACGTAGAAGGGTGCAAAAGGAAATCTGACAGAGTACCAGCGAAACCTGGACGTGCATCTTCAAACAACAAAACTGATATGACAACGTATATATATATATATATATATATATTAATATATATGAATATATAATATGCTTGTGAAATAAAATCGGATATGCTGAGTCTTTGATTAATAAGTGATCTTTGTGGAGAACTGTTTAAGCAACTGACCAAAGATGGGGTAAACCAAATGTGATCGATCATCAGACATTCGTCTTCATCATCATTTCTTCACACAGCTCAGTGACGTTAGTTCAACAAATTTCATGCAAGGAAAAAAAAACCACCACTATTCCAAGACGTATTAACTTATTTTTTCAGCAGTTACCAAAATGAAAAAAACCCAAAAAAGTAGAACAGAGATATGTCCATATGTCTCTCCCAACCCACCACTATCTCAGTCTTCTTGTTCCACTCTCTGGTAAACTTGTTTCTAACAGGCAAAAGAAAAACTATTTTTCTAAGCACTTCATAACCACCTGAGACATGACGATTAGTGACAGTGGCTGACGTCTTCACATTTTGTTTAGCAATAACTAGACAGCAAAATAAGAATAAAAAGTTCATAAAATGTGGAGTTATAGACTAAAAGTTTACATGTTACATGCTAAAATTTCATGGTAATTCTTTTTTTTTTTAAAACCTGTGGAAAATATATTTTTGTAGATACATCGATAATTGATCATAAACGATCAAAAATATGGAAACAGATCTGATAGGAGTAAAACATAACTTGAACATTCATGTAATAATGTACAATATCACCAAACTTAACGTACATAAAATATCTGTTTCATACTTTTCCATAAACAAACCTTAAAATAGATCATATACAACACTGCTGTTCTTAGAAGATAAAATTTTAAAAAACAATCCTGATGACCACGACTGTTTGTAAATAAAGAAAAACAGATAAATAAATAAATAAATAAGTATATTTTCAACCCCCTCAAAAAAGCAACAACAACAGAAATAAAGCTTCACCATCACCAGATGTGGACAGTGTTTGTGAGATTCAAATCGAAAGCAGTTCAATTTCATTCCGATCATCCCACTGTGGTTGTATGAACTCTTTACAAAACTTATTTGTGATATACGGACTTGTCTTGACCCCAGAGTTGACAGTTGCTCTACAACCCCTCAACCAACACCTGAAGCCGCCAAGTTCATCTTCAGCCAGTTTGCTGTTGAGAAGCCTGAGGTGCCTGCCTCTCTACTGCCTGCTTCAGTGCCTTTTGGGCTCCGTGTTTTGGCTGTGTAGGTGCCCATGTCAGGGCTTGATGTGCAAGCTTTCTTGTTCTGTTTTTCCTCTGGTTTTCTTCCTCAGGTACAGCTCTGAGGTTCACCAATAGTGAGATTTTTGCCTATGCGACCCCCCCCCCCCCCCCCCCCATTTAGGTAGCCGCATTCTGACTTAGGGGATGTGCAAGCATTGAACTAACACGGGAAGCTTCAGTATCTGTCCTGACCCATACAGGCGTCATTTGTGAAGGGTGATGATTGACAGGAGGGCTGACGGTCTAAGATCAGTCCCTACTAATCTCTTTTTATGAGATGATGTCATTCCATCTAATGCCTAGGACTGTAAAGATAAAACTGTGCATTTGGTGTGAATGACATAATACTTATTTACTTTTTTCGTAGAGTCTTGAACTGCCACGTTTTCCTCTAAATTGGGGACGTTTTTAGAAAGACTTTAAATAAGCCACCTCACATAACAACAACAACAAAACCTGTAGACTATTCAACTTGCCCATAAAGACCAGAAGCTAAGTCACAATGAACAATGATGTTACAAGACCCTGCATTATATTTGTTTAAAAAAATAAGAGGGGGGGGGGGTGGTAAATAAAAGTAACTTCAACAGAACCGATATATATTTCAGATGCACGTAAACAGCCACAAGTGGAGGGAAAATATCAAAGCAAAGAACCAACAATGATCACTGAAATATATATTCAGACACATTCTCAGATAGAAACTCTACATGCAGTACAAAAGAACCATGAAAAGCGAGAGGAAGAAGACAGATCTATCTATAATTTACAGTACAAAGCCACTTCACTGCAATCAGACTGTATGTACACAATACAATGGACTATCTGCCACAGAACCAAACTAAACCACAACACAAAGGTTGAGCCCCGCTCAGTACTTCTTGTGATATGCAACATTAATCAAAATCAATGATATACATTCTCCTTTCCTTTTGTGCTGAAAACGTCTGCTTCATGTGGCTCACTCACTTAACTACAGGAGCACATGTTATGAGTGAGTGTGTGTGTTGGGAATGTTACCAAAGCCTTTGGGTACATGGAGGTGACGTTAGTATCATGAGCTAGTATCAGCACAATAATAAACGCAGAGCAATAGCAGGAAACAGTGCAATGCAATCAGACATCCACACAAGTTATTCACAGCTACAAGGACAGAACAGCAAACAAAACAACAACAACAACAAACAACAAAAAAGCACAGTCTATCTCTCTGAACATATACAGTCGATCATACACGCTGATATCAACAACAAGCACTCTGATAATAACAACAAAATTAAAGAAAACAACTTCAAAAGAGGTATCAACCATTATCACACTGATATAGAGGTATCAACCATTATCACACTGATATATTAAGTCAGAGAGTTCACACTCTAAGCTGTCCTCCAACTAAATAACTAACTAAATACAAATATCACTGAGGATTTTTTTGTTGATTTTTTGTTGTTGAAAACACCAACAATTACTTTCTTCACCTACTCAACCCTTCTTCCCTTCCCTTCCCATTTCCTCCCCTACCCAGGAAAAGACGTCTGCTCCTCAAGCTGCTACCATGATAAGAGTCATACCACAAGTTCACTGCCAAGTTCAGAAATCAGTAAAGCACAATGGCTATGAGCAACAGAAGTAGCGAGAGACATGGGTGTGCAATCTGATCATGCCAGAATGGAAATGAAGGGAAGAACACTGACATACGATGACAAAGAGTGAGTTTGTTTCATAAGGCAAAGTACATTAAAGCGGAGAGAAAACAACAATAACGCTGTGGAGACGATCATTCATTTTCTGTTCTCTCTTTTCTGTTATGCATGTGTACACATTCACATACACGTGCACTTGTGCGCACGCACACACACACACAAAAGACAGACAGACACACGCGCACACACACACAGAGTGGGAACATCCCTCACAAAGTAAACATGCCCCACATGTGCAGACAGATGACATGATGAAATGGTACACAAACCTCACTAGCTGTCCCTTCGTTGCACAGATTGGGAAATAGTTCATCATTACAATAAACAGCATGTATGTGGGTCTACACTATGTATGTAACATCACCTTGCTTCAGGGAGTTCATCATTACAATAAACAGCATGTATGTGGGTCTACACTATGTATGTAACATCACCTTGCTTCAGGGAGTTCATCATTACAATAAACAGCATGTATGTGGGTCTACACTATGTATGTAACATCACCTTGCTTCAAGGAGTTCATCATTGCAATAAACAGCATGTATGTGGGTCTACAATATGTATGTAACATCACTTTGCTTCAACCCTGAATGTACGTACAGCCACTGAGCTTAGTCTTCGCTTTCAGTCAGGAGAAACACATTCAGTTTGATTGAGAAATGCTAAGGATTAATGCACAAACTAAAACTTGTGTGAGAAATGTGAATTTCGACATCATTACAAATATCCCATGAAACACCCAGAAGAGCAAAATATGCAAATCATGCATGGAAAAACAGACTCTAGAAACAAAGTAAATAAGAGGCCACTTTGATGATGTATGGGTGGAATACACCGCTTGTTGTGTTGACTTACTGCTGGCAGCATGTTGTTGGCTTTGTTTTTGAACAGTGGCTGTGGTCTACAAACAAAAAATCACATTGAATTTTGTGATTGTGAATATTGTTATCAGCTGTATGGACGCTGAATTTCCTGATTGTGAACATTGTTATCAGCTGTATGGACGCTGAATTTTCTGATTGTGAACATTGTTATCCAGCTGTATAGAGTACCAAACGAGGCCATAACACAGTTTCAAACATCTTTTTTACGTGGTGATGTTGGGTACAAGATGGCACCATAGCCATTGGAAAAAGGTTTCCTGTTTGTAGGATATGTACAGACTTGTTCCATTTCCAAAGACCCTTTAATCAACAGTGGTTTAGATGCTGATCTTTTCAATACCAGAGTCACCTTTTCTTTTCAAAGATGAAATGAGTAGAATGCAATCACACAGATCATCTAGACGAGCCATCATGCAGCGATTTAACAATTGTGCAGGAAACTTCTCTTGGATATGTACTTCGATAGACGCCTGTATACATGGAGAAAGGACAGGGGGAGTCTAGGCACTCTGCCCACTCTGTGGACAGCAACCTCATAGCCAGACGCAAGCAAGATACAATGTGACACAATGCAATACAGTACTACACTATACAATGTAGGGCAATGCAATGCAATATAATACAATACTACACTATACACTGTAAGACAATGCATTGCAATATAAAATACAATATAAAGCAATAAAATAGCACAGTACTACTAAGGCATGTATATGAAATCAGAAACTATCTTCAGAAAACTTGGGGGAATCAATTTTGACCTAGCCAATCTTAAGGACAGAACAGATGATAAAATCACACAGTCTAATGAAGGAAGAAGGCCTTTTCCCCAGCAACCAGAACACTCAAGCATAAAGATATCAATATATAACAAGTTCCAGCATTCTATCAAAAAGGCTGGGGTGTTTTTTCTTTTGCATGCTACAACACAACTACAGTATGAAGATATCATTAAACGAATTAAAACAAACCAATAAACTACACACCCAGATTTCTATGCATTCACTTCTGAAGACTGGACAAATTTCTCTGCTAGAGTTGCATCCCTTAAAATGATTGTCTTCAGTTGCAGTTAAGTCCCTTATACCTTCCTCTCTACTAAATCAAATACATTTCTGTGTTCTCTTTGTAAGATAGTCCAGTGTCTTCTTTGATCAGGATTTGTGTGTGGTGTTGTTCCTAGATCACAAAATACAAACTGTCACAACGAATAATAAAGGAGAATTATTGTAATTCAGTCTCGATAAAGGAAATTGACATGAACAACAAAAAGTAAGAAATCTTTATATATTTGTCTTGTTCAGATGGAATAAAACGTTTCATCACAGAATTGTGGCAGGATTCAAATGATATTTTCTGTATAAATCTCTCTCTTTTTCTTTTCAAATTATCATAATATTGCTCTTGTAACACACTGGCCAACAAAATGTGTATCTCTGGACCAAGTTCATGATAGTTTTTTGCAAACTGAATAAACCAAAGTAAATAAATACAAAATAGTTATACAGCTTTTTACTTCATTTCTAATTTAATGTGTCAATGATTTGCTGTACAGTGTGAAGAAAGCTACTACTACATCAAGGTGGCAATGGCAATTCTTTTAACTCTTTTTTTAAGAAAGAAAAAGAGACAGAAAAACCACTGTGATACAAAATAAAAGAATAAATAAACCACCAAAGTGATCGGCTTGTAATAGTCTAACTGAATCAAAAGTGAACAACATGCGATTTCATCACAGTACAAAAATGTATAAAACAATATAATAGCATTTAAATTAACCAACACAAATAATATGTTCTTTTTTCTTATTCTACAAAATAATACAATAATCTACAAAATAATACAACGTGCTGCTTGATAACATACCCCTTTTCCATCACAATGATTCTTCAAAAGGAATCAAGACTTATCTTTCACAATGAAGATGCAAATAACAATGTCTTAACAATCTTGACAACATCATCAGTAGTTTTACGATATTAAAGAAGAACAAAAAAAAAGGGGGGGGGGGGGAGGGCAATGAATAAGCGATGGTGATACTGAGTGAAGGCAGAGTAAAAGAGAAAAATTTGGGGGGAAAAATACACCCCAATGATAAAAAAGAAAAAGAAATTCTATACATTCACTGTGTGTTATCACAGGTGTTGATACTGATCAAGCTGCTTCATCAAAGGCAACCAGCTTCTTCTTTCTTCCCTTTTTGTTGTGTTTGGTCTTTTCTAGCCTGGCGTTTTCTCTCCGAAAGGTAACACCGCTAGGTGTGCATGCATATCTACAGAAAATTACCAGTAGAGACTGAACACAGAACTGTGATTTTACACTGTTGTTTTTTTATATATATGCATAAGCATATGAGAAGATGTTCATGATCCAAGACTTGCAACTGTTCATCTTATGTAGACAGAATGACAGCGGCGGTGTGACGATGATGATGATGATGATGATGATGAGATGATGATGATGGCTGAATCATAACAGAATCTTCAATAGATATGCACATGTAATAGTGGGATATATGGTGCTTTGGTACGTAATCAAGACATGAACACTGAGCTAGGACTGTGAGCTTAACACCTATTGCCTGATTTGTTCATGTGCATCCTAGTCTATGGCCTTCACCTTCACTGTGCGCATATATTATGTTAATATTGTACTCTGCAACAATCCTTCACGGGCTGATACACGTATTTTTGACTTGACTTGATTTGACTTGGCTGGATGTCAGTTTATAGCCTAGCCAACCACAAGAACTATACTTGGGTTGGTACAATATGAAACGAACAAAAAAAGCATCGATGATAAATCTGAAAGCAAATAATTAAAAGAAACAAATAAGCTGTCTACACCACACATCTGTCACTAACCTGAACAGTACTGACCCTAAAGAAAACTGGACTTTATTACTTGTCTTGCGAATAAAGCAAGGATGTGCCCATGATAGAGGTTGATGATTCCCATTTATCAATGGAAGCCACCCCCCACCCCCTTCCAACCCCCCCCCCCCCCCCCCAACAAACAAACACTAAATCTCTTTACGAAAAAAACAAAACCTTTCAAAAACACACATACACACACACACACACACACTTGCACGAGATAAAAATGGCACAACACACACACACACACACACACACACAACACACACACACAGCACACACACACACACACGGCAAACCATATTCCACAAAAGTGCCCAAAATGTAATAGAAATAGCATCCAGTTTTCAGATCCGTAAGATGAAATTCTGGACAAAATACAGTGTATGGGTTGATGGGAGAGAAAAATACTCAAAGAGAGAGAGAGAGAGAGAGAGAGAGAGAGAGAGAGA
>CM054134.1:96155663-96165663 GCA_028751875.1 Rapana venosa
TTCTGGGGAAAAAAAAAGCAGGAGAATGGACCAAGCCGGCACAAAATAGCCCCAAAAAGGGGGTGACAGGAACAAAAAGAAGAAGAAAGAAACAAAGCAGAAACAAAGAGAGTAATAGAAAAGAGGACGTTTCTAGCACAGAATTTCCAGAAATGTGGGGCTGCTATTTACACTGACAGGCCCCCGGCATCGCCACGGGGGATGCACAGAGGCTTACCAGCCCATGAGCTGGGTGTGACTGTCCACATGGTGTGAGCCATGAACTCCAGAAATTAAAAGTGGTGGTCATCATATTATTTGAGCGTATTCCCCAGGGGGAATGCAGCTGGCGACCTTCATGGTGGGTAACAACACAACAAACTGCTAACATACTTGATGCAAAACAGTTCACCACTGGAGAACCTCATAGCTCTAGTCGGGAAACAAACAAAACAAACCCCAACAACCCCAAACAAACATACCACAGCATAATAAATGTTACACACACACAAGCACGCACGCACGCATACACACGGGGATTGGATGTAAAAAAAAAAGCACGTTAAGTGCTTATTCCATTATCCTTGATATAAAAGAATTAAATAAATAAAATAAAATAAATAAATCTATCTCTCCTCCCTCCCTCACTCACTCACTCACTACTCACTCTCTCTCTCTCTCACACACACACACACACACACACACTTATACACACACACACACCACACACACACACACAAAACACACACACACACAACGGACACAAGTGTGTCCCAATAATACATTGACAGGTATGAACAATGGAGATCAATATTGCCATCTTGATCCTCGGAGCTATTGCACAAACGTAATTTACTAGGAAATTGAAAAATACAAAAAACAAACCAACAAATAACCCCCCCTCCCCACCCCCAAGAAAAAAACAATCAAGCAAACGACAACAACAAAAACCCTGAATGGATCACGTTCCAATGCAATCTGCGTACAATGCATTCGATATCCACCATGCCCTTAGGTCAAAACCGTGTGTGTGTGTGTGTGTGTGTGTGTGTGTGTGTGTGTGTGTGTGTGTGTGTGTGACACACAGACACACACACACACAGACACACAGAGAAACAGAGACAGAGAGAGACAGAGGCACTTATACACAAACAGTGACGAACTGAAATGACAGACAAGCTGGTGTAGACTACTTAGAGAGAGACAGACAGAGAGAGATACAGAGAGAGAGAAACACAGAGAGATAGATAGAGACAGAGAGACAAAAAGTCAGAGAGACAGCGACAGAGAGACAGAGAGACACACAGGCGGGGGTGGGGGTGGAGGGGTGGGGAGAAGAACAGACAGACAGACAGACTGACACGCAGACAGAAATGAAAAAAAACCCAACAACACAACAACAACGCTACAGATAGACGTCTAGATCAAATGCCCTAATAAAAAGGAAGAAGACCGTGAAACTGAAAGAGAAAAAAAAACAAGAGAAAAAAGCTGTTGAAGTGGGAGACAAATGTGCGTGTGTGTGGTGCGTGTGTGTGTGTGTGTGTGTGTGTGTGTGTGTGTGTGTGTGTGTGTGTGTATGCGCGCGCGCGCAGGCAGGCAGGTAGGCAGACAGGCAGGCCAGCCAGACCCCTGACATCCATAAAGTTAACCCCTGGCTGCCCAGGCTCCATATGTAACCGCTTGCTGATCGATTCTATCACACGACTTGCATGGGCCCCACCAAAAAAAAGAAAAAAAGATCTTCTTTAAAGAAATGCATCTGTCTGTCTATCTGTCTGTTTCTCGATATCTCTCTTCTTTTCCTTTTAGTTTTTTTTTCCTTCTTTCTATCTAAGTTGTTAGTCTATGCTGTTTTGTTTCAGGGTTGTTGTTTTTTTAAACACACACACACACACACACACACACACACACACACACACACACACGCACGCACGCACACACACACACACAAACACACACCTCTCTGTGGAATGACATCTATCTCTACTTTTCATCCGAGTGCTTTTCGTTCCATGGTTTCCTTTTTTTTGGGGGTGGGGGGGGGGGGGGGGGGTTGGTTGTCTTTTTAAAAAAGATCTGTCCGCCTGCCTGTCTGTCTGACTGCATATCTGTTTGTCTCTGTCTCCGTCCGTCCGTCTGTCTGTCTGTCTTCTCCCCCTCCCTCCTTTCCCCCACTCTACTTAGTCCCTTCCACCCTCTCTTATCAAACGCCCCCCCCCCCCTCCCTAACAATGATGCTTTTGAAGCCCCCCACTCCCCTCTCTATTAATTTTTTCCTACCCCATCATAATTTTCTGTCAGCTCATTTTTCTCATTCCTAGTTGATGAATAGTGCAGCATTATAATTATGTGAACATTCTGAATCGGTTCATTCCCGTTCTCGCTCCTGATAACATTATTGATCAAGTCGACACAATCGCTAGTAGTAGTAGTCATTTCCACCTGATTGATAGAACGACAATTCTTCTTGCCGTTGCTGTTTCATTCTTTTTGAAAAAAAATTTCTTATTCAGTTCGTTCTTCATTGATTTAAATATTGTATGTCCCGACTCGGATTTTCTTTTCGTATTTCTGGATTGATTTCTCTCTCTTTTTGACAGAGGCTTAGGCTGCAATACAAAAAACAACAGCTGCAATATATGCTTATCCTGGCTTTACCCGAAAACAACAAAAGCACACACACAAACACACACACGCACGTACGTATGCACGCACGCATACACACACGCCCGCACGCATACACGCAAACACACACACAAACAAGTTTGTTTCTTGTGCGTTCGTGTCTTAGTCCGTTTTCTGTTGTGTGATATCTGTGTCTCTGTCTGTCTCTCTGCCTCTGTCTCTAGTAGTAGTAGTAGCAGCAGCAGCAACAGCAGCAGCAGCAACAGCAGCAGCAGCAATAGCAGCAGCAGCAGCAGTAGTAGTAGCAATAGCAGCAACAGAAGTAGTAGTAGTAACAGCAGCAGCAGCAGCAGTAGTAGTAGTAGTAGTAGTAGTAGCAGCAGCAGCAGCAGCAGCAGCAGCAGCAGCAGCAGCAGCAGCAGCAGCAGCAGCAGCAGCTAGTAGTAGTAGTAGTAGAAGTAACAGTAGCAGCAGCAGCAGCAGCAGCAGCAGCAGCAGCAGCAGCAGCAGCAGTAGTAGTAGTAGTAGTAGTAGTAGTGGTGGTGGTGGTGGTGGTGGTGGTGGTGGTGGTAAGCCTGAAAACAGCCCC
Source organism: Rapana venosa (assembly GCA_028751875.1). NCBI lineage: Eukaryota > Metazoa > Mollusca > Gastropoda > Neogastropoda > Muricidae > Rapana > Rapana venosa. The sequence goes on from CM054134.1 coordinate 96,158,860, forward strand.
TTACCCGACCAATATATAAATATATGTTTTAAAAATTATATATATATAATTATTTAAAAATATATTTCAACCACATGTATCACAGAGGAGGTATAGAAGCACTGACCCTCTCAGAATTGTTCACTCCTACTCCTGTACCACTACCTTCCCTCTTCTTTTACACTTGCCCCTCCTCCTCCTCCTTTGTTAACAATGAACCTTTGTCCAGTTTCACACTTGTCTCGGTCTCTCAACCCACCCTCCTTCCTATAACAATGACTCTTTGTCTGTGTTCACATCTCTATGTCTCTCTCTCTCTCTCTCTCTCTCTCTCTCTCTCTCTCTCTCTCTCTCTCTCTCTCTCCCTCTCTCTCTCTGACACACGCCCACACACAATAGCGGGAGAGGCAGTGTTGATGAAAAGATAAGCAGACAGACAGAAAGACAGACAGACAGATACACAGACAAAGAGCCAGAGAGACAGACAAGGAGACCATTATGAGACCGGTAGGGCAAACAGACACTACCAGGAGAAATCCGAGACAAAAGGGACGAGCACAAAACAGAAGAACAGGAGACTGATGAGAGATAGACAGACTGAGCGAGAAGGAGGGAGAGACAGAGGGACGAGCACAAAACAGAAGAACAGGAGACTGATGAGAGATAGACAGACTGAGCGAGAAGGAGGGAGAGACAGAGGGAAGGGGGGGGGGGGGGGGAGGAGAGAGAGAGAAAGAGAGAGAGAGAGGGAGAGAGAGAGACAGAGACAGAGAGACAGAGAGAAACAAACAAACAAACAGATAAGCAAAGAGACAGTTACAAAACTGGCAGAGAATGGGAGAGGAGTGAGACAAAACAACGATACGGACAACAACAACAACAACAAGATCAGCAGACTAATAATGAGACATAAACACAGACAGACAGACAGACAGAGGAGACAGGCAGAGTGAAGCAAACAGTCACAGACAGACAGCTAGGCAAACACTGACCGAGGCAATTACAAGACCAGCTAGCTGAGACTATACTGTGTGGGGCTGAGGCTGCTCAACAGGCACGCAGCAAACATAGACATCAGCAGTTCCACCGACTGATGAAAGATAGATAGATACACAGACAGACAGATAGACAGATATGCTTTATTTTATTGATTCTTTTATATCGAGGATAATGGAATAAGCACTAATATGCTTTTTTTACATCCAGTCCCCGTGTGTATGCGGTTTTGTACATTTTGTCATATATTTCCACCGGCACACAATGGCCTACTCTTTCGAAAAGCGGAACATGATTTAACGTGTGCGCAAGATGTTCTGCGTGCGTTCACACACGGGGCCTCGGTTTATAGTCTCAACCGAAGGAATTTAACATTCAGTTCGATTTTTTGGTCAAACTGGGAAGAAAGGGCAAGGCTGGGAATCGAACCCACAACTTCACGGTTTACTTGTTGGCAGGCAAACATCTTAACCATCCTGCCACCTTCCTGTCTGACAGACAGACAGATCTAGATAGACAGACTGACCGACAGACAGACAGAGAAATATAACAAAACTGAAGTAGGTGTACAAAGATAAACAGAGGATCTGAGGAAAAATACAGCAGCAGCAGAAAATCAGCAGGAAAAAGAAAAACCCGATGACAGACAGACAGACAGACAGACAGACAGACAGACAGACAGACAGACAGACAAACAAACAGACATTTAAACAAAAGGAAAACGATCCCGTTTGGGATCCGTTTCGTCCTGACGATTCCAGGGGGCTAAGCACAGTCTGTCGGCTGTTTACACACACACACACACACTCCACCAACCCCATAACAAAACACAACAGCAATAAAAAGCCGAGATAAGAAGAGGAATAGAGGGGAAAATCGAAACACAGATAGAAGAGAGAAAAGACCCCTCCCCCCACCCCAAAAAACCAAACAACAACAAGAACAAAACCAAAACAACAAAACAACAAAAACAACCAACAACCCCCCAACAACAACAACAACAACAAACAACAACAAAAACAACACTGATAAAGACTGGCGAAAGAGGAATTAACACAATCACACCGGCTGATGATGCCAGGCCAGGCCGGGCCAGGCCCTAGCTAGCCGTTAGCATTACATTTAACCCTTGGCTGCCCAGCCCCGTCCATCACCCGCCGCCACCCCATATGTTATTGCTTCCATCACTCGGGATGTATCTATCTCTCTTTCGCCTGCCGAACATTGTCTTGTGCAATGATCCCCCCCCCCTCTCTCTCTCTCTCTCTCTCTCTCTCTCTCTCTATCCTAACCTACCTATCTCTCTCTCCTCTCTATCTATCTACCTATCTCTCTCTCTCTATCTCTCTCTATCTATCTACCTACCTATCTCTCTCTCTCTTCTTTTCGTTTGGAATCTTTATCTTTTTCTTTCTTTCTTTCTAATTTTATTTTATTTTATTAAAGACTTCTTTATGTCTGTGCTCCTTATTTTCTGTCCTGAGTTATGTCTCTCTTCTTGTCTGCCTCGCCGCGCGCGTGTGTATATGTGTGCGCGCACGCGCGCGTACGTGTGTGTATATGTGTGTATGTATGTGAGCGAGAGAGAGAGAGAGAGGAGAGAGAGAGAGAGAGAGAGAGAGAGAGAGAGAGAGAGAGAGAGAGAGAGAGAGAGAGAGAGAGAGAGAGAGGAGAGAGAGAGAGAGAGAGCCGGACATAGTTTCAGGAACACAGAGACAGAGATAAGACATACATAACTACAGAAATCCGCGTATGGTACGTGTGTGTACGGGCGTGAGTTGGCATGTGTTTCTCTGTCTGCATTTGAATGTGCCTTTATCCCCCCACCCCACTGCACCCCGTTCTTCTCTTGCCCATTACCCTGACTAACAAAATTTGAATTGTGTACAGTTGTAACTTGAGCTTCAGTTCTGAGTGAGGCGACAGTCCGGCACAGCCTTTGTGGTCGACGCGGCTATAAAATATCATGACTAGACTGGCGAATAGAGCCTCAACCCCACGCCCTCCACAACCCTACCACCCGTACCCTCCCTCCCACCCCCTTCCTCCTTACCCCACTTCCCTTCATTCCAATGGGTCGGGGGTCCAGAGGTAACGAACCTGCCAAGAAAGCGAAAAGTCCGGGTTCGAAGTGTGCGGTGGTTCGATCCCCCGTTTGGGCCCGAAACTTTTCACCCGTCCACGAGACCGTGAGTGGTGGTCTGGGTGCTAGTCTTTCAGATGAGACGATAGACCAGGTCCCGTGTATTAATAGACGATTATTTAGCGCATGTAAAAGAACCCACGGCAACAAGAGAGTTATCCCAGGCAAAATTCTGTTTTTAAAAAAGCCACTCTGATAGGGAAACAAATATACTTGCAGACAGGAAAAGAAAGACAATGGGTGGCGCTGCCCTTGTGACGACGTGCTCTCCCCGGGACAGCAATCCGAATTTCACGCATAGAAATATGCCGTGACTTAAAGTGGTATACAATACAATACAACACAACACAACACAATGCAATACACTCGCTTTCCCCCAGCTAAGGTGAAGCAGCATCGAGCGTGGTTACCGCTTGGAATGGTGACCGTTTGCGCGCCTCGGCTTCACTACAGTCCCCCAAGTTCACCCAGCTGTAAATGGGCACCTGCCCCCCTTTAGGGTCAGGGAAAGGTAAAGCAGCGAGGGAGAGAGGAGATGGGCGCCGCCTTCACTATGCTGGCCCCTGGAGAAGCTGAGGTCTCTGATGCCTTGCTCCTCTACGCCAACGGGACACCTGTACTTTTACAACACAACACAATACAAAAAAACCCAGGGTACCTGCTTGGTCAAGAGGTAGTAGGCGAACATGGCCATGGTGGTGCCGTAGGTGACGAAGTAGGTGACGGGCTCCATGATGTCCCAGGAGTACTCCCACCAGGTGAGGCGGGCCAGGATGCCGAACTGCAGCCCCATCATGCCCAGCCCCAGCCACGACAGGTAGTTGGTCGTCTTGGAGGCGTCCTTCTCCAGGGCTTGCTTCACCTGCAGAGCCATGACGTGGCCACAAACAGCACACGGTCGTGTTAGAGTTAATCAGCCAACCAGGTTGGTAGGAGTGAGGAATTAGGATGAGTGAGTGAGTGAGTGAGTGAGTGAATGAATGAATGAATGAATGAATGCAATGGCCACAGACAGCAAAGTGGTGTTACGGTCACTCCAGGTAGGAGTGGGGATCTAGGAATAAATGAATGAATGAATGAGTGAATGAATGAACGAATAAGGAAGAAATGATCTTTTAATACGCAAGGATGAAGAGTTTAGGCCAAGCCTGGGCTTTCAACCTGCCCTGAAGAACAAAGTGGTAGAAGACTCAATAATACTGTATTATCTCAGAATGAGAAATTGAGTGGCATACTAGAATTTGATTTACAATTATAGAACATGAAATAAATCATATAGATAAAAGGGTATTGTACACATCAACATAGCCACTATGGTAACGCTGTTGCTCCAGTACTTGACAAATGAGCGAGGATGGATTTTGCAACAGACAAGTTTACTGGGTATCAACGCTTTTGGTACGAAATAATGGATTGGGGGAAGGGATGGCTCAGTGGTCAGAGCACTCGCTGTCCCCAAGCGTGTTTGGATCCCTCGTGCGTGGGTGACCACCGCTCAAGCGCCTTGGCTTCAGTGCAGTGTTTACATAGAAATCATCCATGTAAAACAGTGAAACTCTAATAGTTCCTCAAACATGTTTGTTTTAAAAAGAAGACACAAGATTTCTAAATCAACGCAGAGCATATAACACGTTACAAGAGCTGCTTCTTCAAAGTGTTTTACTTGGTTGGTTGGTTGTTGGTTGGTTCTGTTGTGTGTTTTTTGGTGGCCTCTCGGTTTTGTGCGTACACTGTACTTAGATGCGAAGTTAGTGAATTTGCATGTGTGGTGTGATAAGTCCACTGTGGGGGGAAAACCCCCTGTTACAACTGTCTTGGATCAAGCTATGTCACAAGCCTTTCCCTGCAGAGGCGAAACTCGGCACCTTTCCTGCGTATAACATGTCTGAAAGCAGTGATTTTGTGAAGTTTACTTCCTGGATTAATCAGGCTGAAAGGATTCCGAGACGGAATCTGTCACTGCCCAAAAGAAGCTTTTGCAAATCCTTACCTCCTACGGGTATTGGAAGTCTTGCAACATTTTTGCACGTCCGTGTTTCTAAGCAATGACAAAGTTTTAATGACTGGGGGAAAAGACCAGGGATCCGCTTCAGAGAAATACCCTGACTTAAAGGGAGATTTTAGCCAAATGTGAAGATTTGAAAATAATGAGAGACACAGAGACAAGAGACAGAGACAGAGAGAGAGAGAGCGTAAGACAGAGACACAGGGAGAGAGAGTGACAGAGACAGAGAGAGACAGAGAGAGAGAGACAGAAAGAGAGAGAGAGTGACAGACAGAAAGAGAGTGAGAGTGAGTGAGAGAGACAGCGAGACAGAGGCAGAGAGACAGAGAGAGAGAGAGGGGAGAGAGAGAGAGAGAGAGAGAGAGAGAGAGAGGAGGGGGTGGGAGGGACAGTGACAGAAGAGAGTCTTTGTTCAAGCAAATGATCACATTTCTTCATCCAAAGCATTCCAAAGGGAACTAGCTATTACTCAATATTCGTTTGCTGAAAAGCAACTAAACAAACAAACCGATGACATGTCTGAATGATTAGAACTATTGGCAACAGCTTTGATTAGACGTGTTAAAGGATTTTTTTTTTAATGAAGCTATCAACAAATTGAACAAGGAGAGAAAGCGATGCCAATCACTGACGGCTCTCATTCATGACACAGCCACAGCAGCCTTCGTTGATTTCTTTATTAATGACTAGCTTGCCTGTCAATAATTTTGTTTAGGGCCATTCGTTTGGAGCATATTTGTTCTTCATCTTCGTTTTGCATGACCAGCTCTTGCCCCCCTCCCTGGAAGAAGAAGAAGAAGAAGAAGAAGAAGAGAAGAAGAAGAAGAGAAGAAGAAGAAGAAGAAGAAGAAGAAGAAGAACAACAACAACAACAACAACAACAACAACACACAACAAAGAAATGGAGGAGGAGGAGGAGAAGAAGAAAAGGAAGAGGAGGAGAAAGAAGGAGGGGGAAGAGAAGGAGAAGAAGGAGAAGGAGGAGGAGGAGGAGAAGAAGAAGAGGGGAGGAGAGAAGAAGAAGGAGGAGGACGAGGGGAGAAGGAGGAGGAGAAAGGAGGAGAGGAGAAGGAGGAGAGAAGAGGAGAAGAGGAGGAGGAGGAGGAAGAACAACAACAAAAACAAGAAAGAAGAACAACAAACAAGAACAACAACCAACAACAACAACACAAACCCCCCAAACAAAATCAAAACAAAAATCGTTACTTTCAGACGATCAAAAACACGCCAGCAAATCTGACAGTCACCACCTTGCGAAATCAAACCTGACACTTTCCATTCCTCAGCCATCAAGCACACTGACATCACATCACATGTCACATCTCCCCCCCCCCCTCCCCCCCCACCCCACCGCAAAGAACTCATATTCCCAGCCGCCACAGACATAACATTAATATTGCCTTCTCCCCGTCCCCCTTCAAAAGAGTCTCCTTCCTCATCCTATTTCCAGCGTCTTTTAAAAACTGATGCTTTCCCAACGTGCTGTGATGTGTGGTCTTTGCTTGATTTGACACACTAGCTTCAATCGTCATCAAAGATCAAGACTTTCCCTCTCCCTTCCCCCCATCCCCCCCCCCCCCCCCCCCCCCCCTAACCAGGCTTTGAAGACAAGCTTAGAATATTAGCTGCAGGATGCTAGTTACCCACATGCCTTTCAACCCCTACCCCGACTCAGCTTTTC
>CM054134.1:96180663-96183163 GCA_028751875.1 Rapana venosa
CATATTCACCAATCAGGAGGCAGCTGCCTCACCCGTGTTGGTTTCCGCCATTCATTACACCACAAAATTCACAGCGGAGACAGACACCTCCATTCCCAAATCCATTCATCAATGAGAGGGTGACAGCCATACCATGATAATCTGTTTAAGCTGCAAATAATCAACAACGATTCTGCACCAAACAGCAAGCAAAGTTTCAGGTTTTATTCCAACGACTCTTTCATTATGAATCTCTCTTTTCTTTTTTATTAACCAAGACGGATCTGTGACAGCAAAAAACCCAAGTTTGTCATAAAACTGATAAACAGACACACAGAGAGACACACACACACGCGCACACAGACACATTCTCTCTCTCTGTGCCACACACACACACACTCACGCACGCACGCACACACTCTCACTCACACGCACCTACACACACACATATACAACTCACGTACACGCACACACACACACTCATACACACACACACGCATGCAGACTCACACACGCACATAATAATAATAATAATAATAATAATAATAATAATAAATGAAACTTATATAGCGCTATATCTCGCAAAGACAAATCAAAGCGCATGCATTCAACCTAATCTTACACAGTCATGCAATCAATGATAAATAATCAATAGTTTAAACAAACAGATATTTACAAACATGGTGCGCTGCAGACAAAATATATGAAATAAAATGTAGATAGTCAAATGTTTTTCAAAAGCACACACACACTCACACAGGTCGTATACTTTAGCAGAGTGATAGGGCATGGGTTAGTGAAGGTGGGATAGCTCTGATATGAAACAGGAGGGGGGGGGGGGATCTTAGGTTTGAAATAAATATGTCTTCAGGCTGGATTTAAAAGTGTCATAACTAGGTTTCTGGCGAAGAGAGAGAGGGAGCTCATTCCAGGTCGATGGACCCGAAATAGAGAAAGAGCGGCGGCCAACAGTGGATTGGTTGAATCTAGGTATTCGAAGGCACAAGGTATCTGCAGTAGAGCGGAGGTTACGTGAAGGAGTGTACAGGTTGAGACATTCACAGAGGTAGGAGGGTGCAGTTTTGTGGAGACATTTGTAACAGAGGGTACTGATCTTTAATTTACTCTCTGTGGCACAGGCAGCCAGTGGAGAGATTGCAAGAGAGGGGTAATGTGCTCAGATTTTTTCTTTCTGAGAACTAGTCGAGCTGCGGAGTTTTGTATACGTTGAAGGGAGAGGATAGATGATGCTGGAAGACCAGACAAAAGAGAATTGCAATAGTCCAGACGTGAAAGAACGAGAGAAGTGACAAGTTTGGCTGTTGCATCGGTGGACAGGTACTTTCGAATAGCACTAATACGCCGTAATTGATAGTAGCACGATTGACAGGTCTGGGTGATGAATTTTTTCATAGGAGTGTGTTGTCGATAACGACACCTAGATACTTCACAGCAGTGGATAGAGGGACTGATGTATTGCCGAGTTCTATTGAAGCTGTTGTAATGGAAGAGAGTTTGTGTTTGGTCCCTACAAGCATGGCTTCGGTTTTATCTGCATTTAGCTGTAATTTGTTCTGTGTCATCCAGTTTTGAATATCTTCAAAGCAGCGGCCATATTTGTCAGGAGAGAAGGCAGATTTTCAGGAGTAACACTGCTTTGAATCTGAGAGTCATCTGCGTAAAAATGATGGTTGATTTGATGACGGTTTATTATATGTGAGAGTGGGGCAGTGTAAAGAGTGAAAAGAACAGGGCCTAGAACTGATCCCTGTGGGACTCCGCATTCCAGTTTGGCAGGTATTGATGGAATCTTGTTTACTGCAACTGTCTGGAATCGGTCAGTAAGGTATGAATTAAACCAGGTGAGGGCTGTGCCAGTAACACCGAACGTTTTTTGAAGACGGGAGAGAAGAACTGAGTGGTCTATAGTATCAAAGGCTGCTGATAAGTCGAGTAGAGTGAGAAGGGAGATTTTCCCTGAGTCAGAAGCGAGTAGAAGCGTTTTTAAAGTGTGCACACACACATACACCCCCATCCCCATCCCCTTCCCCATACAACACACACACACACACACACACACACACACACACACACACACACACACACACACACACACACACACGTCTGATATCACTATCTAGTGGAAGGACGTTAAGCTGAAGAACTAACTACACAGACACAGCACACACACAAGCCACACAAAGACACACACACACACACACACACACACACAAACGCTAACACTAAAACTAAAACAAAGACAAAAGAACCCAGCCAAAAACACACACAAAACATCAAGCGAGTTTCGAATTTCTCTTCAAGCACTTTTCCCATCATCTGTCTCCCGTTAAATGGCATGACTCGACCGACAGCTAAACAACTACGTTCAACTCAGAAGCTAAGAAAAAAACACAATAACAAACATCAAGCAATCCAAAACAATGCAACAAAAGCGGCGGGTTAAAACTCCTACTGTGCACACTCCTCTTCTGCGCCATTCCCATTCCGGAGTCACATCATT
>CM054134.1:96185663-96195663 GCA_028751875.1 Rapana venosa
CATTCACCTAGCTGTAAATGGAACCTTCCCTTTTAGGCACCAAGAAGGTAAGCAGCGAGGTAGAGGAGATGGGCTCCCTCAAAATGCTGGCTCCTTGAGAAGCTTAAGTCTCTGACAACCTCGCCCCCCAAACGACCGCACAGGTTATGGGACACCCTAGCTTTCTACCTTTAACTTGACCACAGTCGTACACACTCGCTTCTCCCCTACTAAATCAATGTGTATGCACGGTCTCACAGTGATTCCCAGGTGGGGTGAGTGTTTTGGGGTGACTGGCAGGGTGTGAAGGGGAGAGGAACGCGGCAGCAACTGCGACATTAATTTTGTTCCGAGTGTGCCACCCGCAGTCCTCAACACAGACAAGCAGGCAGTTCAGCCACCATCAGATTGATCATGCCAATGTATGACACCATCTGGCGGTGTGTATAACGTGTCTGCAGTCATTTTGAGTGAGTGATGCATCATGCTGCACAGCCCGCGCACGTGTGTGTGTGTGTGTGTGTAAGCATGTACGTATGTTTCTTAGTGTACGCGGAACGATGGACAGACAGACAGTCAGACAGACAGACATGCAGAAAGATTAAGTATAGGGGTGTAAGCTACACACACCAGCGCACACACCATGAACAAAGCCAATGCACACACACACACACACACACACACACACACACACACTCTCTCTCTCTCTCTCTCTCTCTCTCTCAAACACACTGCACAGAGAAAGAGGTGCAATATGGGAGAGTGGGGAAGTGGAGATAATATGGAGGAGAAAGGGGAAAAGAGCGAGCAAGCAAGCGGGCGAGCAAGCGAGACACAGAGAGACAGACAGGACAGTCAAACGAACAGACGAACAGGCAGACCAAAGGAAAGCCAAGGTACGCCCTCTTGCTAACAAATCAACAATGTCCTCGAATCTGCCCAGGTCCACAATTTAACAGAACACACACACGCGCGCGCGTGCGCACACAGACACACACGTACGCAAACACAGAGAGATATTTTTGTGGTTGAATCATATTCTCCTCCTTTGATGTGATTTCGTGTCGCCCTGAAACCTTTTAAGGGCTATTCTCTCCGCAAATACAACAAACACACCAAGAGGCTTGCGACTTTTCACTCTGACATCTCTCTCTCTCTCTCTCTCTCTCTCTCTCTCGTTCCTCTCTCTCTCTCTCTCTCTCTCTCTTCTTTCTCTCTCTGTGCGCGCGCGCGCGTGTGCGTGTGTGTGACTCTCTCTCTCTCTCTTAAAGGCTTTTGTTAGCAATGACAATAAACAGTTTTAGTGATAAATGTTTGCGCTATCTGTCTGTCTGTCTGTCGTCTCTGTTTTCTATGTGTCTGTCATTCTGTCTCTCTCTGTCTGCGTGTCTACCGGTCACTCTCTCCTGTCTGTCTCCCTTTTCCCCTTTCCTTCTTCTGCCTTCAATTAGCTTTCAAAAAACGGAGTTGTTTATTTTTGTTGGTTTTTTTGTTGTGTTTTTTTCCCCTGATACATATCCTTTTACCAGTTTCAAGTTTCCTAACAGAACACAAGCCATTTGTAATTACTTCCTTAACAACTTTTCCACGCTTCCTGAACTGTAGAACACCCCCCCCAACCCCCCCCCCCACCTCACCTACACACACTCATATTCTCTTCCTGTCCCTGGGGAACGGCATAGCCTGGTGGATAGAGTGATGCGCATTGCGCTCGTGTACTGCTGACCCGGGTTCGAATCTCGCTCAAGAGTATTTTTCCTCTGGAGGTAACGTCAGTGCCGACTCCACTCCCTCTTAAAGTCCTTCGGATGAGACTATAAACCGAGGTCCAGTGTGCAAACGCACGCAGAACATCTTGCGCACACGTTGAAATCCGTCCCGCTTTTCGGAAGAGTAGGCCATTGCGTGCCGGTGGGAACGGATCACAATTGACAAAATGGCTACACTCGGGGATATGGAGGTAAAAAAGAAGAGAGGAGTGTTCTTCCATTATCTGGCATAAAAAGATCAATCTATCAATCAACCATATTCCCTTCATTTTTGTTAGATCTTTACTTGTATTGCTTCCCTGTGTCCGAGTTTATTGGTTTGTGTGATTGTTTTTATACTTTGAGTGTTTGTTGTTGTCGTTGTTGTTTTGGTGTATGTTTGTTTTTTTTTTCTTTTTGGGGGGGGCCTTGTTTGTTTGGGGAGAGAGAGAGAGAGAGGGGGGGGGGGTAATATAAAGTGTTCCTTGAAGAAAGATGGGCTCCTCCAGATTCAACTTGCCCAACGATCGTGGGTGGCGCTGCTCTTGTGGCGACGGGCTCTCCTCAGGAGAGAGCAACCTGAATTTCACGCAGAGAAATCTGCTTGTGACTGAAAGTGGTATACAATTCAATTCATTCCAACAATACACTATCTGAAAAAAAACAACAACATTCAATGCATGGTCCAAACAACTCCTCAAAAGAGTCACAGGACAAGTCCCCAAGTCCAGTCCAGTCCAGTGAAGTGAAGTGAAGTCCAGTCAAGTCCAGTCCAGTCAAGTACAGTGAAGTCAAGTCGCAGGTCAGTACTGCAATGCTTAGTGATAAGGCAGTGCTCCGCTGTCCATCCTGAGGAATGGCAGGCCACATCCCAAGGGTGAGTGATCCAATGGCGTTTAGTTACCATCTCTGTGTGTGTGTTGTATAATATTATATATATATATATATATATATATATATATATATATATATATATATATATATATATATATATATATATGTGTGTGTGTGTTGTGTTGTGTGTGTGTGTGTGTGTGTTGTGGTGTGTGTGTCCTTTCTTTATCGTCTGTCTGTCTCTCTTTGTCTGTCTGTTGGTCTGTCTGTCTGTCTATGTAGTGATGGTTACTGTACTGCGTCTGGTACTGTCAGGGGAGCAAGGGACAGAGGAGAGGGGGAAAGAAAGAGAGAGAGCGGGGGGAGGGGGAAGAGGAGAGAGAGAGAGAGAGAGAGAGAGAGAGAGAGAGAGAGAGAGAGAGAGAGAGCCAGCCAGCCAGCCAGAAGAGACAGACAGACATAGAACACAGAGATAGCGACAGACAGCACAGACAGACAGCCAGACAGACATAGAGACACAGACAGAAGACGACAGACTGACATACCCCCGACAGACAGACATAGAGACACAGAGATACAGACAGACAGACAGACTGACTGACTGATAACCAGCCAGCTAGACAGACAGACATAGAGACACAGACAGACAGACAGACAGACTGACTGACTGATAACCAGCCAGCTAGACAGACAGACATAGAGACACAGAGATACAGACAGACAGACAGACTGACTGACTGACAGAAAACCAGCCAGCTAGGCAGACAGAGAAAGAACTGCATCCACGATTTTATCAGTAAAAAAGACAACTGTCAGAGAGGCGACTTGACAGCAACTCTGCTCTGTGCTTCCCCCCAGGCAGAAAACATTTAACCCACCCAGTGTCATCTTTTTCTCTGTCTGTCTGTCTGCCTGTGTGTGTGTCTGTCTGTATTTCTGTACTGTCTGCTTGTCTGTGTGTGTGTCTGCCTGACTGCCTGTCTGTGTGTGTCTGTCTGCCTGTGTGTCTGTCTTTCCGTCCGTCTTTCTGTCTGTCTGTGTCTATCTGTCTGTCTCTCTCTGTGTGTCTCTCTCTCCTCTTCCCTCTCTCTCTCGCACACACGTACACACACAACACACACAACACACACGCACGCACGCACACACACACACAAATTTTATTTCCAGATGGTGCATTGCTTATTCAATGTACCATCTGGAAATAAAATTTTGACTTGACTTGACTTGACTTGACACACACGCGCGCACACACACAAACACACTGATAAGATCACTACCACATCAATAAGGGACAACAACAACAACAACAACAACAACAAAAGCCCAACAAAACAAACTTCTTGAACTCGAGATCACTTACAAACAAAAAATACCTTGTATCTCGTTATTATAATTATAGAAAACTGGTACCAACTAACTCCTTATTTTGATGGGGTTTTAATTTCAAAACCAGACACACTCGCTCCGATACAGCTTGTGTTGTTCTAAATCCCCTGGGCTAGAAAACAATATAGAATGGAATGAAATAAAATGAAACTCCTCCTCCTCCTTCTTCTTTCCTCCACCCCCCGCGGGACTGTGAGGAGGGCCCAGCACAATGTTCCATGAAGGGAAATGGGTCAGACATGGCTGAAGAAGACGGGATGGCACTTCCCCGGGGAAAAATAAATGCGGTGATGTTTAGGAGACAGCTTTCTCACTGTTTCACTCCCGTCTATTGCTGAGGTGAAGGCATGCTTTCTGTGTGTCTGTCCGTCTGTCTGTCTCACTGTCTGTCTGTACAGCTTTCTCACTATTTTACTCCCATATATTGCTGAGGCGAAGGCATGCTTTCTGTATGTCTGTCCGTCTGTCTGTCTGTCTGTCTGTCTGTCTGTCTGTACAGCTTTCTCACTATTTTACTCCCATATAATATTGCTGAGGCGAAGGCAATCTGTCTGTCCATCTCTTTGTCTGTCTGTCTGTATGTGTGTGTAGCTTTTTCTCTCTCACTATTTCACTCCCATCTATTGACTATGATTATCGTTTGAACAAAGCCTTCTAGACGTGTATAAGCAAGAATGGTTGACAAGTATCAGTACCAGTAACAGGCTGAATTTGTATGCATGCTTCAAATCTTCCCACACCCTAGAAACTTATTTAGACAGTGTGCAACAAAGGTGTTTCAGAGACATCTTTATCCGAGTACGCTTTGGAATCCTGTGACCTTAGAGTTCACAAAAATCGTTACATGTGTGCAGATGTTACAAATATTGACTGTCCAATTTGTCCAGGATCAGAAGAAAATGAACTACATTTGTGTTTTCAGTGTGATACGTATGCTGCGTTAAGACCTAATATCCTGAAAGAGATTCCTACTCACTATCAGAAAGCAAACTATTTGAGCCTTATGGCCACCCGAACGTTTCAATGATTCGACAACTGGCATGGTTTTTGTACAAAGCTTTCTCCTGTCCACCTAGAATTTTGCAACTCTTGATGTTAATCATTTATGCTTATGTATTCTTTTCACCCCCCCCCCCCCCCCCCCCCCCCTCACTTTTTTCCTGATATACGCAGCCTTGTGTTTATAGAGATTTATGTACCTCATGAAAATGGGCAGAGGCCTAAATTCATTAAAATTTGTCATTGTCATTATCATTGTCCCATCTATTGCCAAGGCGACGGCTTTGTGTCTACCTGTCTGTCCGTCTGTCTATTTGTCCGTCTGTCTGTCTGGGAGGGGTAGGAGGGGGGGTTCTCCTTTTCTCGAAAGTTCATGAAAGTGGGTATAGGTAGAGTGAGTGTGTGAGTGATTGAATGACAAGGGGGAGTTAAGTATGCAAGAGACCGGGACGGGATAAGTGTGTGTGTGAGTGTGCGTGTGTGGATGTGGGTGTGTGAGTGTGTGGGTGTGGCTATACACAGAGAGAGAGAGAGAGAGAGAGAGAGAGAGAGAGAGAGAGAGAGAGAGAGAGAGTTAGAGAGATAAAGACAGAGACAGAAAGACATCCTTATAGACAGAAAGACAGACACACAGGCCCGCAGGCAGATGCAAGAGAGACAGACATTATAGAGAGAGACAGAGAGACAGACAGAAATAGACAGACAGAGAGACACAGTGAGACAGACAGACAGACAGATAGAGAGTGAGAGACAGGCAAACAGGCAGGCACATAGCCAATCACAAACAGACAAGGGCAGGCAGAGAGAGAGAGAGAGGGAGGGAGGGAAGGAGAGAGAAAGCGAGAGGGAGAGGGAGAGAGTGAGAGAGATAGACAGACAGACAGACCGACAGACCGACTGGCAGACCTACTGACAGACAAACAGAAAAACAGAGAGTTACAATCGAACAAAACTAATCAATCAGCCAAGACAAGCAAATACACAAGAAACCACCACTATTGCTTTTAGATCACACAGCTCTACCACGCAATAGAATACTTAAATACCACAGCTCACTTACTGATGCACACATCTATACCATCTCAAAACTTCCTCCTTCCTTCCCTGTCCTTCCCTGCCTGCCCGCCCCCAATCACTCAAAGTCCTAACATCTCCCAATTCCCCACAGTCCTTTTACTTCCATTTTTTTCCTACCCCAACCAAAAAACAGATCGGATCACTTCCTATGTCTTCCACCAGTTATAACATAACCTCGCTGTTTCTTTCAGTCCCAGAATATAGATCACCCCCCCCCCCCCCCACCCCACCACCACCACCACTCTCCTTGCCTGACCTCTATAAATTATCTATACTTTAAGACGGGGTAGAATGTCACATTTTTATATTTCTTTTCCAGTCTAAAAGAGATCTCTCTTCTTTTTCAGCTGACATAGATTATTGTCTTCACTTCTCAATGACACACCCCCCCCCCCGATCCCCCCTCCCTCCCTTCTTAGATTTCTCACTACTCCTTTTGAATAACATAGATTCTCTCCCTCCCCCCCCCCTCTCCATTTCCTTCAAATGATAAGAGTGTCCTCTTTAAATGGTGTTACATTCTCTTCACTTCTGGCAAGCAAATACGCAAAGACACGCTCTTTCTATGTGTGTGAGAGAGAGAGGGAGAGACAGACAGACAGAAACACAGAGAGACAGATGGAGAGACAGAGAGAAGAGAGAGAGAGAGAGAGAGAGAGAGAGAGAGAGAGACATACAGACAGAGACAGACAGACAGACTGACAGACACACAGACCAACAGACATAGAAAAACAGAAAGTAATCGAACCAAACCAACCAATCAGCCAAGTCAAGCAAATATCAAGAAACCACCACTATTGCTTTTAGATCACACAGCTTTTCCACGCAATAGTATAATATCACAGCTCACTTACTTAAGTATACATCTATACAATCTTAAAACCTCCTCCTTCCTTTCCCGACTTTCCCTGCACGCTCCCAATCACTCAAATACTAAGTCCTAAGATCTCCCAATTCCCCACAGTCCTTTTACTTCCAATTTTTTCCCCTACTCCAACCAAGAACAGATCTGATCGCTTCCAATGCCTTCCACCGATTATAACATAACCTCGCTGATTCTTTCAGGACCAGAATATAGATTTTTTCCCCCACCACTCTCCTTGCCTGACATCTATAGATTCTCTGTACTTTTAGACAGGGAGTAGAATGTCACATTTTTCTATTTCTTTTCCAGTCAGAAAGAGATCCCTCTTCTTTTTCAGGTGATATAGATTATTGTCCTCACTTGATAAAGACCCTACCCTCCTCCCCTGTACTCTCTCCCTTCTCAGATTCCCAACTACTTCTTTTGAATAATATAAACTCCCTCGTTTCTTTCAAGTGATAGCGTCCTTCTCTTTATATTGTTTCATTCTCTTCACTTTAAGCAAGCACACACGCACAGATATGCTATGTGTGAGAGAGAGAGAGAGATAGAGAGAGACAGACAGACAGGTAGGGAGACAGACCAACAGACAGACAGAGAGTAGCAATCGAACCAAACCAATCTATCAGCCAAGCCAAGCAAATACACAAGAAACTACCACTATTGCTTTAAGATCACACAGCTTTACCACGCAACAGAATACTTAAATACCACAGCTCACTTACTTACGTACACATCTATACCATCTCAAAACTTCCTCCTTCCTTCCCTGTCCTTCCCTGCCTGCCCGCCCCCAATCACTCAAAGTCCTAACATCTCCCAATTCCCCACAGTCCTTTTACTTCCAATTTTTTCCTACTCCAACCAAAAAACAGATCGGATCACTTCCTATGTCTTCCACCGATTATAACATAACCTCGCTGATTCTTTCAGGACCAGAATATAGATTTTTTCCCCCACCACTCTCCTTGCCTGACCTCTATAAATTATCTATACTTTTAGACGGGGTAGAATGTCACATTTTTATATTTCTTTTCCAGTCTAAAAGAGATCTCTCTTCTTTTTCAGCTGACATAGATTATTGTCTTCACTTCTCAATGACACCCCTCCCCCTCCCGATCCCCCCCTCCTCCCTTCTTAGATTTCTCACTACTCCTTTTGAATAACATAGATTCTTCCCTCCCCCCCCCTCCATTTCCTTCAAATGATAAGAGTGTCCTCTTTAAATGGTGTTACATTCTCTTCACTTCTGGCAAGCAATACGCAAAGACACGCTCTTTCTATGTGTGTGTGAGAGAGAGGGAGAGACAGACAGAGACACAGAGAGACAGATGGAGAGAGAGAGAGAGAGAGAGAGAGAGAGAGAGAGAGAGAGAGAAAGAGAGAGAGAGAGAGAGAGTGAGAGAGACATACAGACAGAGACAGACAGACAGACTGACAGACACACAGACCAACAGACATAGAAAAACAGAAAGTAATCGAACCAAACCAACCAATCAGCCAAGTCAAGCAAATACACAAGAAACCACCACTATTGCTTTTAGATCACACAGCTTTTCCACGCAATAGTATAATATCACAGCTCACTTACTTAAGTATACATCTATACAATCTTAAAACCTCCTCCTTCCTTTCCCGACTTTCCCTGCACGCTCCCAATCACTCAAATACTAAGTCCTAAGATCTCCCAATTCCCCACAGTCCTTTTACTTCCAATTTTTTCCCCTACTCCAACCAAGAACAGATCTGATCGCTTCCAATGCCTTCCACCGATTATAACATAACCTCGCTGATTCTTTCAGGACCAGAATATAGATTTTTTTCCCCACCACTCTCCTTGCCTGACCTCTACAGATTCTCTGTACTTTTAGACAGGGAGTAGAATGTCACATTTTTCTATTTCTTTTCCAGTCAGAAAGAGATCCCTCTTCTTTTTCAGATGACAGACTATTGTTGTCTTCACTTGACAAAGACCCATACCGTCCTCCCCTGTACTCTCTCCCTTCTCAGATTCCCAACTACTCCTTTTGAATAATATAAACTCCCATGTTTGTAAATATCTGTTTGCTTAAACTATTGATTATTTATCATTGATTGCATGACTGTGTAAGATTAGGTTGAATGCATGCGCTTTGATTTGTCTTTGCAAGATATAGCGCTATATAAGTTCCATTTATTATTATTATTATTATTATTATTATTATTATTATTATTAAATGATAGCGTCCTTCTCTTTATATTGTGTTTCATGCTCTTCACTTTAAGCAAGCACACACACAGATATGATATGTGTGTGAGAGAGAGAGAGAGAGAGAGAGAGAGAGAGAGAGAGAGAGAGACAGACAGACAGACAGATAGACAGGGAGACAGACCAACAGAGAGACAGAGAGTAGCAACCGAACCAAACCAATCTATCAGCCAAGCCAAGCAAATACACAAGAAACTACCACTATTGCTTTAAGATCACACAGCTTTACCACGCAACAGAATAATACCACAGCTCGCTTACTTACGTATCTATCTATACCATCTTAAAACTTCATCCTTCCTTTCCTGTCCTTCCCTGCACGCTCCCAATCACTCAAAGTCCTAAGATCTCCCAATTCCCCACAGTCCTTTTACTTCCAATTTTTTCCTACTCCAACCAAAAACAGATCGGATCACTTCCTATGCCTTCCACCGATTATAACATAACCTCGCTGTTTCTTTCAGGCCCTGAATATAGATCTCTCCCCCCCCACTCCTGCCACTACTCTCCTTGCCTGACCTCTATAGATTCTCTATACTTTTAGACGGGGCATAGAATATCGCATTTTTCTATTTCTTTTCCAGTCAGAAAGAGATCCCTCTTCTTTCTTCCCAGATGACATAGATTATTGTTGTCTTCACTTGACAAAGACCCTCTCCTCTACCCCACCTCTCTTCTCAGATTCCCCATTTCCACTTTTGAATAACATAGATCCCCCCCGCCCCCCCTCATTTTTTTCACATGATAAAAGAGTGTCCTACTCTTTAAATGGCGTTACATTCTCTTCAGTTCATGCAAGCACACACAAGCACAGGCACGCATGCACATATACATGCACATGCATGCATGCGCATATACATGCAC
>CM054134.1:96200663-96213163 GCA_028751875.1 Rapana venosa
TATTATGAATATGATTATTATGATTACAATAGTGATGGAAATGACGATGATGATGATTCAACAAAAGCAACAACAACAACAACAATAATAGTAATAATAATAATAATGATAATAATGACGACGACGATGATGATGATGATGATGAATGATGATGATGATGATAACGATGACAATGACAATAACGACAATGAATATTACTACTACTACTTTTACCCTTATCATAATGACTATCATTTGAAACGACCACTTTGCATTATACTGCGACAGAGAAAATCGATATCAATGTAACTGGTTGTTTTTGTTTTGTTTGTGTGTGTATGTGTGTGTGTGTGTGTGTGTGTGTGTGTGTGTGTGTGTGTGTGTGTGTGTGTGTGTGTGTGTGTGTGTGTGTGTGTGTGTTTAGAGGGAATAATACGCATGGCAAGTAGTAACAAGTGTAGTGCTAGCAGTAGAGACAGCAACAGCAGGAGCAGCAGTTTTAGTGTTATTACTATAATTTATTATTATTTTTATCATCATCATCATCATCATTATTATTATTGCTATCATTATTATTATTATTATTATTATTAATTCCGT
Organism: Rapana venosa; assembly: GCA_028751875.1. NCBI lineage: Eukaryota > Metazoa > Mollusca > Gastropoda > Neogastropoda > Muricidae > Rapana > Rapana venosa. Next base: position 96,201,243 of record CM054134.1, read on the forward strand.
TCTCATTATTTCATTCATTCATTATTATTATTCTCATTATCATTATTATTATCATCCTCTATATTAGCGCACGCACGCGCGCGCACGCGCGCACACACACACACAACACACACACTACACTACACCACACAACACTACACTACAAAAGAACCACATTATCCACGATTATACATCATCAGAGAGACAGACTGATACGAACCTGCTTCTACCAAAAACACACACACACACACACAGCACATACACGTGACTTTCTAGCCACCACCTTTCAACCAATCAACAAACATCTGATATCTGACACCCCTGCGTGCTGCGGGTGTGAGGAGAGATTGGATAGAAGGGGGAAAGGGTGGGGGGGAGGGGGGGGAGTCGGGGGGAGGGGGAGGTATTGCAGATCGAATCGCATCCCCTACTTGCCTTCCTGGGGGCCAATTATTCTCCAATCATTTTCCCTCTGTAGTCTTTGGCATTGGCCTTTGTCTTCTGCTTTCCTTACATCCCCGTATCACGCAACCACTACTGTTCACACACAGACACACAGACACAGACACACACACACAGGGAGAGAGAGAGGGGAGAGGAGGGAGAGGAGAGAGAGAGAGTCAAATTAGATCAAACACTTTGATTTCAAGGATAATGAAAAAGCATACATGCGCTTTTTTTACATTGAGAGAGAGAGAGAGAGAGAGAGAGAGAGAGAGAGAGAGAGAGAGAGAGAGAGAGAGGGGAGAGAGAGAGAGAGAGAGAGAGAGGCAAATAAGAAATACGAAAGAAACAGAGGGGGAGAGAGAAAGAAATTACACACACACACGCGCGCGCACGCGCGCCTCGCAATCTGACGACCCGGGTTCGATTCCCGTTCAAGGGGATATTTTTTCCTGGAGTTAACATCAGTGCTGACTCCACTCTCCCCAAAAGTCCTCCGGATGAGACTATAAACCGAGGCCCCGTGTGTGAACGCTCGCAGAACATCTTGCGCACACGTTAAATCCTGTTCCGCTTTTCGTAAGAGTAGGCCATTGTGTGCTGCTGGGAACAGATAACAGAATTTACAAAACCGCATACACACGGGAACTGGATGTAAAAAAAGCACACGAGTGCTTATTCCATTATCCTCGATATAAAAGAATAAAATAAATAAACAAATAAACACAAACAAACAGAAGTAGACAGACAGACAACAGACATAAGACACAGAAAGACTGACGGATGGTGAACAGGTCGACACGCTTCTTTTTCTTTTTCTTTTTTCAAAATTCCTATACTGGCTCGACTGCCGTCTGACTCTTTGAGCAAGACTGATGGGGCCTGAATATACAAGATCTACAAGACAATCTACAGGGAACCAGTTCGGTCACAGACTATGACCTCAGAAGGTCCTTTCTTTCCTCCCGCTCACTAATAAACATCACCTCACACTCACAGACTGCTTCAAATATTCTTCTTTTTCTTCGTCGAACGCTCAGACAGCAGCTACTGTTATATGCCAATTGAGTGAAAATGCGTTGCGCTGCCGTCAAGCGCCTGACAAGTCAGGCCCAGCGCATCCGACATCGGCGTGGAAGAGAACTGTTACTTTTTAATAAAAAAAAAAAGTCTTTCTTTAAAAAAAAGAAAAAAGAAGGCAGGTAAATGGACCAAGAAGCTAGTAAAATAGACAAGAAGAGGGTGACAGGAAGAAAAGGAACAAGGCAGAAATGAAGAGAGGGAATTCCTAGCACACAATTTTCAGAAGGCGGGATGCTATGTATATTGACAGGCCCCTGGGGTCCCCACGGGGGACTTAAAAAGATTCAAGAAACTTCCCACAACCGAACCCGATGCTCCTTCTGCAAATCTGGATATCTTAGCATCTTACACTGTTAACTGCATCCTTCTTGTTCCCCTTTTCGGAGGCTGGAGCGGAATAGCCTAGTGGTTAGAGCGCCATGCTCGTGTGCTGAAAGAACTTGAAGATGAGGGTTCGAGTCTCCCGCAGCAAGGTCCGTTCGCGTGGATTTTTATTCTGGAGTTAAGGTTGGTACCAACTCCCCTGAAACTCCATCGGAAGAGACTGGATAATGAGCCAAGGTCCCGAGTGCAATCTTATACAGAACTTATTCCTGCCATATTAAGATTCCATCAGCCTTTCGTAAAAAATTAAAAAAAAGTATGTTGGATATGGTCGGTGGGATGGATAACACGGACATACCCAGCATGTACTTTGCTACCTGGTGAGGAATGGACTCCGCTAGGTTTAAAAATGCCAATGAAGGTCAGTGCAGTTCCCCAAAGACTTCTAAAGGAGCCAGGACAGAAGTTTGTCTACCAGCCAGTCAATCAGTCAGTTACTCAGTCAGTCAGCCAGTTAGTCAGTCAGTCAGTCACCCAGTCAGTCAGTCAGTTAATTAGTCAGTCAATAAGTCAGTGAGTGAGTCAGTCAGTCAATTAGTAAGTCAGTCAGTTATTCAGCTAGCCAGCCAGTCAGTTAGTCAGTCAGTTAGTCAGTCAGTCAGTTAGTCAGTCAGTCAGCCAGTCAGTCAGTCAGTCATTCAATCAGTCATTCAGTCAGTCAGTCAATCAGTCAATCACTTGTTCAGACTTCGGAGCAGCGATGCAGCAGAAAACAACAGAAATACTCTTTAGGAAGCCGCTAGAAAATAAGGATGAAGAATACAATAGCAAAACATTAATATTTGAGACAGAACAAAATAACATAGCGTGCTGCCATGAACCACTTTCAGCAAAGGTCAGACAAAATTATTCTCTATGTCTGTCTGTCTGTCTGTCTGTCTGTCTGTCTGTCTGTCTGTCTGTCTGTCTGTCTCTCTCTCTCTCTCTCTCTCTCTCTCTCTCTCTCTCTCTCTCTCTCTCTCTCTGTGTGTTTCTCGAATCTTCGGTTAATTTGTTTTTGGGTCTGTATCTGTATCCCAAAGAAAAGAGAAACAACCCCTCGACATCTAAAACAGCAAACTTTTAAAGACTACTTGCGTCACATCTATCATACATAGTGACCTTCCCTTTTTTTCTTTCTTAGCAAACAGAGAAGGACATAACTGTGAGAGACAGACAGACACATGATATACTACAGAGACAGAGACAGCAAAGATGGGGCAGTAGAGTATGGAGAGAGGGAGGGAAGGAGAAACACAGGCAGACGAAGGCAGAAGTACTTCAAGAAGAGCTAGATCCAAAGACACATACTCTCTCTCTCTCTCTCTCTCTCTCTCTCTCTCTCTCTCTCTCTCAAGCGTAAGCAATGAAGAGCTTCTTCGTTGAACGCTCAGACAGAACTATTGTTGTCTGTCATATGAGCGAAAATGCGTCACGCTGCCGTTAAGCGCCTGACAAGTCAGGCCCAGCGCAACCGACTTCGGCAAAAGAGAGAATTGTTATCTTTTAGGCCTATGAACTGAAAAACTTGTTAGATGGGGGAGGGAGACTTGGGAAGGTGGAATTGGAGAGGGCGAGGATGGGGGATGGGGGAGGGGGGGGGGGGGTATTTTCCGAAGACTCTCCAGTATCCAGTCCGCGCCCTATACTACAAGAGTGGCTGTCTTACCTTGAAGTGACAAGCAAGCCTTTGCGCTGGACTGATCCTGCCAATTTCAGCTTGTTAACACTAGACCGCTTCCCGCCCACCACTGACACTGCTGGCGCCCTGACAATCACTAAACCGTGCTCGGTTTTCACCAGCTTTGATATTGGTGTCGACAATACAGCCCGTGAAGTGTGTGTGTGTGTGTGTGTGTGTGTGTGCGCGCGCGCGCGCGTGTGTGTGTGTATGCACGCAGGAACATGAGTCAGAGAAAGAGGGGGGAAGAGAGAGAGGGCGAGAGAGAGAGAGAGCGAGAGAGAGAGCGAGAGAGAGACGGCTAGAGAGAGAGAGAGGAAGAGAGACAGACATAGAGATAGAGAAAGAGACAGAGAGAGAGAGAGAGAGAGAGAGAGAAGAGAGAGAGAGAGAGAGAGAGAGAGAGAGAGAGAAGAGAGAGAGAGAAACAGAGAAGTAGAGACAGAGACAGAGAGAGAAAACAGACAGACAGACAGACAGAGACAAAAAGACAGAATCACAGACAGAATTTTCCCCAGGCACACGCTTTGCCAAACCTAAGGCGTCTGTCTGAAGACTCCTCGCCATCCATCATACTGACTGTATTCTTCTCCCAGTGCTCTCTCTCTTCTCTCTCTCTCTCTCTCTCTCTCTCTCTCTCTCTCTCTCCTCTCCACTCCTCTCATCTCTCTCTCTCTCTCCTCTCTCCTCACTTACTCACTCTCTCCTCCTCTCACTCTCTCCTCTCTCTCTCCTCCTCACTACTCACTCACTCCTCCTCTCTCTCACTCTACTCCTCTCTCTCTCTCTCTCTCTCCCCCCCTCTCTCCCTCCTCCTCCTCTCCTCTCTCCCCTCTCCCCCCCCCCCCTCCTCCTCTCTCCCTCCCCCCCCCCCCCCCCCCCCCTCTCTCTCTCACATAAGATCGACGTCTAGTCGATGCGCGATTTTTTCTAGGCCTCTTTATATGAGGGTGTTGGGGTGGGGGGTTTTTGTTTTGTTTTTTTCAAAAGTGCTCGATCCTGTTTCTCGCTCTAAGCCTTCCTCTTTCTAGCGACTCGCTGGCATAAACATGATATTTACCATCTCCTGTGTTTTCCTTAGTTCTTCTTCCTAGCCACTTCTGTCTGTCTGTGACACAATTATTCACGTCAACACAGTGGGTGGGTTTTTGCTTGTTTTTTTTGTTTTTTTGTTTGGTAACGGCAGCTTGTCACCAGCTTGTGTTACAAGACAAGACATTTAATCAAGGACACAATTACGCACTGAATTACGTTGAAAATATTATTTACTGCACTTAGAGGGGTATAATTACATTTCGAAAGAATCAACCTTTCTTTTTCTTCTTCGTCGTCAAACGCTCGAACAGCAACTATTGCTGTCTTATCATAGGAGCTAAAACTGTATCGCGCTGCCGTTAAGCGCCTGACAAGTCAGGCCAGGCAGGACAGGCCAAGGTCCAGCGTACCGACTTCGGCGTGGGAGAGCATGGCTACCTTTTCAGTCTTTTTAGGGAGAACAAAAACCCCAAAGCAGGAGAAGGGTCCAAGAAGGCAGAAAATAAGACAAGAATGGGGGTGACAGGAAGAAAAGGAACAAGGCGGAAACAAAGAGAGGGGTGCAAAAAGAGGGAATTCCAAGTACAGAATTTCCAGAAGGTGGGGGATTTCATTTCTACTGACTGGCACCCCCAACGGGGGAAAAAAACCTTTCTTTTACAAACCAGTTCTGGTGTTTTTTAAAGATACAAACAGAAACACTAGCATCTATTTTTTTTAAATAAACAGCGGACGACTTACGCACACAAATCTGTTAAGGAGTGTAGCGTATATCATAACCCTCGATCTTAATCTTTCCATTTCCAGAACTAAAACTACAACACCAGTCTTCTCAATTTCTTTGTAGCTGTTTTTGTTTAGAATGGTTTGTTCGACTCGATGTCAAGTTCAGTGAAAACCTGTTCCTGTCTTTGAATCCAAATGCATCGTTTCCAGTTCTTCCCTCATAAGAAAAGCCTCCACTGATACACGACAACAAAAGCAACAACATAATCTAGCAAACAACAATCATCTTCCTGATTCCTCCAACAGCAACAACAACAACAATAACAACAAAATAAATGAAAAGAAGCCACCAAAGCAAACAACACATCGATATTTCAGGAACGAGAAGAAAAACTAAAGAATAATATAATGAGAACCTAGAGCATCATGCAATTGCGCAGATACACGAGTACGCACGCAGACTAAGAGAGAGAGAGAGAAAGACAAAGACAGAGAGAGAGAGACAGACAGACAGAGAGAGACAGAGAGACAGAGAGAGAGAGATAGAGAGAGAGAGAGAGAGAGAGAGAGAGAGAGAGAGAGACAGACAGACAGACAGACAGACAGACAGACAGAGAATTTGTACACCTTGCAGAAGATCGATGATGTTTGTGCAAAACTTCCTATTTCAGATACAAGACTCTTGGTTGTAGTTGTTCTCTCTTGTCTTTCTTCCATAGGCTTTTCCTGTATGAACTCTCCTTCCTAGCTTCCCTTTCATTTCTCTTACAACAATCAGGTCTGTCGTAAAGTGTCACAGGACGTGCTTTGACTGTAGAGCAAATAAATCACACTGAATCTGAAACTTGTATACACACAAACACACACACGCGCGCGCGCACACACACACACGCACGGACATACACACACAGCACATATGAACACTCTCTCTCTCTGCGTTAGTGCGCGCATGCGTGCATGTCAGGCCAGCTTTTGTGTGCGTGTGTGTGTGAGAGAGACAGAGTGACAGAGTGACAGAGAGAGAGAGAGAGAGAGAGAGAGAGCGTGTGTGTGCGAGACAGAGACAGAGAGAGAGAGACAGACAGACAGACAGACAGACAAACAGAGACAGAGTCAGTCAGAAATACGGAGAAGAGAAAAGAGGGTACTAAAACATCTCATTCGATCCCTAATTGCTGTACACTGGTAAAAAGGAACACTAAAAGGCGGGGGTGGGGGCGGGAGACAAGACAAAAGCCTGAACCCCATCTTTGGCAGGCTCAAGGCTACTACCCTTAGGGGGAAGGGAGAACAACAAGAAAAAAGAAAGAAAGAAAAGGATCAACGACACTTTGTTCAATGTGATCCATACTACATAGAGTAGTTCTGCAAAGCGGTGGTGACTAGAAACAACAGGAAACATTTTCAGGCGAAACGCTATGGCACCACAGCCTGGTTTAACAGGGCTCGTTAAGAAAATACCCATTAAAGATTAAAAGCAATGACAAAAACGTGTGCCCACATGCACAGAGAGAGAGAGAGAGAGAGAGAGAGAGAGAGAGACAGACAGACAGACAGAGAGACAGAGATTGAGACAGACTGAGAGACAGAGGCAGAGACAGAGAGAGCCTCAAAAATACCAACAGAAGAGAAGAGAAAAGCAGGTACTAAAACATCTCATTTGATCAGTAATTGCTGTACACTGGTAAAAAGGGAGCACTAAAGAAAGGCGGGGGTGGGGGCGGGAGAGAAGACAAAAGCCTGAAACCCATCTTTGGCAGGCTCAAGGCTACTGCCCTTAGGGGGAAAGGGGAAAAAAGAAAACAGAAAGAAAAGGATCAAGGACACTTTGTTCAATGTGATCAATAATACATAGAGTAGTTCTGCAAAGCGGTGGTGACTAGAAACAACAGGAAACATTTTCAGGCGAAACGCCATGGCAGGGCCTGGTTTAACACCGCTTGTTAAGAAAACACCCATTAAAGGTTACAAGCAATGACAAAAACGTGTGCCCACATGCGCAAAGAAAGAGAGAGAGAGAGAGAGAGAGAGAGAGAGAGAGAGAGAGAGAGAGAGACAGACAGACAGACAGACAGAAAGAGACAGACAGACAGATAGAGACAGACAGACAGATAGAGACAGAGAGACACACAGAGATTGAGACACACAGACTGAGAGACAAAGGTAGAGACAGAGAGAGCGTCAAAAATACCAACAGTAGAGAAGAGAAAGGAGGGTACTAAAACATCTCATTTGATCAGTAATTGCTGTACACTGGTAAAAAGGGAACACTAAAAAAAAAGCGAGGGTGGGGGTGGGAGAGAAGAGGAAAACATGAACCCCATCTTTGGCAGGCTCAAGGCTACTACCCTTAGGGGGAAAGGGGAAAAAAGAAAACAGAAAGAAAGAAAAGGATCAAGGACACTTTGTTCAATGTGATCCATAATACATAGAGTAGTTCTGCAAAGCGGTGGTGACTAGAAACAACAGGAAACATTTTCAAACGAAACGCCATGGCTTGATCTAACAGGGTTCGTCAAGAAAATACCCATTAAAGATTAAAAGCAATGACAAAAACATGTGCGCACATGCGCAGAGAGAGAGAGAGAGAGGGAGAGCGAGAGATAGAGACACACTCAGAGACTGAGAGACACAGAGAGACAGAGACAGTCAGTCAGAAATACCAACAGAAGAGAAGAGAAAAGGAGGTACTAAAACATCTCATTTGATCAGTAATTGTTGTACACTGGTAAAAAGGAACACTAAAAGGTGGGGGCGGGAGACAAGAGGAAAGCCTGAACCCCATCTTTGGCAGGCTCAAGGCTACTGCCCTTAGGGAGAACAGAAAGAAAAAAAAGAAAGAAAGGAAAGGATCAAGGACACTTTGTTCAATGCAATCCATAATACATAGAGTAGTTCTGCAAAGCGGTGGTGACTATATAAACAACAGAAAACATTTTCAGACAAAACGCCATGACTTGGTTTATAACACTGCTCATCAAGAAAACGCCCATAAAGATTAAAAGCAAAGGACAAACATATTTCACACACACATGCGCATGCACCCACAGATAGAGAGAGACAGAGCGAGAGACAGAGACACACTCAGAGACTGAGAGACACAGAGAGAGAAGAGACAATCAGTAAGAAATACCAACAGAAGAGAAGAGAAAGGAGGGTACTAAAACATCTCATTTGATCCCTAATTGCTGTACACTGGTAAAAAGGGAACACTAAAAAAAAAAGGCGGGGGTGGGGGTGGGAGAGAAGAGGAAAGCCTGAACCCCATCTTTGGCAGGCTCAAGGCTACTACCGTTAGGGGGAAGGGAGAACAACAAGAAAAAACAGAGAAAGAAAAGGATCAACGACACTTTGTTCAATGCGATCAATAATACATAGAGTAGTTCTGCAAAGCGGTGGTAACTAGAAACAACAGGAAACATTTTCAGGCGAAACGCCATGGCACGGCCTGGTTTAACACGGCTCGTTAAGAAAATACCCATTAAAGATTAAAAGCAATGACGAAAACGTGTGCCCACATGCGCAGAGACAGAGAGAGAGAGAGAGAGAGAGAGAGAGAGAGAGAGAAACAGACAGACAGAGACAGAGAGACACACAGAGATTGAACACACAGACTGAGAGACAGAGGCAGAGACAGAGAGAGCCTCAAAAATACCAACAGAAGAGAAGAGAAAGGAGGGTACTAAAACAGCTCATTTGATCAGTAATTGCTGTACACTGGTAAAAAGGGAACACTAAAAAAAGGCGGGGGTGGAGGTGGGAGAGAAGACAAAAGCCTGACCCCCATCTTTGGCAGGCCAAGGCTACTGCCCTTAGGGGGAAAGGGGAAAAAAGAAAGAAAAGAAAAGGATCAACGACACTTTGTTCAATGTGATCCATAATACATAGAGTAGTTCTGCAAAGCGGTGGTGACTAGAAACAACAGGAAACATTTTCAAACGAAACGCCATGGCTTGATCTAACAGGGTTCGTCAAGAAAATACCCATTAAAGATTAAAAGCAATGACAAAAACGTGTGCGCACATGCGCAAGAGAGAGAGAGAGGAGAGAGAGAGAGAGAGAGAGAGAGAGAGAGAGGAGAGAGAAAGAGAGCAACAGAATGGAGACAGAGAACACTCAGAGACTTGAGAGACACAGAGAGAGACAGAGACAGTCATCAGAAATACCAACAGAAGAGAAGAGAAAAGGAGGTACTAAAACATCTCATTTGATCAGTAATTGTTGTACACTGGTGAAAAGAACACTAAAAGGCGGGGGTGGGGGAGGGAGAGAAGAGGAAAACATGAACCCCCATCTTTGGCAGACTCAAGGCTAGTGCCCTTAGGGAGAACAAAAAGAAAAAAGAAAGGAAATGATCAACGACACTTTGTTCAATGTGATCCATAATACATAGAGTAGTTCTGCAAAGCGGTGGTGACTAGAAACAACAGGAAACATTTGCAAACGAAACGCCATGGCTTGATCTAACAGGGTTGGTTCGTCAAGAAAATACCCATTAAAGATTAAAAGCAAGGACAAAAACGTGTGCGCACATGCGCAGAGAGAGAAAGAGAGAGCGACTGAATGAGAGACAGAGACACACTTAGAGACTGAGAGACACAGAGAGAGACAGAGACAGTCAGTCAGAAATACCAACAGAAGAGCAGAGAAAAGCAGGTACTAAAACATCTCATTCGATCTGTAACTGCAGTACACTGGTAAAAAGGGAACACTAAAAGGCGGGGACGGGAGAGAAGAGGAAAACATGAACCCCATCTTTGGCAGGCTCTAGGCTACTGCCCTTAGGGAGAACAAAAAGAAAAAAATAAGAAAAGGATCAAGGACACGTTGTTCAATGCGATCAATATTACAGTATAGTAGTAGTTCTGCAAAGCTGTGGTAGCTATAAACAACAGGAAACATTTTCAGATGAAATGCCAAGGCCCAGCCTGGTGTAAACATGGCTAATATACCCATCAAATATTAAAAAAACAAGGACACATATATTTCATTCACACACACACATGCGCGCCCGCGCATGCACCACGCACAGACAGAGAGGGAAGAGAGAGAGAGAGAGAGAGAGAGAGAGAGAGAGAGAGAGAGAAGAGAGAGAGAGAGAGAGAGAGTGTGTGTGTGTGTCTTTGTCCTAAGGGTTAGAGATATAAATATTGACATACTTTTTTTCATCCAGTCCTTGAGAGAGAGACAGAGAGAGAGAGAGAGAGAGAGAGAGAGAGAGAGAGAGAGAGAGAGAGAGTGAGAGGAGAGAAGAGAAGAGAAGACGAGAGAGATGTGTCTTTGTCCTAAGGGTTAGAGATATAAATATTGACATACTTTTTTTTCATCCAGTCCTTGAGAGAGGAGAGAGAGAGAGAGAGAGAGAGGAGAGAAGAGTAAGAGAGAGAGAGAGAGAGAGAGAGAGAGAGAGAGAGAGGGGGTAAAAAAAAAAAAGAGAGCCCATCAAGAAGATGAGTGCGTGCGCCTAGGTTTCTGTAGACGTTGGTGGCGGGAAAAAAACAGGTGGTAACTAACTGTGCATTAGGGCCTATGGTCATCTTTGAGTTCTGTCGATACTGGAGGTACACTAAGGCCTAGTACCATTACCAATAGGTTTCTCTCTCTCTCTCTGTGTGTGTGTGTGTGTGTGTGTGTGTGTGTGTTGTGTGTGTGTGTGTGTGTGTGTGTGTGTGTTGTGTGTGTGTGTGTGTGTGTGTGTGTGTGTGTGAAAGCAGTGTTTGACACGGATTTTTCCTGTTTTGTGTTTGTGTGAAACTTTAGATCAAGCAAATTTAAACTACAAATTCGATTTAATGTAAGAAACTATAATTATTAGGAAATGTAATATTTTCTATCTTGAGAAGAAAGACAACATTCGGTGTTTTAAATCCATTTTCTTTCAACTGGTCTAATAATATCGTCACTCATCTTTGTTTGGTTTATCTTGTTCTTTGTGCTTCATTCATTGTAGGCCATTGTGTGCTGGTGGGAATGGGTGACAAAATTTACAAAACTGCACACAGACGGGAAATGGATGTAAAAAAAAAAGGACATGAATACTTATTCCATCATCCTCGAAATAAAAGAATAAATAAATTATCTGTGTCTGTGTGTGTCTGTGCATGTCTGTTTGTCTCTGTGTCTGTGTATAAGTGCCCACGGGAATGGGCACGCGCACTCACGCCCACGTGTAAGCGTCCGAGTGTGTGTGTGTGTGTGTGTGTGTGTGTGTGTGTGTGTGTGTGTGTGTGTGTGTGTGTGTGTGTGTGTGTGTGTTTATGTGTGTGTGTGTTTATGTGTGTGTGTGTGTGTCTGTGTCTACGTATAAGAGCAGAGTTATGTTTTGACCGTTTTGAAAAGATGTCGGGCAGATTTTAACTGTCTTGTTTTTTGTAGTGGAGCTTGTTTGCCACCCCCGCATAGCAATTCTTCATTGTAACTTTTTGTTGTTGTTGTTGTTGTTGTTTCCGTTTTTTTCCCCCTCCTGTAAAGTCAGAAAAGACAGCGTGAAAGGTTGCCGTCTTTTGTTATCTTCATGTGAAGAAACAGGAAAGGAACAGCAGCAGCAGCAACAACAGAACAAAATTGCCTAACATCGTTACTCCTCACTCGGTTTTGTTTCAGTACGTAT
>CM054134.1:96215663-96220663 GCA_028751875.1 Rapana venosa
TTAAAAAAACAAACAAAACTTTAGAGGGGATGTGGGTGGGGGCTGGGGTGGGATGGTCGAGCTTAACTTTTACAAATAATGTAAAAAGATAACCCCCAAACAACAACACACACCACAAAACAACTAAGTAAAACAAGCATTTTCTAAGCATACACGCACACACAACCGTGCGCGGACACACGCCCACGCGCGCGCGAAAACACACACACACACACAAAGCATCACAATCAGGCACAAGGCCGCGCGCACACACACACACACTCGCTCACACACACATACACTACACACACACACACACACACACCACGCACGCACGCACGCACGCACGCACCACCAAACAACTCTCACACACACAAAACAACACACACACACACACACACACACACACACCACACACACACACACACATGGAGAAGTTATGGATTTTTTGTTTGGTTCGAGCTTTTCTGTCTAGTTTGTCTGTTTTGTTTTTTTATTGTTTGCTTTTCTTCTCCTAAACTTTGGCTGTCTTTGCAAAAGCTTAAAGTTCAAAGACAAAATGCTTTGCATGTTTACACAAGTTCCATGCATTAACAAAATAGAACAAAACACCACACACACACACACAGAGAGAGAGAGAGAAGAGAGAGAGAGAGAGAGAGAGAGAGAGAGAGAGAGAGAGAGAGAGAGAGAGAGAGAGAGAGAGAGAGAGAGAGAAATAACAACACAAACAAACTCGTAACATCAAAACGATAGTGGCAATATGAAGAAGATGAAGCCAAAGAACAACACCGATATATGATTACATTGATTATCTGGATTATACATTGATTATATGGATTATAGAGCACCTGTTGTTGTTGTTGTTGTTGTTGAGGCTGAAGAACAACACTGATATATGATGAAATTGATTATGTGGATTATAGAGCCTCTTGTTGTTGTTGTTGTTGTTGTTATATGAAGATAAGGCTGAAGAACAATACTGAGAAATAATTACATTGATTATCTGGATTACAGAGCGCTTATGTTGTTGTTGTTATGCGTTCTCCAGCGTTACTGCCTGAAAGTCTCCCAGAATACGATGCATTCTGACTCACTCCTCCGCTTTGTCCTAAAAAAATAGTTGTCATAAAGTGGACACTACAGGTTCATTATTTATTTATTTATTCTTTTATTTCGATGATAATGGAATAAGCACTCATGTGCTTTTTTTTTTTTTTTACATCCTGTCACCCCCGTGTGTATGCAGTTTTGCAAATTTTGTCAAAATTTTGCTCAACGGAGATATAGAAAGAGCTCCTCCCAGGGGGAAAGAACTCCTCCCAGGGGGAAAGCCCAGGGGGAAAGAACTCAGGACTCCTCCCCAGGGGGAAAGAACTCCTCCCAGGGTCTTGCCACTTTCTGTGGGAATGCACCTTCTCCTGTCCTTCACCAGGTGGGCTGCCTATGCACAGACAGACTGCAAATCGCAAGACAAACGCTTCTAAAATCTGACGATTCCTATCTTGCCATTGTCAGCGTGCCAACAGGGGTACGGGTCAAACGGACAGATTTTCCAGGAAAAGTAAGCAACTACTCGTTTTTAGCTCGCGCTCTCGACTGCGTTGTCATTGATGTAATGTCTTTTTATTGCCAGTATTTTTTTTTAATGGTCAACAGAGTTGTCATCAGTGCAGATTCCGCTCTCCCCTAAAAGTCTTTCGAATGAGACTATAAATCGCGGCCCCGTGTGCGAACGCACGCAGAACATCTTGCGCGCACACGTTAAATCCTGTCCCGCTTTTCGTAAGTGTAGGCCATTGTGTTCCGGTGGGAACAGATGATAGAATTTACAAAACCGCATACACACGGGGACTGGATGTAAAATAAAGCACATAAGTACGTATTCCATTATCCTTGATATAAAAGAATAAAATTTAAAATAATTTTAAAAGGTCGTGTTTTCGCCTGTTGTGATATAAAAAAGGATGTGTTGTAGTTTCAAAAATAATTTACAGTCGTATCGATTGGGCCGGGTTCGCACACTTCGCAACGCCTTTATCCAGTTAACGACAAGACAACCCTTTAACGACACCACCACACTCGTCTCACCTGGGAATGGCTGTGAGAGGGCAAGTATGTATACACTGGAGGAGAATGAGAAGTTTGCGTGTACGACTCTCAGTTAAGTACCTCAGCACTTTCTCCACCAAAGGGAGTGTTGACTGCAGCGCTACGCTAAAGCGAAGCCAATTTACTTGTTGCTGTTTATGCTGTTGTTGTTGTTGTCGCTGCTGCTGCTACTGTTATTGTTTGTTGTTGTTCATGATCATCTTCTTCTGTTTATTGTTTCTCCTTTTTCTTTTTCTTCTTCTTTTTTTCTTTCTTCTTCATCATCTTCTTTTCCATCTCCTCCTTCTTCTTCTTCTTCTCTTCCTCCGCCTCCTTCTTCTAACACTCAGAGACAACAACTACGGTTGTCTAAACAGCAAAAAATGCGTTGCGCTGCCTTTAAGCGCCTGACAAACCAGGCCCAGCGTATCCAACTTCGGCGTGGTGGGAAAGAATCGCTATCTTTTAAGTCTTCCTGGGGGGAAGAAAGGGCAGGAGAAATGGACCGAGAAGGCAGAAAGTAGACTCCCCCACCCACCTCCCCAAAAAGGAGGTAGCCGGAAGAAAAGGAAGAAGACAGAAACAAAGAGAGCGATAGAAAAGTGAGAAATCCTAGCACACAATTTCCAGAAGGTGGGGATGCTATTTATAGTACTGACAGGCCCCGGAGATAACCCTGCAAACCAAGCTGTAGGGCCCACGAAGATGGGCTGGAAAGGATATGCCTTTATTACATTTTCCCCACACACACATCTGACGGTGTACAATGCCAACGAGAGAAGAAGACTGACGGGCCCGCAACTGGCGACCCTACGGGGGAAGCATTTCACGCCAGAACAGCATTTCACTGCTGGCCTCGGTTCTCCTGCTCAGCGTATACATGTCTCAATAACTGACAAAGCTTTTGGTCTCGGGCAAGAGCTTTGATCGTACAACATCTCGCTATGTTTTTGTCTTCTTACATCTGTACAACACACACTCACACATGCACGCACACATGCACAAAACCTGTTTTTGAAATATCATGATACAGAGTAGATTTTTTTCTGTCTGTCTATTTTTCTCTCTATCTGTTCTGTCTGTCTCTCTTTTGTCGAGTATGTGTGTGTGTGTGTGTGTGTGTGTGTGTGTGTGTGTGTGTGTGTGTGTGTGTGTGTGTGTGTGTATGTGTGTGCATGTATCTGTGCGCGCACACACACACACACACATATATATATATATAATATTAATATATATATATATATATATAATATATATATATATATATATATATATGCGCGCGCGCTGCGCGTGTGTGTGTGTGCCTATGTGCGCGCGCCAGTACGGTCCTATATTATCTCCTGCACCAAACCTCCAAGGAGGCATACGTCACTTGGCAGTCTTTAATAATTCATGAATCCGGGACGTGTTCATCATCATCGTTATCATCTTTTCACATCAATGGAAGGATACCCAGTCCCCTGTGTGCCCCTCCCTCCCTCCCTAGCCCCCCCCCCCCCCCCCCTCCCTTTCCTGGTCAGCTTAGTGCTAGGTGTAGTAAGCCTTGACTGCTGATCAGGTTGGGGACAGGACTGGTTTCCTTTTGCTTTCGGGGTGGGATGGGAGGAGGGGGGAGGGGGGCGGAGTCATAAGTTTGTTTCCACGTTATGAGCTATCGTTATTGACTTGATGGACGTACTTTTTTTTTCTTGTAATCAGTCGTGCGTAGTGATAGATATTATGTAATGAATCTCTCTCTCTCTCTCTCTCTCTCTCTCTCTCTCTCTCTCTCTCTCTCTCTCTCTCTCTCTCGCTCTCTGTTTGTGTGTGCGTGCGCGCGTGTGTGTGGTAGTGGTTGATTTCGTGAAAGTCGGACAGCATGTACTCATAATATAGTGCATACAATAGTACACAATAAATAGTGTCCATTCATAAACATCCTATTTCAGTGTTTAGGTTATCATGAGTACGTGTACAGCGAACACACGTCAGTCCACACACAGTGGCAGACATCCCCCACCGCTCCGTCCAGTGCCCCGTCACTTCGTACTTGACACTAATTCAGATTGGAAAAAAATTTCTCCCCAACTCCATCCTCCATCCCATCAAAGCAACCCACCCACCCCCACCCCCCTCAACTCTGACCTAGTTACACTTTTCCATCCCTTGACAACACGCCATTTACATTCACACACACATACGCACCCACGCACGCACGCACGCGCACGCACACACACACACACACACACACACACAAACACACACACACACACACACAAACCCAAACTTTTCTTTGGCCATCCTAGCCAGGAGAAAAAGAAAACAACAATAAACATTTAAACAAGCCAACCAAAAAAAGTGAACAACTGGCCAAGAAGAGGAACATTACCAACAGTTTTTCGAAATGGACGGACACATCCTCCCTTCCTTCCGTTAGGTGGGCCCTACCCCCCTGTTATATTCAATTCAACAAGAGGGAAATGGGAGATGGGGATGGCAGGGCGGGGGGGGGGGGGGGGGGTGGGGGGGGGGGGGGGGGGGGGGGGGGGGGGGGGGGAGGCTGGATAAGATTTTTCTCTCCCTCTCTACTGGATCCCATTTTTGCTATCGGATCACTGTTGTATTGGTGATCGACCAATCGCATTATTAATCGAAGTACGATGCTATAGTTCTTCTCCAATCGGATTAGTCGTGACGTTGCTATCAATCTTCGTGTTTGGATTTTTTACGAGAAAATTGTATAAGTTTTTCCAATTTTACTTCTTTTTTTTAAAATGGCATACATGAATTCTACATTATTTCTTACCCTAGCAGAGGTAAGCTAGAAATTATCTGTGCACGGGGGATGTGGAAATTACAGATGAGGTCACCACTAACCCCAAGTTAGGAGGTTTGAACATACACCTTTCTCTATCGTATCTTCTTCTTCTTCGTCTCTTCTTCGTATTCGT
>CM054134.1:96228163-96250663 GCA_028751875.1 Rapana venosa
CAACTGCGTGTAAAGTGACAGTGCTAAACAAACAAAAAACAAACACAAACCTAAATACCCCTCCCCCCCCCCCATCCTAACCCCCGCCCCACCCCCTTCCCCCGTAGCAAACAACCCTGAGATAATGGATGTAATGCAATTTTAGATATTAATGGATAAAAGCAAGCAAACAGTGACAGTGTGATGCTGTAATTCTAAGAGGGTACCGTGGGTTCAAGTATTCCTCTCTCCCTCCATTCTTCGTGTGTGTGTGTGTGTGTGTGTGTGTGTGTGGTGTGTGTGTGTGTGTGTGTGTGTGTGTGTGTGTGTGTGTGTGTGTTGTGTGTGTGTGTGTGTGTTTATAAGAGTGCGAGTGTGTGTATATGTGTGTGTGCATGTGTGTGCATGTGTGTGTGTGTGTTTATGAGATTGTGTGTATTTGAGTGAGTGAGTGAGTGAGAGAGAGACAAAGGCAAAGAGAAAGACACAAGAGATAGAGAACGGACTCATTTAAGAAAATTCAACACTGCCTCGTTTTCTTTGGTTGGGTCTCTTTTTTTTGGTTTTTTATATTTTGGTTGTTCTTTGGCTAGAGCTTGTCCAAGGTCCATCAATGGTGAGATTTTTGTGTATGCGACCGTTCGCCTTCCACCACCACCCTCCCACCAACAACATTTAGGTAGCCAGATTCCATCTTTGGGAATTACCTCAAGTATGAACCCTTTCAGGTTTCGTCCCCATCATCAAGAGTGACATTTTCATTAGCAGTGACGTGCTCTACAGCCCCAAACCTTAATAGACGAAGCTAATCTTGCTGATGGCGTGCGTGTGAAGTGACAATGATAGATAAACATACAAAACAAAACCAAACCAAACAAAACAAGCAAATAAATGAAAACCTAATACCCCCTCCACCACCACCACCACCCCCTTCTTCAATACAAAAAAGCACTCCCTAAGAGTTAATGGGGTTTATCAATGCAATATAGACATTCATTGGTGGGTTAAAAAAAAAAAATAACGAGTGGCTGAGGAAGTGCGGGGCGAGCAATGTAAATGTATATCATGGGTGTAAGCTGTGTGTGTGTGTGTGTGTGTGTGTGTGGTGTGTGTGTATGTGTGTAAGTGTGTGTGTAAGTGTGTGTGTTTGACAGAGACAGACAGGCAGAGACAGACAGAGAGAGAAAGAGACAGAGAGACAGAGACAGTGACAGAGAAAGAGAGAGAGACAAATACACAGAGAGAGAGAGAGAGTGAAAGTACAAGAGACAGAGAGGGACAAAGAGAGATCGAAGAGAGAGAGAGAGAGCGACAGAGACAGAGACACAGAGAGAGAGCCAGTCAGTCAGTCCACCCACCAGCCAGCCAGATAGTCAAGAGAGAGGGGGGGAGGGAGGGAGAGAAGAGGGAGAGAGAGGGGAGAGAGGGAGCCAGAGAGAGCCAGAGAGAGAGAGCCAAAGAGAGAGAGCAAGAGACAGAGAGAGAGAGAGAAGAGAGAGAGAGAGAGAGCGCGCGAAAGCGAGAGAGACAAAGAGACAAAGAAGGTCACAGAAACAGCAGAGAGAGAGAGGGGGGAGAGAGAGGAGAGAGAGAGAGAGAGAGAAGAGAGAGAGAGAGAGAGAGAGAGAGAGAGAGAGAGAGAGAGAGAGAGAGAGAGAGAGAGAGAGAGAGCTAGCTCTTGTGACTCCGGCAACACGTTGTGAAAACACGAAACCCTTCATCGCAGCCATAATCAAGAGCGATGTTTTCATTAGCACTTCACCTCCAGGACCATGCAAGGCCTGGATGGATGACGCTCACATATTGGCTTGTCTGCACTCTTGTGGCAGTACACCCCCTCCACCCTCTAACCCCCCTCCCCCTCTGCCTTACACCCCCCCCCCCCCCCCCCCAAAAAAAAAAAAAGGTTGTAATGCAACACATACATTAGGAGATAAAGCTTACAAAATAAAACTTTTAAAAAAGACGGGAGGTGGAAAGCATCGTAAATGGATGCAATAGGTATGGAAGGAACAAACAGGGATCCATACGCAAACGGTGTATGTGTGTGTGTGAGTGTGTGTGTGTGTGAGAGCGAAGAGAGAGAGAGAGAGAAGAGAGAGAGAGAGAGAGAGAGAGAGAGAGAGAGAGAGAGAGAGAGTGACAAACAGACAGACAGACAGAGAGGCGGACAGACAGAAAGAAAGACAGACAGACGTAAAATGCAGAGAACAGAGAGATATTTACAAAAAGATAGAGACGGGACACTTTTTTGTTTGTTTCAACTTTCCCCCCACCTAAGGAGGTCTCATAATGAATATAAGTAGTGACATTCCATGACAGCAGCCACTTTGGCAAAGACTGTAACTAACTAACTGACTGACTGCATCACCTACTAGTGCTATTATTGTTGTTGTTGATGACACGTTAGCCCAGCCACACGTGCACGCTCTTCAGACCCCAGTGTTTCACCACTCTAACATCTTCCTTTACTTGCAGTCCTTTAGATCTGCTTCCCTCTGCTCCTCCCTACCTCTTTCCATTCCCAGGGTTATAACATACAGACACGGACACGCACATAGAGAGATTTATTTATTTGTTCATGTATTTATTCATTCTTTTATTTCGATGATAATGGAATAAGCACTCGTGTGGGGTTTTTTTTCCATCCAGCCCCCGTGGTATGCAGTTTTTGTACATGTTGTCATCCGTTCCCACCGGCACACAATGGCCTACTCTTCCGAAAAGCGGAATGGGTTTTAACGTGTGTGCAAGATGTTCTGCGTGCGTTCGCACACGGGGCCTCGGTTTATAGCCTCATCCGAAGGACTTTTGGGGAGAGTGAAGTCGGCACTGATGTTAACTCCATAGGAAAAATCCTCTTGAACGAGAATCGAACCCGGGTCAGCAGATCACGAATACATCGCTCTAACCACCAGGCTATCCCGCCCCCAGAGAGAGAGTAAGAGAGAGAGAGAGAGAGAGAGAGAGAGAGAGAGGAGGAGAGAGAGAGAGAGAGAGAGAGAGAGAGAGAGAGAGAGAGAGAGAGGGAGGAGGAGAGAGAGAGAGAGAGAGAATGACAATTCTTTTATTTCGAGGATAATGAATAAGCACCCATGTCCTTTTTTACATCCAGTCCCCTCCCTTAGGGATAGATCATATGATAATAAAATGAACCCAATACCCCCCACACTCACACAATTAAAGGAAAAAAACGCAAACACAACCCCCCCCCCCCCCCCCACCAACAAACACACACACACAAACACACCAAAAAAGAAAGGAAAAAACAACACATAACAAAACAAAAACACAAAAACAACCAAAAAACAAACAGCAAGAGAGAGAGAGAGAGAGAGAGAGAGAGAGAGAGAGAGAGAGAGAGAGAGAGAGAGAGAGAGAGAGAGAGAGAGAGAGAGAGAGAGAGAAGAGAGAAGACAGAGACAGAGACACAGAGACAGACAGACAAGACAGACAGACAGAGAACGTACAGAAACAAAGACAGAGACAGGATGGCAAGTTTGGTTTCGATTTTTTATTTTCTTAGATGATGTCAGTGAGCAAAATTGACAACCAGGCGAATGCTGCACCAACACCACCCAATGCAATGTGGGAGGGAAGCCTTGGGCACATAGATTACATGCTCTTGAGATTGCAAAGGACAACGCCTTAACTTTTGAGATCTCTCTCTCTCTCTCCCTCACACACACAACAAACACACACGCACGCACACACACACACACACACACACAACACACACACACACACACACACACCACCGCCACACCACAACACACACACACACACCCCAACGTAACACAATGAACAACGTCCCCCATACACACAATAAACACATACACACATACACAACACACAAAACAGAAACCACAGCACCACAAAATATTACCTACACATACACACAGCCACACACACACAGACACACACTCACACACCACTTAAAACAAGACACCACGCCACACCACAACACAATACACCACTACACAAACACACATCACACACACACCCACACAAACACCAACACAACAAAAATCTCTTGCGATTTCTAAAACGTGCTCTGCGCATGATAATAAGACACCCCAGCCCCCCTCCTTGCTGTTATGACTGCCACCACCACAACCACCACCACCACCACCATCAGCAGCAGCAGCAGCAGCACGGGTGTGTTGGTTAGCACTTTCTTCTCACTCTCACTCTCTCGCACACACCCAGGCAGGCCTGAATAGACGGATGACGCTCATCCACTCACTCACGCGTGGGTCGCGTGCGTGCTGACAGTGATGGACACACAAGTGTATTACTGTCCATGGATATGGGCTTAGCTGAACATGGGAGTGAGAGCAAGGACATAGGGCTAGTCTAGCTGGACAGGAAAGGAGCTTTGTCAGTGGATGTGATATCTACCATAAGGTGATTTCAGGGGGTGGGTGGGTGGGTAGTTGTTAATATGCTCACAGTGTTTATTCGTTCTTTTATTTCGAGCATAATGGAATAAGCATGCATGTGCTTTTTTTTTTTTCAAATCCAGTCCCTGTGTCTATGCAGTTTTGTCAATTTTGTCATGTGTTCCCACCGGCACATAATGGCCTACTCTTCCTAAAAACGGAACAGGTTTTAACGTGTGCGAAAGATGTTCTGCGTGTGTTCGCACACGGGATCTCGGTTTATAGTCTTATCTGAAGGACTTTTTTTTTTTTGTGGGGGGGGGGGGGGGGGGGGGGGGGACAGAAAGAGTCGCATTGATGCTAACTCCAGGGGGAAAATATCCCTTGAACGGAATTCGAACCCGAGTCAGTAGATCACGAGCGCAATGCGCAGCTCTCTAACCAACAAGGCTATCCCATCCCCCTACTAAGAGGGAGAGAGAGAGAGAGAGAGAGAGAGAGAGAGAGGAGAGAGAGAGAGAGAGAGAGAGAGGAGAGAGAGAGAGAGACAGACAGACAGACAGACAGACAGACAGACAGACAGACAGACAGATAGATGTGGTTGCCGTTGCAAAGTATGAGGCAATGCACTTTCCCCAAGGGAAGGGTACCCCAGTCTTGTTACACTACAGAAAATATGAAAGACAAATTTATACACGAAATTTAAAAAGAAAAAGTAATGCAAATCCCCCCCCTACACACACATACACCACGCACACGCACGCACGCACGACGCACGCGCACACACACACCACACAACACACACCACACACACACATAGTTTAGAACCCTCTCTCATTAGACGCTGAAAATCCACCAATCATAACAAGAGAGAAGAACCTTCTCTTACTGGATCCACGCTGAAAACCCATCATGTGCTGGACCTAAATTGTCAGGCGTTAAACGGCAGCGCAATGTATTTTCGCTCATACGACAGACAACAAATAGTTGCTGTCTGAGCGTTCGACGACAACGACGACGACGACGAAGAAGAAGAAGAAGAAGAAGAAGAAGAAGAAAAAGAAGAAAAAAGAAGAAGAAGAAGAAGAAGAAGAAGAAGAAGAAGAAGAAGAAGAAGAAGAAGAACAAGAAGAACAAGAACAAGAACAAGAACAAGAATTACAACAAAGAAAACCCCATCTACTGCAAGCTGAAAACCCACCAGTCTCCCCTACCAGCGACAGAGGGTTACGGTGAAGATGTTGTCTGACACTATCAGGTGCTTAGTTCCCTCCCTGGTCATGTTCATCATCACCTACCTCTCATATCCCCCCCCCCCCCCCCCCCCCCCCCCCCCCCCCCCCCCCCCCCCCGCCAAACCCAGATGTCCTTCACACCATGCCTACGCTCCCCATCGTCCCCCCGGCCTAACTATACATTCGTATACAGAGACGCTGCATTTTTTTGTTTTCATCAAGCCATCTCTTTTTAAAATAAAATAAAATAATGATAATATATATGCATACATAGAATTTTTTAAAACACCTAAACACGTGTGTTGCATGTATGTCTGTGTGTGTGAGAGAAAGAGAGAGAGAGAGGGGAGGAGACAGAGAGAGACACACACAGAGACAGGCAGACACAGAAACACAGAGACAGAGAAACAGAGAGACAGAGATACAACAAGTCAAGACTGGCGGCTGAGGAGGAGGTGCTGGAGGTGGGGCTAAGCCCCTTTCACAGGCTACCTGACAGGCCATCAAAGGCAGGCTAATGAATAATCAATACATTATTGTCTGTCTGTCTGTCTGTCTGTCTGTCTGTCTGTCTCACTGAGCTGTGCCTCCAGTGTGGGTGGTGCCCCAGGCCCCTGCACACATAGTATGGATGGATGTCCCTGCTGCTCGTATGTATGCAAGTGTGCGTGCGTGCGTGCGTGCGTGCGTGCGTGCGTGCGTGCGTTGTGTGTGTGAGTGTGTGTGTGTGTTTTGTGTGTTGTTTGTGTTTGTGCGTGTGTGTGTGTGGGGCGTGGCGCTGTGTGTGTGTGTGTGTGTGCGTGCGTGGGTGTGTGTGTGTTTGTGTGTGTGTGTGTGTGTGTGTGTGTATTCGTTTGTGTGTGTGTGTGGGGTGGAGAGGGGGGAGAGAGAGAGAGAGGGGAGAGAGAAGAGAGAGAAGAGAGAGAAGAGGGGAGAGGAGAGGAGAGAGGAGAGAGAAAGTGAGACGAAATTTTCTTTTTATTAAAAAAAATTCTTTTATATTGAGGATAATGGAATAAAACACCTATATGCTTTTTTAGTCCAGTCCCTGTGTGTATGCGTTTTTGTAAATTCTGTCATCTGGCACACAATGGCGTACTCTTACGAAAAGTGGAACAGGATTTAACGTGTGCACAAGATGTTCTGCGCGCATTCGCATACGGGACTTCGATTTATAGTCTCATCCGAAGGACTTTTGGGGAGAGTGGAGTCTGCACTGATGTTAACTCCAGGGGAAAAAATATTCCCTTGAACAGAAGAGAGAGACAGAGACAGTGATAGAGACAGACTGACAGAGAGAGACAGAGATACAGCAAGTCAAGACTGGCGGCTGAGGAGGAGGAGGAGGAGGTGCTGGAGGTGGGGTTAAGCCCCTTTCACAGGCTACCTGACAGGCCATCAAAGGCAGGCTAATGAATAATCAATACATTATTGTCTGTCTGTCTGTCTGTCTGTCTGTCTCACTGAGCTGTGCCTCCAGTGTGGGTGAGTGACTGCCCAGGCCTGTGCACACGTAGTATGGATGGATGTCCCTGCTGCTCCTATGTATGCAAGTGTGTGTGGTGTGTGCGGTGCGTGTGTGGTGTGGTGTGTGTGTTGTGTGTGTGTGTGTGTTCGTTTGTGTTTTGTGTTTGTTGTGGGGTGGTGTGGGGTGTGTGTGCGTGCGTGCGTGGTGCAGTGCGTGCGTGCGTGTGTGTGTGTGTGTGTGTGTTTTATTCGTTTGTTTTGTGTGTGTGGAGAGAGAGAGAGAGAGAGAGAGAGAGAGAGAGAGAGAGAGAGAGAGAGAGAGAGAGAGAGAGAGAGAGAGAGAGAGAGAGAGAATGAGACAGAGAAATTTTCTTTTTATTTAAAAAAAATTCTTTTATATTGAGGATAATGGAATAAACACCTATATGCTTTTTTACGTCCAGTCCCTGTGTGTATGCGTTTTTGTAAATTGTGTCATCTGGCACACAATGGCGTACTCTTACGAAAAGCGGAACAGGATTTAACGTGTGCACAAGATGTTCTGCGCGCGTTCACACAAGGGACTTCGATTTATAGTCTCATCCGAAGGACTTTGAGGGAGAGTGGAATCTGCACTGATGTTAACTCCAGGGGAAAAAATATTCCTTTGAACTGAAGAGAGAGACAGAGACAGTGATAGAGACAGACTGACAGAGAGAGACAGAGATACAGCAAGTCAAGACTGGCAGCTGAGGAGGAGGAGGAGGAGGTGCTGGAGGTGGGGTTAAGCCCCTTTCACAGGCTACCTGACAGGCCATCAAAGGCAGGGTAATGAATAATCAATACATTATTGTCTGTCTGTCTGTCTGTCTGTCTGTCTGTCTCACTGAGCTGTGCCTCCAGTGTGGGTGAGTGACTGCCCAGGGCCTGTGCAGGCATGGTATGTATGGATGGATAGGTGGATGTCCCCGCTGCTGGTAAATATGTATGAGAGAGATAGAGTCAAAGTCAAAGTCAAAGTCAAACTTATTTTTAGATGGTACATTGAATAAGCAGTGCATTTGCTTTTTTTCATCAAGCAATCTATCTAAAGGAAAAAAAGAGTGAAAAAAAGATAATATATATGCAGCCATGTGTGTGTCTGTGTGTGTGTGTGTCTGTGTCTGTGTGCATGTTAGTATGTGTGTGTGGAGTGTGTGTGTGTGTGAATCTCTGTGTGTGTAAGTCTGTGTGTGTTGTGTGTCTATGTGTGTGTGTCTGTGTCTGTGTGTATGTGTAAGTCTGTGTGGTGTGTGTGTCTGTGTCTGTTTAAGCCTGTGCGTGTAAGTCTGTCTGTGCGCAAGGAGGTGCAAGCATGCAAATACTTGTTCATAGGGAACAGGCATTGATTAAAAGAAAAGAGTGCGGGTATCATAACTCTGGTAGCTGGTAGTTTTGTGATTATTCTGTCTCCTGTCATTAATTTGTCCGCTCACACTACTAGTCTTACTGACCATCAGTTAATTCGTGTTTCGCTGGAAGGTTCTATATTACCAATTTCTTTATTTTCTTTGATAGATTCGTGATAATCCAGGTGGCATGTAGCGCACAGCTACACTCTCTCTCTCTCAGAGAGAGAGAGAGAGAGAGAGAGGAGAGAGATGAGAAGAAGAGAGAGAGGAGAGAGAGAGAGAGAGAAGAGAGAGAGAGAGAGAGAGAGAGAGAGAGAGAGAGAGAGAGAGAAGATGAGAGAGAGGAGAGAGAGAGAGAGAGAGAGAGAGATGAGGAGAGAGAGAGAGAGAACACACAGATTGTCAGGCAAGCAGACAGACAAACTAACTCGGAAAAGAAACATCACAGATCAGATGGCAGGTAAAAAGCTGCCAAAGATAATAAAGTGGAGAGCACAGGTAATGTAAGAGAGTGATTGGGCAAGGATTGACAGGGAGGGGAAACGGTGCCTGTGCATCAATCAATACACCGAGGACTGCACGAGGAGACAACTGTTCCAGCGAACCTCCGCTTCGCCTAGTCTCTCCACTGCGGATGACATCTGCGAGTAGTACCAGCTATAGCTATCATTTCCGACAGGCGATACCGACGCCTGTCATCGCATTACTTCACACTACTTGGTGGTACTGCTGTAGGATACTGTGTGTGCTGTCAACTTGCCATGAGGTATCGCCATTCTGTATCTACGTCTGCCTCTAGTAGAAGACGCATTGGTACGTGTGACTTAGCTTTTGCACGCAGGTGGGGTTTGAGCTGTTCAGGGTTATATCCAAACATACACCGTTCATAGCCACACTATGTGATAAGAACAAACAAAAAATTAAATCCTACCCTGCGGTACAAAACAAACACACAAACACAGAAGAAAAAAGAAACAAACAAACAAAACCCCAGCAAAACAAACAAAGAGCTGTTGGTTATTCCACTAATTTTACCACACTAGTATAAATAACAAACATAAACCACCCCGTCACCCACACACACAACCAGAGAAAAGAACACACAAACCAGCAAAACAACAAAAGCCCCCTTGATATCACATCAAATAACATAAAACCCTTAACCTCCTAACACCCCCCCCCACCACCTCTTCTTGGGGAAATCCTGAAGAAATAGATAATGGCATCATCTTACATCACATAAACATAAAGACGCGTTGTGCGCATGGGGATACTGAAAACAATTCCCAAACATAAATGCTATGAAACGTGTTGTTACAAAATTCAAAGGAAACATTCCAACAAAATGAACAAAACCAAAAACAAAGCAAAAGCATTTAATGATCCAACTTTTAAATCCAGTAAGCAATAGCCAGCAAAGGTGACGCTTGCTCTCAACGATTTTCACCACCAATCCTGTACAGCTAACGACATCCATTCATCTAGCGGACACGTCAAAAAGAACGTGGAGAACACATGGGAAACTCTCTTGCTGGTATAGAGGTAGAATTCTGCAGAGACAAAAATTAATACGTTACGGTGTTCTGGAGAGGGGCTGGGCTTTGCCACGTTCAACCTGCCCACGACAGGTTGTTGAAAAATTCAGTGCGGTGTTACAGTACAGAGGACTCCTCGGGGAGTTAAGTTATATCACAGAAAGTCAAGTCAAGTCAAGTCAAGCCAACTCAAGGTGTCTCTTGCACGTCTATTTTAGCGTGCTAGGGGAAGATGATAAACCGTTATATATTCCATTCTTTTACATTCGAGGATTTATTTATTTATTATTCTTTTATTTCGAGGATAATGGAATAAGCATCATGTGCTTTTGTTTTATATCCAGTCCCCGTGTGCACGCAATTTTGCACATTTAGTCATCCGTTCCCACAGGCACAACTGGCCTACTCTTCCGAAAGATGGAACAGGTTTTAACCTGTGCGCAAGATGTTCTGCATGCGTCGCACACGGGACCGTGGTTTATAGTCAACCGAAGGACCAGAAATTTACGAGGTGACGTTTTGAGCTTGTCCTAACTACAGCCACGTACCACTGTCTTATCTATATGCTGTGTGCTGTTGTTCTATCAAGTTACTCGATACTGGTTCTATTGTAGTATGCCATTTTCCTGATGAGGAATGAGAAAAAAGTACTCAAGGTGAGGTGCTCTCTCTCTCTCTCTCTCTCTCTCTCTCTCTCTCTCTCTCTCTCTCTCTCTCTCTCTCTCTCTCTCTCTGCGCACACCAAGGTATTGTGCCAAAGTTCTAGCAAAGTTTACGAGAAATTATACTTTATTTTCTTCGCCACTTCCATTTTTGCCCCTTAAAATGTATTGTGGCCTAAGGCCGATGTACAATAAACAGTTTCAGAGTTTAGAGTTCTCTCTCTCACACATACATCACATACACATACTCTCTCTCTCAGTTCAGAGTTCAGAGAGTTCTCTCTTCTCTCTCTCTCTCTCTCTCTCTCTCTCTCTCTCTCTCTCTCTCCCCTCCCACCTTCTCTCTCTATCACTCACACCTCCCTCTCCAACCACCTTCTCTTCTCTTGCCCTGGGAGACATGAAGGGAGGTAAATATTTCATGGCATCTCTGGCCGGCCATCAGGATAAGGCAGACTGGCAGTGGCGCCCTTTCAGTGTATCTGCCCGTTGAAATCCATTTGTCAAATTAGCGGCCGAGTACACCAGCATTTTCTACCTTCACACTTCTAATTCTCCCCCCTCTCTCTCTCTTCCTAACTCAGGGACACACGCACGCGCACGTATGAACGCACACACGCATAAATAATATATATATATATATATATATATATATATATATATAATATATATATATATATATATATATATATATATATGTGAGTGTGTTGTGTGTGTGTGTGTGTGTGTGGGTGGTTCTTTCTAAATCTGTCAGTTCAGAGATCTCTAAAAAAAAATTTCCCTCTCGACATGTGTCTGTCTGCCTGCTTGTTTGTCTCTTTATTCACACATGCAAACTCAAGAAACATACTTACCTTTGATTACACGAACACACGCGCGCGCATGCATGGGCACGTGCGCGCGCGCACAGATACACACAGAAACACTCCACACACAAAATACTAAACACACACACAAAAAAACACTCCACACACACGCGCGCGCGCGCCCACGCACGCACACACATACAGAGAGGCACGCTAAAGCTTTTACACTTGGCCTTGCCTGCTGGGTAGAAAAGATAAATATTTTAACGTGCCTTTCATCTCGTTATTACCCTACCACCACCACATCTCTCTCTACTCTCTCTCTCTGTCTCTCTCTCTCTCTCTCTGTCTGTCTGTCTGTCTGTCTCTCTCTCTTCTCTCTCTCTCTCTCTCTCTCTTCTCTCTCTCTCTCTCTCTCTCTCTCTCTGCCAGGCCTCTATTTCTCTCTCATGGGAATTTAATCTAAATATTTCAGCCAATGGCGGATGACCCTCATTAATCTGCCCTGAAGCGTTAGCGGACCCTCCCGACTGGCCTGTGCTTTTGGCCGATCCAACTGTCACACAATCTTCTCCCACAGCCAGGTTAGCTAGCTACAGGAAGGGGGCCCAGTGGTTAACACCGGGTCTTGCCCCAGTGGCCCCAGTGGCAAACACTCAGTGGTTAACACTGGGTAAGTTAAGAGGTCCACGGTTTAAGTCTCTGTCCTCAGAAGGCTAATCCAACTGTCCACTCAGTCTTCACCCACAGCCAGGTTAGTTATAACGGGACCCCAGTGGTTAACACTGGGTAAGTCAACAAGTCCGCGGTTTAAGTCTCTGTCCTCAGATGGCCAATCCAATCGTCCACTCAGTCTTCACCCACAGCCAGGTTAGTTATACGAAGGGGGCCCAAGTGGTTAACACTGGTAAGTTCAGGGGTCCATAGCATGCCGTCAGCGCCGGTAGTTTATCACGAGCCATGATTAAACCAAGGACTGCGCTGTGGGGCAACAAGCAAAGTGAGAGGCTGCATGATTAGTGGGCTTTTCATGCTTTCTCATGGAATTCCACTTTACAGCTTAGTCTTTAGTGATCGACTACGACTCTCTGACTAGGAGGCTTGACTTGCACAGTCCTTATGTGTTGCAGCCCTGGGGGCTAGTTGGCCTTTGGAGAACATCTCCAATGCTGACTGTCCGTATGCCCACTTGGCCGAGAGAGTGGGGATGTACTGCGGGCAAGGCATCTCCACTATAATCAAATTTCTGCCCAATTTCAAAAACAGCAGCTGCTTCCTCTGCTGTTTTGGAGGTCATCGTCGAACACGACGAACAAACATACAGTTTGTGAATCAAGAATCAAAAACTTTATTGCCATTAAGTCAGAACAAGGTTTATTTGACACCAAACAAAATATACATTGTCAACATTTCTCAAAAGATGTAGATTCATAGATTTATGTATTTTCTCTATGCTCTGGCTCTTCTGGAAAAAAAATCATGCACATATTTGATAATGTCTAACAGATAGTCCTTGTTGTTGAAAAACTTACATTTTCGTTGTTATTCATGCCATTTCTTTATTTTTAACATTACATTGTGTGTTTGTTCTGTGTTGGCCAATCCAATGGTCACACAATCTTCACCCACAGTCAGGTTAGTTATAGGGGGCCTCAGTGTCTAACGCCGTAAAAGCAGAGCCCATGGTTTGTGTCTCTTGTCATCAGATGGGCAGTCCAATCTTCACATATTCTTAACCAGAGCCAGGTTATTCATTGGAGGCCATAGTGGCTAACACTGATAAGTTAACGGGTCCCTGGTTTGTGTGTTTGTTCTGTGTTGGCCAATCCAACTGTCAAATATTGTTCACCTACAATCAGGTTATTTGTAGGGCACCCCCAGTGGCTAACACCATGAAAGCAGAGTCCATGGTTTGTGTCTCTTGTCTTAGATGGCCAATTCAATTGTCACACATTCTTAACCAGGGCAACGTTAGTTACAGGGGTCCCTAGCGATTAAAAGTCCATTCTTGTCACTCGCACACACATACACACACACATACACAATGTGCTCTCTAGTTGACAAACTCTTACATATCATTTTGGCACGAGTACAAGGCAAACAGACGGACGACCTTCGCCAGCATAACTTAACCACATCGCTCCCTTACCCTCACCCTCCTCCACACATCATTTATACCACCACGCCCATTTGCACACTGAAAATATTGTTTCAATGGGGGCATCTTCCTCTAATTTACTTTGTCACTTGCCTATCTTTCTCCATATCTCTGCTTACTCTCTCTCTCTCTCTCTCTCTCTCTCTCTCTCTCTCGCTCTCCTCTTCCTCCTCTCTTTGTCCCCGTATCTGTCTCTCTCTGTCTCTGCTTATTCTTTTTTTCTGTCTGTCTCTGTGTCTCTCTCTTATTTTCAAGTTTTGCTTCATGTTTTATCTATAATGAATAATTATGGAGAGCTACTGGAACATGTTTGACTCTCTCTTCTTTCTGGGGAATCTTTCACTTTCTTCGTCCCCCCCCCCCCCCCCTTTCGCTCTCTTCTCTCTCTCTCTCTCTCTCTCTCTCCTCTCTCCTCTCTCCTCTCTCTTCTCTCTCTCTCTCTCTCACTCTCTCTCCATCTCATTTCCAAGTTTTGCTTCTCATTTCCAAGTTTAGCTTTCATGTTTTATCAATAATGAATAATTATGATAATTATGGAGAGCTGGTGAAAAATGTTTTACTCTCTTCTTTCTTTTGGGGGATCTTTTACTTGTTCGTTCCCCCCCCCCCCCCCCCCCCCCCCCCCCCCCCCCCCTCTCCTTTCTCTCCTCTCTCTCTCCCACATTTCTGCTTGTTGGTAATTATTGTTTCCTTCTTTTTTTTCTCTCTTTTTTCTCTCTCCTTTCTCTTCTCTCCTGTTTTCATTTCTTCGTCGTTTCCTCGTTTATTCGTTTTCTTTTCTTCTCTTGATTAGTTGCCAGGGTCATGAAATTTTTTTTTTTTTTTAAATGTCATTTGCATAAATATTTCTTTAAGAAATTATTTGGTAGTTATTCTGAAGATGTGTTTTGCTTTAAAGAAAAAAACGTTTTCTGTAAAACCCAGAGGGAAAAAACTTAGAAATGAAATTTGAGCTTTTTTTTTTTTGCTTCTTTCCACAAAAATATGTCTCTCTCTCTCTCTCTCTCTCTCTCTCTCTCTCTCTCTCTCTCTCTATCTCTCTCTCTCTCTCTCTCTCCTCTCTGTCTGTGTCTTCCCTCCCCCCTCCCCCATCTCTTTCTCTCTACCCTCTCTGTTTCCTTTTCTCTTCCCACCCCCTCTCTCTTTTCCCTTTCTTCTCTCTCTTCCTCTCTCTCTCTCTCTCTCTCTCATCTCTACTCTCTCTCTCTCTCTCTTCTCTCTCTCTCTCTCTCTCTCTCCCCCTCATTAAAATATTCGAGTTCGAGTTCTCCCTCTATCTCTTATCCCATTCCCCCCCCCCCCCCCCCCCCCCCCCCCACTCTCTCTTCCCCTCCCCCCCCCTCCCCCCCCCCCCCTCCTTCACCCCCCCCCTTCTATCTCTCTCTCTCTCTCTCTCTCTCTCTCTCTTCTCTCTCTGTGTTAACTGTAGAAGACAGCACATATCATCCGACAGGATCAACAAACAAGAAGTCGTTTTATTCTTCGGGAAAAGAAACACTTCTCTTGAAACCTAGCAATTAAGCGTGATCTCGCCTTCCCGGGTTCCATTAACGTTGAGAGCTCTCGAAGTATGTTCGCCGTTTCTTCTGCTTGTGTGTTGTTGTTTGGGTGTTTTGTTTTGTTTTGTTTTGTCCTCCCAATGATTGTCTTCAGAATCTAACCGACTTTTTCACGCTAAAAGTATAACATGTACTGGATGTGACGACTGTTGCTTTGCAAAAATACTTTTCTGGACGATTCATGAGATGGATCATCATGTAGAAGGGTGTTGAAAACTGAGAAGTGCTATTCTACGTGGGTTGCATTTTTTCATTTTTCAGTGTGGTTGTGTGTGTGTGTGTGTGTGTGTTGTGTGTGTGTGTGTGTGTGTGTGCGCGTGCGTGGCGTGCGTGCGTTGCGTGCGTGCGTGCGTGCGTGCGTGCGTGCGTGCGTGCGTGCGTGCGTGCGTGCGTGCGTGCGTGCGTGCGTGCGTGCGTGCGTGCGTGCGTGCGTGCGTGCGTGAGAGTGTGAGTGCTTGCGTTTTGAAGGTGGGAAGAGGGGAAAGAAAAGGAACATGCCTGAACGCAAATCCAATCGAAACACGAAATGAACTTTAGAAAAACAACAAACAAGAACAATGAAAAATATACAAGGTGGGTCATTCTTGTTTGCAGACGTTAAACATTAATTTGATTCTTCTTTTTTTTCTTTTTCTTTTTTTTTTTTTTGGGGGGGGGGGGGGGGGGTCGGGGTCAGCTTTCATCATTTTGATGACAGATCCCTGAAGAGTAAAAAATGAATTAAAACAAAGACTTTCTTCTCATGGACACACCCACTCATGTTGGAATCGTAACGTTTAAAGCAATTCCGCGTTCGTTTTGGTGACAAAATGCTAACCGTACCCAGTGTTCTGCTTGAAATAACAACGACTGACAACTTTCACCAGCTCTATCAGCAGCTTCGGATATTCTGCTCTGTTATGCAAAGTCACTGTTCGTATTCGATAGCAAAATGTAGTCTAAAATCTTCTACAATGTCTAGCAATGCACCACCGGGGGACCCTACGTGGTAAAACCCTAGTTATATCTTACCACCTCTTAGCAATACCACAAAGGGAACCATAAGTGATAAAATCCAATTTTAAATCCGTTTCAGTTCTTGATATGGTGTCTTTGGTGGCAAAAAAACCCACCAACCCCACTACAAAACAACTTCCCTCGAGATATTTTGATATGAAATGAATACATAACCGTCCCTGAAAAAAAGGACTACATGACTATGTGCCCTCTTCCATAATGCCGAGCTCTACAGCCCATGTCCTGACTGTTTGGGCGTCTTCTTGCCAGTCATCTTCTTCACGTTACGGCGGCTGCGTAGCTATAGTAGCTGCCTCAGCATCAGCATCAGCATCAGCATCAGCAGTCTCTTAACCAGAATGGTCGCGGGGGAGGGAACATGAGGGAGGCACGCGTTGGTTTGACACTTTTCTCCAGGCTGGTCTGTCTGCAGCCTTTCTCAGCATGTCATGTCAAGGCCGGTCCAGTCTTTGATATTCTTCGTCCAAAGGTCAGAAGTCTTTGGTCCAGAAATACCCTATTTGGGTACATTTAGAAATGCATACACAAAACCATCCAAATCACCATCATCAGCAATCGAGATTGCGATCATTTCTAAACAACCAGCCACAGAAAGATCACCAGAGAAAGAGAGAGAGAGAGAGAGAGAGAGAGAGAGAGAGAGAGAGAGAGAGAGAGAGAGAGAGAGGACGACAGACAGACAGACAGACAGACAGACAGACTGCAGATAGACAGACAGAGCTAGAGACAGACAGAGAGACAGGACAGACCACAGACAGGCACAGAAAGAGAGAGAGAGAGAGAGAGAGAGAGAGAGAGACAGGCACAGAAAGAGAGAGAGAGAGAGAGAGAGAGAGAGAGAGAGACAGACAGATAGACAGACAGAGAGACAGAGAGACAGACCCACAGACAGGGACAGAAAGAGACAGAGACAGACAGACAGACAGATAAAGAGTGAGACAGACACAAACAGAGACAGACAGACAGAGAGACAAAAGAAGGAAGAGTTCATTTTCCAGGAGCTGCTCATGTATTTCTCTACTGAGGTGCCACAAACAGGCAGTGTCTTGCTTGCCTGCACCTTTTTTGCCCATGTAAAAATCAAAAGCAGAAAAGAAAAGAAACTTACTATTTCTGTGTCTAAAATGATTGTGTGGCTCACGACATCTGCAACCTAGAACGGCGCCAAGACTACATGGCACACACAGTTGAGTAAGAGGTTTGCCTGAAAGGACAGTCAACATACTTAAGGACAGTCAACATACTTCACAGTTTTCGCTACACAAAAATAAGTGAGCTGAATGGGAAGAAGTCTTCTTTTATTGTTATTTTAAAAAAAAAATTTCATTTTCTTCTTTTATTTCGAGGATAATGGAATAGCCTATTGCGCTTTTTTACATCTAGTCTCCGTGTCTATGCAGTTTTGTAAAAATTTGTCATCAGTTCCCACCGGCACACAATAGACTACTCTTCCGAAAAGCGGAACGGGTTTTAACATGAGCGCAAGCTGTTCTGCGTGCGTTTGCACACGGGACCTCGGTTTATTGTCTCATCGGAAGGACTTTTGGGGGGAGTGTGGTCAGCACTTATGTTAACTCTTGAAGAAAAATCCATTTGAACGAGATTCGAACCCGGATCAGCACATCACAAGCGCCATGCGCATCACTCTAACCGCCAAGCTCTCCCGTCCCCCGTTAGTTAGTTAGCTAGCTAGTGGGGGAGAGGGGGGGGGGGGTGTAGGTCAATGTTCCTTAGCTCAAACACACTTGAAGAAAAAAACAAACCTAAACCTAAAAACAGCCGTTGAGTCACGTCACTAGTAATTAGCTCACCAGTGATGGTGTTCCCTCTTCCACCCCCTCACCCCCACCCCCACCCCTCTCTCCCTCCCTTCCAGCCAGCACAAAATAATGACGTGCGCTTTCAATTAATTAATTAACTGTCTGGCTTTTCGCCAAGGCAGTGCCACTCATAATGTATACAGCATGACAACTTGACAGCTCCGGTCCCGTTCGTTGGCTATCAAAAAAAAAGTCTTTGCCAAGTTCAAAACAACATGTGACGCATACAGGCCTCTACTTTTTCCAATCAGCCCGAAAGCCAGGTTTGAATTTATTCACCCTACTACTACTACTGCTGCTGCTGCTGCTGCTGCTGCTGCTGCTACTGCTACTACTGCTGCTACTAGTAATAATAAATAAATGGAATTTGTATAGCGCTATATTTTGCAAAGACAAATCAGAGCGCTTGCATTCAACATATTCTTACAGAGTCTACAGAGTACTACTACTACTACTACTACTGCTGCTGCTGCTGCTGCTGCTACTACTACTACTGCTGCTACTACTACTGCTACTACTACTACTACTACTACTGCTACTGCTGCTACTACTGCTACTGCAACTACTGCTACTACTACTGCTACTACCGCTACTACTACTACTGCTGCTACTACTGCTACTGCTACATCTACTACTGCTACTACTACTACTCCGACTACTACTACTACTACTGCAGTGTTGTCTCAATCTTGTAATACAGGATCTAGGACAGGCGGGTTTTTTGGGGTATCAGACAATGAGTACTTTTTCCCCCTTAGTACCAAGCATCAGAACTTTTCCCTTTAATAACACAGAGGACCCTACCCCCACCCACCTTCCCGTTTTCTCTTCTATCTTTCTTTTCATACACACACGTGCGCGCGCGAATGCACATACACACATATGCGCGTGCGCGCGCAGAGAGAGAGAGGGAGAGAGAGGGAGGCAGGGAGGGAGGGAGAATGAGAAAGACACAGAGATAGATAGATAGATAGATAGATAGATAGATAGATAGAGAGAGATAGATAGAGATAGATAGTAGATAGATAGATAGATAGATAGATAGATAGATAGATAGATAGATAGATAATAGATAGATAGAGTGAGAGGGAGAGAGAGAGAGAGAGAGAGAGAGAGAGAGAGAGAGATTCTTTTCCAGTGTAAATGTAAATTGCCACGTTGTAAGGATTCTAAACAATAAAACTCCCCGTATCGTTCTGGTTTTTTCGGGGATTGTTTTGGTTCTTAAAATATCTTATTCATGACAAATGTCTTCTTGCCCATTGTCTGCTCCAACGTTCCGTTCACCCTGCAATCCTGGAGCATCTTCTGCCTTTGTGGTTTTGATAATTAGCCTCTTAAATTAGCAATGTGCTGCTGGGTGCCTTGAAGGAATCGTATGATATGCTCTATACGCACTTTGGGGGTAGTGGGGAGGCAGGGGGAGAGAGAGGAGAGAGAGGTGGGGAAGAGAGAGAGAGAGAGAGAGAGAGAGAGAAGAGAGAGAGAGAGAGAGAGAGGAGAGAGAGAGAGAGAGGAGAGAGAGAGAATGAATGAATGAATGAACATCTTTATTTAGGAAAAAGAATAAATACAATGGTGGCTTTTTCATCCAGCCCTCAGTCCAAAGAGAGAGAGGGGAAGAGAGAGAAGCAAAGAGGGAGGGAAGGAAAGAGGGAGGAGGAAAGAGGGAGGGGGAGAGAGAGAGGGGAGGGAGGAAGGAGAGAGAGAGGGGGGAGGGGAGGGCGAGAGAGAGAGAGGGAGGGAGGAGGGAGGGGGAGAGAGGAGAGAGAGAGAGAGAGAAGAGAGAGAGAGAGAGAGAGAGAGAGAGAGAGAGAAGAGAGAGAGAGCGACAGAGAGAGAGCGAGAGAGAGAGAGAGAGAGAGAGAGAGAGAGAGAGAGAGAGAGAGAGAGGAGAGAGAGAGAGAGAGAAGATGGACGGGGGGAAGGAATCACAGCAGAATGCACTGCACTCGTGGACTCCATATGAAAATAAAGTCACGCTGCACCAGGCGATACAAGGAGGTCATACTGTGTTCAAGGATACAACGAGAACCACAGTCTGAGCTTCATGCCGTCCTGTGCCTTGTACCCTGCTGCTTTCAGGCTGACCGCGAGATGCTTTGGTATCGCCTTGAACTTCCACACCCTGCCTGTGGTCAGTTCTCATGCATCACTCTCAAGTCTGCAGAGGTTCACATAATACAAAGGAGGCACGCAGTGGCAGGCCGGCCGGCCATGTCAGTGTCACTTAATTCCAGAATGGATAGGGTTCAGTTGGTCTCGCTTTTAATCAAGGTATTCCAGATATGTATATGGTTCGGTTGGTCCTGCTTTTATTCAAAGTACTTACACTATTCCAGAAATGGATGTGGTTAAGTTGGTCTCGCTTTGAATCAAAGTATTAAATTTACACTATTCCAAAAATGGATATGGTTCGGTTGGTCCTGCTTTTATTCAAAGTACTTACACTATTCCAGATATGGATGTGGTTCAGTTGGTCCTGCTTTTATTCAAAGTATTTACACTATTCCAGAAATGGATATGGTTCAGTTGGTCTCGCTTTGAATCAAAGTATTTCACAACTGTCGTCTGTAACAAGGGGCTAGGCTGCATAGGATAGTGTAAGTGTCAAATCTAAACAGTCATCACTCAGGCACTGCCAACCCGATCCAGTAGCAACGGTAGCCTAATATTTGTCTTTTTGTTGTTGCTCGCTTTGCTTTGGGTTTTTTGTTGTTGTTTTGTTTGTTTGCTGTTTGTTTGCTTGTTTGATGCTAATTGTTTGTTTTGTTTTTGCTTTTCGTTAGATGTTGTTTGGGTTTTGTTGGTGGTTTTTTTCCTTGTTTTTTCTTCTTCTTTTTTTTTGGGGGGGGGGTGCCTCATCTTATGTGACACTCCTATCCCTGCTGTTCCCATTTCGATCTCAGCAATACTATCCCGGTTTCTTACGTCGCATCGTCAAGGTCAGAAATCGACAGGAAACTCATCAATGTCAGGCCACCGCAGGAACCCCCAAGCAATCTACCTTCTGATGATGTGACAAGAGCAAGTCTTCACCCCGAGAGAGAAGCTCCACAAACCATCCACAACGTCGTTCAAAAACTCAAGTACGAAGATGAAACCGAAAGAATGCTGGAAGCAGGTGACGATCTGACGACAGTTCGAAGCTGACAATCACGCGCGCAGTGTCAACCACCACTACTATCACCACCACACCACCACCACCACTCCACCCACCCCCTACCCTCACACAGCCCCACCCTCACCACCAACCACCCTCTGCAAACTAAAATCAAACCGAATGCCCCGACAAGCAAGACAGACAGACAGACAGACAGACAGACACACACACACACACATACACAAAGAAAGACAGATACACAAGATGCACAAACAGGCACAGACACACACACAGACAGACACACAGACAGCCCCCCCCCCCCCACCACACACACAGAGGCAGAGAGGGACAGAGAGAGATAGAGACAGAGAGAAAGAGAGAGACTAGACAGTAGTGACTGGAGAAGAGAGAGAGACAGAGAAATAGACTTGAGAGAGACTAGACTGTAGTGACTGGAGAGAGAGAGAGAGGAGAGAGGAGAGAGAAGAGGAGAGAGAGAGAGAGAGAGACATAGACAGAGAGAGAGAGATAGAGAGAGAGACTAGACTGTAGTGACTGTACAGAGAGAGAGACAGAGAGATAGAGAGAGACTAGACGGTAGTGACTGGAGAGAGAGAGAGACAGAGAAATAGACTAGAGAGAGACTAGACTGTAGTGACTGGAGAGAGAGAGAGAGAGAGAGAGAGAGAGAGAGAGAGAGTGGACATAGACAGAGAGAGAGAGATAGAGAGAGACTAGACTGTAGTGACTGTACAGAGAGAGAGAGACAGAGAGATAGAGACTAGACAGTAGTGACTGGAGAGGGAGGAGAGAGAGAGAGAGAGGAGAAGAGAGAGAGAGAGAGAGAGAGAGAGAGAGAGAGAGACATAGACAGACAGACAGAGAGAGACTAGACTGTAGTGACTGTACACAGAGAGAGAGAGAGAGAGAGAGAGAGAGAGAGAGAGAGAGAGGAGAGAGAAGAGAGAGAGAGGAGAGAGACAGACAGACAGACAGATAGACACACAGACAGAGACACAGCGACACACAGACAGACAGAAAAGACAGACATCACAGACAGAAGAGACACAGCGAGACACAGACTAGACAGCAGTGCCTGCACGGTGACTGCACTGACCTGCTCTAAGGGGGCTATCTGGGAGCGGAGGTCCTCCAGCCGGGCCTGCAGCTCCTTCTCCCGCTGCAGCTGGTAGTCCTCCACGTGCAGGGTGCTGTACAGCTGGCTCAGCAGCTGCTTCACGTCCGACAGCGTCTCTGCGTCCTCGCTCAGCAGCCGACCTGAGGGCCAACAGACAGAGAAAGCTAGTATAGAGGACAGTGTTCAATCACCCTGACTTCTTCTTCTACTACTACTCCTTCTTCGTCTTCTTCTTCTTCTTCTTTTCTTCTTCTCTTCTTCTTCTTCTT
>CM054134.1:96255663-96260663 GCA_028751875.1 Rapana venosa
TGGAAACATACAAAGCGCTAGTATACGTCCATGTGCTGTCAAGTTATCGTTGAAAATAAAGCATTCCATGAACATTTGTTAAAGCTAAAAATTTTACATTAGGCTACTATCCCTTAGCGCTAAGTGGAGCCAGCTGGTCCACCATTCGTCCACCATGCAGCGCCCCTACGACCCTGGCGGGTTACGGGACCAGTGAACAGTGAACAGAACTATCCCTTATTCTCTTCAAAGATTTATACAGAAATATTGCTAGATTTTTAACAGTTTGCTCATTTTCAGATGACATACGCTGAGATAGCCTGACCAATGATGGGTAGTTCCAATATGTTTGCAGAATCAATTCTTTTCTCGGATCTCCAAGAAATGGACATTCCTAAACAACATGAATTTCATCTTGTGTTGCCAATTTACACAAATTACAAACCAAATTCTCATTTTCATCTTTTGCACAGAGAGAGAAGAAAATAATGAAGGATAACCTCTTTATTATTTTGCAACTGATGCAGGCCTAGGCCTGTCCGTAGTGAAACTAGTAGTAGTAGTAGTAGTAGTAGGAGTAGTAGTAGTAGTGTAGTAGCAGCAGCAGCAGTAGTAGTAGTAGTAGTAGTAGTAGTAGTAGTAGTAGTAGTAGTAGTAGTAGTAGTAGCAGAAGTAGCAGCAGCAGCAGCAGCAGTAGCAGTAGTAGTAGTAATAGTAGCAGCAGCAGTAGTAGTAGCAGCAGTAGCAGATAGCAGCAGCAGCAGCAGCAGCAGCAACAGTAGTAGTAGTAGTGTAGTAGTAGTTAGTAGTAGTAGTAGTAGTAGTAGTAGTGTAGTAGTGATATTGGCGCAGAGAGAGAGAGAGAGAGAGGAGAGAGAGAGAGAGAGAGAGGAGAGAGAGGAGAGAGGAGGAGAGTGAGAGAGAGAGATGAGAGAGAGATGAGAGAGAGGAGAGATGAGAGAGAGGAGAGAGAGAGAGAGAGAGAGAGCGAACAGCCCTAGTTTGTCTGTAAAATTCTTCTGTCCCTTTTTTTTCCTTTTTCTCATAAGTTAATTATGTGATGTTACATAAATAAACTGCAATTCAATTTGGACTTACTTATAAAAACAGCCTCATGCGTCCACACACATCCCGCCGCCCCCATCCCCCTATTCTGACTCCAGTGTCTGAACTACAGTAATTTTCAATGCATAATTTAGCAATGTGAGGATGTTTTCTGAAAACATAAATTGTCCTACCAGACTACATTTCTTACATGAATACGGTTATGGTGTTTGTGCTTCATACCAATACACTTGTTCTATACAGAAACACACACACATACACACACTCACTCACACACTCACTCACTCACTCTCTCACTCGCTCACTCTCTCACTCACTCACACACACTCATACACACACATACAGAGACAGAGAGAGAGGAGAGAGAGAGAGAGAGAGAGAGAGAGAGAGAGAGAGAGAGGAGAGAGAGAGAGAGAGAGAGAGGAGAAAGAAAGAGAGAGAGAGAGAGAGGAGTTAGTTTCGTCTAATGTCACTTTGAGTGAACAGACGTAAAATCAAAGCAACAACAAAGAGTAAGTGAGAGAGAGAGAGAAGATGAAGAGAGAGAGAGAGTGAGAGAGAGAGAGAGAGAGAGGGAGGGGGGAGAGAGAGAGAGAGAGAGAGAGAGAGGAGAGAGAGAGAGAGGAGAAGAGAAGAGAGATCGAAGCAACAACAACAGAGAGAGAGAGAGAGAAGAGAGAAAGAGAGAGAGGGGGGAGAGAGAGGAGGGGGAGAGGAGAGGAGAGAGAGAGAGAGAGAGAGAGAGAAGCAGAGACAGGACAGACAGACAGACAGACAGACAGACAGGAGACGAGAGAAAGAGAAGACAGAGACACAGACGACAGAGACGAGAGAGAGAGAGAGAGAGAGAGAAGTAGTGCAGTGTAAGGAGGAGAGGCGAGAGAGAGAAAGGGGCGAGGCAAGGCAGCACTGCATGACGACAGATGATGAGACGGAAAGGGAAAAAACATGAGGACACCGACGAGTGGTTAGGGTCAGACGAGACAGACAGGTGACGGGAGCCCGCTCGGTCGTGAGGTAAGAATTATACCCAGCTCCAGTCAGTGTACAAGGACCGGGTGGGAAGTCTGGCGACAGAAGGTTGTAAGGGGGGTTGCAAGACCATCAGTCGCTGAACGACAGATAGTCGGTCTGGGCTTACTGGGACAAAAACATCACTTGTACATTTGCATAAGCCGGTGTTCAGACAGGGGAAAGAGTACGAGAGAGAGAGGAAAGAGGATGTACACCTGAAGAACATAATCATGCAAGTGTGCGCGTGTAAATACACACGCATACACAACATGTGTGCGTGTGTAAACACACATACATACACATGTGTGCGTATGTAAATACACACACATACTCAACATGTGTGCGCGTGTAAATAGACACACACACACACACACAACAAACACACACAGGTACACACACCACAAAACACACACACAAACACACACCGCTTTTCAGAAGAGTAGGCCATTGTGTGCGGATGGGAATGGATGACAAAATTAACAAAACTGCACACATACGGGGACTGGGTTAAAAAAGCACATGAGTGCTTATTCCATTATCCTCGAAATAAAAGAAGTTTAAAAAAAAACACACACACACCAAAGGATTTCACGTTAATTTAGACTCACGAACATAATATACACTTCCACTTCTCTCTGCTTTTGTCTGGCTAAATACACTGACTGGTCTGGTCTGTCTGTGACAGAAAAGTCCCTATCCCAAGACATTGGTTAGACACGATATGTTGTTTTCCGTCGCCACCGCCGCCACTGTAAAGACATAAGCACGTAGAGAAGCATGATATAACCGTTTGTCATCGGATCAGCCGAGCAGTTCTGGCACGAAATAATGTACCTTGTGCCTACCTGACTTCGCGCGCTCTCTCTGTCTGTCTGGAGTTAACATCAGTGCAGACTCCACTCTCCCCCAAAGTCCTTCGGATGAGACAATAAACCGAGGCCCCGTGTGCGAACGCACGCAGAACATCTTGCGCACACGTTAAATCCTGTTCCGCTTTTCGTAAGAGTAGGCCATTGTGTGCCAGTGGGAACAGATGACAGAATTCACAAATCCGCATACACACGGGGACTGGATGTAAAAAAACACATAAGTGCTTATTCCATTATCCTCGATATAAAAAAATAATAATAATAATAATGATGATGATGATAATAATAATAATTATAATAATAATAATAACAATGTATGTCCCTCTCTTCTCTCTTCTCCTCTCTCTCTCTCTCTCTCTCTCTCTCTCTCTTCCACAGACAAAAAGATTGAATGATTATGAATTAAGGGAAAGAAATCTAAACGCAAATGTCACGTTACTGCGATTGTACACTATGCTTCCCCCAAAAATAAAGTTAAAAAAGAAAACAATCCTCAGATAACATTACCAGATAAACCATCACAAAGATTCCCACAGGAAAGAGAAGTTATACTCCCCCACCATGCCCCTCTTTCCTAGCCCACCCCCTCTCTCTCTCTCTGTCTCTCTCTCTGTCTGTCTGTCTCTCTCTCTCTTCTCTCTCTCTCTCTCTCTCTCTCTCTCTCTCTCTCTCTCTCTCTCTCTCTCTCTCTCTCTCTCAGGGCCCCACTAATTCAAAACAAATATTTCAGACTGGAAAAGGAGTATCCCTGTGTACGACATAATTATTATGCAATAATGATATCATAATAATGCTAAGCGCATCTGCCAATAAATCAACTCAGCGGGTACTTGACCAACCTATATAATGATCTCTGATGCGCTGGTAAAACCTTGGATGCATGCATGCAGGGCGTTTCGTGTTTCTATCATCAACCAAGGCACTTCTGCCATATCTAGGATTTGAATATGTATATTTGATATGGCATGCGTAATATAACAGGATTTGAATATGCATATTTGATATGGCATGCGTAATATAACAGGATTTGAACATGCATATTTGACCTGACACGCGTAATATAATAAGATTTGAATATGCATATTTACTTTGATCTGACATGGGTAATAGGATTTGATTATGCATATTTGATCTTCCGCACGCCTCTATGCATGAACAAGGATCCTATTTATAAGGCGTTGGCAGGCTCTTGGTGTTTTCTTTATTGGATCATCAGAAAACTGCATGGAAACAGGCAGACAGAGCAGGCAACATGCAGCTGATGCAGATCTGACAGCAGAGCTAATAGGACGGGTGGAGGGGCAATGGGGGCGGGGACACCTGAAAGAGTTACCACACAGG
The DNA here is from genome assembly GCA_028751875.1 of Rapana venosa. Taxonomy (NCBI): domain Eukaryota; kingdom Metazoa; phylum Mollusca; class Gastropoda; order Neogastropoda; family Muricidae; genus Rapana; species Rapana venosa. Next base: position 96,259,932 of record CM054134.1, read on the forward strand.
CTGAGAGAGAGAGAGAAAGAGAGACAGACAGACTGACTGACTGACAGACAGAGACAGAGATAGCAATGTTTCTAGTTTTAGAACATCTGTGCGTCACTGAGTACGTAGCTGCAATGTATACAAGTTTGTCCGTAAACGTAAAGTTCCCACTGTGAAACAGTTCTCAAGAACTAAAATACCCCCCACCCCTTCCCCCAAAAACAAAAAAACCAACCAATCAAAAAACTATTAAAAACCCAACAAAACCCCAAACCAACAAAAAACCCAGAAAAATAACCAACAACGAAAAAGGATAACAGTGGTTATTACGAATAATCATTGTAACAATGTTGACTAAAGTTTATAGAGAAAAAAGCAAAACAAACAAAATACCATTAGCTGAGTTGAGCAACATTCTTCTTCTTTAGTCGTTCCCAATACTCTGTGTGTGTGTGTGTTCGTGCGCGTGTGTGTGCGCGCGCGTAAGTGTGTGTATGTATGTGTGTGTGCATCCACGCGCGCGCGCCTGTGTGTGTGTGTGTGTGTGTGTTTGCACGCGCGCGTATACCCTGGCTCTTCCATTCTTTCAATCCCTCACCCTTGGCGCTCTCCTCTCAGCAAAACCTGTCACCTGAGGTCTTAGCCTAGCAGATTTCTCCACTCCAACCAGAGATAAGAAAAACAACAACAACAGGCAAACAGACAGACAGGACAGACAGACAGACAGACAGACAGCCCAAAGCAAGACAGGCG
>CM054134.1:96265663-96278163 GCA_028751875.1 Rapana venosa
GTGCGTGCGTGCATGTGTGTGTGTGTGTGTGCGCGCGTGCGTACGTCAGTGCATGTGTGTGTTGTATTGTGTTGTGTGTGATTTTACATTAACTGATGCGTCTTTTTTTTAACATTGTTACTTGCCTTTTTCACCTTACTTTCATACGATACTAAATAATAAGCAACAAACAATAAATAATAATTATTATAATAATAATAAAAACGACATAAACACCTAAAAAAACCACAACCCACACACAAAAAACACAATAACAAAAAACGAAAACGAAAAACAAAAAACCGAACAAGCAACAAGAATTTTTTTTTTTTACCAACATCATCAACAACACCAATAAAACTCTACGCTTTTGAACTGGATCAGCAATCGACCTTGCATGCAGATTTCGATACGGATTCCGGCAATTCACAAATCATTTAGCAAGCTCTCTGGCAACGCCCCCCCCCCCCCCCCCCCCCCCCCCCCAACTTCCCCCACCCCTTCGCCTCCCTCCCCTCTTGTCCCACACTCGTTTCTGGTATGGCAATGGCAATGGCAATGGCAAGGCCAGTCACGGGAGAAGGAGCAAGGACTGTACCGTGCCATGAAGAAAGAAATCCTGACCAAGTCATGAACACTCAGACCCATCCGCATCAGTGACCACCAAGGCCAAGAGAGAGAGAGAGAGAGCGCGCGCGAGAGAGAGAGACAGAGAGAGAGACAGAGAGAGAGAGAGAGAGAGAGAGACGAGCGACGAGAGAGAGAGAGAGAAGACAGACAGACAATGAAAGAGACAGAGAGATAGAAAGAGACAGAGAGATAGACAGAGACAGAGATATAGGCAGACAGAGACAGACGGACGGACGGACGGACGGACAGACAGACAGACGGACCGAGAGAGACAGAGAGAGAGGGGGAGACAGACAGATAGAGAAAGAGAGACAGACAGACACACAGAGACAGGGGGGAGAGAGAGAGAGACATAGACAGAGGAACAGCCACACAGACAGACAGAGAGGGAGATAGATAGACAGAGACGGAGACGGAGAGACAGAGAGATTAAAACCTAGAGACAGCCAATTACGGGCTTCAGACATTGTCCTCCCTCCATCTAACTCCAAGACATTTATTTGTCGAGGGCTGTAGCGGTGGTGGTGGCGGTGGAAGATGAAGGCTTTACACGATAGAGAAGACAGCCTTCTTTCTGTACAAGTGGAGTGAGTGAGAGAGAGAGAGAGAGAGAGAGAGAGAGAGAGAGAGGAGAGAGAGAGAGAGAGAGAGAGAGACAGACAGACAGACAGACAGACAGACAGACAGACATGGGGGTGGGAATGGGGGATGTTGGGGGGGGGCGAGGAGAGAGGGGGGCAAGGAGACAGAAGCATCGTTTTTAGAGAAGAGACACGAGAAGAAACGTCGTCAACAAAAGAGATAGATCGATGGATAGATGGATAGATAGATAGATGGATAGATCGACAGATGGATGGATGGATGGACAGATCGACAGATGGATGGATAGATGGATGGATGGATGGACAAATGGATAGATAGATGGTTAGATAGATGGATAGATAGACGGATAGATGGACAGACAGACAAATAGATAGATAGATAGATAGATAGATAGATAGATAGATAGATAGATAGATAGATAGATAGATAGATAGATGATAGATGGATGGATGGATGGATGGATGGATGGATGAACGGAACGAGGGACGGACGGGAAGACAGACAGACAAACAAGTAGGTAGGTAGGTAGGTAGATAGATAGATAGATAGATAGATAGATAGATAGATAGATAGTGATAGATAGATAGATAGATAGATAGGACAGACAGACAGACAGATAGATAGATAGATAGATAGATATACAGATATACAGATAGATAGATAGACAGAGAAAGGTAGAGATAGAGAGAGACAAAAAGGGACGAGAGAGGGGGGGGGGGGGGGTAGAAACAGAGAGACAGACAGAGACAGAGAGACACAGGCTGAGACAGACAAGAGTAAGGGAGTCAGAGAAAGAGTGAGGGACAGACAAAGAGACAGAAGAGAGAGATAGACAGAGACACAGAAACGGAGAAACAAAGACATAGAGATACACACAGGCAGAAGCAGAGAGATTAAAAGCCAGAGACAGCTAATTGCTGGCTTCAGACATCTTCCCTTTCCTCCAAGACATTTATTTACAGTAGTGGTGGTGGTGGTGGTGGTGGTGGTGGTAGATGAAGGTTTACAGGAAAGCGAAGACCTGCTATACAGGTAGGCGGGGGGGGGGGGGGGGGGGGGAGGCCGAGACAGACGTGAGGAAGGGGGAGGGGTGGGGCGGGCAGCAAGGAGGCTGGAGTACACTTTGAAGAGCAAATAAAAAGAGACAGATGGAAAAACAATGACCACTAGAGAGAGAGAGAGAGAGAGAGAGAGAGAGAGAGAGGAGAGAGAGAGAGAGAGAGAGAGAGAGAGAGAGAGAGAGAGAGAGACAGACAGACAGACAGACAGACAAACAGACAGAGAGACAGAAAAACAGAGAGACACAAGATTTTAACGACACAGAGACAGAAGCAGAGAGCTAAAGAGCTAGAGGCAGCTAATTGTTGGTTTCAGACATTTGTCCTCAAAGACATTTATCAGGCGAGGATTGCTGGTGGTGGTGGTGGTGGTGGAGTGGGGGTGAAATATGACAGACAGAGACTGACACAGAAACAGAGAGAGAAAGAAAGAGAGAGAGGGAGGGAGGAGGAGATGGGAGGGAGAGAGAGAGGGAGGGAGAGAGAGAGGGGGGGGAGGGAGGGAGGGGGAGATGGGAGAGAGAGAGAGGGGACAGAAGGAGGGGAGAGAGGAGAGAGAGACAGACAGACAGACAGAAACACTGAGATACAAAGAGAAAGAGGAGAAGGAAGAAAGAAGGGACAGATAGGAAAAGGAGCAGATAGAGAGGACAGACACAAAAACTCAGAGATAGAGAGAAAGACAGGCAGCCAGACAGAGGGACAGACAGACAGAGAGAGACAGAGAGAGATACAGAGAGAAAAGAGAGAGAGAGAGAGACAGAGACATAGACAGAGAGAAGAGAGCAAGGGAAACACAATGATTTATTGATAGATCATACCAACAGACACACACGAAATCGAAAAGGCCACACACAAATCGATACAACAATCACACCGAAAACTCGCCTTTCCAAACCTTTCATAGAAAGAGACATGTTTTACGTTACCACTATACTTTCACTTGTCGACGACAGTGATAGCTACTATTCACTGTACTTAATGTATGTATGTATGTATTTTCAGATTCAGATTCAGAATATTTTATTGCTATTTAAGTCAAGTAGACTTATTTGTGTGTGTGTGTGTGTTGTGTGTGTATGTGGTGTGTTTGTGTGTGTGTGTGTGTGTGTGTGTGTGTGTGTGTGTGTGTGTGTGTGTGTGTGTGTGTGTGTGGAGGAGAGAGAGAGAGAGAGAGAGAGAGGAGAGAGAGAGAGAGAGAGAGAGATGCATAGAGAAAGAGAGAGGTAGAAAGAGGGGGTGGGGGGCAGGCAGATAGACAAATCATCCACCTTCAACAGAAAGAAATGGCAGAACATAGCATTCACCACATCAGTATCATATTCAAACAATCATCCACATTGAACAGAAAGAAATGCCAAAACACATCATTCACCACTTCAGTATTCAATCAACCACCTTCAACTGAACAAGCAATCGACCACATTGAACAGAAAAGAAATGCTAGAACACAACAATCACCACATCAGTGTTCAAACAATCAACCACACTCAATAAAGAAATGCCAAAACACAACAATCGCCACATCAGCATGCAAACAATCAACAACATTCAAGAGAAAGAAATGACAGAACACAATATTCACCACATCAGTATTATATTCACAAAATCAACCACATTCAATAATCAGAAATGGAAAGCCACTACATTTACCACATCAGTATTACATTCAAACAACCATCCACATACAACAGAAAGAAATGGTAGAACACAACATTCACCCCACCAGCATTCAAACAATCAACTGAAGCCCTCATAGACCCTGCCATCTTCATCAGCATTCACCTCTACTGTTGAACTGTCTGTGTCCGGAAATCATCAACCCTGCCGTCATTAGGTCCAGGAGAAAGAAAGAAAGAAAGAAAGAAAAAAGAAAGGAAAGGGAAAAGAAGGAAGGAAAAAGGAAGAAGAAGAAAGGAAAAAAGAAAGAAAGAAAGAAAGAAAGAAAAGAAAGAAAAAAAAGAAGAAAGAAAAGAAATGAAAAGGAAGAAAGAAAAAAAAAAAGAAAGGAAGAAAGAACGAAAGAAAGAAAGAAGAGATGAGGAGGACAAGGACAAGGACAGGAAGAGGAGGAGGAGGAGGAAGAAGAAGAAGAAGAAGAAGAAGAAGAAGAAGAAAAAGAAGAAGAAGAAGAAGAAGAAGAAGAAGAAGAAGAAACAAACAACAAAAAGAAGAAGAAGAAAAAAGAAGAAGAAGAAGAAGAGAAGAAGAAGAAAGAAGAAGAAGAAGAAGAAACAAACAACAAAAAAAAGAAGAAGAAGAAGAAGAAGAAGGAAGAAGAAGAAGAACAAGAAGGGAAGAGAACAAGAAAAACAAGAACAAGAAACAAACACAAAAAAAGGAGGAGGAGGAGGTAGAAGAAGAAGAAGAAGAAGAAGAAGAAGAAGAAGAAGAAGAAAAGGAAGAAGAAGAGAAGAAGAAAAGGGAAGAAGAAAGAGAGAGAAGAAGAAGAAGAAGAGAGAAGATACAGGGCAATCGATACTTCGTGCTAAAAGGGAGAAAAAGGGCGGATGTGGGGAGAAAAATTGACATAGATTTTGCATCTGAGGGGACAAAAGGAAAAATGGATATTGAGTGGGGGTAAAAAAGAAACAGCAGAAAAAATAAAATCGATATCGATATTTTACGTGCGGAGAGAGGAGAAGTGGGGGCGGGGGGATGGGGAGAAGGAAGGGTGTAGCCATCGAACTTTTCTGTCTGGGGTAAAAGAAAAAAAAGAAAAACGTAAATAATTGATCTTTAGTATTCGATGAACTTAATCAGTTCGTCTGCATGCAAAGAAACGGCAAATTGAAGTAGCGCATACCCTTTTTTGGTTGTGTTTTTTGGTATGTTTTTTTTGTTTTGTTGTGTTGATTGGTTGGTTGGGTTTTTTGTGTGGTTTGTTGTTGTTTCTTTTTTTTTTGGAGGTGGGGGGGGGGGGGTGGTCTCGGCTAGAGCTCTGACGTGCACCAATGATGAGGTTAACAGTCTCATCCGAAGGGCTTTTGGGGGGAGTGGAGTCAGTACTGATGTTAACTCCAGGAGAAAAATCCTTTTGACGGGCGTCTCGGTGGTGGCTCGAACCCATGCCCGATCCCATGCCGTTAGATCTAGAGCGCAACGCGAAAGCTCTAACTACAAGGCCATCCTGCTCCCCGCGCAGACAATATCCATGTGGGGAGAAGGGAGGAGAGGGAGCAAAATAATGATACTAGCACTTCAGTTGTTTTGAACTTTTCATTTAAGAGCAGTACATGAGTAAAAATATTTCTTTTAATTAAAAAAACAAACAAACACCGAAATATACGAAGACTTCATTTCACATTCACAGCATGTCAATGAGCTTTTCATCACACAACAATCATTCAATTAAAAAGCAAAAACTACATCATACATGAAAATGTACGTACAATCAGACATGGTCATGGATCACTCACGAGGACCCCCCCCTCCCCCCCCTTCACCTCTCAAACACCAAACACCTCCTTTCAATAAGCACATTTTTTGTTACCAATAAAAGAAAGTTTACAAGCGCAAGTATACAATGACTTTGGAAGAACTGTATGGGTGACAAAAGTCCAATGTCAGTGAAAATCAACAAGAAAGGAATTACATGTAGGGTTATGGCAATTCCTTGAATGGTTTTCCGTTCCTTGGCTAGAATCTGCGAAGCTCAATAATGGTGACATTTTGCGTATGCGACCGTTTCTGCCCACCAGGAAGGTAGCCGCATTCCGACTTCAGGGATCGTTGAATATTAAAAACAAAACTATTTTTTTTAAAAGAACGAAAGAAAAGATACAGGGTGACAGAAGATGAAAATAAAATGAGATGAAAATGGAGGGGATGGTGACATCAACTAATGACAGTTTTTAAGAAGAAACCCGTTCAATATGCAAAGAAAAAGGACGAAAACCTAAACCACACACACAACACACACACACACACACACACACACACCACACACACACACACACACACACACACTAAAGAGAAAAATATTCAGAACTGAAAACTCATTAACAAGCCAAGGAGGGGGAAAATCAAGCAAAAGAAACATGAGGAACTACGATGAGAACAAAAACAAACGACAAAAACAAAGCAAAAAAAAACGAACAAAAAGTGAAAAATAGCAATATGCTCGAAGCACTGTTCTTTATGCCACATTCTATTTCCTGGTCAGTCGCTACCTTCCATGCCATTACAAAAACCAAGCATAAAAAAATAAACACGAAGAAACCTAACCCACTTCTTTCCTATAGAATGATTCAGAAATGTGCGTATATACAGGAAATATGTACCGACATTGTGATACGTATGCCCTGTCTCTCTCTCTCTCTCCCTCACTCTTCCTCCTCTCTCTCTCTCTCTCTCTCTCTCTCTCTCTCTCTCTCTCTCTCTCTCTCTCTCTCTCTCTCTGTCTCTCTCTCCCCCAGCAACTGCAACGAATAGATATTCCAAACAAAAAATAGAGTTTGGAAACCAGAACAGATTCCTAACAAAGAAAACGCACTGCACAAAGAAATTAAAGTCCTACTTGGTAACCAGCGTTCGTTTATCCAAAGATGTTATCTTATTCGCTAAAAGGATGACAGCGATAAGCGATTGGATGTGAGGATGGGATGTTGGGGTAGGGATGTGGGGCAAGGCGGGAGCGGGGTGGGTGGGGGTGGGGTGTAGGGTGGAGAGGAGTAGGGAGGGGGTGGGGTGAAGATCTAGGTCGCTATGATTTTCTCTTTATTCTAGTGTTGCTTTAAAGTCCATTTCTGTTGGTGTGACTGTCTTCTGTTTGTGTACGAGGGTCCGTCTGTCTGTCTGTCCATTACATCTATCTTTGTCTCTGTATCTGTCTCTCTCTCTTCAATGCACGAAAGAGAGGGAGGGAGAGAGCGAGAAGAGAGGGGAGGAAGAGAGAGAGAGAGGGAGAGAAGGAGAGGAGAGAGAGGGGAGGAGGAGTGAGAGAGGAGGAGAGAGTGAGAGATAGAGGAGAACAAAAAGAAAACAGAAAAAGGAGAGGAAGCTTACGATGACGACATGACAGAAAAAGAAAGAAAGGGGTGATGAAGAGAAGAGAGCGAGAGAGAGAGAGAAGAGAAGACAGACAGAAGCAGACGAAGAACAGAGACAGAAGACAGACAGATGAGAGAGAGAGATGTAAGAGGACCATATGAAGGAGGAGGAGTTAGAGGAGAAAAAAGATAAAAAGTATCAGGAAAAAAGAAAACAACACACCCAAAAAGGATGTCGAAGTAAAAAAAAATAAAGTCGAAGAGAAAGAAGGGAGAAAAGAAAGGAAAGTGAGAGGTGGGGAAGGAAGAGAGAGAAGAGAGAGAGAGAAGAAGAAAGAAGAAGAAAGAAGAAGAAGAAGAGAAGAGGAGAGGAAGAAGAAGAGAGAAGAAGAATGAAAGAAGAAGAAAGAAGAAGAAGAGAGAAAAAGAAGAAAAGAACAACAACAACAAAAGCAAACAACAACAATAAAGAAGAAAGAGAAGAAGAAGAAGAAGAAGAAGAAGAAGAAGAAGAAGAAGAAGACAAGAAGAACAGAACAAGAAGAACACAAGAAGAACAAGAACAAGAAACAGAAGAACAAGAACAAGAACAAGAAGAACTAGAAGAAGGAGGACAGATGATAAGAGAAGCACTGAGGAGGAAGGACTCCGGAAGGCTGGAAGAGAGAACCCTGTGCAGCCCGTTCTAAACACTGTAGTCAGCAATCCCTCAGGGAAGCCCACACTTGTGAACGGAATGAAATATGGGGCTAACTCTCTCCTCCCTCCCCCACCTCTCGTCTCTCTATTCCTCATCTCTCTCTCTACTCTCTCTCTCTCTCTCTCTCTCTCTCTCTCTCTCTCTTCTCTCCTTCTCTCTTCTCTCTCTCTCTCCCTGTCCAATTAGATAAAATGGTTTTAAAAAAATCCTTATCCTAAATCATATTTTTTTTCTATCTTTTTATTGATTAACGGCAATAAAATTCAATTCAATTCAATTCAATTTTCTCTCTCTCTCTCTCTCTCTCTCTCTCTCTCTCTCTCTCTCTCTCTCTCTCTCTCTCTCTCTCTCTCTCTCTCTCTCTCTTCTCTCTCCCTGCCCAATTAGATGAAATGGGTGTGTGTTTTATTTAAATCCTATCCTAAATCATTTTTTATAAATAAAAAGTATCGTTAGCTATGACTTTGAAAACTTTTTCGCTTTTTTTTTAAAACCCTATTTTTCTATTTTTTTCAAGGAGAGAGAACATATGTGTAAGGTTGTGTGTGTGTGTGTGTGTGTGTGTGTGTGTGTGTGTGTGTGTGTGTGTGTGTGTGTGTGTGTGTTGTGTGTGTGTTTAAGTGTTTGTGTGTGTGTGTGTGTGGAAGTGTGTCTGTGTGAGTGAGTGAGTGTGTGTGTGTGCACACGCCCGCGTGTGTGTGTGATGTACACGCGCGCACGCACAGAGACAGAGACAGAAAAGACACAGAGAGGCAGACAGATGCAGATAGTGATAGGAGACAGAGAGAGGGTAACGAGAGAGAGGAGAGAGGAGAGATGAGAGAGAGAGAGAGAGAGAGAGAGAGAGAGAGGAGAGAGAGAGAGAGAGAGAGAGAGAGAGAGAGAGAGAGAGAGAGAAAGACAGACAGACAGAGCGAGTGATAAGAGAGAGAAAGACAGAGACAGATAGAGACTCACACACACAACACACACACAACACACACACACACAACACACAACACACACACACACACACACAACACCCTTTCACACAGCAGACACAAACCGACATATAGAAGACAGGCATGTAACTAACTCCAATCCACCCACAGAACAAACGACTTGGTCCCAGTTGGACAGCACGAGAGACAGAGGAGCTCTGAACCCTACATGACCGGGACATTACAGGACAATCACACTGCAAGGTGAACCAGGCGACAAGGCGTCACCACCACATTTTAAATAAAAATTAATGATTATCTAATATAGCAAACAAAAGACATGATAATCGCAAACAGGAGCCCGCTTAATCTGAGTACAAGAGTCACTTCAATTCAAGAAGAAGAAAAAGCAGAAAAGAAGAAAGAAGAAGAAGAAAGAAGAAGAAGAGAGAAGAAGAAGAAAGAAGAAGAAGAAGAAGAAGAAGAAGAAGAAGAAGAAGAAGAAAGAAGAAGAAGAAGAAAGAAAGATAGAGAGAAGAAGAAGAAGAAGAAGAAGAAGAAGGAGAAGAAGAAGAGAGAAGAAGAGGAAAGGAGAAGAGGAGGAGGAGGAGGAAGAAGAAGAAGAAGAGGAAAGAGGAGGAGGAGAATGGGTCAATCCCTTCAATTCATCTCAAATGGACTATCAGTAATCTTTCAACCACCAACATACAAATCTCAATACAAGAGAGTCGCGGTAGTTTTCAAAGCGGCCAGTTCCTTAACCTCATCTCAAATGGACTATCAGATCAGTAATCGTTGATCAACAACCAACAGATAAATCTGGAGCTGAAGCTTTCTGAGGAAGCAAGTCAAAAACTGCACGGAATGACCGGGCGGGTCATGGCTGGGTTAAAAGGAACTGTCACCAACAAGTAGTACTGAACAAAAGGCTTTCTGACTTTACACGTCAATCAAGTTGGAGTTTTTAAACACACAAACACACACACACACACACCACACACACACACACACACACACAAGAAAAAAATCCCCAAAGTTCATTTCAGTGTTGTGAGGTATTTGGTTTTTTTTGGTTTTTGTTGTTTTTTTTTTTTTGTTTTTTTTTTTAAAGTTCATTTCAGTTGGCTGAGTTCAAAACCGGGAAAATGTTATTTCGGTCTGGTGATTATGGGTGAAAAAGTTCATTATGGTGTCGTGAGTTCGAAGCTAATGCATTTAAACACTTATCGATAATTTATATCTGATATTTATTAGGAGTTTTCTTCTTTTTTTGGTCTATCTTGCGTCTACACTAGTCTTTCGATACTTTTTTGTTTTTAAACATTATATTTAATTAGACAGTGCCCTTGAACGCAATATCAGACGCTGGCGCTACCACAAAACGGAGACAAACACACGTAAACGTTTCAAAAGCCACAGACCTAAATGACTTTGGTTTTGTTTCAATCTTAAGTCCAATCATGGGCTAGTTTCCTTACATCAATATGGATGACTATATATATATATATATATATATATATACCCGTCTCAGCCCCACCCACCCTCTCCTGACACCCTGAAGTTCTAAGACAAATAAACAAATAAATACGTAGATAGATAAATAAATAAATAACAACACATGAATGAATAAACACACACATAGGGGGAAACGGAAGGGAAAGGAGACAAAAACAAACAAACAAACAAAGACCACGTTAGCAAAACAGGAGGAAAGAGAACTGCCACATCACCTATTCCCTGCAGGCATCACCCTAAGTGTCTTCTTCTTTAGCTGTTCATCTTTTAGAAAAGCCTCATCTTTTCATTTTTTACCCCGCGCTTTGTTTGGCTTCTTGACAGGCAAAGAAACCTTCCTTCCATACTACACGCTTTCACACAAGACACACACACATGCGCGCGCGCGCGCACACACACACACACACACACACACACAAGCACGCACGCACACCACGCACACACACACAGAGATAAGCAAGCACACGCCCACAAGCGCGCGCCACACACAGACATACAGACACACGCACAAGCACACACAGATAAGAGCGCGCGCGCGCGCAAACACACACAGAACACACACACAGCATGAAGACAAATAATCGTGTGTTTGACCACACACTTATCGAAACACTTGCTAACTATTCAGATAAAGGATACTTTTTTTTCCACCTCTTTCTTCCTGGTTGTCCATGCATACAACGTCACTGAACTCAAAAGAAATGTACCCATCGGGAAAAAAACCGGAAAAAAACCTGTACGTGAGATAGTTACATTTCAGTGCCCACCCCACCCTCTCTCTCTCTCTCTCTCTCTCTCTCTCTCTCTCTGTCAGTCTGTCTGTCTGTCTGTCTCTGTCTGTCTCTCTCTCTCTCTCTCTCTCTCTCTCTCTTCTCTCTCTCTCTGTCGCTCTCTCTCTCTCTCTCTCTCTCTCTCTCTCTCTCTCTCTCTCTCTCTCTCTCTCTCTCTCTCTCTTCTCTCAAAACAAGCCAAGAGAAACGAAACTTTGTAGATGAGATTTATAAAAGGGAAGATATCAAAAAAGGGGAAAAAGCCAAGAAGAAAGGGAGGGAAGAAAGAATAACGAGAGAAAGAGTAAAGAAGAAAGAAAGAAAACACCAAAAAGAAAGAAAGAAAAAGACGAAAGAGTAAGAAAGAAAGAAAGAAACACCAAAAGAAAGAAAGAAAGACGGAAAGAAAGAAAGAAAGAAAAGGAGGTAAGTAAAAAGAAAAAAAACAACAACAACAAAATAGACAAAAGAAAACAATAGAGAAGAAAAACACAGAATGGCCACACAAAAAAAGAGAAGAGAAGACTAGAAAGAAATGAAAAAAAAGAAAAGAAAACAGACAGAAAAAGAGACCCATCAGAGCGGTATTCCCTGAAGGGAAATTGATGAGAAATATGAAAAAAGAGGGGGAAAGAGAGAGAAGGAAGAAGAAAAAAAGGAGAAGCTGTATGTATTGTAAGTTTCTGATGACATGTCAAGAAGCCAGCTATTTCTAAATTTTGCGAAGTTTTTTTAATCATTATTTTTCGGTTCTACGAGCTATTTATGGCTTCTTTACACGAGCAGGGTTATATTATCATTATCGTCGTTGTTACCATTTTTTGGTATTTATTTACTTATTTATTCATTCATTTATTCATGCATTCACGTATCTATTTATTAATTCATGATTTTAAATGCATTGATTCATTAATCCCAAGCCTTTTCCTTCTAACACACACACACACACACACACACACACACACACACACACACACACACACACACACACACACCTGGCACAGACTGAGGAAGCAGAGACAAACGAAACAGAGACAGACCCCTCCCTAACACACACACACTCTCTCTCTCTCTCTCTCTCTCTCTCTCTCTCTCTCTCTCTCTCTCTCTCTCTCTCTCTCTTCTCTCTCACTCACGCGAAATACAATAACACTTTCAGTATTCAGTGTTTTCTCTCTCTCTTCTCTCTCTCTCTTCTCTCTCTCTCTCTCTCTCTCTCTCTCCTCTCTTCTCTCTCTCTCTCCCGCCTTCAGACACAAAGACAGCACAGACCAGTGTTCCGAAGTGTCCAGACAACACTAACAAGTAAGTTAAGACAAAGAGTAAGCAATCCT
>CM054134.1:96280663-96283163 GCA_028751875.1 Rapana venosa
ATCTTTGTTGGTTTGGTTTTTCCTTCTCTTTTGTTTGTTTGTTTGTTTTGGTTAAGGTTTTTTGGGGGGGGTGGGGGTGGGGTATTTTTATGGTTTTCTTTTATTTTCTTGCTTTGGGGGGGGGGGGGGGTTGTTGGGGGGGAGCTGTTTTGAAAAGGGTTATTTCCCCTTCTTTTTATTGTGAGACTGTATAAGTATTGGGTTATTATTATTAAGATGTATCCCTAACGGGCGGGGACTGGATGTAAAAAAGCACATGTGTGCTTATTCATTATCCTCGAAATAAAAGAATTTGTCATTGTCATTTGTCATTGTCATTGTCATTGTCATTCTCTCTCTCTCTCTCTCTCTCTCTCTCTCTCTCTCTCTCTCTCTCTCTCTCTCTCTCTGGTTATCTTTTTAATGAAATGAAACAAATAATGAGGATGACAGAAATCAGCTAAAAATGAATAACAGAAAAAAACAGATACAAACAATTAAATACAAAGGACAGAAAGAACCAAAAAAACAGAACAAACCCACCCAAACTGTTAGGAAAAAAAAGATAGGATAAGAAATGATACAAAGAAAGAAAGGTAGAAAGAAAGAAGATCAGGGCGAAAGACAGAAAAAATAAATGGAAGAAAAGAAGGTAAAAAGAAATTAAAAGAAATGAAAATTGAAGAAAAAAAAAGATATCTTAAAAAAGTAAGGAAAACTAAGAAAAGACAGACACACAAGAATGAACAGAAAGAAGAAAAAAAAAAACAAGACAAGAAAGGAATCCAGAAAGGAAAGAAAAAGAACAACAACAACAAAACAAAGGCAAGAAAGAAAAAAGACAACCACATGATAGAAAAGAAAAGCACACGTATGATAAAACAGTACCAACCAACCAGCGTAATGAAGGAAGAAAGAAAGGAAGAAAGAAAGAAAGGAAGGAAAGAAACAGAAAAAGATTGACAAAAACCAAGGAAAAGGATAAAAAGAATCCAGTACCGCCTACGAGGCATTATGACGAAGAGCTGTGTGTTTTGGTGGGGTTTGTTTGTTGGGGGTGGGGGTGGGGGCAGAGGGGGGGGGGGGGGTGGAAGCGCATCTGATGACACAACAAACGTGCACTCTTTCGGCAAGCTGCCAGCTCTTCTTTTGATTTCTTCGACATGAAGGCTTAATGATGCCAACAAAAAAGAAGAAAAAAATCTCTCTCTCTCTCTCTCTCTCTCTCTCTCTCTCTCTCTCTCTCTCTCTCTCTCTCTCTCTCTCTGTCTTGTCTCTTTCTGTCTGTGTGCGTGTGTGTCTCTCTCCCCTCTCCCCCTCTCTCTCTCTCCCTCTCTCTCTCTCTCTCTCTCTCCTCTCTCTCTCTCTCTCTCTCTCCCCTCTCTCTCTCTCTCTCTCTCTCTCTGTGGTGCAATCAACACATACATGTTGTATGCGCACGACGATCCCGCATGCACATACATGTAAATTTTTATATACATCTACACTTCAGCATGTGAACACGCCTCCACATATACACGCACCTTTACATTGCTAACACTGTCACCATCATTAACACATTCTCTCTCTTCTCTCTCTCTCTCTCTCTCTCTCTCTCTCTCTCTCTCTCTCTCTCTCTCTCACACACACACACACACACACACACACACACACACACACACACACACACACACACACCTACACACAAACAACAACAACAAACCTATAATCCCTCTTAAAGATTCGCAAAATCACTGAAGAACACAATGTAATGTCTCAAGGTCGCAAAGGAACCCATAAAACAGCACTGATCCACACAAAAATCAGTCAGCATGCCTTAACACAGTAAGTCTATCAGTACTGTTCTACATGTATGCAGTACACATAACTCTGTGCTTGGGGATGGAGAGGCTGTCTACAAAATAAAGCAATCTACAAGGGAAGAGGCTCCACAAGTTGGAAGAAGTGTGATCAATATGTTGAACAGAAATCTGATTGGCCTAACTCAATCAAACCAGTCTGGGCTTGAGAAAACTCAGTGAAGAGACCTTGTGCAGGGTGTCAAAGAGAGAGAGAGAGAGAGAGAGAGAGAGGAGAGAGAGAGAGAGAGAGAGAGAGAGAGAGAGAGAGAGAGAGAGGAGAGAGAGAGAGAGAGAGAGAACTGAACACTGAACATTGAGAGAGAGAGCGAATGTGCGTGTGCGTGTGTGTGTGTGTATTTAGATTTAGTTTGTTTCTTTTATATCGAGGATAATGGAATAAGCATTCATGTGCTTTTTTTACATCCGGTCCCCGTGTGTATGCAGTTTTGTAAATTTTGTCACTCATTCCTAGCGGCACACAATGGCCTGTTCTTCCGAAAGATGAAACAGGTTTCAACGTATGCACAAGATGTGTGTGTGTATGCGTACGCGAGTGCATGCGTGCGTGTGTGCGAGCGTGGGTAGGCATGCAGGTGCGTGTAATGACGGAAGAAGGGAAAGCCTCTCCTTCTCCCCCATCCCCCCAATAACTTAGGAGACAGAAGCAAAGGAACAAATAT
>CM054134.1:96288163-96318163 GCA_028751875.1 Rapana venosa
GTACATATATGCAAGCGGGCACGCGCACATTCACGCATATACACACAGAGCTAGACAAACACGGGGATACACAAACATACACAGACATATATACAGACAAAGACGCACACTGACAAAGAAAGGGACAGACAGAGACACACACGCACACACACACTCACACACATACATACAGACATACATACAAACACACATACAAACACATACACGCACGCGCGAGCGCGCGCGCATACACACACACACACACGTTTATTTTTTATTCTTTTATTTTGAGGATAACAAAATAAGCACTCATGTGCTTTATTACATCCAGTCCCCGTGTTTTTGTAAATTTTGTCATCCGTTCCTACGAAAAGCGAAACGGGTTTTAACGTGTGCGCAAGATGTTCTGCGTGCATTCGCACACGGGACCTCGATTTATAGTCTCATCCGAAGGACTTTTGGAGGAAGTGGAGTCGGCACTGATGTTAATTCCAGAGGAAAAAATCCTCTTGAACGAGATTCGAACCCGGGTCAGCACATCACGAGCGCAATGCGCATCACTCTAAACCACCAGGCTATCCCGTCCCCACTATCAGAGAGGCTTTTTTCTACAAAACTTTTGCCAGGGACCTCCCTTGTTGCCGTGGGTTCTTTTACGTGCGCTAAATATTTCTGTGTAACACACGAGACCTCAGTTTATCGTGTCATCCGAAAGACTAGCACGAAGACCACCACTCATAGCTTAATGGATTGGGGCCAAAACGGGATTCGAACCACCGCACACTTCCGACCCGGACGTTTTGCTTTCTAGGCAGGCCGTTACCTCTAGACCACCAATCCACCGGAGGAATGGGGAAAAGAGAAGAGAACTAAGCTGCAGACGACTGTAATGAATAGCGGCACAGGAATTTGGGAAGAAAGCCCTTTCCGGCACTTCCGTGAAATATGATCTCATAATGCAACAACACAAATCCCCTGGCTGTCCACCACCACCACCACCACCACCACCATTACCACCACCACCACCACAACAACAACAACAACAGCCTGTCAGTATTGATCGATGATTACTCGTTATTTAATTAACCAGCACGTGCATCCCACACACTGACCATTCATAACTGTAACTGTCAATGTGCACACACACAACACACACACACACACTCACTCAAACACACACAAACACACACATACACACACATACACACACACACACACACACACACCACACACACACACACACACACCACACACCACACCACACACACCACCAACCACCACCACACCACCACCACCACCACCACACTATACACACAAACCTATATACTCTTGGTCTTTTTCTTCTTCGTCGAACGCTCACACAGCAACTATTGTTGTCTGTCATAATTATGAACAAAAATGTGTTGCGCTGCCTTTAAGCGCCTGACAAGTCAGGCCCAGCGCATCCTACTTCGGCATGGAAAGAATTGTTATCTTTTGAGTCTTCCTGGGGGAAAAAAAGGCAGAGAAACAGCCCAATAAGGTAACAAATAGACAAGAAGGAGGTGACAGGAAGAAAAGAAACAACGCAGAAATAAAGAGAGGGATAGAAAAAGACCGAATTCTTGGCAAATAAATTTCCCGAAGGTGGGGATGCTATTTATAGTAATAGGACCCCGGCAGACGTCCTTTTTTTAAAATTCATTTTTGTTGGTTTTTTAACCCGAGGGGGGTGGGGTAGATGCTGTAATCTTGTTTCTATCTTTTAACTCCACCTCTTTCTCTGTTTCTAAACCTGTATTTATTGTTTTAGGTTGTTTTCTCTGTCTCTGTGTGTCTGTGTATCTGTCTGTCTGTCTATCTGCACATGCACACACACACACACACACACAAAGTGCTGATGACTATATAATAACTAGGGGGCAACATTCCGGAAAAGATCAGGGTATGCAGTTCCGGCACTCAAGTGCTATACGCTGTCGTAATCTGATCCTAATCCCCTATCCATCATTACGCTAGCTCGTCAGAATGATCGATCCCTATTGGTCATTAAAACCAGCACGCGCACCTCGCACGTCCATTCATAGAGAGGCCTGTGAGTGTTAATGTTACCAGCACATAGCTATATACTCTATTAGTTTCCTTCAGTTTTTAGTTTGTTTTGGCCTTGAAAAGAGGTTTGGAGTTGGGAGTGCGGATGGGGAGGGCCATAAGGCTCTATCTCTCCATCATTTCTTTCTCTGTCTGAGCGCGCGCGCGCGAGTGTGTGTGTGTATATGTGTGTGTAAGTGTGACTGCGTGTGATTCATGCCTCTTTGCGTTAAGTCATTTTGGGTTATGCTGGAGAGAGAGAAAGACAGAGACAGAGAGAGACAGAGAGAGAAAGAGAAGAATGGATGTAATAGCTCGCACAAACGCGCATGCATGTGCATGTAATTTTAAATGTGTGTGCTCTAACACACACACACACACACACGCACGCACGCGCGCGCACACACACACACACTCACACCCTCACCACCACCACCGCCGCCCCCCCCCCCCCCACCCCCCTACACATGCACACACGAACAAACACACACTCGTTCTCGCACACAGGTCAATGCTAAAGAAAAGTAAAGCCAGCGTGGAATCCAAAGATCCAAGCAGGAGCTTGTCAAACAAAGGCATGATATGACTGTGCTACGGCCGGGCTCTGTCTTTGAGGTGTTCTTCCCGCACAGGAAAGGAGATGATGACCAGATCTCTGCCGGCTCATTTCTCAGGCCCCCCCACCCAGTGAAATGGAATGCAGTGATCTGAGCGGACCAGACTGTCTGTCCAAACGGAACCACTGGCGAGCATGACACGCCGCACATCAAAGGAGAGGTTGCCTTTGTTGTCTGGTCTTCTCGTGATACATCATCATGCTTCTGCTTCTTGTTGTTGTTGCTGTTCTTCTTCGCAATTCATCTTCTGTCGCTTCCTCTTGCTCTTCTTCTTCTTCATCCTTATTATCCGCATCATAAGCTATATTCTGGCTCTTGTGTATACATGCTCTCTCTCTCTCTCTCTCTCTCTCTCTCTCTCTCTCTCTCTCTCTCTCTCTCTCTCTCTCTCTCTCTCTCTCTCTCTCTCACACACACACACACACACACACACACAGAGTCGTCTGTCTGTCAGTCTCTGCCTGTCTGTCTGTCTGTCTGTCTGTCTGTCTTCGTCTCTCTCTCTCTCTCTCTCTCTCCTCTCTCTCTCTTCTCTCTCTCTCTCTCTCTCTCTCTCTCTCTCTCTCTCTTCCCCCCCCCTCCCCTTCTCTCTTTTTTATGCTTCACAGCATGTCAAAATTTTTTTTCAAAGGTTACTGATGTGTGCGTTTTTTAGCATGTGTATGTACATGCGAGCGTGACAACATGTCTCAGAGAGAGAGAGAGAGAGGAGAGAGAGAGAGAGAGAGAGAGAGAGGAGAGAGAGAGAGAGAGGAGAGGAGAGCGTGTGTGTGTGTGTGTGTGTGTGTGTGTGTGTGTGTGTGTGTGTGTGTGTGTGTGTGTGTGTGTGTGTGTGTGTGTGTGTGTGTGTATTTGGGAAATGGGGTGGGGCTGGGGACGGATGGGGAGGGAAACATCATTATGCTTTTAACACTTGTGCATTTTCCCATGGCTCTCTTTTGTCATTAACAATAAAAATAAAAACAAGGATCCAAAATGCTGATTTAAAAATGAGAATTTACACAAATTCAACAGAAAGGCGTCCCTGATGATAAAGATACGCTGCCCTTAGAATGGAAAGCCTGTTTAAAGTAAGTCCACAAAGTGAAAGACATTTAATTTTTAAAAGAAAGTTGTGGCCTTTTTCCATGTTGATAAAACATTTGCAATGAACAGTTTGTTAGAACGAGAATAGAAAAGCGAAAACTGTTGCAAAAACCAACACGTTATTCCAAAACTACACAATCTTGATCCCTGAGGGTTACACTGACACTGCCAAATGCCTGTATGGAAATACTAGATGACTTTTCTCACCAGGAGAGCAAATACCCTTCAGAAGACATTAAGCCCCTTTTTCATTTTTTTTCATTTTAGTGAATAGAAAAGCCACGAAGGTAATTACCAAATTTCACAAAAAGATGGCTGAAGAAGTGACGGTAAGCTGGATGCATGGTACATGGACACTGGATGCATTTTCTTAACATCAATCGGAAAGTAAAGACCCTTTGTAATTCACACCAAAAAAAACCCCAGTATTGAGTAAATACTAACCATGAGGATCATTATCCATTTCTCACCATAAAGACGCCACACGCAGAAGTAAAGGTAAACCATCCAGCGTGAGTACATCGACACAGGATGGATTTTCTTCACAATTACATGAACGTAAAGACCCTTAGGAGGCTATAAAAACCAGATTTTAAGCAAATATTGACTCTGAAAGTAATTACCAATACCTCACAAAGACACAGGTGCAGAAGTGATGCCTGGTAACCCACCCAGTATGGTATATACATCGACACAGGATACGTTTCTTAGCATTAACAGGAAGGTCTAAAGAAGAAGAAGAAGAAGAAGAAGAAGAAGAAGAAAAAGAAGAAGAAGAAGAAGAAGAAGAAGAAGACACATTTAAGTAAATATTGACCCGTGAAACTAATTTTACCAGTTCTAATTAAAATACTGACGAATGGAAGTAATTACCGATATCTCACACACACAAAATCCTAAGTAGATAGGATAGTAGTCTTCCGGTGTGTCGTGTGGGTACATCATCGACTGCTGCACGCTAGACTATCCGGTCCGGAATCGCTGGCATTAGTGGGGGGAGGAATTGAGCAGAATCAGGCAAATCGATGGCCGCGGTGCCTTTCCTCTTTCATTTATCACCAGCAGTATTATCCGTCTGACTTCTGCTACTCCATACTTCCTCGGCCTCCCCTCCCTGCCCTCCTTGTTTCTTTTTGCGGACTGGGCTATACTAGTTCTGGTGGCTGGAGGGAAAGTTAAGGTGTGGTGTGGTGTGGTAGGGTGGGGGGTAAGGGTGGTAGTACCGGGGGACATCAGGTCGGCAGCTATCAATAACAGGGGTTCTGAGGCTTCTCTGGGCCCGCTACCCCATCAGCAGCTGACAAGGAAACCGTGAGTTGGTTCCCTGAGCGTTCGTCCACTTACTGGAGGGAGTGAGAACGGCGGAGATATGAAGAGAGAGAGACAGAGACAGACACACACACAGATAGACAGACACACACACAGATCGACAGAGAAACAGACATGTACAGACAGACAGACAGACAGACTGAGACAAGAGACAAAAACAGCCAAACAGACACTGAGGCAGAGACAAGGGGACGGGATGATTCTGCTACAGATTCAATCATAACACCAATTTTCTTTTCGGATTTTGGAAGGACAACTATAGCAATATATATTCATAGATTTTTGCCCCACTGTCGAATAAATCATTCTCTTTTCTTCCCTTCATTGGTTCTTACATAGATTCCGTCTCCTACTCCTTACCCCGGTGTCTGTGTTGTACCATCGTGGATACCGTTCTCCTGCTCGTGGGCACTGGGAGATCGCTGTGATGGATGAGAATGGAGACAGGATAGACAGCGAGTTCATATCCCCAGTCCAGAATCACTGGTTGCAATCCCAGTGGTGACTAGCGGTTTAAGGGCGGGGGATCTTTACCTATGAGCATGCCTGTCACTGCCTTTGTCCTCTTTGTCAGTGTAATCATGTATGAAGACAATCATATTTCTAGAAAGGACAGGACTGGAGAGCTATAAAACATGATTTTCTAAGCTTGTGAGATAATGGAGTATTTGAATCAAATTTGAACTAAACTGAACATCAACGATGGAAGCCGCTGAAAAGTATTCCATCTGAATCTGACTTGAGAAGGAACATACACGAATCCCGCGGTATGGCAGTTAAGTCACCTGACATGCAAGTTGGCCTCGACGCGATGTGCCCAAAACCTTGTAGACACAGGTTTGAACCCAGATCTAGGTAAGGGGGGAAAAAGGCAGCAGCACAAGAGCATAGACCTAGAAGTGGTGACAGGAATGCTGCCTGCCCTTCTCTCGGTCCTCCTTGAAACTGCTAGTTCACCCCTCTTCTTCTGTTGGCCACATGCTCCATTCTTTGTTTGCTAGGTTTCCTGCGTCTGTTACCAGCTGCAGTTGACAGCATGGCACGGTAAGTATCCTCTCTCCTCCACCCATACACTGGAGTTCTGCCAAGTAGAGGAATGTACTCGTATGCAAAATGCATGCAGCTGCTTCGATTACACTGCTTTCAGTACGCGGCAGGGGTATATAGGGGGTGGGTACAGAGCCGATGACTCAGCCAGTAGTATCAACTACTGTTCTGTGCAAACTAACAGTCTAGCGGACACACTGAGCAGAATTTGAAATGGGATCAATGCAGTTTAGAGATACCTTTTAGTTCATCTTTGCTCACTATTTCCTTCCCGGGAAAGAGGGTGGGGTGGTACGGCGAGGTTGAGGGAAGTTGTACGCTAAGGAAACACAAGCTATGTTTTAACAGTAGTGTCTGTACGTAAGTGTCCGGTAAGGATTAATTCTGGTATAGAATAAAAGTTTCGTAACACTTTCACCAAAACAGATATATAGATTTTGCACGTTTTTTAACAAAATGGTTTAAGTTTTGTTTGTTTGTTTGTTTGTTTTGGTCTGTATGTTCTTTAAGAGTCTTCAGAATTTCACAGCAAAGGGACGATGCTGAACCCCCACCCCACCCCCCATTTTTGTGCAAAAATTCAGATTAAAGACGTTTAACATTAGGATTGGACAACCAAATAAACAATAAAGGTCATCTCCTATTTCTTTTGTTCAAAAAGAGAAAGAAGGAGGAGGAGGAGCAGAAGAAGAAGACAGACAGACAGACAAACAAACAGACAAACATACAAGACAGACAGAGACGAAGCAGACAGCTACAGACAGAGACAGAAACTGGCAAGAATCATCAGTACTGTTGTGCGCACACTCCTCTCTTTTCGTAATTCCCCTTTTTTCCCGGTCCACTCAACTCCGTGCACTCATTTCCCCTTCCCCTTCCCTCTGGCACCCTGGTGGTGTATAATATTATACTGCAGCGGTCAGCCAGTGGTCAGCGGACAGTGGTCAGCGGACAGGACAGGACAGGGCAGGAGGGTGGGGTGGGGTGAGGGTGGGGGTGAGGGGTGGTGGAGGAGGTGACGACCTCTGGAATGACCGGTATACCTGTCAGTGGCAGGCCCGGCCCGTGAAGTTCTGTTGTTACTCTCTGCCTATATATAATTATGATCCGTAGTGAGAGAGAGAGAGCGAGAGAGAGCGAGAGAGAGAGAGGAGAGAGAGAGAGAGAGAGAGAGAGAAGAGAGAGAGAGAGAGAGAGAGAGAGAGAGAGGGGAGCCAGGCTTTGTTCCCGGAGGGTCTTGAGCACACACGCGAGAAAATAGAGGAGCAACGAGAGAGATGTGAAAGAGAGAGAAGAGAGAGAGAGAGAGAGAGAGAGAGAGAGAGAGAGGAGAGAGAGAGAGAGAGAGAGAGAAAGAGAGAGAAGAGAGAGAGAGAGAGAGAGAGAGAGAGAGAGAGAGAGAGTGACAGATTGACAGACACAGAGAGACAGAGAGAGAAAGAGACAGAGAAAGAGAGAGAATGAAAGAGATTTTCCTTAGGTGGGGCCGGCTAGCTGGAACCACAAAACTCTCACGTTCAAGGTGGGGATGTTTCTCTCTAGGTTTGCATCTTTCACAGCCACCAGGGCGTCACCAGGATATTGAGGTACCTATAATAGTAAATGGAATTGATATCGCGCTATATCTTCCACACACACACACAAAACTCAAAGCGCTTGCATTCAACCTACTCTTTAACATGCAACCAATTACGATTAATAGTTTTAACAAATTCAAACACACACACACCACACACACACACACACACACACACACACACACACACACGCACGCACACACACACAACACACACAAACACACTTGCACGCACACACACACACACATAAAAGTTAGTCTATACACTTTGACAGGTTGATGGGAATTGCGGCTGTTGAAGGCACGGACAGATATGAGATGAAACAGGAAGGGAGAATCTTAGGTTTGAAATAAATAAGGCTTGAGGCTGGATTTTAAAGTGTCATGAGAAGGCTTTTGGCGAAAAAAGAGAGGGATGTCATTCCAGATCGATGGACCAGAAATTGAGACAGAGCGACGCCAACAGGGTGGATTAGTTGAATCTAGGTATTCATATAACACTGAAACTAGATCGGTTTTGTTGTTTCATTTGTTGGGGGGAGGGGGGGGGGGTTGCTTGTTTTGTTTCCTCGCTTGCTTGTTTTGTTTAACAGTATGATGACGAGTAATGATGAGAAGAATGGCTTTTGTGATGCTTTGGATATGTATGTTTATACTCTGAGACCACGTGGCAGCGCTATTATAGTCTACGCTTCCAATCGTTAACATTAGCCTAGCATCAACAAGGCCGAGAGATCCATAGGTACAGACCCCTGTGTCTGACATTGAAAACAGCCAAGCAAAGAGCGAGCGATGCGAGTTTTCTTTCCTGGTCTGTCGGAAGTTCTTTTTGCCTGAACAAACCAACCCCGTTTTCCCAGACTTGTCTCTGGCTCTAGAGCACGAGCCTACTGGACAATGTTCGCCAAAGCTGGGATGTGGGTGGTGGTGGGCCAAGGCCCCTTCGGCTTACTGGATCACCTGTCAATTATAGCTGGTCTTGCAGCGTCCAGCTCTGGCTCACATACTCTGAGAGAGAGGCAGACAGACAAAGACAGAGACAGACAGACTGTGATTAAAAACAGTGGCTGACAGACAGACAAAGAAGAAGAGTGGGGTGTTCACTAAGTGGAATAAATCCCTTCACCCTAAGCACAACGTCAGTTGTTGGTTTTTTAACAGGTTCTACTGAATCTAGGACATTTCATCTCTTAATAGCAAATACAATATTCGACAATAGCAGCGAAGCGCTAAAAATGGAATGAGAAATGCAGAAATATGCAATCTACGAAAACACAGAGGTAAATAAAAAGACGAAAATACCGACCCTTACTTGTTGAGTACACATGACTTATGGGTCGATGGCAAGGCATGGCAAAGCAATACTGTACATGCAAAGCAATGTGAGGCGAGGCGAGGCAAGGAAAGGAAAGAAAAGGCAAGGCAAGGTAAGTCAAGGCAAAGCAAGGCAAGGCAAGGCAAAGCAAGGCAAGGCATGGCATAGCAAGGCATGGCATAGCAAGGCAAAGCAAGACAAGACAAGGCAAAGCAAAACATTCTAAAAGAAACCATTCTACTGGACGTACATGAACAAGAAACACTTTTGTCACCAATTCAAATTATGGAGCACAGTCAGGTCTTATAGGTACACCTGCAGAACTACTGTCAAACTGTTTTAAAATACCTAGGAGATCAACACCTACCTTTGCAAAATGAACACAAGTAGAATAAGCACAGTATCGACAAAAAAAACCCACTTTTATTGTCAGCTTTCATGGTAATGAAAACAAAAAATGGACAATGAGTTAACAGCCGTTCATTTTTTAAGCTGAATAATAATTTAAGCATTAACATCTGGAGTTTCCAGTAAACGTCTTGGCACGAATTTTGCTCTTCCTTGTAAATAACGAAAAACAAAATGACACAATAATGGTATTATTTCTGTACTTTACAAGAACTATGCTTTGAACAGTCTCTCTCTCTCTCTCTCTCTCTCTCTCTCTCTCTCTCTCTCTCTCTCTCTCTCTCTCTCTCTCTCTCTCACTCTTCTCTCTCATCCGACATCACAATTCTACACTCTCACTGCTATGATCTGAGGGCAGAAAGGTTGATGTGAGACTTGAGCAAAAAGTTTGGGAGTTTGAGCAAAAGGAGCCTACAATCTTCTACAAAGTCTATTAAATAAACTTACATCGCGCGGTGTCTAGACCTACACGACAGTGATGTACTGCACAGCTGGCGTATTGCAGCAGCGATGAACAGCCACTGTGATAGCAAGCGGCTTTCAATCTTCTATGTGTTTCTTTTCTTTCTCTGGGGAAAAATGGTTTCCAGTCCAATGACATGAGTCGCCCTGCTTGCGTGTGTATTACAACAATCTAGTCCATTGTGTGTACATGTGTGTGTATAATAATTATAATAATGTATGGAATTTATATAGCGCTGAATCTTGTAAAGCAACAAATCAAAGCCCTCGATGTATGTAAGTGTGCATGCGTTTGTGCGTGCGTGCGTGCGTGTGTGTGTGTGTGTGTAAGTGTGTGTGTGTGTGTGTGTGTGTGTGTGTGTGTGTGTGTGTGTGTGTGTGTGTGTGTGTGTGTGTGTGTGTGTGTGTGTGTGTGGCGCTCATGCGAATGGGCGCAGTGCATAATTATATACATACATACTACAAAAAGATGACAGAACATATAAACTGATGGTTCACAAATAATGCCATTAAATAAAAGCTTCCAGAAATATCACAGCTTTTTGAGCTTTCAAAATAAAAAATGTCCTTTTTCAAAATGGCCACAAAGAATATAATGATGTTTATATGTCAATCTTCAAAAACGCATTACAGACATATTTTTTTCCACAAGGCATTCAATTCAAAGTCCACTTTCTTAACAGTTCGAGAAAGAAACTATTTTAGAGAAAGCTACGTTAGTGGTATCAAAATAAAATAATCTCACAGTAAAAACTATGACTCAATATTCTTTTTATAAGACCCTACGAGCAAAGCACAGCAAGTATACTATATCTAATACCATTAGAAAATGCACAGCCCAAACGAGGGTGTCCTCCACAGTAAGGCTCGTCCCTGAACTAGCTGAGCCAGGTAGCTAGTCTTGCACATCACGCCTGGCAAAACCAAGTGTCCCTCCCCTTCGGGAAGAAGCAGGTCAGAGGAAGACGAGGACGACTACAGCTGAACTGACACCAGGCCGCAAAGCCAGACCTCTCCAAAGCATTCACAGCAACTGAGGCCACGTCAGAACCCCTGACAGCTGACACATCCCAGGGGGAGAGGAAGGGCAGCCTCATGCCACAGTCCACCACAGAAACACCCCCAGGTCTACTTTTGTAGAACGAAAAAAAAGATAAACTGATTGCAAGGTAATGCCATTTCAAACTGCTCGTTACCCCCCAAAAAGAAATGAAAACTTCAAATTAAGTTAAGGCAGGTTTTGACGGGAAATTAAATAATAACATCAAAGTCTGTCTTTAAAAAAAGTGTCTTCTTGTGATTAATTACGAGGGTCGTCGACTTTTTAGGACAACTTGTCGACTTTTCAGGACGACTAGGGTGTCCTCCATATTCTATAGAAGAACTGAAGGGGCAACCGAACCTTGAACTGCATCACACGCCAGGCCTGAAGATTGCC
The DNA here is from genome assembly GCA_028751875.1 of Rapana venosa. Classification (NCBI taxonomy): domain Eukaryota; kingdom Metazoa; phylum Mollusca; class Gastropoda; order Neogastropoda; family Muricidae; genus Rapana; species Rapana venosa. The sequence goes on from CM054134.1 coordinate 96,299,491, forward strand.
TTCTTTTCGTCTAGTGATAACTTTGCCCGTCTGTCTGCACACCATTGCCTGCCAGCCTGCCTGTCTGTCTGTCTTGTCATCCTTTCTTCCAAATCCTATCTCAGTGGACCTTCAAAGGAACACACCGCAACAAGATCTCTCGTCTGACTGGTAATCCAGCCGGACGAAAGAAGCTCCCCTTGCACCCACTTCTCTCTCTCTCTCTCTCTCTCTCTCTCTCTCTCTCTCTCTCTCTCTCTCTCCTCTCTCTCTCTCTCTCTCTCTCTCTCAGGATGCTGACTGACTGTGACACGGTTCAGCGCTCCATCCAGGAGAAACGATGGGAGGAAATGGGGCAGAGGCAGACGGATAGAGGAGCGATAGTGATGAAAGAACACAATCGGAAACTATGCCACCATCGATTCTCTTCCATCCATTTCGGGCCAGGGTGGCTAAGCTTCGTGGGTTATTATGCGCTACTGCATACTGGTCAATCAGTATGACATGCCGAACGGTCACTGTCGTTACGGTACATTTCACGGTCCTTCAGGGAAAAGCCCAATATAATTAATGTATGGGCTGGACCCATGAGACTACTGATATTTTACAGCCTAGCCATTTCCGTGATGCTGAGCTCTGCTTCAGTATATTATCATTAGACCTTTTACTGACTGTGTGTAGCAGTGCCCTGAGTTTTCTTGTTCAGTTTTAGTACAGTGTGATATTTTTTTTTATACCTTTTAATAGCACACACGTTAGTTACTTGATGGAAAGGCTTCATCTATGATGGAAGTTGAAGAGACCCTGGAATTTCTTTCTGAGATGTTGCCCTCTATTTTCTTGCATTGTTTCACTGACAATTTTTGTGTGTGTGTTTGCGTGTGTATATGTGTGCGTGTGCGTGTGTGTGTGTGTGTGTGTGTGTGCGTGCGTGCGTGTGTGCGTACGTGCGTGCGTGCGTGTGTTGTGAGAGAGAGAGAGAGCAAGCGCCACACGAGAGAGAGAGAGACAGAGACAGAGAGACAGACAGACAGAGAAGAGGAAGTACAAGAAGGAGAGAGAAAAACAGGAAGACGCAAACAAATAATAACAAAAAAATAACAAAGGGTTTTTTAAAAAGGAAAAAGAAACACACACAAAATAAAGACAGACAATTTTTTTTCTTCTTTATTTCCTATTTGGTGGGAAATGTCATAGCCGGCAGTATTATTGAATTCCGTTTACACAGCTCTGCCTGCCACTAGGTACCGTGCAGTGGTCCATGTTCCCCACACCACACCACACCACACACACCACCACCACCACCACCACATGCCACATGCCAATAATCGCTGCTCTTGTACAACAAGACAGTCCTCGCTTTCCCTACAATGCATGCATGTATACACACACACACTTATCCTGGATAGCTAAAGGTGACTGTGGTTGTTCGGGCTTCTTTCTCCGAGCAGCCAGGCACTTAACAGCCTACACAACTCGTATTTTATGAGGATGGATATGACGAAATCCCACTGAGTTTACAACAGAGAAGGTTTTCGGTAGATGACGAAAGTAGACAGTAATATTCACAACACGTCAAATTGCTGTTGTTGTTTGGGTTTTTTTGGGGGGTTGTTGTTTGTTTTTCGTTCCTCAGCTAGAGTTCCGAGGTTCATCAATCGTGAGGTTTTGCATATATATTATGTGACCGTTTTAGACCACTACGAAGATAGCATATTCTGACTTCGGGGAAGGTACCTGTTACCTGGAGCTTGTTAATTGAACGAGAGGTGATTGTTGTAAACCCTTAAGGATTCATTCATCAAAAGTGAAGCAATTTCGGAAATCCTTTAATAATTCCTTTGGAAAGAGAAGCTGTAGTTTGCTCTGCTGTCTTCAAAGTGTTTGTTCTTTTTTTTCCCTCCCGCCTATGTTCTCAAACAGTAAACCTATTACTTATTCAAATTCTTCTTCCTTTAAACAAGCAACATACACACACACGCACAAAGCACACACACACACACACACACACACACACAACACACACACACAAACATGGGCAAGCAGACTTAACACACACACACACACAGCAACAACTCAACACACACACACACACACCACACACACACACACACACACACACACATTGTACCCTTGTACATAAGTCAGTAGGACCTCCACCACCATCTCAACTTCCACACACTTCTTTTTTTCCGACTAATATCACTGAGAGTAAACAGACGTACAATTGAAGACAACAACAACAACAACAACACAACACACGCACACACACACACAACACACACCACAAACACACACACACACACAACAACACACACACACACACACACACACACACACACACACGAAAAACATGGGCAAGACAGACTTAATGAAAAGACCACGGCTAGTATTATCACATATCGTTATCAGCTAAGCTAGGAGAGATCAAAATGAAGTCCGCAAGAAAGAGGCTCTAGTCTCGTTGTTAGCAAGCAAGGCAAGGAGCGAGAAGGATGGTGGAGGGAGGACTGGCGAAACACAATACAAAGGCTACTGGATACTTCCAGCAGGCAGGACAAAGCCCTGTGGTCAATAGCAGCTGACCAGGGGCCGTTATGGAGACCATAGCCCGGCGGAAAAGGTCTTCGACCAGGCACAGAAACAAATAGGAGGTGAACACAGAGGAAGGAAGGAGACGGATGGACGTACTGTTCAGGAATCTTCCTGCCAGCAGCACAGCACAGCACTGGTTTTTTTGTGGACGTACAGCAAGCTAGCTAGCCCTCTGTTCCAGACCTGCTCTGCCCCTGTTTCTAGCCAGTTGTGTGTTCTTTGCTTAGATGTGTGTGTGTGTGTGTGTGTGTGTGTGTGTGTGTGTGTGTGTGTGTGTGTGTGTGTGTGTGTGTGTGTGTGTGTGTGTGTGTGTGTGTGTGTGTGTGTGGAGGGGGAAGGGGACGGGGGGCTGGTACCACATTTTGGTATCAGACTATTTTTTTGGTGGCAGCTGTAGTGAGTGTATGCCAAAAAACTAAAGTGACAAAAGACTTTTTTACCTTCTTTGCATGCTCCATGCGCGAGTTGTGCTGGCATCTATTGAGAGCACGAGAAGGAGGTTGTGTGCAAGCATCGGATGATATATTACATTTACAATATCTTAGTCTAGATTAGTCTAGACTAGATTAGACTAGACAAGACTGAATTAGACTAGACTACACTGGACTAGACTGGACTACACTAGATTGGACTGGACTGGTCAAGACTGGACTTGACTGGACTGGACTTTTTTTTTTTTTTCGAGGATAATAGAATAAGCACGCATAAGCTTTTTTCACATCCAGTCCCCGTGTGCATGCAGTTTTGTACATTTTGTCATCCGTTCCCGCCGGAACTATAATATAATACGCTACAACATAATGCACAATGTACATATACACACACATTGTCTTAGAGTGTTTACGTCTATTTTTCTCAGCTCAGTAGAAACGAAGTTCAAGCGCGGTTGGAAAAAGTCTTCAACATGAACTGAACACAAAACTCTGCTATGTAGAGTTAAACGACAACAACAACAACAAAACCACAAAAAAGCAAAAGCAAAAAAGCAACAGCTCATAAAACACCAGTCATCTGTATACACCCAATCATAAGGAAATGCAGCAAAGATTTGTTACACCAGGAAAGGGCAGAAGCTTCCAGTGATCCATTTGGAGCCAGTGAAATTAATATGTCACACTGACAAGACTGCACCTTATTCTAATGTACAAATCTCTCTCTCTCTAATGCCTACATGCGAGCGCACGCACATATATGTGTTTGTCCTTGCATACGTGTGTGCATGCAAGCGCACGTGTGAGAGAAAGAGAGATAGAGAGAAAGAGAGAGAGAGAGTGTATGTGTGTGTGTCTGCCTGTCTGTCTGCACTGTCTGTATGCCTGTCTGTGTGAGCGACCTTTACCAAGCAGTTTTGTCAGGCTTACAAGCTGTCTGAGGATAGGATTGACTTTTCTCTCTCTATCTCGTGGCCAAAGAAGCCTGCCTGCTTCCTCAGCGGCAGCAACGTGGCGGCCTGTACTGCTGCAGCAAGCATCCCCTCCCACTGCATACTCTCTCAGGACTCTTCGCTTACATCTGCTGTGCACACATACATACACACACACACACACACACACACACACATGTATGCATGCCTACATACGCTTACACATGCCCGAGACTGGTTACGTAAGCTACGTATAGGAGGTCATACTTAGCACCTTCTTCTTCTTCTTCTATGATCATGATCCTCACGATGATGGCCATCATTATCATCATCACCGTCATCATCAGGTAGTAGAAGTAGTAATAGTAGTAGAAGAAGTATTAGTAGTAGTAGGAGAAGGAGGAGGTGGAGGAGGAGGAGGAAGAGGAGGAGGAGGAGGAGGTGGAGGACGAGCAGCAGCAGTAGCAGCAGCAGCAGCAGCAGCAGTAGTAGTAGTAGTAGTAGTAGTAGAAGTAGAAGTAGCAGCTGTGGTAGTAGTGGTAGAAGTAGTAGGAGTAGTAGGAGTTGTAGCAGCAGGTTGTAGTTTTCCTTTCCTTCTTTTCATCCTAGCTTTTCATCTTACATTCATCATCCTCATTATCAAGCTGCTTTGATGTTGCTGTCACCGCAATCATTAAATGCAGCCGCAACGATATATATCAAAAGTAAATAGAAATAGCACAACTCTGTTTAAAGAGAGCTAATATACCAGTAATATACTCGTGTTTTTGTGTGTGTTTTTAGGGCCGAAAGGGGGGGGGGGGACGCAAATTGTTTGGCAAGTTGAGGTGGGGTTTTTTTCAATCTTGTAAGGTGTTTGGGTTTTTTGTTTGTTTGCTTTTTTATTGTTTGTTTGTGGGGTTGGGTTGTTTGTTTCTTTGTATTTTTCTCGGTTTTTTTTTGGGGGGATGGGCGCTATTTTTTATATTCGGTTTTTCAAAATGTGATCATCTTACCAAGTGTTGCAACTGGTTACTTCATCCACTCTAAGTAAGAGTCGCAGCACGCGCGTGAGTCCTAAAAAAAACCCACCCCAAAACTTTTAACTTCTGTCTCAGCCAATCTTTTTGTCTGTATCCATGCCTCCACCCCCCCCCCCCCCCCCCTTCAAGCCCTCCTTTCCCAACCGAAAAAATCATTGTCCACAAGAGTCTCTGCTCCTCCCCCCCCCCCCCCCCCCCCCCCCACCTCTCTCTCTCTCTCTCTCATCTCTCCTCTCTCTCTCTCTCTCTCTCTCCTCTCTCTCTCTCCTCTCCCTTTCAGCTAATCTCAGCCAGCAGCAGCACTGTTCACCTGACCAACACGTCAGTCAGTATGCCCAACGGTGTCCACCACCCCTCTCGAGTTGCACCCGGACCCCACACAGACTTGAACCAGCCTTTACACCACCCATACATAACTCAAGGGGGGAAAATCGAGAAGGAAGGAAGGAAGGAGGGGGTAGGAGGGATTCGGTACTGGTCAGACTGACAGACAGAGACTGTAGATGATAAAAGGATTAGGAGAATCGACACTCCCTCTCCCCACCCCCCCTACACACACACTCTATTTCTGGTCAGGTCACCCACCCAACCTCTGTGAAAGCAGAGACACGTCGGACCAGGAGGGTCGGTTGCCAAGTGCTGTGCAGCAGGGAAAGAAACACACAGATGGAGTCATCATCGCTCTGATGCCCAGACTGCTGTGCTGTGCTGTCCTTGTCGGTCATGTGCACACGTAAAGAGATGAGTGGAGGAAGTTTCCGAAGCGCTGGAGGAAGTTTCCGAAGCGCTCTCTTGCAAGGAGTTGAGTGCACTTCAGCTTGATGATGATGATGATGATGATGATGATGATGATGATGATGAGGAGGAGGAGGAGGAGGAGGAGGAGGAGGAGGAGGAGGAGGACCTGACCTGACCTGACCTGACCTGACCTGACCTGACCTGACTTAGCGAACGTCTCCCCTGAAATATGTGTGTGGGGAGTCGTTAGGGGGTGGAGTGGGGGGGAGTGGGGATGGGGGGGTTGCAGTGAAGTATTTCCTTCAAGCAGTGAGGTGTAGGTAGGTAGGTAGGTAGGTAGGCATGGTGAATCTGGTGGAGCCATTCCTTTTTGTTTATGATGGTATAAAATTGCCAAGCATGCTTGTAGTATTCCAATAAGACAAAAACATCCTGAAGTTGACGATATGGTATAATATGAAGCATGATTTAAGTCGCTCGTTTTATTATCCATTATGCTTTAAACTCGCTTTCCCAATTTTTTTCCGTATTCACTGACATGTTTTACTCCCCCCCCCCCCCCCCCCCCCCGACCCACACACACACACACACCTTACCCTAGGGTTTTTTTTGAAACTTTTTAAATTTTCATTTTTCATTTACAAAAAAAAATAAGGACAAATACTTCTAAACAGGACAAAGAAAATGGAGAGAAAGTACAAATACAGTTTCTCTTCATAAACAAGAGGTACCAACTATTTTTCAAGTTCTTAATCAGCCAACACACACACACACACACACACACACACACACACACACCACACACACACACACACACAACACCACACATCACACGCGTTTTTAATGCTACATCAGTTAACATAAATGCATGATGTACAACATGGAAAAAAACAATAATATTTGTACGCCTCTGTCAATTCTGTCAATCTGTGCCATCGTACTTGTTTCATCCATGAAGAAAAAGCACATTTGGTTGGGGTTTTTTTTTTCCTTTTTCAGCATTGACCCCTTTCTTTTCATTTGTTTTTCTTTTATAAAAAAATTCTTTCTTGATCGATACACACATCCATTTTGCCATTCTTAAAAATGTGCAATCAAAACTAATTAGTGAAGATCAAACAGGATGTGTACCAGGGAGATACATGGGGATACACTGACAACAATATATGACATAATATATTACCTAGAGAAAAGAGGGCTGTCAGGTTTGCTTATCTCAACAGATTTTGAAAAAGCGGTAGACTCTGTAGATTGGACATTCATGCATACTGTTTTTAAAAACTTTTGGTTTTGGAAAAGAGTTGCAAAACTGGATATCTTGTTTTTATAAAAACATAACATCATTCGTGATAGTTAACGGTAAAGTATCTTCAGGCTTTTATTTAGAAAGGGGTTGCCATCAAGGAGATCCAATATCTCCATACCTCTTCACTCTTCCCCAAGTTGCTCTAAATAAGATCTATTCAAAAGTTTTGTCTCAGTCATTTAACAAGACAATGTGTCTATTTTTATCAAGCAAAAACGACAAGCAAAAAGCACCCCCCCCCCTCACCCCCAGCCAAGAAGACAAAAGCAACAACAACGACAAAATCCAAAAAGAACACTCAAACACCCACCCAACCCCCTCATGCATATAGAGGCCCCTCCACACACACACACTCTCCTCTCTCTGTCTCTGTCTCTCTCTCAATCCTCTCTCTCTCTCTCTCTCTCTCTCCTCTCTCTCTCTCTCTCTCTCTCTCTCTCTCAAACCAAAGCCAACAACCCAAGGTGACATAAGACCATAACAGTTGTGGCAGGAGCCATTTTCACGGCAACCCTAGGAGTTTAAAACAACCGTTATGCTATGCCACACTAAGAGGCTGGTCAGCAACAAGATCTGACCACACAGCAAAGCCAAACAAAAAAAGCAATAACATCAGGCGTCAACTCACCAGATGCCCGCCATTCTGCTGGTCAATCTTGAGCTGAGTTACAGAGAAAGAGAATGGACACAAGATAAAACATTACACAAGTGGTCAGTTTTCTGCGACCTGCTTCCTGCCTGAATTTTCTTGTTATCTACCTGTGTAGCACACATGTCGCGTTCGTTGAGACTTGAAGCAAAACCTTGTGGGGAACAGAACAGGGACCAACAAGAAGTGGGGGGACGAAAGAAAGAGATCGGAAGATAAATATCACAGTGCGGACAGGTATGACACTAAGTGAGACAGGAAGATAATATCGAAGAGCGGACTGGTTTGACACTGAAAGAGGAAAATAATATCGAGATCGAGAGAGAGAGAGAGAGAGGAGAGAGAGAGAGAGAGAGAGAGAGAGGAGAGAGAGAGAGAAGAGAGAGAGAGAGAGGAGAGAGAGAGAGGTATGACACTGAAAGCGGTAGGAAAGGATGTTGCCAGATGTTTTGTGCCCCCACAGTCACCAAGACCACGGGCTGGACGATGATGACGATGATGACAATGACGATAATGATGATGATGATGACGCCGACGACGACGAAGACGACGTTCACTCTCTTCTTTTTTAATTAAAAACGGGAGAAATAAACGCATAAGTAGCTCCAAAGTGTCCACTGATCTATTGTGATATATAGCTCCTTCATCTGTTTTTCGGTGTATAAGACAGTTAAAGGGAGGGATGGAAGGATGGGTAGACAACTGCATGCATACCGCTACACGTATATGGGAAAATATAATTATATTGTAATATCCTACATGAGCATACATGTCATTATATGTAAGTAAGTACCTCAAGCGTGCAAGCAAGCCTACGTGTGTGCGTGCATGCGCAGGTGCTTCCAAGTTCTCATATAAGGAGTATAGTTTGTCAACAAAGGATATTCCATCTTTATGACGCGGGCACACAGTGGCCACTGCACAGTGACTTGACTGGCTTGACAGAGACGGATTGCTGGTGATGCATTGCAACAAAAAAGACAATGCCTTCTTCTAGCATTTCCATTCTAAAGACTTGTATTTTCTCCCCCCCCCCCCCCCCCCCCCCTCCTCTCTCTCTCTCTCTCTCTCTCTCTCTCTCTTCTCTCTCTCTCTTCTCTCTCTCTCTCTCTCTCTCTCTCTCTCTCTCTCCTGAAACCTATCCAGGGAAATATCGAAATTAGCCTAACTCCTTACAAGACATAAATTCAGTCACCACACGAGCGCATTCAAGCTCGCGCACAAAGAGCGCGTACACATAATTATACAAGGACACAGGCGCGCGCACTGACTGTGACGAGGCAATTTTTTTCGGCGAGTTAATAGTATCACAGAATTCAGGGGAGGCCATAACACCAGCAATCTATAACACCAGTAATCTGTGTTAACTTCTCTAAAATCGAAAACTATGACTGAATCTGGGAGTAACCTTTTGGCCATCTGCAGGTCCAGACTGATAAGAGTTATGAAGTACCTGATGAGAGCAAAGTGACTTCATCAGTTGCTAACTTACTTGTTTTCGTTTGTTGTTGTTTTTTAGGTTTTTTGTTTGTTTTGTGTGTGCTTTTTGTTGTTGTTGGGTTTTTTTTGGGGGGAATCGGTGATGAATCCTTTTACGAATATACTTCAACGAACAATCCACTCTGTGTGTTTTAGACAGAAAATGAAATTCCAAACAACTTTTCGTTTATTTGATTTTTTTTTTTTATCGTTCATTGACTTGTTTATTTTAAAAGTACCTTTTCTTGAATTACCTTAAGTCAAGATGAGTTTAGTATCCATTTAAAGGTTGCTTGCTCATAAAGTATGATGAATCCAAGAAAGAAGGGAAGGGGGTGAGGGTCTCTAAACAATATGATGGATCCAAGAAAAAACGGAAGAGAGAGAAAGAGGGAGGGGGGGGAGGGCTCTTTGTACCCGATTTATAAAAAGCATTTCTACCAGTACATTATTCCCTTAAAAATAACACAAGGGCATTTATAAAATAAACAAAATAAATAAAAACCGGTTTAGTGGTTTACAAAAGGGATGTTGTCTTTCAGAGTAACCTCTATTCTTTTAAACCTGTTGAGTATTCCGTGGGGATGCCGGGGACCTGTCAGAATAAATAGCATCCCCACTTTCCGGAAGTTCTGTGCTAGGAATTCCCTCTTTTCTATCCCTCTCTTTGTTTCTGCCTTGTTCCTTTCCTTCACGTCACCTCCTTCTTTTCTATTTTCTGCCTTTATGGTCCATTCTCCTACTTTTTTGACAAGAAGGAATAAAAACATAATTCTTACTCGCGCCGAAGTCGGATGCACTGGGCCTGATTTTGCCACGCGCTTACCGGCACTGCAACGCATTTTCGCTCATGTGACCGGACAACGATAGTTGCTGCCTGAGCGTTCGACGTAGAAGAAGAAAGAAAAAGAAACTTGAGTGTTTTCTATAAGGTGCCTGCATCAATGAGAAAAAAAACCTCTGTGTGTTTTTGTATCTGTGTACATGCAGCGAAGAGCTCCTGACTTTTTGTGAAACGGGTACGACACACAAACATCTGGACTGGCCAAGACTGTCCTACAGGGAACACTACAAGGAAGGAGACGAAGAGGCAGACAGAGAAAACGATGGAAAGACAACATCAGAGAGTAGACTCGCCTTGAGTGAAACGATCTGCTTCGGAAAGAGGAGGACCGTGAGGAGTGGAGGAAGCTGGTTGCAAAATCTTATTGGTGCCCCCACGGTCCACGGGATTACGGGATAGGTGAAGGTGAAGGAAGGACATGCAATCCAATACTTAAAAGGCACACAGTGTTGAGCCTTTTTTGGAAAGTATACCACAAACTTTATTATATTTCTTTCATTACTTCGCCTTTCTAAAAACGAAAGCTCTTCCATCTTCTCTGACACGGTAAACCACATACTGCCTGCACTGCGGGCAGACTGGCTAGCGCCTGACAGTGATTACAGCTCTGTGATGTATGGCAGCAGGAATGCAGTGCCCTTGCTCTTGTTGCGTTCCCATTCTCCCATTTACTGCGCTGCTGTTCGACAAAAACCTCTCCCGGGGGGAACTGTGGAAATTGGTTTAACTCCTCACTCACACACTGACCCAGTCACAAGACAAGACACAGGGCGGGAGGGGGGAGGGGCGAGAGAGAGAGGGACAGACAGAGACAGAGAAAGGCAGGCAGAGACAGACAGAGAGGGAGATAGAGACAGACAGAGCAACAAAGACAGAGAGAGGGAGCGAGAGGGAGAGACAGACAGACAGAGAGACACAGAGACAGACAGAAAGACAGACAGAGGGGGGAGGGAGGGAGGGAGGGAATATGTGCATATGTGTGGGGGGAGGGGAGGGGGTGCAGGCAGGCAAACCAGGCATGCAGGCCAGATCAATGGCAGGCAGGGTAGGCTGCGAATGTCAGCTCTAGACCATTCATCACCTGACAGTAAGTAGTAACACCGTAACACTACGTTTTAGGTAACAGCTGCAGTAGCCATCTCCCATTGCTGATGCCAGTGACAGCAGCAGGGTCAGAATACCCGACTTTTTTTTTTTTAAAGAATGAAGATTTAGACTTATTGTTAGCAAATGACACTTCGTTTATTTGTTGTTATTATTTGTTTTTTGTTTTTTTGTAATAATAAACTTAAAATTATTTATGGAAGGCTTTCTTTAACCAAAGAAGGAGGAGGAGGATATAGAGGAGGAGGAGGAGGATTAAGAGGAGAAGGAGAAGAGAGATGAGGAGATGGAGGAAGACGGGAAAGAAGAAGAAGAAGAAGAAGAAGAAGAAGAAGAAGAAGAAGAAGAAGAAGAAGAACAAGAACAAGAACAAGAACAAGAACAAGAACAAGAAGAACAAGAACAAGAAGAGCAGTAGCAACAACAGCAACACCAAAAACAACAACAACAAATACCAAGGAAATGTTCTGCCTGTCAAAGTTTCAATCATGTATACCTACGCAAAAAAAACCCTCAAACAAACAAAAAACAAAAACAAAACAAAAACTCCGTCGTATTTTCGCATCAAAACGCTTGAATTAGTTAACAATTTTCTTCTATCGATACATTTACAAAAAAGACATATGCTGCTGCTGCTGTTGCTGTTGCTGCTGCTGCTGCTGCAGCAGCAGTAGCACCTGTAATGAATTACATGCTCCTTGTTCTTCCTCTTCGACAACAAGCTTGACAGGATTGGCAAAAGGCTTGTTGATCCCTCTGTTCTTGTCGACAGTGACACTGAATTATTTACAGAGATCTGGAGGGCTCGTGATGCTGCAAATGGGGATTCGGGAGGCTGGCTCGTTTGCCTGCGTGCTTGTTTTCCATCCACACAAGAAAACAAACAAACAAATAAACAAACAAAAGATGTTAATTTAACACATAAGGCTGACACAAGTGGGCGTATAATGTAAACGCGGAGATAGAGAGACAGACAGACAGAGAGACAGAGAGAGACAGAGGGACAGAGACAGACAGACAAGTAGAGGCAGACACAGAGAAACAGAAACAGACAGACAAAGACAGACAGACAGACAGACAACAAACAGAGCACTCAAGTTTCGACACTAGCAGAGCCTTGTGAACAACTTGACCTTAAAGGCCAAAGTCAAAAGATCGTTACCTCCAACGTACGTGTACACAGCAATCACTGCCGCAGGGTACCACCATAACTCAATTAGCTGTACGCTCTACCCCCACACAAATTACCACTTCAATCCAAGGCCACGCAAATCAACAACTGGCCGGCTTCATTCTGACCATCCAGTAAAGAATTTCTCCGGTTTTTTGGTTTGTGGTTGCTGTTTTTCGTATCTCGGCTAGAGCTCCGAGATTCACCAATGGTGAGATTTTGCCTACGCGACTGTTTCTGGGTGTGTTATTTTGTTTTTTGGTGGTTGTTTTTTTTTGTTTTTTTTTTTTTTGGGGGGGGGGGGGGGTGGAGGGGGGTGGAGGACTGCCCACCATGAAGCTAGCCGCATTCTGATTTCGGGGATGTAAGCTGGGTGTGTTCGTGTTTCCGTAACCCACAGAACGCTGACATGAATAATGGGATCTTTAATTAACGTTCATAGTTTGATCTTTTGCATGTGTATATATGCACGACAGGAATTAAGGCAATGGCAAGTTTGTCCTTAACGTTGACCTTGACCATCGTAAAAATCCCCACCCTTAATTCACCAGACGCCGCCCAGACTCGCTCGAAACCACATCACATCTCATTCTGCGTGTCATAGACTGGCTGGCTATTCATTCCTCTTGATACAATCATGGAAAGAGGATCTAACTCCAGAAACTACAATCAGTCTGTACTTCTAAAGTTCCATCAATTTGGCTTCTGACAACTTGGGGAGTTCAGTAAGCTGTTACTTCAAAAGGTATCGGAGCATCCTTGTTGATGGTGTCACAGGAACGACTTGCAGGGGAATGGACTTGGAGCTGATGTTCATCCCACAGGGGCAATCTCCTCAAACGGACACCCCAGGTATGTCTCGAGCCCCAACCCTCTATTCTTGTCAAACCACGAGTTTGACACTCAAAACTCGAACACATTTTCTTTTAGTAACTTGAAGTAAAGTGCTTAATCACTTCTTTTTTTGGGGGGGTGGGGTGGGGGGCATCATTTTCTATTAACGAACACCTTGGAACTAACTAACCAGTCTTCAGAAGGTTGTCAGGTCACAGCTTCAGGAGGCAAGCAAAGAACGGATGCAGCGTTTCCACGTTGGTGAAATAGTCCTTGTGGACATTGCATTAACCCCAAATGTTCTTAAAAATAGTCACAGTTAAAGAGAAATTTTACTGCTATCATTGAAAACAACATTTTCAATCATAAACAATATTTCTTAAAAATAACCCCCGAAAAAGGAATTCCTTTAAACCTGTGAAGGCAAGAACGTGTAAATCCTTCTGTTTACTCTTAAAAAGTTTAAACCGTCCAATTATAATCATCTTAATGCAAGAAATTAAAAGACAAAGACCACAAGCAAGCGAGCAGGGCAGGAAGAGAGAAAGACAGAGATACAGAAAGAAACAAGCAGACAGACAAACAGACACACAAAGATAGACATACAAACTGATACAAAAAATAAAGAGACAGGTACAACGGACTGTACCACAGAGATATAGACAAGGACAGAAAGACAGACAATAAAACGCAGAAACAGAAAGACAGACAAACAAAAGGTTGTTTGGTTTGGGTTTTTTTAATCACTTCAACATAGATCTATATATGCACACACAAAAAGACAGACAGAAAAGTTAGGAGACATGCGTGGGTGTATGCCGTTTAACCTAATTTCTTCGTCTCCAGTCCTTTCTTTCTTTTTCTTGTTACCCCGTCTGCCCTGACAAGTCTGCGTAACTCCAGAAAAGTCTAGCACTAACTCCCACGCCTGCGACGCTTACCTTGACACTGCGCAGCACGTATCATTTTTATCTTTCTTCAGGGTGAACTAAAACAGAATAAACTAAAACAAAAAAACAAAAACGAAGAAAAATGCAGAGAGTGATACATGTTGTCTGAGTTGTCCTCTACCTATTGCGTTCAAAGTTAACGATTGATCCTATGTTTTTATAGAGTAGACAGATGGATGGATGGAGGACTCAAGGGTGATGCTGGTGATACTTGGTGTCAATGAGGGAAGTGATGAATGAGTGAATGTATGTGCATGTGTGTGTCTGTGTGTATCTGTGTGTGTGCGTGCGTGCATACATATGATCGAGCCTAGGTGCATATGCATAGGCTATTTCGCGCGCAAGCATGTTCATGAAACTGTGTATTTTGGATGGCGAAAAGGGATGGGAGAATTGCATGTGTGCATGCAGGATACACACGTGTAAAAAATGAGAATGTAAGTATATTCGTGTATACGTGCATGCGTGTTACTTTTCAAGGCAATTTTAATTGCTTGTTTTTCAGGTCTGTACTGCACAATGGTGATTCCATACACACCAGCAGACTGCATATCATACACTCCACTCTACACCCCAGCAGACAGTGTATCATACACTCCACTCTACACCCCAGCAGACAGTGTATCTATCATACACTCCATTCTACACCCCAGCAGACAGTGTATCTATCATACACTCCACTCTACACCCCAGCAGACAGTGTATCTATCATACACTCCATTCTACACCCCAGCAGACAGTGTATCTATCATACACTCCACTCTACACCCCAGCAGACTGTGTATCTATCATACACTCCACTCTACACCCCAGCAGACTGTGTATCTATCATACACTCCACTCTACACCCCAGCAGACTGTATATCATACACTCCACTCTACACCCCAGCAGACTGTATATCATACACTCCACTCTACACCCCAGCAGACTGTGTATCATACACTCCACTCTACACCCCAGCAGACAGTGTATCTATCATACACTCCACTCTACACCCCAGCAGACTGTGTATCTATCATACACTCCACTCTACACCCCAGCAGACTGTGTATCTATCATACACTCCACTCTACACCCCAGCAGACAGTGTATCTATCATACACTCCACTCTACACCCCAGCAGACAGTGTATCTATCATACACTCCACTCTACACCCCAGCAGACAGTGTATCTATCATACACTCCACTCTACACCCCAGCAGACAGTGTATCTATCATACACTCCACTCTACACCCCAGCAGACAGTGTATCTATCATACACTCCACTCCATACCCCAGCAGACTGTGTATCTATCAAACACTCCACTCTACACCCCAGCAGACTGTGTATCTATCATACACTCCACTCTACACCCCAGCAGACAGTGTATCTATCATACACTCCACTCTACACCCCAGCAGACAGTGTATCTATCATACACTCCACTCTACACCCCAGCAGACAGTGTATCTATCATACACTCCACTCTACACCCCAGCAGACAGTGTATCTATCATACACTCCACTCTACACCCCAGCAGACAGTGTATCTATCATACACTCCACTCCATACCCCAGCAGACAGTGTATCTATCATACACTCCCCTCTACACCCCAGCAGACAGTGTATCTATCATACACTCCCCTCTACAGCCCAGCAGACAGTGTATCTATCATACACTCCCCTCTACAGCCCAGCAGACAGTGTATCTATCATACACTCCCCTCTACAGCCCAGCAGACAGTGTATCTATCATACACTCCCCTCTACAGCCCAGCAGACAGTGTATCTATCATACACTCCACTCTACACCCCAGCAGACAGTGTATCTATCATACACTCCACTCTACACCCCAGCAGACAGTGTATCTATCATACACTCCACTCTACACCCCAGCAGACTGTGTATCTATCATACACTCCACGCTACAATTCTCTCCTGTTTGCTTGAACGATCATCTGCACCATTGTTCACGGATACGGCAAACATCACATCAGGAAAGCCACGATGGGAAAGTCTGGCTCAATATACAGCCTAGCCTGCAATAAAATGGACACACACACACACACACACACTGACACACACAACACACTGACACTCACACCACACACACACTCACACACACACACACACGCACACACACACACACACACACACACACACACACACACACACACACACACACACACTTCTGCTCATCACTTAACATCCTGTGTTCGAACTCGCTTCGCTTTCACTTCTCATTGTTTACACAGTTTAGGGTTATGACTGTGGGGGACTAAAAGACGAGTTGACAGATGGGCAGGCTGACAGAAAGAGAGGCCAGAAAGGGAGAGACAGTGAAAGAGAAACAGACGGAGCGAGAGAGAGAGAGAGACGGAGACAGAGACAGGAACAGAGACACAGACAGACAGACAGACAGAGAAAGATAGAGACGAGAGAAAGTCAGAACTGAGAGAGAGAGAAAGATAACAAATGGTTACACACGCGCGCGTGCACGCACGCACACACACACATACACGCGCAGAGAGAGAGAGAGAGAGAGAGAAAGAGAGAGAGAGAAAGAGAGAGAGAGAGAGAACTCTGAAATGAACTCTGAAATTATGGTTTAATGGTACATATCGGCCTTAGGCCACAATACACCAAATGACGGGGGGGGGGGGGGGGGGGGGGGGGGGGGGGAGGGTGAAGGCATGAAACAAACATAGGAAACGTTTCAAACATATTACTGTCAATCATAATTTACTCTCATTTATACTCACATTTCTAAGTCTCCCCATGTGGGACAGTTTATCTTAATATTCATGATGCTATTCACCACATTCATAGTGACTTCAAATCATCATAAACTATGAGGGTTAAGTCCCCGTTTCATATGACACATCATCTTCTCCTCAAAACAACGTTTCAAGCTTATATTCTCATAAACTAGGTGGATACTCTATACCTTTTTTAAACAACATCTTTATACTGAGCAATAACAACATGATATCATCATTGTTATCGTAATTATAACCCAACTATGTTTAACTCATAAAAGACACATCACACAAAATCTTCATTACCAAGTGTTTATAGAGAATGACAGGAATGGGAAGGGGAGGAAGAGAGAGAGAGAGAGAGAGAGAGGGGGGGGGGAACCAGAGAACAAGACAATGAGAAAGACAGAGAGACAATGTGCGAGACAGAGAGACGGTAAGAGAGACAGACACACAAACATGGAGACACAGAAAGCACCAAAAAATAAACAGACACAGGCATGCGCACACAGATACATACAAAAATAATTTCTTTTTAAGAGTACTAACGATCTCATTACAGAATGATCCAAACAAAAACCAAAAAAAAGAAAAACAAAAAACATATACACACACAGAGCGAAAAAATGGTTGGGAAACAAGACAAGACAAACGTGTGTGTGTGTGTGTGTATGTGTGTGTGTGTGTGTGTGTGTTTGTGTTTGTGTGTGTGTGTGTGTGCACGTGCGCGCGCGCGCACAAGAGAAACGTGTGTGTGTGCGTGGGTGTGTGCGGGGAAGGGGGGAGGTGTGGATGTGGGTGTGTGTGTCTGCATGTGCTGCCTTACCTACTTTTCTTCTTTAACTCTCTACTTGTCTTCCCTGGCAATACCAGTCTAGCGCTACACCACAAAGTCTAGCTAGCACCACACTATATACTCCCACGCTTATTACAGCTTTTACCTTGACACTGCGACATACGTTCTCTTGTGTTTTATCTTTCTTCCAAAACCAAAAATAAGTTACAAAGAAAGACATGGTTGATGTGAATTGATATTTATTCTCTCTGCTGGCTGTGGTCTATTATGCCAGTGTTTTGACACACTCTCGGTCTCCCTGCCTGCTTGCCTGCCTGCCTGCCTGCCTGTCTGTCTGTATCTCTCTCTCTCTCTCTCTCTTCTCTCTCTCTCTCTCTCTCTCTCTCTCTCTCTCTCTCTTAAGTAAACGTGATGCTGGATGATGATGATGATGGATCGATGATGGATGCGATGATGACTTTAAATGTGAGTGAGTGAGAGAGTGAGTGAATGAAAGAGTGAGTGAGTGAGGGAGAGAGGGAGGGAGAGAGGGAGAGTCAGTAATACAGAGAAAGAGAGAGGGGGAAACAGAGAAAGAGAAAGAGAAAGAGAGAGAGAGAGTGTGTGTGTGTGTGTTTGTGTGTGTGTCTGCATGAGTGTGTGTGTGTGTATGTGTTTTCGTGTGAGAGAGAGAGAGTTAGTGAGTGAGAGAGAGAGAGAGAAACTCTGTGTGTGTGGTGTGTGTGTTTCTGCTGTGTGTATGGGCTTATACACTTATCCAGGCATATTTACACATACTTTGATAAATGTACGCGAGCACTACTATGCATGTATATATTTGCACACGTGTAACTATGTCCGGAAGGCAAGCTGTGTGTGTTCACAAACCACACTGTACAAGTCAGCAAAGGAAATCTCATTACCGCCACATTTATACCCACCACACAGTTTTTAAGACCATAACACACACACAACACACACACACACACACACAACACACACACACACACCACACACACACAACACACAATTTTTACTATTCTCAGTTTTTACACAACGGCATTATCACGGACCTCAGCACAGAGAGTGCTCCATAAAATCCACACCAACATCACACCAC
>CM054134.1:96325663-96340663 GCA_028751875.1 Rapana venosa
ATCGAGATTCTGTGTGTGGGTTTTTTTCGGTTCAATGGTTGTGAAAGAGAATCCAAAAGCAAGCAGGTTTGGTTGTCTGCAGGGAACACTGGATTCGGCTTTGTGAATTTTTTGTGGGGTGTGTGTGTGTGTGTGGTGTGTGTGTGTGTGTGTGTGTGTGTGTGTGTGTATGTGCGTGTGCGTGCGTGTGCGTGTGTGTTGTGTGTGTGGTGTGTCTGTGTGTTGTGTGCGTGCGTGCGAGCGAGCGAGCGTGCGTGCGTGCGTGCGTGAGTGTGCGCACGCGGTGTGTGTGTGTGTGTGTGTGTGTGTGTGTGTGTGTGTGTGTGTGTGTGTGTGTGTGTGTGTGTGTAGTGGTGTATGTGTGTGTGCGTGCGTGGGCGCACATGTGTGCGTGGGCGCGCACATGTGTATGTGCGTGCGTTCATGCACGCGCTTGTTGGCATCCCTCATTCCTAATAACCCACATCACAACCGCTGTCATACTCCTCCACCAAGCAAACAACAACAACAACAACACCAACAACAGTCATTCAGTCACTACCCGTTGCCACGCCAGCCTGTTCCCTCACCACTACCCAGACTGTGAGAACAGTCACTTCCACGGATCTATGGACATCTTGACCTGCGGCCAACTCAATCTGTTCCCTCATAACATACATACATCGACCGCAGCAGAAAGACGACGCTACTATACTTCTAGTCCCACTGGTTTGTTTTTTTCCTTCTGAAAATCAGTTGGCTCCAGCAGAACCAGTAGTGGACGATGATGATGATGTATCATAAAAGGCAAACGAGAAAGGACAGGCACAAATTGACAGCAGCTGGGCCCCAACCCCAGGCAGTGGGGACCCAGACGTGCTAATGGCCACGGGAAGAGGGTTCCGGATGCCTTGGCAGCTCCGAGCATCATGAACGCAAACAGACAAGGAGGGATGGATGGTCTACCTACGGCCGGCGGCACGAACTTCACTCTCCAGGGAAGATGCCAGGAACACGGGAAAAGCCACTGAGCGCTCGGCTTTGCTGCCTGCATGTAGTGAGGGCAAACAACAAGACTGTGCTGCGTCTGTTTGGTAACAGCCCTGTTTCAACATGGATTGCGCGTATTCTGTGCTGCTATATGTATAGATAATCGACAAATGGGGATTTTGTGGGATCTTTTTTTCTTTCTTTTGTTTGTGGTTTGTTTAAATCGATAAGCACTGCCGTTTGTACAAGAGCAAAAGTTTCTGTCCAATAACTCTTCCTTCCCTCCGTGAGAAAAATTCTGTTATAGACTTATCGAACTTTTTTTTTAATCAGTTTCTACTCTTCGACCTGTCTGCACACACACAAAATCTGTTTGTGGGATGGAATATAAAATAATACAATGTACTCACGGCACACCCTCTTCCTTTGCACTTGACAATGAGCATCGCTGTACTTTATGTGAACAAACGTGACTGTCTTCGTAGTGTGCGCTTGTGTGTATACGAGTGTGTGTGTGTGTGTGTGTGTGTCTGTGTGTGTCTGTGTGTGTGTGTGTATGTGTGTGTGTATGCGTGCGTGCTTGCTTGCGAGCGTGCGTGCGAGCGAGCGCGCGTGCGTGAGTGCGCGCGCATGTGTGTGTGAGTATATGTGTGTGTGCGTGCGTGGGCGCGCACATGTGTATGTGCATGCGTTCATGCACGCGCTTGTTGGCATCCCTCATTCCTAATAAACCACATCACAACCGCTGTCATACTCCTCCACCAAGCAAACAACAACAAACCAACAAACAAACAGTCATTCAGTCACTACCCGTTGCCACACCAGCCTGTTCCCTCACCACTACCCAGACCGTGAGAACAGCCACTTTCCACGGATCTATGGACATCTTGACCTGCGGCCAACTCAATCTGTTCCCTCATAACATACATACATCGACCGTAGCGGAAAGACGACACTACTATGCTTCTAGTCCCACTGGTTTGTTTGTTTTCCTTCTGAAAATCAGTTCGCTCCAGCAGAACCAGTAGTGGACGACGATGATGATGATGATGATGATGATGTATCATAAAAGGCAAACGAGAAAGGACAGGCACAAATTGACAGCAGCTGGGCCCCAACCCCGGCAGTGGGGACCCAGACGTGCTAATGGCCACGGGAAGAGGGTTCCGGATGCCTTGGCAGCTCCGAGCATCATGAACGCAAACAGACAAGGAGGGATGGATGGTCTACCTACGGCCGGCGGCACGAACTTCACTCTCCAGGGAAGATGCCAGGAACACGGGAAAAAAGCCACTGAGCGCTCGGCTTTGCTTTGCTGCCTGTAGTGAGGGCAAAAAAAGACTGTGCTGCGTCTGTTTGGTAACAGCCCTGTTTCAACATGGATTGCGCGTATTCTGTGCTATGTATGTATAGATAATCGACAATGGGGATTTTGTGGGATTTTTTTTTCTTTCTTTTTTGTGTGGTTTGTTTAAATCGATAAGCACTGCCGTTTGTACAAGAGCAAAAGTTTCTGTCCAATAACTCTTCCTTCCCTCCGTGAGAAAAATTCTGTTGTAGACTTATCAAATTTTTTTTTTTTTAAATCAGTTTCTACTCTTCGACCTGTCTGCACACACAAAAAATCTGCTTGTGGAGATGGAATATAAAATAATACAACGTAGTCACGGTAGAACCTCTTCCTTTGCACTTGAAAATGAGCATCGCTGTACTTTATGTGAACAAACGTGACTGTCTTCGTAGTGTGCGCTTGTGTGTGTATATATATATAATATATATATATATATATATATATATATATATATATATATATATATATATATATATATGTGTGTGTGTGTGTGTGTGTGGTGTGTGTGTGTGCGCGCGCGCGCGCGTGGAAGGGGGGCGTGTGTGTGCGTGCATGCGTGCGTGTGTGTGTGTGCGTGCGCGCGTCCGCGAGTGTGTGTGTGTGTGTGTGTGTCGCGCGTGCGTGCGTACGTGCGTGCGTGCGCGCGTGTGAGTGAGTGTGTGTGTGTGTGTGCGCGCGTGCGCGCGTGCGTGCCTCCGTGCATGCATGCGTGAGTGCGTGCGTGCGTGCGTGCGTGCGTTCGTGCGTGTTCGTGTGTGTGCTCGCATGCATGTGTGTGTGTGTGTGTGTGTGTACGCGCGCATGTGTGCGTGAGATTGCAACCTCTCAAACCCCGCTCCTATTATGTCTACCCAATCTGACACCACCAAATCAGACCTACTTTCGTATGCACGCTATAACACTGACGGCGACGACATACGCCTCACTCTCTCAATCCGTTTCCAAGTCGCGAGCGTGCATCATCAGCACCACTGATTATATTACGACATAGCCTCACTACGAACAGACAGACAGACAGACAGACAGACAGAAACCTCTTCACGTCGACTTTGCCCATAGAGATAGTAGGAGAAGATGGAGGCTGTTGTGATGTTTATGAGACGTGTCCAAAGCTTTGCCCAAGCTCCTCCCGCTCCCCGCCCCCCCCCCCCCCCCCCCACACACACACACCACCACCACCCACCACACACACACACACACACACACACACACCACCACCACCACCACCACCACCACCACACCACACACACACACAAACACCAGCAAACACACACACACACACACACACACACACACACACACACACTGCACTGTTGAGAGCTAACATCACACGAGTCACGGCCTGAGGCATGAATTTATTGGGGAGCGGGGAGGGGGAGGGGGGGGGGGGGAGACAGGACAAAAACTGTTGATTGGCGTCAAAGTACTACCTCCCCATTCCCTTCCCCCGAAAACAAACAGCAAAAAAATAAAAACAACAACAAAAAGAGCACTGACTCAGCTTGTGGTGTTCAGTCGTTTGATCAATTACTTGACGTAGAGCACGTGCCGAAACAAATTAAGAAGGTATTACAAAACCCAGAATCTAAACACACACAAACACCACACACACACACACAACACACACACACACACACACACACACACACACACACACACACACCGTGCGCAAAAGAGAAAGAGAGAGACACACCCAAATATACACACAGATACACAGAAAGAAAGAAAGAAAGAAGGAAAGAAAGAAGAAGAAAAAGAAGGAAGAAAAAAGAAAGAACGAAGGGAAGAAAGAGAGAGAGAGAGAGAGAGAGAGAGAGAGAGAGAGAGAGAGAGAGAGAGAGAGAGAGAGAGAGAGAGAGAGAGAGAGAGAGAAGAGAGAGAGAGAGAGAATCCAAATAAGATTTGGACGACAACTGATAAACTTCAACAACAAAAACTATGCAACAATTTTCCGTTAATAATCCGTAGAAACAGTCACAAATTAATGACAGAGATATGGGATACCAAAAATACAACAGGGACAGGGTGGGGGTGGGGGGGGAAGGAAGGAGGTAGGAAGAGAGGAGGAGGAGAGAAGACAGACAGACAGAGACAGAGACAGAAAGAGACAGACAAGACAGACATAGTCAGAGACAGAAAAAGAGAGACAGACAGACTGACAGACAGAGAACACAACCTGTCAATACTACTCCACAGCAGCTAAACTCAACACGAGACACAAAATAGAATGTTTTTGACGTGAACAGGAGACCACGCATTGCAGACAATCAGATAGACAGACAGACAGACAGACATGAAACGGCCGAGCGGACAGACAGACAAACCGACAAAGCAAAGCGTCAAACAAAGAGAGCAATGCATTCAAATTGAAGAGACAGCCCCCTGCTGTTGCCTCCGCCAGGAATGGCTATTTCATTAGGCCACTGTCCAATGGAAGGGGAAGAGGAATAATCACTAAATCAGACAGAAAACCTCTATCTACCACACTTTCATTGGGTTTTTTGTGATTTTTTTTTTTTTGGGGGGGGTGTTTTTTGGTTGTTTTGTTTGGTTTTTTGTTGTTTTTTTGTGTTGTTGTTGTGTGGTTGTTGTTTTTGTTGTTGTTTTTTTTTGGGGGGGGTGTTTTTTTGCCAACCTTTATGGTGTGAGAGGAAGGATAAAAGGCAGACAGATAAAGACAGACAGACAGACAGACAAAAGACAAACGACAGGCAGACCAACAGACAGAGAGTAAAAGGGGGTAGGGGAGGGAAAGATGCAGACAGAGAGAGGGAGAGAGCGCGAAGGGGGAAGAGAAAGAGAGAGAGAGGGAGGGAGAGACAGACGGAGAGAGAGGAGGGAGGGAGAGAGAGAGGGAGGGAGAGATACGGAGGGAGAGAGAGAGGGGGGAGGGATAGACAGAGAGACAGAGAGAGAGACAGAGACAGAGAGAGAATGTGGAGACAAAGGGAGATAAAGAAACAGGGGGGAGGGGGAGAAAAGAGAGAGAGAAAAAAAGGAAGAGAGGAGAAAACGGAAGAAAGAAAAACGGGGAAAGACAGAAAAATGGAGAGAGAAAGAGAAGGTGAATAACAGAGACAACAAACAGACAGACAGCGGGAGACACAGACACAAAGAGACACACAGAGAAACTGAGAGACAGACACAAAGAGATTGAACCAGGGTAAGAGAGAGATAGACAGACAGACAGACAGACAGAGGGAGAGAGAGAGTGGGGGGGGGGGGGGGGGCAGAGAGACAAAGACAGAGAGAGAGATAGAGACAGAGAGACAGAGAAACAGAAGGGGACAGTGGCAGAGACACGAAGTGAGACCGAAAAATAATACAGTCACACACAGACATGTATGTTAAACTCAACAACATCACCACCAACAAAAAACTGCCCCCGAAAACCAGCAGACAGTAAAACCAGCCACACAAGCAAAGCAAGTCAAAGGAAGGGGTCTCCAGAGGACTGACCCAATACTCTTCCTCGCTGATCATAATCCTCAACAGTCAGACTGACAGACAGACAGATCGACAGGAAGACTGACAGACAGATCGACAGACAGACTTGACAAACGGACGGATGGACAGACGGACGGACGGACAGATAGACAGACATATTGACGTACAAAAAGGCAGGCAGAGAGACAGAATGACAGACTGACGGACAGACAGATTTACGCATAAAAAGGCAGGCAGGCAGACAGACAGACTGACGGACAGGCAGACAGGCAGACAGACAGACAAGCAAACAGACAGACAAACAGACAGGCAGGCAGACAAACAGACAGGCAGGCAGCAGACAGTCAGATTGACAGAAGACAGACCGACAGGCAGAAAGACAGACAGACAGACAATCAAACAGACAAACAGACAGGCAGGCAGCCAGACAGTCAGATTGACAGAAGACAGACCGACAGGCAGAAAGACAGACAATCAAACAGGCAGACAAACAGATAGGCAGGCAGCCAGCCAGACAGATTGACAGAAGACAGACTGACAGGCAGAAAGACAGACAGACGGACAGACAGACAGGCAGGCAGACAGACAGGCAGGCAGAGAGAAAGCAGAGGACTGAGGGTGTGAACTTACGGGTGGGCGGGGGACTGACGAAGTATTGTTGATCGTTGATGATAATCCTAAATTCAGAACTCAGCAGCACGTCTATAGAGGTGGACTTGGCTATCCGACTGCCGTCTGCAACAACGACGACACCATCATCATCATCATCATCATCATCATCATCTTCATCATCATTATTATGGTGATTCTTTTCTCTCTCCTTTTAAAAAAAAAAAAAGAAAATTTGTCTTTAATCCAAACCACAAACAAAAAAACATACAACAAAACATATTACATTTCCAGTACCGCCATAATAATGATGTCAAAGTTTAAACAAGAAAAAGGCAAAACAAAGCAACATTGAAACCTGTTTCATTTCAATCACTATCTTAATAATGATGTCAAAGCAGAATTTTCTTAAAATGTAAAACAAAACAAAGCAAAATACAAAACGTGTTTCATTTTAAACAACCATCATAATAATGTTGTTATAGTTAAAAAGCCAAACAAAACAAAGCCACACCACAAAACACGTTTTACTTCAAACAACCATCATGATAATGATGTCAAGATTAAAAAGTTTTGAAGAGTAAATAAATAAACACACACACACATACACCCCACCACCACCACCCCCACCACCACCAAAACCACCACAACAACAACAACAACAAACAACAAAACAACAACAACAAAACAAACAAATCATGTTCCAGTTCATCGTGACAACACTGGGCCACATTTAAAACTTCGTCTTTACGTTGAGAACTCTGTAAACTGGTCAAAAAGCAATCACGCCAGGCGTGCCAATCTCCGTCCATGCTAAATTGCATTAAAAATTAATCTGGCAAATTAATACCACAGTTTGTGAACTGAAATGCAATGCAATCCTCGTCAGTCAAATCTCTTTTTCTTCGGGCTTTCAGGATCAGGCCGTGCTGAGAACATTCAAAAATTTTAAGTTTAGCATGTCTCACCCCCATTTTAAAGAGAGGGGGGGGAAGGGGGGAGGTGGAGAAGAGAGAGAGAGAGAGAGAGAGAGGAGAGAGGGGAGAGGGGAGAGAGAGAGGGGAGAGAGGAGAGAGAGAGAGGGGAGAAGGAAAAAAACAGTGGGGGAGGGGGAAAAGGGAAGAGGGGAGAAAGAGAGAGAGAGGAGAGAGAGAGAGAAGGAGAGAGAGAGGTTGGGGGGGTGTGGGGTGTGGGGTGTGTGTGTGTGTGGGGGTGTGTGTGTGTGGTGTGGTGTGTTGGTGTGTGTGTGTGTGTGTGGAGAAAGGAACTAAAAGCACGCACACGCACACACACACACACACACACACAAACCTTATGAAAACAACACCACAGAACGGACTGCTTGTGCCTATCTCAGCAAAGTTTAGGATACTACTACCTTATGGCAATACATGAAAAGTGCAGATGACATGACATGACAGTCTGTTCAGACTGCGTTTGCCAGACTTGCATGAGGAAAAAAAGGGAAGGGAAAAACCAAGGGGTTTAAAAAGAGCCCAGATAAACCCAAAGAGGCACACAAAGACAAAGAAGAGAAAAACAAAAAAACAAAAAAAAAAAAACAAAGAGGGCAGAAACGAGGCGTTTCAGTCACAATATTCCAAAAAAAGCAATGAAAATCAAAAAAGGCGTTATTTTTTATTAGTTATCTATTTCTTTTTTAAAAATCGGCGAAATGGAAAAGCAATCATGCTTTTTTACCCTTTTCCCCTTTATGCGGTTTTTTAAAAAATTTTTCTCTGTTCCCCCGGGAACAAGGCCTCTCTTTAAAAAAACGGAACGGTTTAAAAAATTGCGCGAGATGTTCTGGGGGTTTCGCAAACGGGTCGGTTTTAGTCACTCCGAAGGACTTTTGGGGAGTGGATGCATGATGTTTAACCCCGAGGAAAAATCCCCTTTTAAGGGGTTCGAACCCGGGCGTTTGGGGCCAATTTTCTAACCACTGGGGCCCCTCCCCCTTGCCCCAAAAGCCCAAATTTAAAAAATTAAATTAAAAGAATTAAAATTTAGAACGATACAAAAATAAAACAAAAAAAATTTTTAATGCACGTATTATCCAGTGGTATGTATAATAAAATGAAAAAAATTTAAAAAAAAAATTTTTTTAAAAAATTTTTTTTTCTTGGCAGTCCAAAGGTTTTAAAAAATACACCGCCCCCCCCCCCCCCCCCCCCCCCCCCCCCTATTAGAACGCATTGACAAGGGGAAAAATTGGGGAAATAAAATCCAAATTTTTCCCGGGACGTCCTCATTCCTTTTCCTTTTAAAAAGGGGGGTTTATTGCGGCACAAGGGGGCCCCCCCGATTTGGGGGGGTTCCTTTCCCTCCTCCAAAAAATTTCATTCAGTTTGATTTTCCCGCAAACTGGGGAAAAAAGGGCAAGGCGGAAATAATCCAGGGAAATCACGGTTTCCTTGGCAGGGGAAATTTTAAAAAATCCTGCCACTTTTGTTCTTTTTAATTTTAAAATGATAATAATTTTGAAATAAGTGTTTAAAAATTTTTTTAAAATAAATTAAAAATAAAAATAAAAATTTTATTTTAATATAAACAAAAAAACAATTTATTTTTCAAAAAAAACAAATTAAAAAAACGAAAAAAAAAATCCCCAGACCCAAAACCCGACCAAACCCCTCAATTTGGAGAACCCCCAAAAGAACAATTTGGTTTTTTTGAACCCCCCCATGGCCTCTCTGCGCACCCTTTTTTTTTTTTTCTTTTTTTTTTTTTTTTTTTTAAAAATTTTAAAAAAATTTTTTTTTTTTTAAAGGGGGTTCCCAAAAAAATTTTTAAAAATGGGTTTTTTTTTTTTTTTTTTTTTTTTTTTTTTGTTTTTTATTTTTTTGGTTTTCAAAAAAGGGGGGGGGGGGGGGGGGGGGGGGGGGGGAGGGGGGGGGGGGGGGGGGGGAAAGAAGAAAAGGGGGAAAAAGAAAAGAAAAGGAAGGGGGGGAAGAAAGGCAAGGCGGCCAAATCGAATCCAAACCTCACGGTTTCCTTGTCAGGCAGGTGAACTGTCTTAACAATCCTGCCACTTTCGTTCTTTACTATATATGATAATAATTTAGTATAATATAGTGTTATACAATGTAATATAACATAATAATATGATACAAGATAGAATACGATATAATGTCATATCATATAATTTCATATCACATAATACCACATCATATCATATCATATATTTAACATAATAAAACACATACTAAAGCAGAACAGAATAACATAACTGACCACAAGACAAAACCAGACCAAACCAGCTCAAGTCAAGTCAGATCAGACAGTGGTTTCCAATAATGCAATCCATGTTTGACAGTCCTGTTTCACGACGCCCATAACCACTGGAACACGAATCTCTAGCGCTACCACGTAATGCATGGCCTAGTGTTGCCTTCTTGCATCTGGCGTCACTTTTCCCTCACATGCCAGGGCTTTAAACCAGCCAAGCAGTATTTGATGCAGCCGGAACACGGACAGTGAGCGCCATGCGCAATAAAGATAAGAAGACCCTTTGCACAGAAGACGCTCCAAAGCGGAATGGGGCTGTGATGAGGGAGGCGTGGTGGTGGTGGTGGTGGTGGTAGGTGGTGGTAGTTATTTTGGTAAAACCGTTAAAAAGACGAAATGGGGGGGGGGGGGGGGGGGGAGGGGGGGAGAGAGAGAGGAGAGGAGGAGAGAGGAGAGAGGAGAGAGAGAAGAGAGAAGAGAAGAAGAGAAGGAGAGAGAGAGAGGAAGGAAGAAGGAAGAAGAAGAAGCCCCCCCCCCCCCTCCTTTTCAGCTGGATTGTGGTCTAACCGGAAACCAGAGATCATAGGACTGAAACAGCACTGTAAAATTCGGCTTCTAATCTATAATTGAGTCCCCTCAAATTCACTTCACAGAGACACAGAGATGGAGGTAGAGAGAGAGGCAGGGAAAGAGAGAGAGAGAGAATGACAGACAGACAGACTAGACAGATACAGACAGACAGGGGGACAGGACAGAGGGACAGATGGACAGAGGTGAGAGAAACAGGGAGACACAAACATTTATTTTATTCTCTTATATTGAGGATAATGGAATAAGCACTAATGTGCTTTTTTACATCCAGTCCCCGTGTGTATGCGGTTTTGTAAATTCTGCCATCTGTTCCCACCGGCACATAATGGCCTACTCTTTCGAAAAGCGGAACAGGATTTAACGTGTGCGCAAGATGTTATGCGTGCGATCGCACACGGGGCCTCGGTTTATAGTCTCATCCAAAGGACTTTGGGGGAGAAAGGCGTCTGCACTGATGTTAACTCCAGGGGAAAATAATTATCCCCTTGAACGGGAATCGAACCCGGGTCTTCAGATTGCGAGCGCAATGCTCTGACCACTAGGCTATCCCGTCCCCACACACAACACAAAGAGTCAGACACAGACGCAGCGAGAAAGACACAGAGAGAGATAGAGAAAGACAGGAAGAGGCAGACACAGAGAGACAGACACAGAGCGACAGGGATAGACTAAGAGATAGACACAGAGACAGACACAGAGAGACGCAGAGACAGAGATAACCTGAGAGAGACAGCGACAAGAGACAGACGCAGAGACAGAGTTAGACTAAGAGACAGAGAACGAGAGAGACAGCCGCAGAGAGACTGACTAAGAGACAGAGAGAGAGAGAGACGCAGAGACAGAGATAACCTGAGAGAGAGACAGAGACACAGACGCAGAGACAGAGTTAGACTAAGAGACAGAGAACGAGAGAGACAGCCGCAGAGAGACGGAGATAGACTAAGAGACAGAGAGCGAGAGAGAGAGAGAAGAGAGAGAGAGAGAGAGAGAGAGAGAGAGAGAGAGAGAGAGAGAGAAGAGAGAGAGAGAGAGAGAGACAGAGCGACACAGAGAGGGGAAGAGAGATTGAGCCATAAATGGAGCTTTTGCGCTTCGTTCCACTGGCGTCTGCCTGTAGAAAGCCATGAAAAGATCGCTTCAGGGTTGTACAACGTAATTTAGAGGAGCAGGAGGAGAGAAGAGAGGAGAGTAGGGAGAAGAAAACATTGAGGGTAAGGTAAGGGGTATGGAGAAAGGACGCAGACAGGAGGGGAGGGAAAAGAGAGGTATATTGAAAGACGAAAAAAAAGGTACAAAAATAGCTTCTCACTTTTTCCTTGCAGCAAAAATAATGAGGAAAAGCTAAGGAACAGGTGAACAAAGAAAGAGAGAGAGAGAGGGGGGCGGGGGGATAAAACATAGAGTATCGTAAAAAGGTTGGGGGGGGAGTGTGAGAGGAGAGAGAAAGAGAGAGAGAGAGAGAGAAGAGAAGAGAGAGAGAGAGAGAGATAGAGAGCAGAAGAGAGAGAGAGAGAGAGAGTGAAGAAAAGAGAGAGGAGAAGAAGAACAGAATAGACAAACACCCAGACAGACACAAACAATCCGATGAACAAAATGACAAATAGAAGACAGACCAATCAGCGGATACAGACAGGTAAGCAGACAAGAGCGTACACACACACACACACACACACACACAACACACACACACACACACACACACACACACACACACTCCATTCAAAAGGTCTCTAGAACGTGCCAAATCCTCTCGGCTCATTTCACACAAGCTCAAAGCCACAGACCACAGAGATTCCTGAGATTCCCGGGGGGGGGGGGTGCCCCACCCCCCCCCCCTCACCACTTCCCTCTCCACCCCTCCCCCACTCCGTCACCCCAACCCCAACCCACCCCCCAACTCCATTCTACTTCCACCTTTCCCCTTCACCTCCCCATTTACAATCGACATCTCAATGTGAATACCCCCCACCCCTCCCTCACCCTAAGACTTTCTGTCGAATCCCTACCACAAAAAACAAATGGCAGAGTTCTATCTGATTTTGGTGGAAGGCGGCCGGAGGTAACCAACCTGTGCATCTCTTCTCTTACTTCATCCTCCCCCCCCCCTCTCTCCTCTCTCTCATCTCCACACCTATCTCTCACTCTCTCTCTCGCTCACTGTCTCTCTCTCTCTCTCACCTCTCTCACTCAACTCACTCACAAGCACACACTCTCTCCCATCACTCTCTCTCCACACACACACACACACTCTCCCTCACTCTCTCTTCTATCTCTCTCTAACACACACACTCTCATCACTCATTCTCTCACTCACACTCCACATCCTCTTTCGATCACTCGTCTCTCACTCACTCAACACACACACATTCTCTCACTCATCTCTCTCCCACACCTCTCATCTCATTACCTCCCCTCTCTCTCGTCACTCACTCACCACACACACCCTCTCCCTCACCTCTCTCTCACAACACTCCCTCACTCTCTCTCTCTCTCATCTCTCTCCTCTCTCTCCTCCTCTCTTCTCTCTCTCCTCTCCTCACACACACACACACACACACACACACACTTACACACACACACACACACACACCTCCCTCCCTTTGTTTTGTGGCCTAAAGGCGATGTACAGTAAAATCTGAAGTCTGAAGTCTGAAGTCCCTCACTCTCTCTCTCTCTCATCTCTCTCTCCTCTCTCACTCTCTCTCTCCCACTCAACTCTCTTTCCTCACCTCTCTCACACACACACCACACACAACACACACACACACACACAAGGCCCACACATACTCTCTCTCTCTCTCTCACTCATTCTGTCACTCACTCACACACTCTCACCTCCTTTCACTCTCTCGCTCTCAGTCTCTCTCAACACTCTCTCACATCACGTCACACGCATTCTCCACTCACCTCTCACACACACCTCTCTTCTACCCCCACTCCCTCTCTCTCTCGCTCTCATCTCTCCCTCAAAGTGAAAACCCAAGACTTTTAAGCTAAACAGCGCCTTGACAGTAAGTAAAGGTACTGCCTTCTACCGACAAACCCCCCCCCCCCCCACCGGACCCCACGCCACGACCCCCGACCACCCACCCACCCCCCAAAAAATCAGGAATCCAGTTCAAAAGGAAGGAACAACCAGAACAGCATCATGACAGTAAGTAGAGGTACTGACTGCCTTCTACCGCCCCCCACCCCCCACTATCAGGGAATCCAGTTCAATTCAATTCCATTCAACTAGAGACAGGGACCGATGGTATATAGATCACGGTGTCTGTACTTTCCCTCCTGAATCTTGTGAGTCTGAAAAGACCAATGAAACAGTCTTTAAGAGAGACTATGTAGTGTCGGGCATGGTAGGAAGTGTGTGTGTGTGTACGTGTGGGGGTGTGTGCATGTGTGTGCGTTGGGGAGAGGGGGGGAGGGTGAGTGAGTGAGTGACTGCGCGTGCGTGTGTGTTGTCTGTCTGTCTGTGCATTGTGTGTATGAGAAGTGTGTGTGTGTGTGTGTGTGTGTGTGTGTGTGGTGTGTGGTGTTGTGTTTTGTGTGGTGTGTGTGTGTGAAATGTGTCTGTCTCTGCATAGTGTGTGTGATGAAAGTAAGTTAAAGTCACTGCTTTCTCTTCCCTATATATCTACAAGGCAATGCAGTCAAATTCAACTAAGGACAGAGACGACCTATCATAGATCAAGGCTTTTTCTTTCTGCTGCTTCCAATCACTGGACAGCTATGGGTCTGAAAAGACTAATGAAAAGAAACTTTAGGAGGAACAAGATAGTACAGGGTGTGTCGCGTTCATTCGTTCGTTCGTTCTTCAGATTTTACGTCTTTTCACTATCAGTGGTATTAGACGATGCGTGTGAGCATGCGTGCGTGCGAGTGTGCTTATGTTTGTGTGTCTGTGTGTGTGCATGTGCACGAGTAAGCACGCATGCTTACAGGTGAGTGTTTGTGAGCGAAACAGCAAAAAGACAGACAGACAGACAGACAAACAGACAGATATACAGAACGAAGAGGAAAGGGGGAGGGGTGGGGCTACAAGGTTGGACGAGAGGTGTCAAAGGTGAGGAGTTCAAGGGCAAATTTATAGGAGAATATAGTTTGATTTCAAACGGACACCCAAATTACTTCTCAGCTTTAAACTTCGGAAAAATTAGGAAATGGGAAAAGACAGACAATGGGGTCGAAGAGAAGGGGGGAGGGGGGGGGGGGTGAGAAAGGAAGGAAGGAAGGAAGGAGAGGGAGAGAGATAGAGACACAGACACAGACACAGACAGAGACACAGACAGACAGACAGAGAAAAAATGGAGAGAGTGACAGACACAACAGACAGAACAGACTGACAGACAGACAGAGACACAGAGAGAACATTAAAGAGAGAGAGAGAGAGAGAGAGAGAGAGAGAGAGAGAGAGAGAGAGAGAGAGAGAGAGAGAAGGGAGAGAGAGAGAGAGAGAGAACAGACTAAAACAGAGAGAAAGGCAGGAAGACAGAAAACAGACAGACGAAGAGACAGAAACAGGCCTACAGACAGAGACAAGAGGGGCGAGGGAGGGGGTAGAGACAGACAGACAGACAGAGACAGACAGACAAGACAGGCAGACACAAGAGAAAAGAAGAGAAAGGGAGGGGTGACAAGCAGACAGAGGGAAGAGAGATAGGGAGAATATGGGCATTGGGGGGGAGGGGGGAGAGGGGGAAGCGACATGGGTGGAGGAAGTGAGGTTTAAGGGAAGAGAGGGTGGGGATCGAAGGAGTATACTACTAGCAAGACAAGCAGATAGGGGAAGGTGGTTTGTTGGAAATGGA
>CM054134.1:96345663-96348163 GCA_028751875.1 Rapana venosa
ACATTGCATGCTGTTAGGAATGGATGACAATTTCTTATTTGTGCTAATAAGAAATGCTTGCACACTGGTTTTGTGTTCAGACATCATCCTCATTATCCCCGGAGTCGAAATGCGGCTACCTTTGAGGTGGGCCAAAAAAAAACGGTCGCATACGCAAAATCTTACCATTGGTGAACGTTAGACCTCTAGCCATGGAACTATAAAAAAAAAATTTTAAACCCACCCAGCAACAACTAAAAAGCTAAACAACAGCAACTAAAACAAAAAAAAAACCTGCATCATTATCACCGTCGCTATTATCAGAAGAAAAGCTTTCTAAAAAGCATACTACGTCGTAGGATAATGTTATTTTCTTTCGTGCGTGCGTGTGCGTGCACACACACACATACACACACACACAATTATTTATGCACATAAGACGATAATTCTCTCTCTCTCCCTCGCTCGCTCTCTCTCTCTCTCTAGCTTCCTCCCCCCCCCCCCCCCTCTCTCTCTCTCTCTCTCTCTTACTTGTCCCTTCTGCCCCCTCCCCCTCTAGCTTTCTTTATCTCTTTTGTTTCCTCCCTTCTAACCCCAACCCCACCCTAACCCACCCACCCATCCCACCACCTACACAAACTTTTTAAGTAGAAGTTACAATAACCTACGGGGGGGGAAAAGACGAAGTGATGCTGACCTTTTCAATCCAATTTAAACAGAAACGAAAAAAGAAAAGAAAGAAAGTGACAATCCAGGATATGGGTAAGAATCCAGGACGCTACACCAGATCCCCATACCACACACCACACACCCCACACACCACTCACTACCACCCCACACTCACCACACACACACACACACACACACACAACACACACACACACACACACACAACACACACAACACAACACACACAACACACACACACACACAACACAACACAACAACACAACACAACACAACACAACACAACACAACACAACACAACACAACACAACACACACACACACACACACACACACCACACACACACACACACACACACTACCCTCCCAATCATTAAAACGACGATTGAGACACACACTTTGTGTGGCTTTCAAGTA
This sequence comes from Rapana venosa, assembly GCA_028751875.1. Taxonomy (NCBI): domain Eukaryota; kingdom Metazoa; phylum Mollusca; class Gastropoda; order Neogastropoda; family Muricidae; genus Rapana; species Rapana venosa. Next base: position 96,346,746 of record CM054134.1, read on the forward strand.
CTGTATAAGCCGTCAGTGGTGGGAGCTTCGAGTTGTTTCTTCAGGTTCCTCCAGTCTGTTTTCCCCGCTATTGATTTCACGTTTTCGCTTCTTATTTATATAAAGCTCCCTCTCGTTGCGTCGTTCTCCGAACGTTTACTTTTGGATGAGGTTTATAGGTGGTGGTGGTGGTGGTGGTGGTGGTGGTGGTGGAATGAGTGAGAAGGGGAGAAGGGGAGAGAGAGGGAGAAGGGAGAGAGAGAGAGAGAGAGAGAAGGGACGGAGGAGGAAAGGGGGGAGAGAGGAGAAGGAGAAGAGAGGAGAGGGGAGAGAGGGAGGAAAAGAGAGAGAGAGGAAAAAGGACGAAGAACCCGAAAAAAGGAAAAAGGGGAAAAAGAAGAAAAGAGAAAAAACAAAAACAAAAACCCACCCCCCCCCAAATGGGGAAAACAAAGAAAAAAACAAAAAAAACAAAACAGAAAATTTAAGGGCAATGAAAACAAAATTTTAAAATTTAGGGAAGAGAGGGGGGAAAAAAAGAAGGGAAAAAAAAAGAAAAACCAAAACGAAAATAGCAACGCAAAAAACATGACGAATTGGGGTTGGGGGGTTTTGGGGGTTGTGTGGGGTTTTGGGGTGGGGGGGTGGGGGGGGGGGGGAAGAAAGAAAGAAAGCAAAAAAACCAAAGGTCGAAAAGAAAAGTTTGCCCCAAGCCAATTAAGAAAAAAGTGTGTGTGTGTGTTTTGGTGTGTGTGTGTGTGTGTGTGGTGTGGTGTGGGTGTGTGTGTGTGTGTGTGTGTGTGTGTTGTATTTTGATGTGAAAAAGGAAAAAGTAGTGACAGACAGACGAAAAATGAGAAAGAGGGGAAAGAGGTAGGAAGACAAAAACAAGAGAAGAAAAAAGAACAAAAGAGAGAAAAGTGACAGAGATGAAAGAGACAGGACAGAAGGGAAGGGTAACTAGGGGCCATGGGCATAACTGCGGGGGTGTGTTATTACAAAGTGTGAATGAACATTACCAAAAAAAAAAACAAAAACAAAAATTTCTACATAAAAATTTTAAAATTTATAAAATCAAACCAAAAAAAACACAAAATACTAAACATACATACATAAAAAAGGAAAAAAAGAAAGACCGACAGACTTTTAGCGTTAAAAAAAAACGACTAAAAGCAACCAACAAACTACACAAAAGACATGACTAAACTTTCTAAAAAAACAACAAAACAACAACAACAAAAAGGGAAAGAAATTCCCGCTAACAACCCCCGGTTTATTTTTGTCCAAAAACAACAAAAAAACTTTTGCCCCCTGTCCCCGGGAAGCGCAGTGTGGCTGCTTTTCCCTGTAAAAATGAGTGACAAGTCAGGATGTTTCTTCCTGCGGCATGTGCCAGAGTCCTACATCTGAGTTTCAATCTGTCTGTCTGTTTTGTCTGT
>CM054134.1:96368163-96378163 GCA_028751875.1 Rapana venosa
TGCAAAACACAATTTTAAAAAATAATGATAATAATAACAGGATGGTGATAAGAAGAGTTAAATCGAAGCAGCGAAGCCAGATAAATTATTGTCTAAAGGTCCCCCTGTCCCCTTTCCTGTCGAAATTGGCCACAGAACAGAAGGGAAAGAAGCCAACAGTATGCTGCTGCTGCTGCTGCTGCTGCTGCTGCTGCTGCTGCTGCTGCTGCTGCTGCTGCTGCTGCTGCTGCTGTCGTGGATCAAAGGGTGGGATGGACATTGATTTTCTGACACATTTATTCACAGAACTTTCTCGTCTTCTCTTTCTATCTGTCCCCACTCCCTCCCTCTTCTTCAGTTTTTCTGCGGGCTGTTAAAATGCATAATGGTCACGCTATGTATGTGAGTGAGATGCTTCTTTCTCTTCTACTTCCCTTAACTTAGTTTGGGGACGGGATAGCCTAGTGGTCAGAACATTGCGCTCGCAATCTGACGACCCGGGTTCGATTCTCGTTCAAGGGGATATTTTCCCCTGGAGTTAACATCAGTGCAGACTCCACCCTCCCCAAAAGTCCTTCGGATGAGACAATAAACCGAGGCCCCGTGTGCGAACGCACGCAGAACATCTTGCGCACACGTTAAAATCCTGTTCCGCTTTTCGTAAGAGTAGGCCATTGTGTGCCGGTTGGAACAGATGACAATTTACAAAACCGCATACACACGGGTACTGGATGTAAAAAAGCACATAAGTGCTTATTCCATTATCCTCGATATAAAAGAAAAAAGAATTTTTAATTAAAGTTCAGACTGGGTGTGTCAGATATAAGTGTTCATAAAGTTAGATACAGAATGCATAGTGAGTCTGATATACAACGTGCTCTTTATGTAATGTAGCAACAGCAGATGAAGTACATTTTGTCTTCAGCTGTCTCCACCTTCAAAGACATTAGGCAAAAAATATATCCCAGCAAAACATACCAACCCGCCTAATGCATTTAGACTGTCTGCTCCTAGCATGTAGTGATCCTAATATTAGAAATGTAGCTTTATGTTTACATAAAGCCTTTAAACTAAAGAGATCTTGTGTTGTCATAAGGTCGTACTCCCCTCCCTCCGTCCCCTCTGTGAATTTGTTTGCATTTGTTTATCTCAGCTGTTGTACTTCACCGTATATTTCTATCCTTATCCACTGCATTGATCAGCAACCCCCTTCATGCACGGGCCAACTGTCTTTTACGAATAACTTCTTTCAGAGTTCAGAGTTCCTTTAAGCCTTTCAGTGTTATAGAGGCTTCCTGCTGTTGCAAGATGGGCCAATAGTTTGACCACGTTGGGATTGATCCGCTGGCTGATTGGTCGGTGGGCTGACTGGCTGTCCACCTATCTGTCTGTCTCTGTATGTGTGTATGTGTGTATGTGTGTATGTATGTATGTATGTATGTATGTATGTATGTATGTATGTATGCGTGTTTGATCACCCTATCTCACAGGCACACGCACGCACGCACGCGCATGCACACACATACACACACACGAGCACGCGCGCGCGCGCTCACACACACACACATACATGCATACATACATACATACACACACGCGCGCGCGCGTACACACACACACACACACACACAAACACATAGTGTGTGTTGGTGTGTGTGTGTGTGTGTGTGCGGGGGGAGGGGGGGGGGTAACTGAAAGGAGATGAAGACTGACAGAAAGACCAAAGAAACAAAAGAAAGAAGAAGCATGACCTTTCTAAGAGAATCGATGGAGAGAAAAGAAAGAAACAACCAAAACCAACAAAACTAAATGCTTTGTCCGAATACGACTTCCATCCATCCCCATCCCCTCCGCATTAATGATGCAAATTAAGCAAGGTGCAAAAGATCAAGGAAAGGAGAAAAAAAGAAAAAGACTACACAACCCAAACTCTTCAGCACTGCTGCTTTGCACGCCACAGGGTTGAAGATGCATTTTGCCATTGTTAGCCTAGCTCCTTCCATCCCCCCCCCCCCTCTCTCTCTCTCTCTCCTCTCTCTCTCTCTCTCTCTCTCTCTCTCTCTCTCTCTCTCTCTCTCTCTCTCTCTCTCTTTCTCTCTCATATCTGGGTCTTCAATCATGATTATACGCTGTTCGCGCGTATAACTCTTTTCTGTTTAGTTTTTTTTTTAAGGCAATTTTTTTAATCTCTGATAACGATATGTAAGGAAGGAATACAAGCATGCGTACTCGCGCGGACGCATGAGTATATATACACACAGATGTGTTCAAAGCGTATGCGCGCGCGCACGCACACACACAGAGCACCGTTAAACCCTGCTCCGCTTTTTGAAAGAGTAGGCCATTGTGGGCCAGAGGGAACGGATAATAAAACGAACAAATCCGCATGCACACAGAGACTGGATGTAATAAAAGCACAAGGGTGCTTATTCCATTAGCATCGAAATAAAAAATAAATTAAAAATTAAAAAATAAATAAACATACACGCACATACACACGTACAGACGTGTGTGAACGCATACAAACACACCCGCGCTTGCGCACACGGACTGGGTGTAGAAAATTGATAAAGAAACTACAAGAACATTAAAGCTGCTATTATGATTGTGTCGGATATAAACGATCATAAAACCTTCCATAAACAAACATCTGAAAACACCACGGAATCATATTATATACTATTGAGATTGCACCTTTCCACTTTCTTGTTTTTGTGGATAATTATATAGACAGCCTCTGCTACATAATTCGGCAAGCTGAATTAAGATTTCATCAATGTTAGAACATTATAATATATAATATTATAGCAGATAAAGCCGGGAAAAAAATTCGGGGGTGGGGTAGTTGATTGTTCCTCAGCTAGACCTCCCAGGTTCACTCACCCCAAGGATGAGATTTTGCGTATGAGACTTATGTTTACCCATCATCAAGGTAGCCGCATTCCGACGTTGGGGATAAGCAACATTATCACGGTTGATTTGCTTTTGCATTGTCATTTGAAAAGTGAATTTATGGAGATATAGAAACGACGGACAACAGAAGGGACACACACACACACACACACACACACACACACACACACACACACACACACACACACACACACACACACACACACACAGACTAGACGCCATGCTTTTAATGCCCACAGCCACACAAGTCATGCAGGCGCCACAAAACCATCATGAGATCATCCTCTTCGACTTTGGTGTGTGTGTGTGTGTGTGTGTGTGTGTGTGTGTGTGTGTGTGTGTGTGTGTGTGTGTGTGTGTGTGTGTGTGTGTCTGTCTGTCTGTCTGTCTGTCTGTCTCTCTGTCTCTGTATCTCCCTCACTCTCCCTCCCTCCTCCCCCCCTCTCTCTCCCCCTCTCTCTCCCTCCCTCTCTCCCTCCCTCCTTCCCTCACTCCCCCACAATCTCACGCGTCTAAATTCCCTAGCATTCCAGCTTCCTATGAATTCCCCTTGTTTTTAGGGATTGCCAGCAGCATAGCAAGCAAGCAGCCCCGTGATGGACTGCCACTGGTCATCATAATGCAGGTAGGCTTGGCAGGCCCCCGCAAAGCTGACACCATTGTTATTAAAAATCAAAACGAGAGACAAAGAACGCAAAAACTGTGTACATAAATTAAGTGACATAATCACAGTTGATATATATCAAGCAGATATCATCAGATATGTGTATGAGTGTTTTGAAAAAAGAGAGAAAGAGAAGTAGAATACAACATGTTTTTTAGTGTACATCACTTTTAGCCCAAATAGATAATTATAGTTGATGTTTTTGTTGTGTCAAATAAGTCTACATGACTTAAATGGCAATAAAATATTCTGAATCTGAATCTGAATCTGAATCACACGCACACACACACACGCACGCACGCACACACACACACACACACACACACACACACACACACACACAGTGACTAGAAACAAGCTTTAAATGGCCACAGCCGCACAAGTCATGTACATGCCACAAAACCATCATGAGATCATCCTCTTCGACTTTGTGTGTGTGTGTGTGTGGGGGGGGGGGGGGGTTGTGGTTGTGGTGTGTTGTGTTGTGTGTGTGTGTGTGTGTGTGTGATGATGTGTTTGTGTTGTGTTGTGGTGTGTGTGTGTGTGGTGATGTGTTTGTGTTGTGTTGTGTTGTGTGTGTGTGTGTGTGCGTGTGTGTGTGTGTGTGTGTGTCACACACACACATACACAGCTTATGCACACGTTAAAACATGCTCCACTTTTCGGAAGAGTAGGCCATTATGTCCCGGTGAAAATGGATGAAAAAAATCTATACAAATGCATTGCACACCTGGACTGGATGTTGAAAAAAACTAATGAGTACTTTTTCCATATTCCTAGAAATAAAAGACTAAACACACATACACACACACACTTATACACACACCTTGTGCACAAGTTAAATCCTGTTCCGCTTTTCGTAAGAGTAGGCCATTGTGTGCCGGTGGGAACAGATGACAGAATTTACAAAACCGCATACACACGGGGACTAGATGTAAAAAAAATATGAGTGCTTATTCCATATTCCTCGAAATTAAAGACTAAACACACACACACACACACACACACACACAACACACACACACACACACACACACACACACACACACACACACACACACACACACACACACACACACTCACACAAACACACACACTCACACAAACACACACACAAACACAAACACACGCATATACAAACACAGCCCTATCTTATCTTCCAGTCTACTTCTGTCCGGATGAAGTGCATTGTATTGTGTTGTTTTTGCTTTTGTTGTGTTGTGTTGTGTCGTGAAGTGTTGTGTTGCAAGTGCAGTGCTGTGTAGGGCAGTGTCCTGTTTTTGTGTTATATCCTTTCGAACGTAATATTGTATTGTATTGTATTGCATTGTATTGTATTGCATTGTGTTGTGTTGTGTTGTTTTGCATTGTATTGCGTTGTGTTGTATTGTGTATTGTATCGTACTGTATTGTATGCCCTTTCAGTCATGACAGAATTTTCTGCAGGAAATCCAGGGTACTCTCCCATGAGAGAGCCACAAGAACAGCGGCACCAGGTTTTCTTTTTTGAACGAAAAATGTTTGTCTGCGTGTGTGTGTTTTCTTATGGGAATGGCTTTCTTCTTCTTCTTCTTCTTCTTCTTCTTCTTCTTCTAAAGAATGTTACCAAGGACACGACTTTTTTTCTTCTTTTGGCCAGGGACAACTCTTTTGTTGCCGTAAGTTCTGTAACGTTTTTCCAAACCATTTACCTCGGACTTGGTAAATCCGGTTTACTGTCTCATCCAAAAAGACTGATACCCAGACTACTACTAGCAGTCTAGTGGATGGAGGAAAACTTCAGGTATAGATAGGAATCATACCCTTTGACAGGAGTGAGGGGAAGCCTAGTGGTTAGAACGTTGTGCTCGCGATTTGACGGCCCGTGTTCGAGCCACCACCGTTCAAGGGATTTTTTTTCCCATACGAGTTAACATCAGTATTGACCCCACTTCCCCGAAAATCCTTCGGATGAGACTCTACACCAAGGTCCCGTGTACGAACGTACGCTGAACATCTTGCGCACACGTTAAAACAGTAGACTGACTATTCATGCCAGTAAGAAGAACGGCTGATAATAGACAGACAGCCAGCTAGACAGACAGACTGACAAACAGATAGATACGCATGTACAATGATGTCGTGTTTAGACATCATCCCGACCCCAAAGTCGGAAGCGGCTACCTGACCGGTCTTGGGGGTAAAAATGGGTCACATACCCAAATAAATCTCACCACTGGTGAACAAGCTAGGAGCTCTAGCCGACACACGGGGAGAATGGGAAGGAGAGGAAAGGGGGGGGGGGGGGGGGGGGTGGAGAGAGGGGGAGGAGTGAGGAAAACCTTGACCTCTCGCTTTTTCTAGACCAACGCGTTACACCGTTCCTCCAGACCACATTTCCACTCGTATCAATCAAATTGTCTCCTCCTCCTCCTCCTCCATCCCCCATCTTCACCGGTTCTGCTGCGTCCTCTTCCCCAAGGTTGACCAAGGCAGCCATACATACCACAGGGAGCCAGGAGGCTAGGAGGTTAGGACAATACTGTGTCCACCTACTCGATGAAGTAAACAGAAGCCTTCCCTGCAAGGGCTGAGTACTTTTGCCGACGATGGAAGAAGAAGAAGAAAAAAAAAGGAGAAAAAAGGAGATGGAAGAGGAAGAAAATGGTGGAAGGGGCAAGGGGGGATGAGAGGAAGAAGAAGAAGGCGGAGGGGGAAGGAGAAGGAGACGAGGAGGAGGAGGAAGAGGAGAAAGAGGAAGAGAAAGAGGAGGTGGAAGAGGGGGCGGCAGAAGAAGACATCAAGGAGGACATGGAAGAGGAGGCGGAAGAGGAGAAGATGAAGAAATCAAAGAGGAAGAAGAGGAGGAGGAGGAGAAGAAGAACAAGAAGAAGTAGAAGAAATTAAGGAGCAGGAGGGGAAGCAGCAGGAGGAGGAGGATGACTGGATTAAGAAGAAGTAGAAGAAATAAAGGAGAGGCAACAGAAGGAGGACTAAAAAAAAAAAAAAAAAACAACAAGAAGATGAGAACAAAGACGGGCAGGAGAGGAAGCAAGAGAAGAAGAGAAGGAGAGAAGATGAAGAAATCAAGAAAGAAGAGAAGGAGGACGAGGAGAAGGAGAAAACACAAAAGAAAGAAGAAGAAGAAGAAGAAGAAGAAGAAGAAGAAGAAGAAGAAGAAGAAGAAGAAGAAGAAGAAGAAGAAGAAGAAGAAAAAGAAGAAGAAGAAGAAGAAGAAGAAGAAGAAGAAGAAGAAGAAGAAGAAGAAGAAGAAGAACAACAACAACAACAACAACAACAACAACAACAACAACAACAACAACAACAACAACAACAACAACAACAAAAAGAGATCAAGGAGGAGGGAACAGCAACAGGAGCAGGAGTCTCTGTCGATCTCTGCTTAAGCTTCTTTCCTCTCCCTGACTGTGACGGGCAAGGGGATGGGGGGTGGGGAAGAACACAACCATCACCATCCGAAGGGACACAGAAAACAGAATGACAGAACACATAGTGACAGGGAGGAGGAGGGGGGGGGGGAGGGTAGGACTGGGTCGCGGGATAGGGGTGGGGGGGGGGGGGCGAGGAGGGGGGTCAGTAGGGAAGGAGAGAAAAAGGAGACAGAAGAACAGGCGAATGCCAGACAGTATCCATGAAGCTGACCATCAAATTAGTCAACCAGCCGTAGGAGGAGTAATACTTATAATTACTCTCTCTCTCTCTCTCTCTCTCTCTCTCTCTCTCTCTCTCTCTCTCTCTCTCTCTCTCTCTCTCTCTCTGACTCTTTCTCTCTCACTCTGTGTGTCTGTCTTTCACTCTGTCTCTGCCTCTCTCTCACACACGCATACCTACACACACACGCATGTACGCGCATACACACATACACCAAACACACACACACACACACCAAACACACACACACACCAAACACACACACACACCAAACACACACACACACACTAAACACACACCCCACACACACACACACCAAACACAAACACACACACACCAAACACACACACACACACACACACACACCAAACACACACACACACACACACACACACACACATTTTAGATAAATAATTTTTTTTTTTTAACTATGTGTAAAATGCGTGTTGTGGCATTTCCCTTTTTTATAGAGTTTTTTAATCAAAAACCTAAAGCAATAACAAAGCAAAACAAAACCACCTGCAGCCTATTATTAGTATTAAATATCAATTTCTCTTATAGGTTTCTATATTCCCAGAAACAAAGACAGAAAGAGACAGAGAGACAGACGGACTGACAGAGACAGACACAGACAGAGACAGACAGATAAGCAAACAGACAGAGAAAGGAAGACAGAGACAGAGAGAGAAGACAGAGACAGACAGAGACAGACAGAGAGAGACAGAGACTACAATAATTCTAATTATCCCTGATGTATTCATTCTGGAACTGCCAGAACTCTTCCATTCACACTACCTGGGAGTGATGGGGGGAGAGGAGGGGGAAGGGGGAGGTGAACATGAGACTTTGGATGACATCACACAATGAATTCAGTCAGGCTCTCCCTCCAATCCAATCCATCACACCTGACCACAATTTGAAAACCCAGCTATGCATTCAACCCTATTCCTGATTCAGAAGGGTAAGGCACGTATGTGCACGCATGTGCGCGCGCGTGCGTACACACACACGTACAACGGCCCACACACACACACATGCCCCCGCACGCGCGCGCGCGCGGATACAATGGCAGAGATTGGGGCAGCTAGATAGCGAGAGAGGTAGGGAGAGAAAGCAAGAAAGAGAAAGAGAGAGGGGGAGGGGGGAGGGGCAGACAGACAAACAGAAAGGAAGGGGGTGGACTGACAGACAGACCAACAAAGACACAGAGAGACAGACAGATAGAAAGACAGAGACACAGAGACAGGGACAGAGACCGAGACAGACAGACAGAGACCGAGACAGACAGACAGACAAACAAACAGACAGACAGACAGATAAACAGACAGATGCCAAAATACGTTGCACAGACAAGGCGATAGGCGCAAATCCACTTTGATCAGCAATGCATTGGATCTGTCATCCTTGCCAACAGATGCAAACACAATCACGTACGGTGCCAGACCTGATCATGGTCAGACCAAGCATAGCAGGCACCTGTTTACAGCTAGCTAGGCTAGCTTGACAAACTGACGAGGGTGGTTATACTAGGCTATACTAGCTGTCTCCCTACCTACTTACTTCTCCATCTCCTCTTCTAATGCCACCGTCCCTGCCTGTACATGTGTGTGTGTGTGTGTGTGTGGTGTGTGTTGTGTGTGTGTGTGTGTGTGTGTGTGTGTGTGTGTGTGTGTGTGGTGTGTGTGGTGGTGACGGTGTGTGTGTGTGGTGTGTGTTGTGTGTGTGTGTGTGTGTGTGTGTGTGCGTGCGCGCACGCGTTTGTGTGTGTGTGTGTGTGTTTTGTGTGTGTTTGTGTGTGTAGGTGTGTTTGTGTGTGTAGGTGTGTGTGTGTCTGTGTAGGTGTGTTTGTGTGTGTGTAGGTGTGTGTGTGTGTGTGTGTGGCGTGTGTGTATATGTGTGTGTGCGCACGCGCACGTGTGTATGTGTGCGCGCGCGCGTGCGTATGGTGTGGTGGTGGTGGTGGTGGTATGTGTGTGTGTGTGTGTGTGTGTGTGTGTGGTGTGTGCACGCGCGCACGCGTGTGTATGTATATGTGTGCACGCGCGCGTGCGTATGGTGTGGTGGTGGTGTGTGTGTGTATGCAACCGTGCGTACGTGTGTGTGTGATGTGATGTGTGTGTGTGTGTGTAATGTAATTACTCACGAACTGTCAGAAACCTTCCGTTCACTAGTGCCAGACAAAATAAAAGAGATGGGGATAGGAGTGGGGGCTGAGATTAGCATCGCTGATGAAATTACATTGAACTCAGTCCATTACAAACTACAGGCCCTTCCCCCAATTTAATCAATCAAACCTGACCAAAATTTGAAAACCCCTTCATGCACCTAATCATATTCCTCATTTTTTAAGGGAAAAGCGCGCGCGCACGCATGCACACACACACACACACGTGTGTGCGCACGTGCACACACACACACACACTCGCACACACGCAAGCGCATACACACACACGCAAGCGCACCACGCACGCACGCACGCGAGAGCGCGCGCACAGACACACCACACACACACAGAATGACAAGAAGACAGAGACAGAGAGCAGGAGAGGTGGAGAGAGAAAGGAGAGGAGAGAGAAAGCAAAAGGGAGAGAGTCTGTGTGAGAGAGAAACTTTGTGTGAGTGTGTGTGAGAGAGAGAGAGGGAGGGAAGGGGGGAGAGAGAGAGGGAGGGAGACAGACAGACAGACAGACAGACAGATAAGACAGAGGAAGAAAGAGAGTGGAAAAGAGGAAGCTCTAAGAAAGAAAGAAAGAAAGGAGGGGGGTGTGGGGACGTGACAAGAAAGCCATACAG
>CM054134.1:96395663-96460663 GCA_028751875.1 Rapana venosa
CCTATCAAGGCAGGCTGGAACTCGGCGGAAGGGGTGTGAAAACACATTATGACACTACAGACAGTCCCAAAAAGGGACCAGGCTGAGATGGAGACACAGGCCAGGACCAGACACAAATTATGCATGCAATCAATGGATGGAAACCCAAATGGATCCCCAGCTAGGAATAACCGGGATCATGTACCATGGTCCTGCTTCTTTCTGCTACTTCCTCTGTGTGCAAGGCCTACTACCACCACGGGGATGGCCTGTTTTATCTAGCTGCACATTCTGGAACACCAAAGTCATGAATACATTATTTCCCCACATCTGGACAGCATCAGTGTCTAGTAGAATACTGAAGTCAGATATCATTGTCTCCTGTCTGGACAGTGTCAGAATACAGAATGACCACTTGCCATGCAGTTAACTTACTTAACTTAGTGCAGGCTTTATGATAAACATCTTACATACTGTTCCCTTATTGTAGCAAGAAAAATGACAGGGAGAGGAAAGTTGTTAACAGCTCTAGCAGAGAGACCAAAGCCTTTAACAATACTGGTTCTCTGACTGTTATGAAAGGCATTACAAAAAGAAGAGAAAGAAGATAGCTATAATATGCAAAGATTGATAAGTGATACTTAATACATTCTATTAATTTGATTTCTCTATAAATAAATAAAAATTTAATAAATATTAGGAAGAGATAGAACCTATAGAAAAATAGTAACAAGAATTTTTTTTTAAAGAAAAATTGGGGGAAAACGGGATATGGCCTAATAGCTAGGCTATTACGCTCACTATCTCACTATCTGATGGCCTGGGTTAGACTTAGAGCCACCACTGAAGCACCTGCTCGAGGGGATTTTCCCTCTGGAGTTAGCATCAGTATAACCCCACTCCCACAAAATGTCCTTCAATGTGGCTTTAAACCAAGTTCCCATGCAAATACACCTGAAACATCTTGTACACAAGTTAACACCCATTCCACCTTTTGGAAGAGTAGGCCCTGCATGCCATGCCATTCTAAAAATGCATGCACACTGGTGGTGTTGCGTTTCTAAAGACATCTCCCCCCAAGTCTGAATGTGGCCACCTTACTCAGTTACTGATGGACAAAAACAGTCTCAGACCCAACATCTCACAGCTGGTGCACCTCAGAGCTCAAGCTGAGAAATCACAAAACATTCCAAACTATTACTCACGGCTGAGTGGACAGAAGAAAAGTCTAGGTTCACCAAGCATCAGATAGGCAAGGTCATTATATACATGAATCAAATCTGCAACCTCTCGCTTTTTAATTTTAGACAGGTGCCTGACCTACCTCTACGCCACAGGTAATAATAATAATAATAATGTATGGAATTTATATAGCGCTGAATCTTGTAAAGCAACAAATCAAAGCGCTCAGATTTCATTTCATACCACTTTAAGTCACGGCAGATTTCTCCGTGAAATTCGGGCTGCTCTCCCCGGGGAGAGCGGGAGAGCGCGTCGCCACAAAGCTCTGCGCCACCCTTTTTTTTTTTTTTTTTTTTTTTTTTTTTCATGTCTGCAACTGTATTTGATTCCCTATCAGAGTGGCTTTTTTCTAAGAATTTTGCCAGGGACAACTCTCTTGTTGCCGTGGGGTTTTTTACGTGCGCTAAATAATTACGTGTAACACACGGGACCTCGGTTTATCGTCTCATCCGAAAGACTAGCGCCCAGACCACCACTCATGGTCTAATGGATGGATGAATCCATTTAATTAAAATTCTAAAATTAAGTTAAGTAACAACTTACTTAAAAACCATCTACGAGCACACTTCATATGCCTATATTGGGCTATAAACTACTTTCACATTTTCCCATGTTGCTGGTGCTGCTGTGTTTTCAATTTTCATTCAAATAAGTATAATTGAGTGTTCAGCAAATCATGTGCTATTCATCCCTAGATCTGATATTTTTTAAAAAGACGAAAGGTGTTATTCAATAAGATTTAACGACAAGTTCATTTTTAAAAGGATCACAATTCTTAAACTAAGGGCAGAAAGGAACTCACCATTGCGAAACAGCACTTGGGTGCAATAGAAGTAGCATGGACATGCTGGTGTTTGCACTGTCTGGTGTACCACCTGAAACAAGCAAAGGTGTCATAAATAAGTTTTAAACTGCCATTGCAAACAGTCTGACTCGCACTTGTAAGTAAACACATGATAATTATCAACATTCAGAACTCATCTTTGTCATCTATTTAGAGACTTCTTTTTTTTTTAATTAAACAACAACAAACCAGACACTGAGTCAGATTCCTAAAGATACTAGACCAAAACACAACCTGACTCACTTAGCAAAGGTCAGAAGACTGAAAGTGACAGAAGACGGAAGAGAGCTGAGGTGCTGACTGGGATAGCCAACAGGCAATGATCAGAAACAACATACTATATAAGAAGAGAAATGCTAACCCAGATGAATCAAACAGACAAACAGAAATTAGTAAAACTAAAACTAAAAGTGGAAGTCAAAGTCAAAGTCAAACAAAGAGAGAGAGAGCAGCATACAGTAGAGCCAGAGAGAGAAGTGGGCGAGGATAGAGACAGACAGACAGACAGGCAGAGACACAGAGAGAGAGAGACTCACAAAGAGAGACTCAAAGAGAGACAAAGACAGGGGGACAGAGACTGAGACAGACAGAGACAGAGACAGACAGACAGACATCATGATATAGATCTCTACATACAAACTCTGAAAATGACAGAAGCGGAAGAAGCAAAAAAAAACAAAGATAGACACTGAAAGACTGTATACATGTATACATACATACAGACTGAGAAAGACAATTTACAGATTTAATCAGAATTCATTATTACATCACACACACACATGCGCGCGCACCCACACCCCCATGCATGCATGCATGCATGTTTGTACACACATGCACACACACATGCACATTGTATGCGTGATACATGCTCTCTCTCTCTCACACACACACATACACACATGTGTACACATACACACACAGACACAGAACAAGAACCATAAACACCTGCATGACAACAATGAACAGGAAAAGAACTAGCAGTGGTATCATTATCATATAATTATAGTTATTAATATGATTATATCTCCTCTTTGATGTACTCATGTAGATTTATTAATTTGCTCACACATGTTCACATGACATTGTGTACTCTGTCTCACTCCCAGTGTATTGTTACTATTACTTTTAATGTGTATCCTATTCTAGAGGCCTTACCTTAATGTATCTTTTTTTTCTTTACACACTCCCTCCCCCCCCCCCCCCCCTTCCCAAGATAACATGCAGAAAACAAGCAAAAACAGTATTGATAACAACAAAAAGCAGCATTAACAACAAAAACAACAACACACACACACACAAAACCACACATACACTCAAAATCTGCATCAATGTGCTCCCTGAAGTTATGGGTGCGCATGCGCGCACACACACACACACACACACACATCTCAAGACAGTATAAATAAATCAGTCCTAAGTCTCCCTTTTTTTTTTGGGGGGGGGGGGGGGGGGGGGGTGGGGGTAGGTGAAGGGCAAGAACAAGTGCATGTGTGTGCAGGAAACAAACTTGTTTGTTAAAACATCAAAACAGCTATGAAAAACTGAGCAAAGTCAACTAAAAACTTAACACTCACAAATAAAACAACAACAACAAAACCAACAACAAAAATATAACACACCAAAACTTTTTTTAATGTCTGGAAAAAAATGCACTTTTTAAAAAAACAACAACTATGCTCTGTCTTTTATCTCTTGCTTTTTGTTTGAACATTTTATTAATATGAAACATTTTATTTCTGCAAAATATCGTAGTGTATTGCATTGCTCCAATTCTCCCATCATTTGTGCAGCTGTCTTTTACTTTATCACGACACTATTATATCACGGTTGACACATATCACCGTCCGTCCATTTAAAAAACCGTGCATTGACACGCCCACGCTGTTGTGTTTTCATGGTCAATCAGTGTCCAAGTCACCGCTTCCCTCCTCCCCCACCCCTCCCCTCATCACCCTTCTCCGTTTGACCACGGGTTTTGCGCTCTGTTTTAGGTCTCAGCACAATCGGTCAATCGAAAAAAATTGAGAAACGTATCCTTTCATCTCATGACACATTTCTACCGTATGGTTCGTGCAGACCGCGGCCTAAAGCCCAACACAACCACTCATCAAGATCACAGTGCAAGTGTGGATTGAAAAAGCATGGGCACACTCGTTTACATTCACCACAACTTTGTTCAAGTGCAGGAAAAAATCCCTTTTATGGAAAAAGAAATGCACAACAGTATCACTTGTCCTTTTTCATTACCTGTAATTTTCCTGCAAGTGATCGAAATTTCTTTTTAGGAAAATATCCATGAAGGAAACTCCTTCGTAGCAGAAGTCTGACCGGAGCAACAGCCATGATACAAGGCCAACTGATCGCGCCGATTCACGTTTATGAAGTGGCAGTGCGAGAACCGTAGGTGCTTGACTGGCTTTGCTAGCAGGCTTTCGTTTTGCGAATTTCCAAGCGCCCGGCAATCAAAATTCGGGAGCTATGACTGACGTACGACAAAGAACACCTCAAGCACCAACAACACGACCAGAAGAACTGGTATTGTTTGTGTTAAATGCTTATGTTGTATTTTATTGTCACTCCATTCATGTTGCAATGGATGAATCGATCTGGCCGAGACCTAGTTATGTCCCTGCGCATTTTCATTCATAATGAATCTTTTTTTCATCCAACGTCTACTTTTTTCTCTTTTGATCATGCCTCATCGACTAATTAAGTATACTTTTTTTTAATTGTTGGATCTTTGTATTCTCTACTCTGCAGTGTCTGAACGCTGGGTGGACATTGTACAGTAGTTCAGTAGTGGTCTTCTCAACCCCATTACTATCCAACACAGATGCTGATTAATTGTGAAAGTGGAAGATGACACCAGCACATACTCGCTTTTCACTGGCACAATCAGAAGTTAACACGAGAAGTATTCTGTAGACATGCCAAATATCACTGTATTTTAAATGTATAGGGCAAAAGATTAAAAATTGCAACCAATGCAAGTCATCTAGAATAATTACACTACAAGTACAACATAGCATAGTAATTAGTTTTTCTTGTGGACATGTATACATACTCAGATCTCTCTCTCTCTCACACACACACACATAGTGACATATTCACATACAATGATACATGTAACAACAATACAATGAATAGGCTATGTAAAACAGCAAGAAAGGCCTAAACAATATTAAGATACAGCATGCATGTAATATCATTTACATGTGTATATGCATATTAAGTTTGTATGTTATTGTTCAGTAAGTCAACTTTTCAAAGCTTTTGAATGACATTAATGCCTGCAAGTATGGCCTTGCTTAGCCTCAGATCATTATCATAATGTAGTTATTTCTATGCTCAGTTAGGTTAGACATTGCTAAGAAAGCAATATGAAAGTGAAACTGGATTCTATATATATATGTAAACTCTGTATACTAATGTTCACTAAAAATTCATGTGCACACACATAAAATGTATGCTTGTGGGAAAACTTCTCTTAATAACACAACATGGGTTTATAGTGTAACTCAAATTATGGAGAATACCTTGTGTTGTTCACTTGTCACTGTGACTGTGTGTACTGTTGAGTGTTATAAATCCTTAGAGAACATAATTCGTATGCATTTTCTCATTGCTTCTTTTGTAGTTTGCAAATGTGTACATCAACACAAAAAATGTCAAGTTTTTGTTGTTGTTTTTCTTTGCTTTAGTCCATTTTCAATTTTTATTCATAGATTTTATTCAAGAATCTGAGATTTTAAGCTGTTCTTTTTGCAATTCTGTGTATAGTCTGTAGTGACCATCCGAATGGTCCTAGATAATTTGGGGAGAATACCAAAAAATCACCCCAAAAATGATACCAGTGACAAATGCAATTTTGTAAGGTCAGTGTTTTTCCATGGAGACAATAATAATTTTTGTAATTGGTATATATAGATTGAGACAGAGATGAAACATGTATAACTAGTCCTGTATAAATGTTATTTCACAATATTGCAGAACAGGGGGGGGTCATTCTATATCTTGTAAATGTTGACATTAACAAATCTGTTACTCATTATAAATATCTTTTACTTGAGAGATGACACTTTCTAAATTCAATAAAATAGAAAATGATTGGCAGTACCGTTCACACTTTGACACTTCACTGTAATCGGTAAAATTTTATGTAGACACACTTTATTATAAATTATACAATACACACTAGCTTTCCAAAACATTTTCATAGGTTAATTATACCAGAATGTCTACATGCATGCATACATTCCCACCATACATTACTAATAAACAACAACAACAATAACAACAACAAAGAGAAAACAGTCCATTATTTTCTTAGAATTTCTAGCTAATGTCAATGAATAGGGCTGGATCATGTTTCATTCTTCTGACAGTAACACACACACAGAGTGACACATACACATGCATGCACAGAGTCATACATGCACATGCACGCACAGTCACACACGCCCACACACGTGCGTGCACACACACACACACACAAACAACACATACAGAGAGTTTATGTTTTAACACAGGTTTTCCAAGTAGGTGTCATAATGTGCTGAACATAATTCTATTCACCAGTGACTATACCACATGTATACTATTACTAGACTCAGACCTCTAAATACTAAGTTGGGTCTTCAAAAATTCCACCACACAGACACTTGACCAACTACTTAACTCAACTGTGATGTGGACAAATCTTGCTTGCGTGATGGATATGTTTGTGTTTCTACATCACCAAATCCTACAGGATCTTTCATATAGTTTATAATAAAACATATATATTTAATGTATACCTAGACATCTGTAGTATAAATGCATGGAGACACAAAGGAGAGCAAGGCACTAGAATGTTTGTAAGAAGAAACAAATCATTTACTCTGGGTGTAAACCCTGTCAATTTCCCCCAGCTGTGATTTGTAAGTGGGCACCTGCCCTCTTTAGGATCAGGGAAGGTAAAGCAGCAAGTGGGAGGAGATGGGTGCCACCCTCAATATGCTGGCCCCAAGAGAAGCTAAGCCTAAACCGGCTTAGGTCTCTGATGCTTTGCTTCCCTATAACCACATATGGGACGTCTTGACCTTTACCTGTCAATTTGTAAATTAACTTTTTGCTTCCACACCCTGTTTCATAATTTATGCAGACTGACAGCTTTTTTAAAGTTTTTACCAAGGGGAGTTTGGTCCCTGATGAAAAGTTGAATAACAACTAAACAGTGACATATATGGATTGTGATTGAATTTTGCTGGTCATGAGTGCTCTACACAGACTGTCTCTGGGTGTATTGAAAAACCAATAAGAAAAACTTAAGAAAATTCCTGTCACAATGATCATGGCTATTCCCATCACAGTGTACTTTTTGGCCCTGTAGAGGTTTAAGTTGATTCTTTTCAAGTTTTGAGGAACAAATGACAGTGTGTTAGCTGTTAACATAGTGTTAAGCTCTCAATAGGCTTATTTAGCTTGTGCTTAGGTCATGTCAGTTTCTGGCTACAAAGAGTGTTGTGCAAAACATAAAGAAAGCAACTCTATAGTTCTAGGAGTCTTACATTGAATATGTCACATTATGTGCTACATAAATCTCACAATTGAGAACTTTTCTAAATAAAAAAGAAAAACAGCTACAGAGTGAGGAAAAATATGGAACAAAGTATGCAATATTTTTTACCCGGGTTTGGGTAGGTTTTGTTTTTTTGTATTCAAAGTATTTTTTGTTTGTTTATAATATTCTTGTTCTTCGTTGTAGATTTGGTTTTTGATGCTTTCTGAAGTTTTACAAATGTTATCAGTCTGAATCACAGAAAGCAGCTGCAGGCAGTGGCCATGCCTCAGAGAGTGAGGAAGATGACATCATAACCCACCCCCATTTACGTGCTGCTGGAGATCAGCTACCTCAGGGAACTGACAAGACAACAGACAGTCTGGACAGCGCCCTTAAAGATCTGACTCCAAGGTTTGCAAGCCTTTGATTTCTTTAGCATTAAGCCTTTGTAGATGTCCTGAAGCCTGATATCAGCCACTCTCAGGAACATTCAGGTAAGCCATCCACAGGTTACATTTCAGTTTCACTTAAGTATGACTTTATTGTCTGAAACCGAATGCATATAATATCAGAATTTCCTTCACACTCATTGTAGCAATGTAAACAAATCATATGCTATACACAAAATGCCAGTCAGGCATTTCATCCATTCAACAAAATGACACTGTTGGTGTTGTCCATTGGTATGGAAGAACCTGAGTCTTTTAATTTAACGTCTTTTTACATTAAGTGATATTAGAAGCTGAGTCTAGTTGAGCAGAAATGACACTGGTAATATTTGTAATTCATCAGTCAGTTTGTTTTAGTGTATGTGTTGAGTGCTTTCAGAAATAGGGCCTTTGATAAACATTGGTAAAATGTATACTTCATGCTTCCCTGACATAAATGTCATCTGCTTTGTACTTGTCAGAAAGTCACTTTTGTTTCACTTTTAGATTTTGTTCTCATGTAACATTTTGAATAAGTAATTGGCCTGATGAATTGATACCGCATTCACTTTAATTACATTTAAATGACCTTGTAGAACTGTATGAAGTTGTACCATAGACTCCAGTGAAACCGTAATAAGTGTCTACTGCTTTCACTTTGCTGCTGTTGTTTTAAAAAGACTTTGCTGATGTTTAAAAAGATGGTATAGAGATACAGCAGATATCTGAAAATTGAGAGGACATGGTTTAAACTCAGAATAAATTTGGCCATGTTCATCCTTTCTTTAGATAAAAGATGGTAGTCTGGGTATTAGTCTTTTGGAGAAAGATGATCAGTTGAGGGCTCTTATGCAACATGTATTCAGGATGACACAACCCACAGCAGCAAGTGTTGTCCCTGGCAAAATTCAGGAAACCTAAAAAGGCAGGTGGGGTGGAGTGGGGGTGCATTTTTCTTCAGCTATGCACTTTCCTGGCAGGAAGCATCCTTATGCAGAGGACAGCAGTACATACAATAAACCTTCCTTGATTATGAAAACATTACAAAACATGGCAAAAATAATACCACACAGTACAGTACAAGGAAACACAATACTAGTATACAATACAGCACAGTGCAGTACAACACTGCAATTCCATTTACTTTGGACATGCAATTCAATGAAAAGGTGATTTTTAGTTGATTTCTTTTCAGATGGCGAAACTGGGTAATACGTGGGATCTTCACATGGGTGATGATCTTGGCATTTGCTTTTGTCATCTATTGTGGCCCATTAGCCCTGGTGCTTGTGGTAAGAATGTTGTCTTTCTTATGCTATATGTTATTTTTCTTCAAATATATACATATATATATATATATATATGTATATGAATTTTTAAATCACGAATGCATAAGAAAACAATAAGTCTGTGAACATGGACACAGGATGTGCGTGTGTGTGTATGTGCTTGCAAGCATGGTGCATGTGTGAGAGAGAGAGAGGGAGAAAGAGAGAGAATTTGAAGAGATTACACAAAACACACACACATACTCATTCACTCACTCACTCTCAGTCTCGCCACCCAAAATCACAAATTCAGCATGTTTCATTAATTAAATGTAATCAGTATAAAAAAAACGTGTGTTCTGTCCACAGATTTTTGCCCTTCAGATCAAATGCTTCCATGAGATTATCACCATAGGCTACATTGTCTACCGGTCACTGAAGCTGCCCTGGTTCAGAGTCCTCAGCTGGTATTTTCTGTTTGCCTCCAACTTCTTCCTCTTTGGAGAAAGCATGATTGAGTACTTCGGTCTTCTGTTGTCCAGGAGGGTAAGAAGTCGGACAGCAATTGTGGCGCGCTAAGTAGTCATGCCCTGATAATAGGGATTCTGTGTATGTGCATGCATGTTAAATCAGGTTTTAAAAAAAATATTAATTTCAAGAATAAGCACTCATGTACTTTTTAACATCCAGTTTGTGTTTTTGCCTATAGTGTGTGATCAGATAGTGCTAACTGGGATGAGATATCAATTGATGTTAGGGTAGACAAATGTAAAAACAATGATAAATTTTTTTTTTTAAATTAAACAGCATTGTACATAGTTAGTTCTACATTCCCCACAGTGACTTTATTTACGCCAAAAGATGCTTGTAATTTATTGACTTGAGAACATTTTGTCAGACAGAATTTCTTAAAGCGTATTTTTTTCTCAGCCATCTTGAACAAATAATGCAGAACAGTTTTTCCTCATCAGCTTGTGGCCATTTTCAAGGCAGTTTCTGATGTTTTTGCTTGTGATCTAAGCCTTAGTGTTGAATGAGTTCCTCATTTTTCAGGACTTCCTACGTTACTTTGTGATATACCATCGCTTCATCTCCTTCTCTCTCTACGTGGCTGGCTTTGTGGGCTTCGTCTTCAGCCTGGTCAAGAAACATTACCTGAAACAGTTTACTCTGGTAAGTGACAGCTTGCACTCAAAATAGTCAGCTTTTCATAGAGTAAGGGTTATGAGGGGGTGGGGGGGGGCTAACTTTTACTTATGGCCTGGTTTTCATTTACTGTCAACCAGTTACTACCATAGTTATGAGCAAAAATTGATATAGTGCCCTGATACTGAGATTGGCTCAAAGATAAGAGATTCTCAACTAGAAATAAACCCAGCCGTTCTTTCATGTACCATGCAGCATGAAACCTTATTTTTAACACTTCCCTAAGCCAAGTAAAAACATCTTCAACATCAGAGAGACCTGTTCCACAACTTCATCGACTTCAAGAAGGCTTTCGACAGAGTATGGCACGAAGGCCTGTGGCAGGTCCTCAGAATGTTTGGCATTAAAGAAGGACTAGTGCAAACCATTCAGGCACTATACAACACCGCAAGCAGTGCAGTCCTTCTGAACAATTAGGTCGGAGACTACTTCAAAACCACAGTTGGGGTCCAACAAGGTTGCCTGTTATCTCCAGTCCTGTTTAATCTGTTCTTGGAAAACATTATGAGAGAGACCCTCCATGACTTCCACTTTACCATCTCCATTGGCGGCAGACCCCTCAACAACTTGCGGTTTGCCGATGACATTGACCTCATGGGCGGAAGTAACACAGAGCTGCAAGATCTTACGACCAGACTTGAGAACAGAGCTGGAGCATATGGGATGGAGGTGAGCTCGGAGAAAAGTAAAGTACTTGTGAACAGCACGAGCAACGCCACTGCTAAAATTTACATGAACGGCCAACAACCGGAGGAGGTAGACGCTTTTAACCCTTAGTCCCCGATCCGGCGACAGTAACGGAAGCTGCCGCTAGATTCCAATCCGACCGCAGCCGACAGTTGGTGCTGTCCACGTGGGCAGTACTCTTCCATCACACACAGACCTCGTGGTTTTCACACTGTGTGTCTGAAAATTGGTGGGGCGATGCAGGGAGGGTGTCAGACGGTGCCAGTGATAAATTTAGACCACTAACATGCGTGTAGTGGGGAGGGAAGGGAGAAATAACAGTCAGCCACTGGAATGCTTTTCAATGGTGCAGCGTGGCGAAAAAAAATCGCGTTTTCTTTAGTAGCACACGATTCATCTGATAGCGAGACGATAAATTGAATGTTATTGTCTTGGAAGTAGAAACATTTGAACGAGAATTGTTAAGTGAGTCCGATATTAAACGCTTATGAGGAAGAGGAGGAAGGAAATGCTGCAGTTAGGGAGAAGAGTGAGCCTGAAAATAATGTGCTACAGGGCACATTCCTGACCTGTGCTACACACACGACTGTGGAGAAATTTGACCTCCTAGCCAGTCCGCGGCATAGACACCTGAAAACGATGCCTTTTGACTGTGTTCTCATTATTACCACACTTTTGCTTTGAAACTGCAATGGCAGAAACGAACAGATATGCCGATAATGAAAATAGCAAGAAGGAAAAGAAAATAGGTCTCCCGTTTGCCAAGGTTCGACAGGTGAGAGCAATGGGTACACCCCCCCCACACACACACACATCCATAATTTGTGCTTTTTGTGATGTGATGTGACCCTGTGCCACCACTACGACTACTTTAGAGACTACCAACATTAAAATTTTGTAGGGTTACAGAAGTTCTGTGTTGTTTCGAATTTGTCACACCTGTGCTGTGACACTGGTGACAGTGTGACAGTCATGTACAATAATACACTTCTGTACACTTAACAAACATGTGGTAGCACACGCAGATATGAAGTACAGTATAAAGGTCACATGTTGATTGAATATTACTTGTTTTCAAAAGAAAAAATAGTCAAACAAAACTTCTGTCTCCTCAAGACATACCATAAAACAACAGGTGCTATGGGGACATTGTGTGACACATCCTTGAAGTACTATTGCACATAACCATTGGTAAACACATCAGCTGGGTATCACTTCCTTATTCGACACTAACATGCTTGAACTATTGTCAAATCCATGCAGGACTTGCTGTTTTATCATATATGCCATATTTTTACCTGTTATTGGTGACAAATAAGGTGACAATGACAAGACATCTGGTGACCAGACACATAAACTTGCGCCTAAATGCAAGTACAAAGACATACCTAGCTTGTGACAAAATTTCAGCTTGATAACTTGTCATGCACACACACAATTGTCTTAGGAGTAAAGTAAGTCAGATGGAGGTAGAAAACCTTCAAAGAATTCAAAATCTACAGGCAGTTTAGCTCCGTAGAATCCAACAACAAGAGGGTTAAATACCTTGGCGCTACACTCACAAAGGACGGGCGATCGACGACAGAAATCAAAATCAGAATAGCCATGGCAACCTCTTCCATGACAAAACTCACCACCATATGGAAAAGTAGAGATCAGTTTCCCAATCAAACTAAAGCTCTACAAAGCCCTAATTCAGACTATCCTGCTGTACGGAAGTGAAACCTGGACATTGACTGCTGAAACAGCAAAGCGAATCCAGTCATTTGAAACAAAATGCCATAGAAAACTACTGGGCATATCCTGGAGAGAACGAAAGACCAATGAATTTGTCAAGAGTCAAATAACACAGCTGGCAGGTCCACAGGAACCCCTTCTCACCATCAAGAAGAAAAAGCTGACATGGTTCGGCCACGTCACCCACCACAACACTCTGCCAAAAACAGTACTGCAGGGAACACTCAAAGGTGGCAGAAAGAGGGGAAGACAGAACAAGTCATGGATGGACAACATCAGAGAATGGACCAGGATGAATGACTCAGCACTACTGCGCAGAGCCGAGGACCGAGATGGATGGAGGAGGCTTACCACAGCATAGTCTTTCGTGTCTCCCCCACGACCGCCAAGGTCACGGGTCTGATGATGATGATGATGAAGCCAAGTAAAAATTGCTCTGGTTCACACCAAGCAACACAAAATCTCTGTGCCAACGTGTCATCATCTACTAAGCACAAGTGTAATTGAACACAATGGTGTGTAGTATTTGGGACATTAAAAGCTAGAAACTGTTCCCAGAAAATTATCTCATGCTGTTTTATCAATCGACCAAAATGATGTATCATTTTGAAGTGGTAAAACATGAATTGACTCAGGGAGGTATTGGACGCAATGGTCCAGTGAGATTTTTGTTTCTTGGATCTGGACTGTGTGACTGGTGCAGTAGCCAAGTGGGTGACTATTAAAGTTCTGATCAATATAAATGGTTTGAGGCTGTGTGGAATGAAGTCATGGTGACGACACTGGGGGCATGACTTTTGGAGAAATTACAACCTTCCAGACAGACCAGGTCAATTTACTTGTAGATCTGCCAGTTACTTTGTTCTCCTCTGTGCACTTACACATGCAGAAGATAATAACATCCAAAACCAGACATGAACGTCTTGGTTGGGGGGTGGAAGGCTTGTGTACTTAAACTTACCAGTAGCAGTTACCATTGATTCATGAAATGACAGTTCCACTCTAGAATTACCTAGTCTGCTTAAAAGTAGTAAAAGCAACTGAAATAGCAGCTTTTTAAAAAAAAATCAAAATCACATTTTAAATGCTTGAATAGTGTATAAAAAAAATTTAATATAAAAAATTGTGTTAGTTTTTGAAATATAAATTTTATACTTGTACAGTAATGGAGTCCCTCTTGTATGATTGTCGTTAGGTGTATTGGGCACATTGTTTTTTGTCATTTTGGTGGGTTTTTTTCTTTTGTTGGTGCCTTTGGTTAAAATAAAATAAAAAGGGGGGGGGGGTGAGATTTTTTGTTTTCTTTTTCTTTCTTTTTGGAGGGGGGGATGTTTGTTGGTGCCTTTGGTAAAAAAAAAATAAAAAATAAGATAGGGTGAGATTGTTTTCTTTTCTTTTTTTTAGAGGGGGATGTTTGTTTTTTATTTGGGTTTTTGGGATATGAGTTTGGTTTTAGTGTTGTTGGGTTGTTCTTTTTATAGTTGACATTGAGCATGATGTTGGTATGTGTTCCAGTTTGGCTACACTCATGTTGTGCTGCTGCTGGTGGTGGCACAGTCCCATCTCATAGTACAGAATGTGCTGGAAGGATTCATATGGTTTGTACAGTGACACGGGGTTTCATGCCTTTTGTTATTGGGGCAGTTTCCATGTTTTTGAAGACATTTTTTTGAAGGATGCGGGTCTGGTGTGTCTGGTTGTGTGAGATGGTATGCATTGCAGGTAATGTACCATTGCATTGCATTGTATTATATAGCATTTATTCTAATAGTCACAGCAGATTTCCCTGGGCAGAATTCGGTCTCTCTTTGAGCAAAATGCTTTACCGGAATGAAGCAACTTTGTCTATCGAATTCTACCAGGGACAGCACTTTTGTTGCTGTATGTTCTTTTCAAAGCATTAAATGCAATCATGATCATGTAGTACCTTTGTTCTTTATTTTATTTGAAAGACTAGCATCCAGACAACTACTTTTGGTCTTTTGGAATTTTATAAGATTTAAACTGGAGCCTCTTGATTTCTAGATGAGTACATTACTACAGTGTGTGGGTGTGTTGTGGGTGTTAAGGTTAGACACAGGAGTACATATGTTTTTAGTGTGTAGAGTTGCCATGTGCAGATGTGCATAGTTTACTGTTTAAATTTAAAGAACATAGCTCATGGCAGTGAATTCTTTTATCTGTTATCTGTTGGAACATTTTTAAAAGATTAAAACAGTTGTTTTGGTGGATGGCCATATTGGACTGTTTGCATGGCAATACATGAAATAATTTATTTTTAGGTTTTATAAGTGATGCCCTTTAATTTGTAGTTTTATGATAAACATCAGCATGAACCAATTTTTGATAAGTTAAAACCCTTGTCCCCACCACACGGGGAACTTTAACAATATCCTTATTTGACATACTTACCATAAAAAGAAGATATATTTAGGGAAAAAGAGGAACAGGAGAGGAAATTATGTTTCTGTAATCGTTATTTTAAAATCAGAAATATTTTAAAAAGTTAAAAACCAAAGAGGTACAATGCTGGTTGAAAGCTTGAGAAATTGTCTAGATTGCTTTAAAGGTTGTAGCATTTAGAGGCCAAGCAACAGTTATCAAGAGACTAGTTTTGACTCACAAACAACATTTTCTCAGAACGAAATGTCTCAAGTAAGTCTTCTGACCTTTATTTCCATTGATCACAGTCAGGATTTTAATTCAGTCCTTGTCACAAAGAAAATTGACTGTTGCTGGTTAGGTGGGGGTTTTGTTTTGCTTTGTTTTTGCTTTCATGGCAGGGGGTTGTTCAGGTTTGGTTTTTTTGTCTTTGAATGAAAAATCTTTTGGAGGTAAGAAACAAGATCTTACAAAGGGCAAGAAAAAATTAACAGAATCACAGAAATCATGGCTTGCACAACAATTAGTCTTTATTTGTAGCAAATATACAGGTACAGTGGCAGACGATATCAAGAATAGTAATGTGGTGCCTGTTTTCCCTTTTGTTGTACCTTTTTGTTGTAGATTCCATGTAGGAGGGGGAAAAGTTTTGCCATCTTGAGAGAAGTATCCTGTATGGATTTGTGAGCTTGTGGAAGTAGTCAGACAATCTGCTATTTCTTTTCTTTTTCTTATATAAATTGGCAGAAAGACGTGTATTCACATGCTACACATTCAAGCTGCCATATGTTTAATGCCGTAATTTTGGGTGCTTTTTTTTTCTTTTTTGGTTCCTCAGAGCTCCAGGGTTCATCACTGGTGTGATTTTGCATATGCAACCGTTTTTTGCCCTCCGTGAAGGCAGCCGCATTCTGACTTCAGGGGTGTATGCTGGGTATGTTTGTGTTTCTGTAACTCACCAAACCTTGACATGAATTATGGGGTCTTTCAAATCCATATTTGATCTTCTGCATGTGTATATACATACACAATGGGAATTACGGCACTGGCAGGTGTGCACTTGAAGTTGATCTGGGAGATTGTATAATCCCCACCCTTAATTCACAATGCGCTGCTAAGATTCGAACCCACGACTTCATGGACCCATGAGATTGGAGTTGAATGGTCTTAACCACTTGGCTATTTTGTCGTATATTTCTCATGCTTTGTTGTCTTCTTTGCAGGGTTCTGGTGCCTGTGTCCATGATCATTTGCAACGACATCATGGCCTACATGTTTGGGTTTTTCTTTGGCAAAACTCCCCTCATCAAACTGTCGCCCAAGAAGACCTGGGAAGGTTTCCTTGGTGGGGCATTTTCTACTGTGGTCTTCGGGGTCCTGGTAAGCCAAGTCAGGTCAAGTTAAGTCAAGTCAAAAAATGCTCTGAAATCATCCCATGAAGGGCAGTCACATAGTACAAGCTGGAAAGTTGTCAGATTGAGGTTGAAGCTTTGACATTGACACTGCATACCTGTTTGTGTGGGTGCGGGTTGTTGTGGTTTTTTTTTGGGGGGGGGGCTCTGTTCCTCTTGTCTGTCCTTTTCTTCTTTTGTCTTCTTTTTCTGACTCATTTTTCTTATTCATCATCATTTCTCTCTTCTTTCTTTCTTCTTCCTCTTTTTTTATTACCTGTATGATCATTATCATCATCATCTTTTACATAAATGTTTTTCCTCTCCACATTTTCTTTTTCTTTTGACCCAACCAACATCAGCTTTTAAGTAATTTTCTCATAGGGCTTGCCAAAAAGATAGAATAATGGTCCATATGTTTGTGGCTGATGTTATGCAATGCATTTTCCTCAAGCCTGTTCAGTTTGGTTTGTTATGGTTTTACTTTTGTTTTTCATTTGACCTGCAGATTATTTATGTCTGCACTGCGAAACAAATATCTTGTTTTGTCTCCGTTTTTTTGTTTTGTTTTATGGGCTTTTAAAAAAAAAATGTTTATCTTTGATATCTGTGTCATCGTTGATTTTTTTTTTTCTTGATTTTTCAAAAGTCACCCAAAAAAAGTCCTATGACTACCCAGTGAAGTTTGACACGACAACAGTGGCTCACTTAGATAAGAGTCTCTGTCAGGTGTTGATGATGATGATGAGGGTGGTGGTGGTGTGGTTAGGACAAAGGTATCTGTTGGCAATGATAAAACTTCACTCTTGACACATGTTGTGTTGTTGACATTTGACCTGGTGATCTTTAAGATAAAGGTTGACATTTTAATCACTTGTCTAAAGTGTATGCCAACCTTTCCATGTTAATACAAGTTAAGATGTAAGGTGTTGCTTTGTTTTGTCATCTTGGCATTTTAGGAATTGAGCACTGAAGCCATTTCATTTGTCAAAAAGATGATAGGGAATTGCTGTTTCATGGTTCATGCTGCACTGGCAGTTCTGAATCTGTAGATTTGGTTATTCTATGCTCAGGAAAAGAAAGTGAACGCAGCACATCTTGCACACATGTTCAAACCTGTTCCGCCTTTTTTGGAAGAGTAGGTAATTGTGTGCCGGTGGGAACTGATGACAAAATGGCATGCACACCACAGTGCACAAATCCAGCATAACTCAGTCAAGGGTCCAGTGCTAAACTAAACCCCTTTCTTTTACCAAGTCCAAGTGCGGTCAGTTTCTGCTATAATTAGCACCAGCTGGGATGTCAAGTCAAGTCAAAAACACTTTAATCATCCTGTGAAGGGCAGTTATAATGGGATGGGATGGATAGGAACTGAAAACGGAGTTTGGGGGAAGGGGGGGTGAACTGACAGCTGTGACACTTGTATGTAAAAAAGCACCAGGGAATTTTTTTTTTTTAACTCACAAACAAAACAAAACAGCCATGTTAAAAATAAAACTTCAGCACAAAACTTAAAGAGAAGCACATGTTATAGACATTAATAAGTTTGATTTTCAAATAGTGGCTTTCAAATGAAATTTGGTAGGTTAACAGTTCTAGGTTGTTAGTTTGGGGTGGGGGTGTTGGTGGGAGGTTCTTGAGGAGGTTTTTGTTTTTTTTTCCTTTGATGCAAAGTCTGTTTTGCTGTTTGAGTTGGAGTTTTTTTCTTTTATTGCTGAGAATTTGGATTATCTTTTATTCGTATAGTGTATAAGATGATGGATTAACTGATTCATCAGGATCTGGTGTAGAGGCTGCACTTTGTGTCTTGCTGTGACAGTGGTAAAGGTAAAGGTGTCCCATAGCCTATGAGGTCGTTGGGGAGCGAGGCATCAGGGACTTAAGCTTTTCTGGGGGCCAGCATATTGAGGGTGGCGCCCACCTCCTCATTGTAAAAAAAAAAAAAAACCAACAAAACAACAGATGTGTTGGTGTTCCTGTGAAAAAAAATACAAAACAACACAGATGTGATGATGTAAAAGTACGACACAACACAGATGTGTTGGCATTTCAGCGTAAAAAAGTTTTTTTTTAAAACAATAGAGAAGTCTAGTTGTTTCACTGTAAAAAAACAACAACCCAAAACAAAACAACAGAGATGTTTCAGTGTGAAAAGTACAAAACAACAGAGGTGTTTCAGTGTAAAAAAATACAAAACAACAGATATGTTTCAGTGTGAAAAAGAACAAAACAACAGAGATGTTTCAGTGTAAAAAAAAAACAACAACAACAACAACAACAGAGATGTTTCAGTGTAAAAAAAACAAAACAAAAGTTTCAGTGTAAAAAAGTACAAAACAACAGAGGTGTTTCAATGTAAAAAAAATACAAAACAACAAAGGTGTTTCAGTGTAAAAAAAAATTTAAAAACCAAAAACAACAGAGATGTTTCAGTGTAAAACAAAAAACCAACAGAGGTGTTTCAGTGTAAACAAAAAAACAAAAAAAAGTACAAAACAACAACAGAGATGTTTCAGTGTAAAAAAAAAAAAAAGTACAAAACAACAGAGATGTTTCAGTGTAAAAAAAAAAAAAAAACAACAACAACAACAGAGATGTTTCAGTGTAAACAAGTACAAAACAACAACAGAGATGTTTCAGTGTAAAAAAAATACAAAACAACAGAGATGTTTCAGTGTAAAAAAAACAACAACAGATGTTTCAGTGTAAAAAAAATACAAAACAACAGAGGTGTGTTGCAGTTGTCCTACGTCATGGTGCAATACGACTTCTTTGTGTGCCCGGTGGGCTACGACGATGTCAACGACCACATTTCCATGGAATGCGAGCGCTCGCCATCCTTCCTGCTCAAAGAGTACCACCTCCCTGAAACCATCCAAGCTCTGTGCAGTCTGGTAATTTTCTCCTCCGCGCGCTGTTTTATGTCATTCTGCTCTTTTTGTCGTGTTCGTGCGTGCAGTTTAAGTTGTCATTGTGTTAGTGTAAGTGTTGGAATCTGAAAGTATGCAGTGTTGTACTATTTGTTTTACTTGAGTAAAGGAAGAGGGATAGCCTGGAAATATTAAATATTGGAATTGGAATATTAAGTTATAAAACGTTTAGGAATTTGTGATCAAAGTCTCATCAGTTTTGTTGGTTTAACTCATTCTGCCTGTCTGAATAACGGAAAAATGATAAGTGAAAGGTTTGTGCCTGTAGCTGTCAACTTGCTGCTTTCTTACCGCAAACTTTCAGACATGACTAGCCCTTCATCAGGCAGTTTCAGCTGTGCCTGTATGTTTCAGCTGTGCCTGTGTGTTTCAGCTGTGCCTGTGTGTTTCAGCTGTGCCTGTATGTTTCAGCTGCACCTACATGATTCAGCTGTGCCTGTATGTTTCAGCTGTGCCTGTGTGTTTCAGCTGTGCCTGTATGTTTCAGCTGTGCCTGTATGTTTCAGCTGCACCTACATGATTCAGCTGTGCCTGTGTGTTTCAGCTGTGCCTGTGTGTTTCAGCTGTGCCTGTATGTTTCAGCTGTGCCTGTGTGTTTCAGATGTGCCTGTGTGTGTTTCAGATGTGCCTGTGTGTTTCAGCTGTGCCTTTGTGTTTCAGCTGTGCCTGTATGTTTCAGATGTGCCTGTATTTTTCAGCTGCACCTGTATTTTTCAGCTGTGCATGTATTTTTCAGCTGTGCATGTATTTTTCAGCTGTGCCTGTATGTTTCAGCTGTGTCTACATGTTTCAGCTGTGTCTACATGTTTCAGCTGTGCCTACATGTTTCAGCTGTGTCTACATGTTTCAGCTGTGTCTACATGTTTCAGCTGTGCCTACATGTTTCAGCTGTGTCTACATGTTTCAGCTGTGCCTACATGTTTCAGCTGTGTCTACATGTTTCAGCTGTGCCTGTATGTTTCAGCTGTGCCTACATGTTTCAGCTGTGCCTGTATGTTTCAGCTGCACCTGTATGTTTCAACTGTACCTGTATGTTTCAGCTGTGCCTACATGTTTCATCTGTGCCTACATGTTTCAGCTGTGCCTACATGTTTCAGCTGTGCCTACATGTTTCAGCTGTGCCTGTATGTTTCAGCTGAGCGGTGCCTACATGTTTCAGCTGTGCCCACATGTTTCAGCTGGGCCTGTGTGTTTCAGCTGGGCCTACATGTTTCAGCTGGGCCTACATGTTTCAGCTGGGCCTACATGTTTCAGCTGGGCCTACATGTTTCAGCTGGGCCTACGTGTTTCAGCTGGGCCTGTGTGTTTCAGCTGGGCCTACATGTTTCAGCTGTGCCTACGTGTTTCAGCTGGGCCTGTGTGTTTCAGCTGGGCCTGTATGTTTCAGCTGTGCCTGTGTGTTTCAGCTGTGCCTATATGTTTCAGCTGTGCCTGTATGTTTCAGCTGTGCCTGTGTGTTTCAGCTGTGGCTACATGTTTCAGCTGCGCCTGTGTGTTTCAGCTGTGCCTACATGTTTCAGCTGGGCCTGTGTGTTTCAGCTGGGCCTGCCAGGGGTGTTCAGAATGTACCCGTTTGTTCTTCACTCTGTGTCCATGTCCATCTTTGCCTCCATCATCGGACCTTTTGGAGGGTTCTTTGCAAGTGGATTTAAAAGAGCCTTTAAAATCAAGGTATGGCTTTTCAAACTGTGTATGTGTTATAACGTTGAACTTGATGTAGAAGATGTTTGTGATTGAGTATTTGATATGACTGCTAACAACCTTTGTGAGCAGTTTGTTCAATTTAACTTAAAAGGTCATTGGAAATGTTTGCTAAAAAGCTTAAGCTAAATTTATCATGTTAGTAACAATGCTTTTAAATTTAATTGTAAGGATCATTGTTAATATTGGATTGAACTGAATAGAAGGAATTTTGGTAAATGGTGGATTGAACTGAAATGTAAAAATGTAATGATCTTCATGAATGAAAGATCGAAATGAATTTTACAGTTGTGAACTCTGAACTGAACAGTAAAAATATGTACGTATGATTACATTATGAAATTGTTGTGGAGAGAAGATTTGATAGACAGGCCTTTCTTATTGATGCTCATGAGCACTGCTGTGACTGCTACTGTGAAAAACTGGCAGCTGCAAACATAACAAGTACTGCATGCTTTTTTTCCCCCTGCTGTTTCAAGTCAAGTCGAGTCAAAAACACCAATCATCCCATGAAGGGCACAGCTGTTATTTCTGTTGCTGTGACCACTGCTGATGCTGCAACATACCAGGCTTCTAGACTATTCAGCCAGGACACTCAGGGTGAAACAGATCCCAAACAGATCATTTGCCATGATCATAGTACATCTCAAACAGCATTAGGTGTCTGGTTCAACCCAACCTTTTTATATATTTATGAATATGTTGTGTTCTGTTTCAAACAGATGGCTTGTATTCTCCAGTCAATCGGTGCTGAGGGTAGAGTACATGTTCATGTTGCACGTGCAAACATGTGTGCCTTGTGTATGTGATTGAAACCTTGCAACTGGCGGCGACCTTCACATCACACACCTTTCAAACATTTTCATGTGGCCGTTCATCCTTTGTACACTGACAGGCCCAAACAAACTGGTTAGAACAGTCCATGTCGCAAGGTGAAGGAGGGTCATGTGTCCCTAGCTTTAGTCCTGTTCAGGCCTGCTAGACCAGGGTCACAAGGTTGAATCATCATCGAGCAGTTTAGCTGAGTTGTTGTTTTCCCTGAAGTTAACCTCACCTGCTTACATTGTCCCCATTACCATGCACACATTTAATTCCACATGTATACCAGGGAAGTGAAGACCAATGGTGTAGATAGCACAAAACCACACTGCATGAAGTCTGTGCAAGGTAAGGCATCCATGACGACTGCGAGTGTAAGGCATCATAAGAACCTGACTGGCAAGGAAAGGAAAGCAGAAGAGCATTTTATCAATGAATGAATGATGGAGTGTTTCCTTTCAGGATTTTGGGGACACCATTCCAGGCCATGGGGGCATCGTGGATCGCTTTGACTGTCAGTTCTTGATGGCCAGCTTTGTTCATGTGTACAACTCCTCCTTCATCAAGTGAGTATTACTCCAGTTCCATGCTGATTTCAGTATGTAGCAGTTTGGGGGGTTTTTTCTTTAAATTTTGTTTTTCCCTTTTCTTTGCTAGAGCTTCGAGGTTCACCATTGGTGAGAATTTTTTTAGTACCTATACCGTATTTTAAGAGGGACGGGATAGCTCAGTGGTCGGAGCACTCGCTTTCCCCCAGCCAAGTTAAGCAGCGTCGAGCGTGGTTACCAGTTGGATGGGTGACCATTTGCGCGCCTTGGCTTCAGTACAGTTCCCCCAGTTCACCCAGCAGTAAATGGGTACCTGCCCTCTTTAGGGTCAGGGAAGGTAAAGCAGCGAGGGAGAGGAGATGGGCGCCGCCCTCAATATGCTGGCCCTAGAGAAGTGAGGTCTCTGACGCCTCGCTCCCCTACGACCTTATAGGTTATGGGACTCCTTTACCTTTTTACCTTACCGTATTTTTAGGTTAAGTAGATAAAGGAGGTTGTTTTTTGGGGGGGTGAGGTGATCCAGTTTTGGGTAGGGCTGAAACCTGGAACCTCTGACTTTTCAAATTTGTACAATCTGTGCATGTGTGTGTATGCAGGATGCCCAACATTCAAAAGCTGCTGCAGAACATCCTGATGTTGCCGGCAGAGGACCAGGTGCGACTGTTAAACCTGCTGCAAGAGAAGCTGGTGGCTGCTGGGCTGGTCCTCAACAGCACCCTCACGTGACCAGGTGCGCTGCTCACCTGCCCTCTCCTGCATATTGCATCACCTGCCCGGCTACAGCACGACCAGTCTGAACGAATGTCGCATTTCTTAGCTTCTCTCTGAAAGCAAGATCCGATGTAAGATAGAGAAAAAAAGAAAAAAAAATTTTGCAAGATGGTTTACTACTAGAGCTATTATGGTTGTTGTTGCTGTTTATGTTGTTATCGTTAATGTTTTATCAGTTTGATGTATTTTTTTCTGTGTTAGTTTTAAAATGCCATGAAGCAATACAATGCACCAGTATTATGATGAGTCTTGCATGGTAAGGGAAGGAGATGTCAAACGTGGTTTTGCCCTCTTGGTTTTAGTCCGGAAAACATGGTCAGTTCCGCAGCACTTTTGGTTTGAAATGCTTGTGATTTAAATTGTGCCATGAAGAGTTGGCACTTAGTGTCCAAATGATGTGAATTTTCTTTCATGTTGGACCTTTTAATCATTGCTAGATTTGGCATCATTCTCTTGAATTTATACTGTGATGAAAAGAGACGCTGAACAAACAGTAGTGTTGTGTTGAAAAACAACTGGAAAGTAACCAGTTACAACATCTTCATTATGGAAAATGATGTCACAAAAATCATGAAAAAGAAACTTTCAATGGTAGCATACAGGGCCATTTGCAGTAGGAGCCATTAATTGTGCCAGTCTTGACTCATAATTTTAAATGTATTAGATTATGATGGCAGAATATAATTGAATATACAATAATAGAATCAGCATAGAACCCCCTGTCATAAATGGAACAGACTTTTAAAGCCAACAAGGCTTTTTCTTTCTGTTTTTTTAGAAGGGAGAAATATGTGTTCACTTGTATACAGATTGAAAATGTGCATGTCGGGTTTCTGTGGATTATGTGTATGAAGGAGTTTTCATCATGGACGAACACCTGTACATGATATGCATCTCAAGTCTCACCGTTAATTTATTAGTCGGTCCTTGCATATTCACCATGATTATTTATCTACATTTTACCATCTTATCATATCCACATGTGTGTAGTTTCTAGAATAATGAATGTCACATTGCAATACCTTTAGTGTTTTGGTCATGTTTTTATTTTTATATAATGTGAGTTGTGTTTGCTGTTAGCAAGCACATGATGAGCATTTTGGCTTTGCCCGTGATTTTTTATGGGAGAGGGGAAGTAATCGTAACCAAGCAGACTCTACTATCTTAAACAACCAGTTTATTGTCCATGTTTTGTCTTGTCATTTCACCGTATGAATGATGGAAAAAGTCCCAAGCAGGCACCTAAGACTTCACTTGTGTTATGCAGCTGGTGAACTGTTTGTCTTGTGACCAATGTGGTACAGCATAAACAAAATACCTTGCTTCCAGTGACACCTTGGAAAAAGACCAAAAAACCAATATCACAATAGAAATATGCCTATAATGATTTAAAAATTGAACTTTGTGACTCTGAAAAATTGTTTCACATGCTCTTTGAATAATCAGGAACTTGACATTGAAAGTGGTATGCACGGGAGGAAACTGTACACTGGTTGTGTACACTGGTTTGAAATGTGTACTGTTTAACCAAAAATAGTGTTATGATTCAGATGGTTTTGCATTTTGCTTCAGTCAATTATCAGTGTTCAAAGCACTAAACCATCCAATCTTATAGAGAAATTGGCTATGATTTTAGGGCTACTAGAACATGAAAGATGGTGTTATAAAAGAATAAAATGGAAAAAAAAAAATGGGAAAAAACTTGGGACTTTTAAGTGTCTATTCCCAAAATTTGAATGCAGCTACCTTCGCGGTGGGTAAAAATGGTTGCAGACGCTAAATCTCACCATTGGTAAACCTCACAGCTGTCATCGAGGAACGAAAAATAAAGAAATGATCGTGTTTAAGTTTTCAGTTGTGTGTGTATATGGGAAACGTGTGTTTGGTGATGATGAGGAGGAGGACGTAAAAGGGGTCCTGCTCGGTGAACAGGAGTTGTGCTTGTGATGTTCAGGTTGGACTTGTTGACTCAGATCTGTTGCATAGTACTGCTGTTTAGAATCTTCTGCACTGATGTGTATGCAGTAGAGATTCTCATGTATTTGTTCCATCGATCTCAAGCACAGATCTGGTTTTTTGTACAGCGCATGTTATGCTTTGCTTTTTTTGTGATATATTGGGGTTTTCTTTGGGTTTTGTTGGTGAGGTGAAAGGGATGTGTCGGGGAAGCATTTTTTAGTTTGTGTTTTGACATGGGGCTTTTTTTTTTATTTGTTGTTTTATTGCACATGCTTTTTTTTTCAATTGGCAGAAGTGTACATTGCTGGATTTGTTATGTATGTGTTACCTGTCTGCTTCAGTAGTGTTGTAAACTAGGAGTTTAGATGTTTATGATAGTCATAGTTCGTGATAATACAAATTTCCATTAACAGTCAATCATACCTTCTCAAATGGTTTATATTGATAATGATGTCAAATGAAATGAATTTTGGCTCATGTGCCATAACTTAAGTTTTGAACAATTTGTAGCTGCGTTCTTCCACAGGTCAGGGTATGATCTGTCTAGTGTAGATAGGCCTATAGCTTCAGACAGTGTATGGTTATATATCAATAAATAATAGCCTCTTTCTGCAGAAGGCCTGCTGTCTCACTTCACCAGTAAAGCAGCAGAGAAATCCACAGTTGCAGTTGTCTAATATAGTGTAGTGTGTGATGCCAAAACGTATCTTTTGCAGTAAAAAAAAGTATTTATGTGTGAAAGCAGAACGAAAAGATACCGTGGAAACTGAATTGTCATGTTATGTCCTATTAAGTTGTTTTTCTGTGTAAACAGTACTAGAACTAAATAATTGAGAAACCTATTTTAAAAAAAGAGATTTTTTATATATAGATATATATATATATATTGTTTTATTGTTTTAAACAACCCTTCAATAAAAGATCATATATATCACCAAACATTTCATTTTTCAGTTAGAGAAATTTTTCTGCTCGTATCCGCATGGAAAATTCAGGGTTACAACCAGAAGTTGTCACAAGTTCAGGTCTTGGAATCGTGGTTTTATATGAAAACATTACACAGGTCATTCTTCCCATAACAGCATTCTTTTTTCAAAATACATTATGCCTTTGAAAATTGGTCCATACATATGCACAAAGATTTGGTTCATGCGTGTACAAGCATACACACAGACAAATATCCATGCATAAGCACATGCACATGCTGGCACACACATTCATATATCAGCGCTGTCAAACACACTCACACACACACACACAATCACACACACACACTCCACACACACACACAGTGTTTTATTTTTGTCTCATAAAAAAAAAGTAGGGATGACACGAATTACCTCAGTGAAAAGTCAGCAATGAACATTCCTATTTACTCACCCCTCTCATCATTGATATCTTAATAGCTAAAGAGGAGGCATTACCTGTACTTTCAAACGTCATCATGAAACCATTGCTCAACTCTTGCATTTCCTCTAGTCTCTACCAATGCTCAGCACCAAGACCTATCACTAGTCTGTGAAATTTCATTTCAACTATCACCAGGGTGAGAGGAATCAAAGGTGTAAAACTACCAAAGACATTTTCTTTTTCAATTCATAAGGGTTAAAAGAGTCACTCTCGTAGATAGGCATGCAGCAACTACCATTTTTATAGTGAATCTTAATAGTTTTAGATATAACAGAGTGGGGGTGTGTATGTCTTAAAACCAAAACAATTGAAGAGCAGAGTGTGGTTAGAAAAGAGAATATTGTGGCCTCTGTGAATTGTGTACGAATTAAGAATCATCACCTGAAATGTTGCTTGGTTCATGTGTGAAAATGGTTGTGTGTTTTCTGACAATGCTGTTGAAATAAATGAAGAACATCACTTTCAGTTGTTGACTTGTCATTTTCCTCTACAGGATTTTTTGTTTATCATGGAAAACATGACATGCACACCATGACTGTCTTTATCATCAGTGCCCTCACGTTACATGACACCCACCACCAGTATGTGGTAGATGCTTTGAAATTCATATCCTGTTTTATTATTCAGATGTGGCTTTCCTCCAATGATATTACATCTTTATCTTATTTTTGTTTTTCTTAGATGCTCTTCATCATCAAAATTTTCTGTGTGTATATTTTATGATAAAGTCTTTGCAGTTTTCCTCAAAGCATTTCAAAGTTGAAAATAACACTTGTCAACTGGAAAAAAGTAGTAGTTGTAGTACTGACATTTTCTCTTAACTGGAAAATCATGAAGCACAGGACTGACAGAACAGGTCAGCATCAGTAGGTTCTGTTTGGGAACACTGCAGAAAGTGTAGACATAAAATCTCCATACAAACATTCACAGAAAAAGCTAACAAGTCTTCAAGGAGAAAAATGGGAGAGGTATTAAGCACAATGGAGGGAAATCCAACTTTTGAGTAGAGAGGATACAAGCTCCTGTATATACTTTCTTGACAATTGCAGTGTTGCAATAAAACCAACAAAAGCAAAACACCTTTAGAAACTGCTGGAAAAGGACTTCAGATGAGTTTGAAAGCATACGATGACAAACAGCATATGAACATAATTATGAAGGTGAAGATCATTTATTCAAGTATTTTGTCTTCTGGTCACCAAATGAAAGTATGCCATCTTGTGTGTGTATTGTGTGTGCATGTTTGTGTGTGCTTGCTTGCATGTGACAGGTTTTTTCACTTTTTTGCCAAGAGATAAAAATTTGTTTTCACATAGGACTTGACTTGACTTATGCCTCATGGTTCCTTGGGGAACATAGGGCTGCAACAACACCCCTCCAACGAACTCGGTTTTGGGAGATCCTCTTCAGCTCGGCCCATGTCATTCCGGCTGCCTTCGTTTCTTCGTCAACACTTCTGCGCCAGGTCTGCTTTGGTCGACCAACTTTCCGCTTCCCTTGTGGATTCCAGTCAAGGGCCTGTCTGGTGACATTTGACGCAGGCTTGCGGAGTGTATGGCCGATCCATCCCCACTTCCTTGTTTTCACATAGGAGAGTTAAAGAAATATTTAATTCATGGACTAAGAGTGATAACGTTATCTTATTGTGTTCAGAAAGAGGTTTTACAATTTTACTCATCTACTAAAACAGCTGAAGATAGCAACATCGCTACTTAGAATGTGTATATGAAAGAGTGTATGTGTGTGTACGCTTGCACATAAGGATATGAATGTTAGTGGCATTAGCTTGCATACACAAGTTTTGGAACTTGTTAAGACTAGGTTTTTAAGTAGTATGGTGGAG
Source organism: Rapana venosa (assembly GCA_028751875.1). Classification (NCBI taxonomy): domain Eukaryota; kingdom Metazoa; phylum Mollusca; class Gastropoda; order Neogastropoda; family Muricidae; genus Rapana; species Rapana venosa. Next base: position 96,424,351 of record CM054134.1, read on the forward strand.
GTAACTTATGTCGAGTGGTTTTATCAACTTACATACCCCTCACAAACAAGACACCACTGTTGAACAGCAGATCTTTGGGAGCTCATATTATGTTTCTCTCTTCATAGCAGACTTTTCTGCACGATTTGATGTCTCCCTAAAGAGTCGTTAAGTCGGTCACTGCAGTTTTCAAGCAATACATCTCAGGCAAGTTGACCCTGGCAGAGCCTATCCCTCATGCATCAGAGCATATCAATTGCAAACTAGGTTTGCTCATAGCATTCATACCACTAACAACAGCTGATCCGCTCCTTTGAGTGTGTTTTCAACTTGTGTGCAGGACATGCTTGCATCCACACACAAGACTTTGATTGATTGTCTCACCTGAAGAACTTGCAGGGGAACTGAGCTGGAACTAGTTTTAAAATGGGGGAGGGGGATACATCGAAATGGACAGCTGAATGGTGACAAGAACCTGCGCCCTCAGGTCACCATGACCATCACATTCTGAATCCAAAGCTCTCACTACCTAGCTACTCTGCCACCTCCACCACACCTCTGGGAAAATAGGAGCACATGATAAATTCAAAGATTGCAGCCCTAAGCAAGCAAGTCTGTCATTTCAGATCATACCTTCATTCTGGGGGTTTTTGTTGTTGATTATGTTGCTGGTTAGCAGTGCTGGAGAATAAAACTGTGTTTACCACATGAAGCTAAGGTTGTTTACGCTGAGATGTTTTCATCATCTTGCCTGCTGTGAGACTGTGTATAGCTAGTGTTGCTGGTGTTCTAGTTAGTCGGCTGCTGGTGATAAGTTTGTTTTCTTGGTGATGACATCTGTGTAGAGAACTGTAGATCGTTGTATCGCCACGGTTCTTTTTCTAGTCACTGCTCTGTGATGGTGAACATGTTTATCTGCGAAGAAACTGTTGATTGTTTTAATGCTAGCCAAAACCTGTAATAAATTATAGTTTGCAGTTTTCATGCATTTTTATGTATGACTTATGTTATCTGTGTTACATGTAGAAACTGTGTAGTTATGACATGGTTACTGTTTTATGTTTTTGTCATGTGTGTGTAATAAATACTATTTTGACCATTTAGGATTTTGTTGTCATGTATAGGTACATCAAAACCATGTGATTTAGACTTGGTGACTGTTTTCTGTGTAAGTTTTACATGCATAATTATTATATATGTCTTCTCTGCATGTCATGAAAGTATATAAAGACTTTGAAACACATCAGAAATTGTTATGTGTAATCATAACCCTGTAACAAACCCTGGGTAAGTCATAATTACAAGTAATCATTCTATCGTATATTGTGAAAAATTTAATAAAAACATATAAAAAGGTAATGTGTCAACATCAACATAGAAAAATCAAATGGTTATGATTCTTTAGCAATCTTGTTGTTAAGTGTGTGAATATCGTATAACGGTGATAGGTAAGGAACCACTTTGTTTTGATATATTTGATGACAGAAGTAAAGTTGATATGTGCAGAGGTTATGTGGTGGTGGTGTGCAGCTTTTGTTCTATTATCCATGTACATTGGTCACTGTATATTGTCTAGTTGTATTTGTTATGCCAGTTGTATGGTACATTCTTTACATGTCCACGTAGTTGTTATGTCTATCTGCTCTTCAATCGTTAGGTCACTGTGCTGAAATGCATCTCTCTTTTATAATGAAGATTGCGTTCCTTGATATGTGCTGTCATGTTGTGTGCTCTTCTTCCCTTACAAATTCTTCCATCGAAACGTCACTTTAACCAAAAAGAAATGTAATCTTATTTCACTTTACTATATTCTATTTTCATTTCTTCTCTTTTTTTGGTTTTAACTCAGTGTCATTGCTATAGTTCAGTGTGCATTTGTACCTGCAATACAGACACATAGGTTGAAAATATGTGTGCACATATTGACACAAAACATTCATGTACACTACACTGTGCTACACTGTGTCTTTAAAGATTGACATTCTGTTGCACATGGATTTTAGAACCTCTTTTATCACTGTCAGTGACAAGAAATGCATAAAATGAAGTCAGCATATGCAGGCTTTCAGCTTTACGTGATTGCACTTAGTTGATAAATTCGCATCACCTCTTCCTGAATTTGGGGATAGATTTTTACTTGGATAGCTGGGAAGGGGAGGGGAGGGGGGGGGGGGGGCGGCGGGTGTGTGTGTGGAGAGCTGCTTTAGAAAGGTGGTGGTTTTCAAAGACACCGAATATGATGAACCTTTTTCCCTCTAATAATTCAGTTCACCCTGTCACATTTTAGGTAATGACATGCATTTATGTAGCTGTATTTAGTCAATATGGTTTCCGTCTGTGTTGTGTAACATGTTATTTATCAAACCATAAATGTTTGTGGGATTTTGCTTGTTAACTTTTTTTTTTTTTTTGGGGGGGGGGGGGGGGGGGGGGGGGGCTTAATGAAGTAGGCATGAACTGGTGTGGTGTCTTTGAAATCTCACTATTTTACTTGCATTGATTTATCCTTCTCCATTCCCATGTTGTCTATTTATTAATCTCCCCATTCCACCCCCCACCCACACTCCTCTCCCCCTCCCCCCTCCCCCCTCTTCTCCGCAGCTTCAGATTTATTGAGGGTGAATGGTGTTGTGATTCAGTTGAAGAAATGGCAGTGATAAGGGTTATGAAAGAAAGTTCATTAGTGCTTCCACTATGATATATGGAAGATTAGTAGGATAGCTTTGTATAGATCTTGTGTTTTCCCTGCATAATTGTGTGTTTCTCTGGTGTGTGTGTGTGTGTGTGTGTGTGTGTGTGTGTGTGTGTGTGTGTGTGTGTGACAGAGAGAGTGATGCAACTGTATTGTCCTCAAACCATTTTTAGAATAGCTAATGCGCATGTTGAAACACCAGTGCGGTCTATCCTTTTTTCTTTCAAAACTTTATTTTTTCTCGTGTTAATTTTTGTGTAAGACCACACATAAACAACACATAAACAACTAGAAAGAGTTCAGTTTTTTCTCTACATTGGAGATGTTACATATTTCAATGTTCAGTCTCCCTTGGAAGTATTACAGCATTCAGAACATTCCATATTGGTGGATCGGTGGTCTAGAGGTAACGCGCCTGTCTAGAAAGCGAAAAGTCCGGGTCTGAAGTGTGCGGCGGTTCGTACCCCGTTTGGACCGGAAATTTTTCCCCCATCCATTAGACCATGAGTGGTGGTCTGGGCGCTAGTCTTTCGGATGAGACGATAAACCGAGGTCCCGTGTGTTACACGTAATTATTTAGCGCACGTAAAAAAACCCACGGCAACAAGAGAGTTGTCCCTGGCAAAATTCTTAGAAAAAAGCCACTCTGATAGGGAAACAAATACAGCTGCAGAAAAAAAAAAAAAAAAAAAAGGGTGAAAGGGTGGCGCAGCGCTAAGTGGCGACGCGTTCTCCCGCTCTCCCCGGGGAGAGCAGCCCAAATTTCACGGAGAGAAATCTGCCATGACTTAAAGTGGTATGAAATAAAATCTGAGCGCTTTGATTTGTTGCTTTACAAGATTCAGCACTATATAAATTCCATACATTATTATTATTATTATTATATGATGTACTTCACATCATGTTTGCCAACAAAATCTTCTTAGCAAAGGTTTGACCAAAAGGGCATAACTTCATCCAAAAGCCTGATATGCATGCTGGATATGTCCACTTGAACTTAAAAAATATGAATGTGAAAAGACTCCCTATATCGAAAGACAGACAGAAGGGGAGACGGCAAAACCAGCCCATCAATACAGTGTCCAATTTTGCCTGCAACAACTATGGCAGATACTTGCCATGCTTGGAATGTGCTGAGCCACTCTAGACATTGCTACAAATAAGACTGATGTGACCAAAGAAGGTGCAGCCATTGTCTCACGAGACAGGAGTCTACTGTACTATACTGTGCGTACCTGATCTTCTGATTACTTTTACATGTGAAGAGTGAGGCATTAGCAAGTGTGGGCATAAGTTAACCTGGAAGATCATGAAAAGTCCTCATGGTAAATCAACAAAGATTTAAAACGGTTACCTCAGGATTTGTAGTCAGAAATCAGGTGCTTTATCTGTTCAGCCAACCAACATACCTGTCAAAGTTTCCTGTTCTGAGTATGACATCAGGTTAAGATGAGGAGGATTAAAACAGAATGGACTAGAATATAGGAATAATAGCATACATATTGTGGCTTAAGCTCAAAGAAAGAGGTAAGGGTTTAAAGAGCATATGAAAGAAGCTGCACAACTCTATTTTCAGAAGCAGTATTTGGAAACACTCAGTGCTTCTGCTTCTGCTGATCTGAATGAAGAGATTTAATAAACTATGTGACTTGAAAATTACAGTTAGTATATTTTGCTCTGAGTTTTTTGTTTTGTTTTTTAAGCATAAAGAAAGTATAAATTGATATGTTCATTTACATTATCAGGAAAATGTTTTATGTCATGGAGGTACTAGAGTTGGCAATGAATGTTGGTGTGAGATTGAGATGTAAACTGAATGTAGATGTACATATTTATCCACTAATATATTGTACATAGATTGATATGTGTCACTGAATTCCCATTATGTGCTGTTGTTATAGAAAATCGTTATTCTGTTTTATGCATTGCTCTGATTTTGTGCTTTAAATTTTATTATGGGAAACATTTATAAAAGTTATTTTTAAAAGTATATGAACTGAAAGTGTGCATTTAACTTCGTCATTTGTATAGTCATGTAAAGGAAAATTACAAGGACTATTTTTCAACTTTGAACAGATTACAAACTAGTTTAATTAGTGACAAGTCCATGGGAAATAAACGCTCATAGGCTGAGACTAAACAGAAAGTCCAAGTAGTGCTGTATACCATGATCACCACTTGGCATCTTCTTCACACAGAATGTTATGGTGACTTGGATCAGAAGGTTGCTCTAAGCATTCATGAATGTTTGTTCCTATAGGTCACTTTGCTAGAACATTCATCTAATCTTATTTCATTCTATGAGAAAATACCAAACATTTCTTTGAACAACTCAGAGACAGCAGAGTTACTGACTATTAGCCTCACACTGGACTGTGATTGTCAGTTTTGCACAATCCCATACTAAATTCAAAGTTAAAACAGATTGTTATCAAAGTACAAGAAATTTTCTTAGGAATGTCCTTTACTCAGACCCAAGTCATGAATTGAAATGCATACCAACAGTTCAAAAGTTTCATACTTTCGTTTTTTATATGCCAGGCAGTGTACTTTGGTACATGCTTTGCTACAGAAGATCAAGGGCCACCCTACCACTCACACACACACATACACACACACATACCCATGCATGCACACAAACACACACACACACACACACACACACATGCTGCAAGTTTTGGTTGATGTAGATGGGGGTTTATGGAATAATGAAGATGACACTTAATGAATGTACATGTAAAGTGTTAGTGAGTTACTGTTGTTATTCTGTTCCAAAGAACACTTGAAAATTGCACTTTGTGTTAAAATCTGCAACATAGTTTTCAGATTACTGCATTGCACTCTTACACAGTTTGTGTGATGTTTACAATTGATTTTTTTTCAGATAATGAATATATACAAGATCTACAGATATTATTCTGATTACAACTTTGAGTGGAGGCTTGTATCTTAGCACTGTCAGTTCTGTTAGATTTTTTTAAATGGCTGTTGACTTCTGCAATTTGAGAAGATTCAAAATTACAAAACCTACTTTTTGAAGCAACAATCTGTAATAAAGTTCACACAACGTTTTTTTCTTCCAGTTTTTCTTTAAATTTCAGATATATTTGTGATTATTTTCTCTAAGAATTTGCCACTGGTACTGTTTTTGTTTGACTAGGTCAACATCAATATGGATTTGTTATTAATAATTTTTTTCCATAAGGAGTATTGGCTTGAGTGTTGGGTTGGCCGGACTCTTAACTAAGACAGATCTAGAGGGGGGAAAAGAGGAGAAATCTGTGATGTTTTTGTTGAGAAAATTTCAAACGGATGTTTTCATATTATTACCTCCCAGTGCAGAACAAACAAGTTTTTGCTGGAAATGTTTAAGATTTTTTTGTTTCTGGAATGTAGCTGCTTCCATCACGGTCTCTGTTTTTATCTAATCATGTGTTACACATGACATTATTTTGCATTTGAAGCAGTTTTAAACCAATCAGTGACTTATCTTTTTCTGGGATGTTGGCCTTGGCTTGTGAACATAAAAGGAATTCATCTGTGTTTTGAGAACAGGATGTGAGGATGAGAACATTGGCCAGTTGCTCTTCAGGAGCTTAAAAAAAAATGTCATGAAGACTTAAATCAGGACTACTTCTGTGTACATTTTAATCAGAATTTCTTAATTGTTCCTGATCTTCATTCCAAAAAGCTACACATTTATATTTTTGATACAGAAACTTAAAATAACCAACAACTTTTCAGATTCAGATTCCACTCATCACCACCCTCAACAATCAGAAATTGTCATTTTTACAGTTACAGAAGCCCCTGACTTGCATTAGTTGTCCTTTTTGCTTTCAATATTTGTATCTAGCTGTTCTAGCTAATGTATGATTTATAATGCTTAACTGAGTTCTTTTTATTTGTTATGCTTTAGCTTAAATTGTTGCTTTAAAAAAAATACAGTATATGTCATGTATCATTTTTCTCTTCTCTGTTCATGATGTTGTGCTTTTTTCATTGAGGATTAAATGGCTCAGTTTTTACCCAAAAAATTGTTTTTACATCTAGAGACTGGTATCTTTTGTGCCAAGTTTCCACTGATAATAATTTCACTTGTTTGTTCAATAAATAGATGTGTGTTTAGGGAACAATTTGTATTTTCCGGTTAGTTACATTGCTTCTTCATTTGTTTCTGTAACTCAATAAAAAGTCTGTAAAATTCACATTGTGCTCTGTGTTCATTTACCTGCATAGTTCCAGTGTTTTGTGACATAGAGTTTATTTCATTATAGCCGTGCTGAGGATTTATGCTTCAAATATAGAAAAATAGAAAAGCAAGCGCTTTTGTTTTTACCAGATAAAACAAAAACGAATAGCAAAAAAACAAAACATATAAACCGAAATTAGAAAGAAAAAAAACCTAGCAAGTGATTCAAGCAGTAACAGCAAAAAAGAAAAGGGAGGGGGGAAAATGCAAAAAATAAATAAATAAAAATTAGAAACCCCAACAAATCAAATAGATCAGTCAAGATGACTAGACCTTGATCAGGTATGCAGCAAGGATTGAATTAATGAATACCGAGTTTATTTCCTTTTCTTCTTCTACTTTCTTTCATCTTTCCATGGCTTGATTTTTTGTTTATGCAACTATTCTTGCACCTGTGAGGTCACCATAGTCTACCTTCAGAGATGATGAGTAAACGCAACATCAGTGTTTATGTATCTTAATTTTGTCACCCATTCCTACCAACATGCAAATCTCTATACTTCGTTGAAAGGTGGAATGAGATTTGATGCAAGATTGGCTATTCATGTGAACTAGCATGGAATCTCAGTTTAAAATCCCACAGATAAACTGAAACTGGATTGAAGTCTGCACACTCACACACTGGCTCCAAACACAGTCTCTTTCAACCAGGCAACCATGAGCTAGATTCAAACCCTTGATCCCTTGACCAGGCGTTGGTCATCGCACCTTCTCAACCAAAGAGGCCCTCTCTTATAATTTCAGAGAAACAGAATTTTTCTCTGTTTATCATTTCCCTTCAAGACTATGCAGACAGTGCTCAAGACCTATCCCCTGTCTTACAAATTATAGATATTCTCTTGAATATTGTCATTTAGAGACTTTTTAAAATGGAAAATTATACCAGATGAATGTGACAGGGATACATCTTTTACACCAGTTACATGAAACTTTAAACTACATCATTGTAACGAGTCAATAGTGTAAATTGCAGTTTTTCATTCAGTGTTTAACTGCCAGGATTGTAGCTCTTTGAAACAGTCTGCATAGCTATTAACTTTGCTACTGTAGGGGACGGGATAGCTCAGTGGTCGGAGCACTCGCTTTTCCCCAGCCAAGTTAAGCAGCGTCGAGCGTGGTTACCAGTTGGATGGGTGACCGTTTGCGCGCCTTGGCTTCAGTACAGTTCCCCCAGTTCACCCAGCTGTAAATGGTTACCTGCCCTCTTTAGGGTCAGGGAAGGTAAAGCAGCGAGGGAGAGGAGATGGGCGCCGCCCTCGATATGCTGGCCCTAGAGAAGTGAGGTCTCTGACGCCTCGCTCCCCTACGACCTTATAGGTTATGGGACTCCTTTACCTTTACCTTTTTTACTGTAGGTAAGCATTACCATCAAACCTTACGGAGATAAACACCTCCAAAACTACCCTGTAATTTTGTCAGTGAAGACCAATAGCAAACTTGCAGTGGGAAAAATATTCTTTTCAGACAAATTGTGCAATCGGAGGTTAACTGACCAGGACATAAGTGCTGTGCACTGCAAACCAGGACTCTCAAAATGATAATGCCTACTTTTAGCACGTTTCGATGGGACAAAGCAACTAAGCACTAGAAGGGGCTTCTGTGAAGATCTGTCCTGCGCCCAAGAGTGCTTTTATACCTTTACATCAACATCAGTCACGGCACCTTACACTTTGATCTTTAGAACCATGACGAGCTTCGAATGTTTTTCTTTTTTAGTGGGCCTCTTATGCCCATCAAGTAAAGAAACTGAATTTTTTGTCCATAAAAATACTTTGCCAAATTATCCGCATCAAACGGGATGACTACATAACAAACACCAGTGTTCTTTTAGAAAGAACGGCAAGCCTCCGTTCTAACGGAGACAGGTTATGTACGTCCTGTGCCAGATGAAAGAACTCCCTAAGACCTGTGTAGACACTGGCCACTGGAACTTGCGCAACAAACCGTCCTCGTCTGTGTTAAAAAAAAAAAAACCCACAAAAAGCAATGTGTGCGATTAGACAGACTGGACAGCACTGATATAGGTAGTGACTTTGGGAAGAAAAGGCAGTAGACAGTAAGTAACAGGAGGAGATGCCAACTCCACAGCACTTGGGATCATACTTGAACAGCAAAAGGGAAGAGAGAGAGAGAGAGAGAGAGAGGAATATTACTCTGCTGTTGAAGCACAATTCAAATACGACAAGATTAACGTGCTATAATCTGTTGTGTATTAGTATGCATATGCACACACGGTGCGCGCGCGCGCGCGCACACACACACACACACACACACACACATGTATTCTATTAGGCACAACTATGATGGCCTGACAAGATGGAAAGATTTCAGTGACGAAGGCTTGGCGAGAACAAACAGACGCTCTGATCTGATGAAGACAAGGCTCACAGCTAAACAGAACACCAGGTATGGTACTAGCCTCGACATAAGAGGAAAGTAGCAGCTGTTCACCTGCCTAACAAGTAAATAACGAGATTCTGGGTTCATTCCCAGCCTTGCCCTTTCTTCCCAGTTTGGCACACACACAAAATCGAACTGAATGTCAGTCCTTTGGATGAGGCAATAAACTGAGGTCTCGTGTGTGAATACACCTAGGACATCTTGCGTACGTTATGAAAACAGATCTTCTATATTGGGCTTCTGGGAAACTAGTCAGTGAAAGTGCACCCGCTGTGGCTGAACCCGTCCAGTGCATTTCACGTGCATGTCCCAGTAGGCCTATCACCGACGGTCATTGTAAAGCTGGCCTATGTAAACTATGGTAAGTCCAGTTACATGGTTAGGTTTGGTGGATCGAGAGGGAAAGCTGGTGCGTGATTCAAAGGCACAGACTGTAGATCTATACGGTTAAAGGCGACTGGGATCGACACACCAAACAACAACAAAAGTGAAGGGTTCCTAACAGACATAGGAAAGGGTACTGAGGGACTAACAACAGCAGTGATGCTTTGGTATCAAACCATTACCTACCTCTCGAACCCGTGTATTTTTTCTTAATGTTTATGAAGAGTTGTGCAGCCCCAGCGCCATCATCTCGACTGCTAGAACACTGTAGTCAAAACTACACAAAAATTTCGATGTATATTATAGGACAACACACCACAATGCTGCAGATTGAGTGACTACTTTCATTCTTTCATGTAAATCAGGAAGGTTAAAGTACAAGAGGTCAAACGATTCATCCAATCAGAAATCACCACAACAATTTCCTTAGCACACATGTCAACTTCCTTTCTCTTCCACAAAGTTGCGGTTGAATTACAACGATCACGAGCAGCGAGCAGTCTTAGAACTCCAAACATGCGATCGATATTTGTGCACGTTGGTCTTTTCGTTCTTATCTGTGGACTGGCATTTGGCAAAGATTCTAAAGGAGAGGAAGAAGATGAAGCCCCCAAGGGCATTCGAGACCCCAGCCCATGTGAAGGTAAGTTTAGAAAATGAAAATGATCCAATCTAGAATCCGCCCTCAGTTACGATTAGGGAAGGTAGGGGAGGGGACTTTTGCTTTGAAGTACAATATTGTTCGTAAGTTAAAAACACCATTGTTTGCTACATCGAGAACCTTAAAGATAAGATCAATTTATATATCGGTTTTAATGGATTATGCTTCGAAGTAGACAAATGCTTTGCAATGAGCATTAAACTGAAACTGGTTGAGGAAAAAATATTTTTCCTTCTGGATAGTTGTGGGAAATCCCCATTTTTCCAACTTCCTTTTTTAAAATTAGGTCATGAATGCAGTCATGGTGTATAAAGAATTCCTGCCCCCTTGCCTCATTTTACTTATCAATATCAGGAGATGATGTAGCAGAAGCCAGAAGATTGTTTACCCTCAATACAGTGTTGTGTAGAGTTTTCCCTCACTACACTAAGGGGGGTGGGGGTGGGAATCAGTTTTACCAAATCTACACCATTTAATTATGCAGTCAGAATATACTACTAGTGTATGGAGCCCATACTTAAAGAAGGAGTATGCATGAACATCTCTAAAAGTTATCATCTATCATTCTATGTAATGCTTTTTCTTCACATGGCACTGTGTTTAGCTTTGTTTACATGGACTTTAATAATCAGGTTATACAAATGATCAGTAAAAATTGTGTGTGTGTTGTGTGTGTGTGACTGTGTGTGTGTTTGTGTGTGCTATGCATACATGTACACATGCTGGTGAATGTGTGTGCGTGTGTTTCTGTGTGTGTGTGTGTACAGTCTGCAAATATTTAGCAGTTGAACTTCAAGGACGTCTGGAGGAAACAGGGAAAGTTCGAGGATACATTGAAACGGGCCATGGTCTTGATGGGAATCTAAAGAAGAGGAAAGAATACAAAAAATCGTAAGCATACACATTTTAAAGATAAAGATTAGTGAAGGTTAAGTGACATAAAATGTTCACATTAATCATGAGGAAGCTTTATCATATATGGATATATAGTAACTTTCAAGTGTGTGTAAAAGTATTCTTTGAGACGTAATAACGTGGATCTTAGTTATTCACACACACACAATTTGTTTTTTTCATTTCAATTTGTTTTTTTAATTTCTGTTCTTGATCTGTTCATGTTAAAGAATACTATTTCTTTTGTTATTACTATTTATTACACACATACACACACACACAAGCACGCACACGCTTGCATGCTGGGACACACTCACACACACATAGTAGATATATATCTCTCTCATTCAGTCTCCTATTTTAGGGTCGTCTGGTATCACTTAAAGTGGAAAGACATTAACATTGAAGACTACACACACACACACACACACACACACACACACACACACACACACACACGCACACACACACACACACACACACAACATACACACACTGCCTCTCTCTCACACACTCACACTCATACATCTACATGTACATGTGGAGAAAAACATCCTTTCATGAAGCAGAAGCAAAGAAAACCCCAAAATAAAGACAGAAAGAAATTCACATTATATACCAATAAACCATTGAAGAGAATACTGTTTGTTGAACATTATTAAATTTTGTGGCATGATATATTTGTTATTATAAAATTTTTATGCATGACTTTTCCAACAATGAACTCCCCTCTTGTTTAAGTTCATTTGTGTATTTGTTACAGCATGTAGCCTATGTTTATTTTTTCATGTTTTGTTTTGCTCTAAAAAGCTGTTTGCCCTGAATTCTGATAAAAACCTGTCAGATTCTCGGTCATTCTATAAGCTATTTTGTTTTCATTAATTTGTGATGATAGTTCTTCATCATCAGCCTCTCTTCAGTCTTTGTGATAATAAATATTACAATAGATTAAATTTTTCTTGTATTCATTTCTATTTTTAAGTATTTACCACATTAATTTTGTTTTTAACTTTTAAAAAATATGTTCTTAATGTTTCAGAGAACTTCGACTAATAGAAGCAATGCAGGAGCCCAATGTGTGTGACAAAATTCTTGAGTACAATGTACATGCTGAACGAAAAAAGAGTTTGCGCTACGCTAAAGGACAGAGTGAAACCATGAAGACATTACATGGACTTGTGTAAGAACTATGTTATCTCTTGTCTTGTTTCTTCCAGTTATAAACAAAAGCTAAGCTCTGATAATTAAAAGTTTATTCTGTCCAGCAGTTGAAGAAAGCCAATTGAAAATCTTCTGCTAAGGGGGATAAATCACATCAGCAAGTAGTCTGTTGGCATCAGAATGAGAATAAATACAGTTGTGTGATTTGTTATCCCCCTTACTCTACATTTAAAACTTTTTTTACTCTTAAGTTACAGTGAATGCTAAGTGTGCTTGAAAGACTACTAACAAAGTTGAAAAAGCAGTTTTACTGATTAAAAAAAGGTATAAAAAAAAAAGGTAAAGGTAAAGGAGTCCCATAACCTATAAGGTCGTAGGGGAGCGAGGCGTCAGAGACCTCACTTCTCTAGGGCCAGCATATTGAGGGCGGCGCCCATCTCCTCTCCCTCACTGCTTTACCTTCCCTGACCCTAAAGAGGGCAGGTACCCATTTACAGCTGGGGGAACTGTACTGAAGCCAAGGCGCGCAAACGGTCACCCATCCAACTGGTAACCACGCTCGACGCTGCTTTACTTGGCTGGGGGAAAAGCGAGTGCTCCGACCACTAAGCTATCCCTCCCCCCCCCCCCCCCCCCCAAACCCCCCCCCCCCCCCCAAAAAACATCACAAAAAAAAGAAAAAAGGTAATTAAAAATATTAATTGCTTGCTCTCTCTCTCATGCACACACGCACACTCACGCACATGCCACACACACACATGCACTCACACACACATGCATGCACGCATGCTCACATGAATATGCACACGGGACAGGATAGCCTAGTGGTTAGAACATTGCGCTCAGAATCTGATGACCTGGGTTTGATTCCTGTCAAGGGGATATTTTCCCCTGGAGTTAACATTAGTGCAGACTCCACTCTCCCCAAAAGTCTTTCGGATGAGACTATAAACCAAGGTCCCATGTGCAAATGCACGCAGAAAATCTTGCGCACATGTTAAATCCTGTTCCGCTTTTCGTAAGAGTAGGCCATTGTGTGCTGGTGGGAACAGATGACAGAATTGATAAAAAATGCATACACACGGGGACTGGATGTAAAAAAACCACATAATAAAAGAGTAAAATAAGATAAATAAATAAAATAAAATAGATAAACACAAACACACCAACTTAAGCACTGACACTAACAGTGACATTGACAGGAACATGAACACCATGCAGAGTTATTTATATCGTGCCTTTGCTGCTGTATGTGTACAAACATTTTACAGCTTTTTTTTTTTATCTTGAGCAAATGTTTTCACTCATATATATATATATATATATATATATATATATATATATATATAGATATATATATAGATATATATATATATAGTCAATAAAATGCACACACGCGCATGCACACGCACACACACACATATGCACACACTCACTCACACACACACACACATGCATGCATACAGGCATGTATGCACGTACATGTAGTAAACTTCTATACATGTGCATTTGCATTTCCACACAAAGAGAGAGAGGCAGAGAGACAGCGGCAGATAGAGTGAGTGAGAGAGAGAGAGGTGTACTTGTTTTATCATGTATGTGTATTTTTAAATACATAATTTGTTTTTGTTCTTTGCATAATTATTTGTCAAGTGTACATGTGGGAATCATCATCATGCTTCCCTGTGTTTTCAGAAACAAGGGTGTACAGGTGGAGCTTGGTATACCTTATGAGCTCTGGGATAAACCATCTGCAGAAATCGTGAGCATGCAGCGCAGTGTAAGAACAAGTACTACTGATGTTGGGGTGTATGAAAGAGTATTGCTGGAAGTAGAAGAGGATCTTAGGGTTGTCAGTATTTGTAGAAATGCCTGAAGTTATTAGTATTATGTTGTAGAAAATAGCCTTCTTGTAAATAGTTCCAGAAAATGAACTAGAAAGATGTGTTTTATCAAAGTATGTTCATATGTGACATGTCTGCCATTATGATCCTGCTTTTTAAAAATTGTTAAACGTTTGCATATGTATTTTGGGTTTTGTTGTTTGTTCTTGTTTTGCTTTTGTTTGTTATGTTTGGCTTTTCTGTGTGTGTGTGTGTGGTGTGGTGTGTGTGTGTGTGTGTGTGTGTGTGTGTGTGTGTGTGTGTGTGTGTATGTGTGTGTGTGTGTGTGGTAATAACTTCAACTTCTCATCATTTCCTTTCAATCATTATATTCATAACTATTGGATGTGTCTTGGTCTCTTAAACACAGGATGAATGAAATGAAATACTATTTGCAATGATACATTATGGTTGCCAATATTGAAATATGTAGAGCATGACAAAATATCACACACAGCAAAGTTGATAATAAATACCAGAATGATGCACTGGCACTATCCCCATAGCTTCAGCTGGTGTCCTATGCAATACAATACAATATGATACAATACAATATGACACATCACAATACAATACAATGTAGTGCAACACAATGCACTACAGTACCGTTTTTTTTTCAGGTTGTAAGCTGTTACTTTTCAAGTCACATCAGCCATGTGTGGCTTATAGCATGAATGCTGTCTTTAAACAGAACTTTTAAAACATTTTTTCCAGCTCTGTTTTTAGCAGAATGTTAGATCTCTTTGACCAGGTTTTTTACTCTGATTTGACCTCATAGTCAGATGGTTTGAATGTTAAGGATATTGGTGATGAGACATATTAAGTAAAACTTTACAAACTAAGGCCCAGTTTGATGACTATTCATGAGTGTTTAATTTATACTCAAATGGAAGAGAGCAGCATTCCTCCAGTGACAATAGCCTCTAGAATGAAACATCAGAAAGTTGTCTGAAAGTTGTCAGAAAACACTGTTTTCAACATACTAGTATTGCCTAGTCTTATCATCAGCAAGTTCCCCCCCCCCCCCCCCCCCCAAGCCCCCCCCTCCCTCCCCCCCAAAAAACCCCCAACAACAAACAAACAAACCAGAATCAGAGACTAAAACTGAAATATATATATATATATATATATATATATATATATATATATATATAATATATATTATATGACAAAAGCCTTCTTATGACGCTTTTAAATCCGGCCTCAAGACACATTTATTTCAAAGCTAAGATTCTCCCCTCTTGTTCCATTTCATTTTTGTCCCTGCCCTCAACAACCAAAACCCCATCACCCTGCTGGAGAGTAAACCTTTATTATGTGGGTGTGCGTGCGAACGTGTGTGTATACATTTGAACTTGTAAAAAAACCACCATCCTATTAATTGTAACTGGCTGCATGTGATAGATATCTGTCTATCTATCTATATATATGTATGTGTGTGTGTGTGCATGCATGCATGTGTGTGTGGATCAGATCTTTTTGTCTGAAACCTGTCTTGGCAAACTTGTGTATATGTGTGATTGTTACCTGGTGTGTGTTGTGTGTGTGTGTGTGTGTGTGTGGTGTGTGTGTGTGTGTGTGTGTGTGTGCAGTGCTTTACCCTGGTAGAGGAGAAGGAGGACGACATAGAGGAGTGGTACTGGGGGGACCAGCAGCAGTCTCTGCTGGATTTTCTCTGCAAAGACCGGGTTCTGAAGGGCAAGGACACTTGTAAGTTCTGCCAGTCTGATTGTGTTGTGTTGTATTGTGTTGTTTTGTATTATACTGTGTTGTGTTGTTTTGTACTGTATTGTGTTGTATTGTATTATATCATATTCATTGTATTGAATTTTCTTTTCTTTGGGTTTTTTTGGGGGTTGTTCCTTGGCTAGAGCTCTGAGGTTCACCAATGAAGAGATTGTGTATAATTATGCAACCATTTCTGCCCATCATGTCATGAAGATAGTCCCAGTCTGACTTCAGGGATATATTGAATTGTGTTGTATTGTGCTAGACACCATCTAGTTAAAGCCATAAAAGATTTCTCTGTGTAAAATTTGGGCTTCCTTTTTAGGAAGAATGCATAACCACTTTTTTTTTAATGTATGTTTAGAGATAGGTATTTGCACATTGACCAACATAAAAAAGCAAAACAACAAAAAATACATAAAAAAAAGAAAAGTCAAGTCAAGTCAAAAACACTTTAATCATCTCGTGAAGTGCAATTACAATACTGTCAGGCACATTGGTACCTATAATTATCTCACAAGACACAAGAAAAATACATTTCAGATTGTTATGAACATTCCAAGATAGCTTAAAAAAAAGTCATACACACACAAACCCAGACACGCGCACACACACACGAACAGCGTAAGCACGCACACACACATGCACACACACACATACTCACACACACCAGTGTAGGAATACAATGTTGTAAAAACCATTGATTGGAAAATACATATATAAACTTATTATATACGCATGTATGCACGCGCACACTCACACACGCACGCACACATGTGCACACCCATACACACACTCCAATATATGAACACAATTTTATAAAGACTATTGACTAGTAAACACACACACTCATACACACACACGCACACACACACACATCACACACACACACACACACACACATGCAAACTTACACACCCATACACACACACAATTTAAAAATCGTTAAAGACAAAAGTGAAATACAGAAAATATTAGCTACATTGAACAGATCAATGTAAGTTGACGTGACTCCCACATTTGTTTAAAATGGGGGGGGGTCTGCTCTTCTGGCGATGCGCTCTCCTTAGGGAGAGCAGCCCAAATTTTACACAGAGAAATCTGCAGTGACTTAAAGTGGTATACAATACAATACAAAGTCCTTGAGGGGTTGTTGGGGCACTGCTATGGATTTTTCAAGCTGTGAACTTGAGCCTTGCAGAGCCCATCCCTCTCCAGGTCAGTCAGGGTAGCCTAGTGGTTAGGGCATTGTGCTCATGATCTGATGGCCCTGGTTTGAACCACCTCTGCGCCTCTTGTTCTAGGGAATTTTCCCCCTGGAGTTAACATCAGTGCTGACTTTACTCCCCTGAAAAGTCCTTCAGATGATACTATAAGCCAAGGTCCCATGTGTGAACATTGGAAGAACATCTTACTCACATGTTTAAACCTGTACTGCCTTATCAGAAGGGTAGGCCATGTGTGCTGATGGGAATGGATAACAAAATTTACACAACTGCATGCACACAGGGACCGGATGTAAAAAGGCACACAGCGTTTATTTCGTTATCCTCAAAATAAAAGAATTTGAAATTTGATACTTGAGCATATTACACATATTGTTTAGATAATATATCCTCAAAGGTAGAGCATGGCTGTCAGCATGATAGGGTGTAAAATGGTTGCATACTTTAAAAAAACAAACCCTCCACCCCCAGAGATTGGTAGATTGATATGTTTTCAATCTATGTGGTTTTATGGAGGTGGGGTGTGTGTGTGTGTGTGTTGGGGGGGGGGGGTACATGCTGGAGTTGAGAGTATGTGTATCTATTAGCAAAAGTGTAGGCATTTTTAAGTTAAAGCCACTTCTGTGTGTGATTCTTGCTAATAGAATCTAGCATATTCTGCTTTCTGATTTAGAATAGCTTGGTTTCAATTTTGTGTCAACTTTTTTTTTTCAAGTAAATCAAAATTATTATTTTTCTTTTGGTTTTCTTTTGTAACCTGTAATTTTAAAAATGTTTTTGCTTTTGTGTGAATGGGAAGCAGAAATAATTTGTTTTTCTTGTGTTTCGTTTCTTTTTAATCTTTTATTTTTGTGTAGATTAGAGGCTTTTTAGGGCATGTCAGCTTTCATTTATGTGACATTTTGTTTCAGCCTGCTTATATGAACAGTTCGATGGTAAAGACGATGATGAATCAGAAGGTATGCCTTTTTCCGTGAGAATTTGTCATATACAGATATATATGCTCATACTTCCTTACATGCAGCTACTCTATGAGGCTATATACATTCATCAATTTAATGCACACACTTTTGCTCTCACTCACATACATGCATGCATGCACTCACACACACACACACACACACACACACACACACAGAGGCACACACTCACTCACTCACTCACTCAATCAATCGATAATCAATCAGTCAATCAATCAGTCAATCAATCACTCTTTCACTTACTCATTTAATTTTATCAAGAACTTGAAGCAAAGGGTTACCTGACCACCAAAGTGAAGTAAAAAAAATTATAATGTTCTTTCTTGCAGGTTTTTTTCTTTGTTCGTCTGTTAATCTTGTTCTTTATCGAATGCTCAGACAACAACTGTTGCCTGTTATATGAGCAAAAATGCGTTGCACTGTAGTTGAGCGCCTGACAAGTCAGGTCCAGTGCATCTGACTTCGGTGTGGGAGAGAATTTTTATCTTTTAAGCCTTTCTTGAACAAAAGGGAGGAGAATGGACAAGAAGGCAGTCAAAAAGACAAAGAAGGAGGTGTGGAGAAGGAAAGGAACAAAGCAGAAACCAAGAGAGGGATAGAAAAGTGAATTGTTAGCAGAGAATGTCCGAGAAGGTGGGGATGCCATTTATACTGCCAGGCCCCCCAGCATCCACATGGGGGAGTTCCTCTGTTAGAGGTGTGAGGTTCACCAAGAGATAGTTTTGCGTATGAGACTGTTCACCACCATTCAGCCGCATTCCAACTTCATGTACGGTATTTAAGCACAACACCTGTGTGCGTGCAATTTTTACACATCTGCCATCCTCTCCTACCGGCATGAAAGGACCTCATCTTTTGAAAGGTACAGCAGGTTTGTAATGCGTGTGAAAGGTGTTTGAGTGTATTCGAAACATGGAACCTGGGTTTATAGTTTTATCTGAAGGATTTTCAGGGATGTGGAGTCAGTACTGATGTTAACGTCAGGGGAAAAACCTCCCTCGAACAGGCGCCTCAGTGGTGGCTCAAACCCGGGCCATCAGATCATGAGCTCAATGCTCTAACCACTAGGCTATCCCTCTCCCCCCACCCTTTTTTTTCAATGTTCTCCATCTGTAAGCCATATGACGGGACGTGTCCACATAGCAGTGAAATATTTCATCTGGTTCCTCTCTCTCACTCTGACTGCCCGAAAGTATTGCATGAGACAGCTGACAGCTGGTGACACTAACCTGGAGGGTCTGTAGGTTTGTCACAAATGATGATGATGATGATGATGATAATGGTGGTAGTGACAGTGGTGATGATTATGACAGTGGTGGTGGTGATGATGATTATGATATTGATGGTCATGATGATGATGATGATGATGATGATGATAGTGGTAGTAGTGGTGGTTTTGGTGATGACGACGATGATGATGATGATGATGATGATGTCGTCAGTGTGCAAATATACCTTTTCTGATTGTGCCAGATGCCCCAGAAGAAAAGGGCAAGAAGAAAGGAGATACAGCAGCTCCCAAGAAATCGGCAGCCCCCACCACCCCTCCTGACAGTGACATTCCTCCCCTGGCTTCCCCGCCCACTGTGAACGATATCAGGGAGGAGCTCTGACCCTCTGACTCCCTTCCTCAACCCCCCTCCCCTTCGTTTTTTCTCTCTATTGCTGATGGCTTCGTTCCCCTTCATCAGTGTATGATCTGCAATTACTGACTACGCAAGGTTTAAAATATCTGGGACTTCATTGTGCTGCCTGCTAATCTGTTTGGCTTTCTGGATTTTTCTAAATATTTTTCTAATTATTTGGCTCTTGAATTATAAAGAAATTTACCATGGTAGGGTATTCAACCTGAGAGATATGGAAATATTCTGCAGTATGAATGCATATGCTTTGGTTCGGCATTTGAAAAAAAAATTCTGATCAGTTGGTTTTCTTGTTGTTTTGCGATAAATCTAAAGGGCAAGGTTTTTGCAGGTAGCAGGGACAGCTGTCAGTGCATAAAGGTTTTACATTGTTCTTCTTTAGCAGCAGGTTCTTTGAACATACATGCAGGCATGCACACACAGATATACCCACACACACACACATACACACACACACACCGCACCACACACCACCCCATACCACACCACACACACACAAACACACACGCATGCACTCTTCCACCCATGCATGTACATGTACGCATGCAAACACAAACAGCATGTATTTGTGAAGCAACCAGATGTAAATCTGTATCCATGAATGCACTCTCGACACAGGCAATTGTTATGCTATGTTCTGTGCAAGTTATCATACTGCTGATGCCAAATCAATATTGCTGACAACACACTGTTATAGCGATAGTATTTCTACTGCTGCAGCATCTTTTTGCACACATTGCTGAATTCCACACTTGTTAACTGTTCATTTGCTTTTTAATCATTTACTTTATGTCCATTCAAAAAGGCTAATGCACCCTACTTTGTCAGTGTATTTTTGAACAGGTCTTTTTTTCCATAGAGTTATACCTTTGCTTTGATTTGTCTATTACAAATTTTTTAAAGTATGATTTACAGTTGTGTCTCAAATTTTACAGAGAGTAAGCTTTCAAGGACTTGTAATATGAATGAATTACAGAATAATCTTTGTGTGATTCTTGATGTGTTGTGTGTCAGGTGCAGACCCTCTTAAGATCATGGATGAGGGTGTTTTTTTAATGTTTTTTTAAAATTCAAATGTCCCCAGGATCATGTGAAAAGAAAGACATTGTTTTCTTGGATACTGAAAGAATCTGAACTTTGATCAAGTACTTACTGTTGTCAGTGTTTTGCTGTTGTTACAGTTGTCAACATTGTTACTGTCATTATTGGTATTGATGTTATCTTGTAACAACAGTTGTCCACATTGTTACTATCATTATTGTTATTAATGTTATCTTGTTGTAAGTGTCATAGCTGATGTTGGTATTATTCCTTTTGATGCTGGTATTGATGGTCGTATTCTTGTTCGTTCTGCCTCACAATCTGTGCCTTCTTCTCAGTGGTTGCTATGGCTAGTCGTGCTGTGTTTTTATGCTATTCTTATGCCTGATTTGCTCAATGAGTTTCGTTGTACTAAAACTGATAAAGGGAAGTCCACATCAGATGTCTGTTTGAACTTCATTGTGCCTTGTCTGTGTATTTTCTGTAATGTAGTTCCTTTAAGATTTTCTGTTGGTAATCATGGATCAGTTATTTAAAAATTACTCCAAGTACTTACATTTGTGAGACATGAGTTCTATGCTTACTTATTTCTTTTATGGTCTTTTGTAAAATAGATCTGTCTATCTGAAAGATGAGCTTATTTTGGATAGATATATTTGAAAATAAAAGAACTGATATTTGTGAGGAGGATAGTTACAGGTTTTCAGTTAAATGGGTTTGGTAGTTCACTGGATAAAAAAAATTTTAAAGAAGAAAAAAAAGAAAGAAAACTCCTATTCCATAGAGTCCTGAAACCATTCTTTTCGATCTTGGTGGATTAAGGATTAGGATTTGTATAGGGGATTATCCCCTTGGGTGATATATGCTACCAGAGCATCAAACTTTTTAAAAAACCTGTTTTGCATATGCAGAGGATTGACAGTATGTGTGAAAGTTGCAGAAGGTTTAGAGAGAAACTTGTGACATTTATGTTAGGGGTCAGTGAGCTGGCAGAAATGTGAACATACTCAGCTTGCTCCAAAGCTTCATCTGTTTGATGGATTGTATACTGGGAAAACTGCTTAGTGGATTTTTCAGGGGTAGATTATTAGGGTGTATAGAATATTTTGTGCACAGATAGGTACCACTTCATGGCAGCGGAATATTGAACCTGGAATGACATCAGATGTGTGTTAGTTGTTGTAGCGTTGATGAGAAAAGAAGGCTGACCACACAACAGAAAAATCAACAGGTTAGAGGACAGAAAACTACAAACACCAGGTGCAGGTAGTTTAAAGAACTTGACCCCCCAACCCCCCCCCCCCTCCTCCCCACCAGGATTTCTCCAGCTCTCTCTTTGTAACTATTTTTCGGGGTGGGGGGTGGGGGGTTTCTGTGATGAGACAGACAGAGAAACAAATCCATTTGTTGTCCAACTTTGTAACTCCGCTTGCTTTCTCAATCCTGACTTTCTACTCCCAAATCTTCCGAGTTATATTGTAGTAATGGTTGAGATTAAACATGAATGGACGAAGAAAGAGAAAATGCTGTGATAGTTTGAGGAGAAATAGAAAATCATGGAGTTTGAATTCTAGCGAAGACTAAAAGTCATCACAATGACGGTAGAGTCCAAAATGGTAACATTCACCTACAGAGGGCTTTTATTTAGCTGAGGAGGAAAGAAGATCATTGTATTTTATACTTTCTCATTGCATGTGTATCGATCATCTTAGCTTAAAAAATGTTAGCGCAGTATAGTACAGCAGGCATGTAACAAGCTAGTCTGACCAACTTGTGTGAATCAAATTCTATATTGTGTTCATTCCATGTTGTGCACATGTTTAATGTTAGTTTTGAATGTGAGCATGCTGCAGTTATGCATGGAATATCTAAGTCCAAAGATATGTGATTTTTATACTAAACTTTTTTCTGGAATGAAACATTCATATTTGGTAGATGAGGGAATGATTGTGAATATTAGTGTTTGTTCTTTTGCTGACTGATTCATTTCATTTGTATTATATTCATATGCATATATGTGAGATTTTCTTTAATTTTTGCCATTCAGTTCATTCATTCTGTCATCAATTTATGCATACATGTACTTTATATGCTTATCTATCTATTTATTTGCTTTCTATTTTTGTTGTTGTTTTATTGAGAAAAGAAGCATATTTAGAAATCTTTACAGATTTTTGATATTAGAATGCTGCATTTTTTCACATTTTGAGAGGTTGAATAAATTTCACATATGTCCTTTTAAAACAGTGTTTATTGTTAATTTTACACGATTGGAGCAATACTGATTTATGCTGTTGTTGTATTTATTTGTTGTGTGCATTTGCAATTGTTTGTGATTCTGTGAAAATCAAAAGTAAAACAAAATTAATTCTGAAATGTAAAATGAAATGTAACTAGCAAAAAAGCATACCTTCCTCTAGTATGGATCATTCTCTGGTACTGTTAAGAACCATGCAAAGTCAAAAGCTGGATGAATTTTTGTTACTGATTTCATATGTGGATAGAACTAACACATTGCTCATTTGTTTTATTTTATGCAAATTCATCAAGTCACTATGTTTGGTGGCTGAGCAGCGCTCAAGGGAAGCTGATCAATGCTTATAATTAACCTTGTTTGATTAAACCAGTTTCTGGATCTTTCAACCATGTACCTATCAATTAACATAATGGGAAGGGGGAAAACTCTAGCAGACTACTGTATAAATTACTGATAATTAGTTCAAATCCAGATCAGTTAGGGGTTTTGTTTGCTTGTTTTATTTTATGTTTTTCATAAATGAAAAATAAGATGAACAACTCATCTCAAATCAACTCAGCTTGAATTGAGTTGTTTGTTTTATTTTTCAAGAACTGTAGTGCAAGGATAGCATCTTATTACTTCACACATTTAGACCCGTTCATTGATCTCAGATCATGTTTTAAATTCCAGTGCTAACAATCACTAAGATCAATGCGTTCTCTGAGAAACTATGCTGCTTCTTCTTTAGTAAGGTTAGGGACGGGATAGCTCAGTCAGAGCACCGCTTTCCTCCAGCTAAGGTTAAGCAGTGTCAAGCATGGTTACCACTTGGACGGGTGACCGTTTGCACGCCTTGGCTTCAGTACAGTCCCCCATTTCACCCAGGTGTAAAATGGGTACCTGCCTCTTTAGGGTCAGGGAAGGTAAAGCAGCGAGGGAGAGGGGATGGGCACCGCCCTCAATATGCTGGCCCCTTGAGAAGTTGAGGTCTCAGATGCCTCATTCTCTTTCGACCACATAGGTTATGGGACACATTTACCTTTTTTTCACCTTTTAAGGTTATGCTTAGAGCACAACATTATCAAAGCAGGCATGGCCATCTGACTAGAGATCAGACAGATTTGAAAGGGCTAAGCATTTTGTTCATTCATTCTCTAAATTCTGTGCATGATCGGTATCAAGTATGATTCTGTTGGTGAAAGTTGCATGCCATTTTTAGAAAAAATACTTTTTTTGTTTTAAACTCAGTATGTTTTGTTTGAAAGTTAGCATAATAGATGGATAATGGTGTACAGGGTTATTCTGACACGTTTCTGGATGAGTGTGCTCTATTTTTAATTGTGAGAATAATTAAAACCCAAAAAATTAACACAAATATAAACCTGTTTTTGTTGTTTGCGAGTTCGGTGAATTTTCTAGTGAACAGGTCATTCTGTGTAAATGTATGTATGCCACAGATTCTTGAAACAGGAACTTAACGTATTTACAGGATATAAAACTGTTCGCTTCATTATACTTCAGCAGTGAATGTAATAAAAAAGCTGTATTACCAGCAATACATGCATCTCCATCATCAGTATTACTTGTTGGATATTTGGGTCTTTTTCTTTCATGAAATTTTGGGGACAAGAAATGACAGGTGTTAGACAAAATCACATGTTGCATACAAATGAAACAGAATATCGAAGTGATAATCCTACATTCCTAACAGTTACATAACCTGTAGTTTTCTTGCCCATTCAGCTTAGCCATATGTGTTCACTTGTTTCAGCAAGGAAAGCAAGATTGTTCATTTATTCTATTCATTCTTTTATATCGAGGATGATGGAATAAGCACTCATGTGCTTTTTTACATCCAGTCACTATGTGTAGGCAGTTTTGTAAATTTGTCATCTGTTCCCACCAGCACACAATGGCCTACTCTTTCAAAAATCGGACAGGATTTAATGTGTGCGCAAGATGTTCTGCATGCGTTTGCACACGGGGCCTCAGTTTATAGTCTCATCTGAAGGACTTTTGGGGATAGTGGAGTCTGCACTGATGTTAACTCCAGAGGGAAAATCCCCTTGAGCAGGATTCGAACCCGGGTCATCAGATTGCGAGCGCAATGTTCTAACCACTAGGCTATCCCATCCCCATAACAATAACATCTGAAGTAGGAAGCATAATATGGTCATTCATTTGCTGATGTCCAAAACAGATCAGTGGAGAGTGACTGTAGATGCGAGTGAAAGTTGTCTCCAAACCAACACAAAGCATGCAAACATTCCATATGAATGTTTGTTGTTACTTACATCCTATCTCTGTAACAAGTCACTGTTCAAGGGGATTTTTACCTTAAAAGTTGATATTGGTGCCAACTCCATTCCCTTGCAAGTCCTTCCAATGAAACTATAAACCAAGGTCCTGTGTACAGACAAGTGCATACAGAACATCTTGCACAGATTTCAAAACCCCATCCATCCTTTACAGAGAAAGACATCCTGTGCCGAGTGGTATGGATAGCACAAAACATACCTAGCATGCACCCTTCTACTTGGAGGGGTTCAACCTTCCCACAAAACACTGCCTGAAAAATGCAGTGCAGTGCCCCAACCATTCCTTAACTCAATGAGGTTGTGCCAATCTGAAAGATTCTGTGCCCCTCCCCTTCACTGTGACGTGCTGAGGCTTAAGATTGGGCAGAATGCCAAATTATTTTTTTAATACACTAAGCGATATTCAACTGAAGGTAATGTATGCTAGCCTGAAGGGCAATCATTTTCTAAACACAGTTGCTTCCCTTGACTATAAGCCTGCCTAGTTTGTTGTGTTGGCTATTTTTCTTTGACACGTGGACAAGCGTATTCTTTTGGATTTTGGGCCTCCAGTGTTTTGATTTTTTTAAAATTTGTATAGTGCAAAAAGTGTCATCAGATGGATTCAGCCAACTTCAGGGAACTTTACTTTGGTGAAAAATCATCACATTATTTCAAGGGGACTAGTTGATGAACAGTTCAAGCCATGTAAGATAAGCAGCCCTAATTTTCAAAACTGTTCATTTTTCAGCATTCAGTGGCATATTTTGAAAATTTGTAAAAAATCATTACAGTCATCTATTGAAAAACTGTGTAACAATATCAAAAAGTAAACATAATAAACGTTTCAATGATGAATAATTTATATGCCTTTATTACGTTAGGTAAATCTGCTGAATCTTTCAAATATAGCCAAAATCACCTGTCACTACAAAACGAAGGGATCCATTTCACTGCAAATCCATTGGGTTAAGTAGTTAAGGGAGAAGTCAATCAAGACAAGCTTCCCTGATGGGAAACTCCCTGAAGCCGGATTACAGCTACCATAATGGTAAGTAAAAACGGTTGCATACACAAAATCTCACCAATGGTGAACCTTGGAGCTCTAGCCCAGGAACAACCAAAAACAAAACAAGAAAACCCAACACAAACAAACCAAAAGAAAACGAAAAACCCAACCTAACTTGTAAGGTCGAGAAGTGCTAGATACCAGTACCGTCATAGATGACCCGAATACACCCAGCAACACACAATGTGCTGTGCAGTGCTCCAACTACCTCAAACTTGAGTTCAGCAAAAATGTCAGTCAGATAGTAAACCCAGACTCCAGAATGAAGTTGAGAATGAATGATAATGACAGCAATATTCTGGTGAAAGTATTTTTCTCCTGATTTCATCAGCAATGTCAGGTAAGCTGTAAATTCTGATACAGAATATACTTGTCTTCTTCATGGAACTATTCTTGTCTGTTACATGACCGAAAATGCTTTGCACCGCCGTTAAGCGCCTGACAAATCAGGCCCAGCGCATTCAACTTCAGGTGGGAGATAACTGTTAAGTCTTTCTGAGAAAAAAAGTAGGGGAACTGATCAAGAAGGCATAAAATAGACAAGAAGAAGGTGACAGGAAGATAAGGAACATGGCATAAACAAAGAGAGGACAGAAAAGAAGGAATTCCCAGCATAGAATTTCCATAAGGTGGGGATGGTATTTTTATACTGGGGAAAATAATATATAAATACTGTAAATGAAATAGGGGTAAGAATGTTTCCCTGCTGGATGCTGCGTGAAAACATCACAGTTCTATACAGTTCTTCTCTGTGTCCTGTTTTAACCTTTTTACTTGAGTATACATTTAATCCAGAAATACTGTAATCCTTTTTAACCAGCTTAGCCAGTAAGGCGTGTCACTGGCATTAATGCTAGAAATAGAGTCGAACGCCTTTTTTGAAAAAGTAGATATAGCTATAATGAATTAATTTATTTTATTTTAGTTATGAATTATATGTATAAGTTTTTGTCAGGAAAAACTGTTTCGAGCTACAACAATTTACACACACACACACACACACAACACACACACACACACACACACACACACACACACACACACACACACACACACACACACACAGGGGGTTGGGAGAGAGAGAGAGAGAGAGAGAGAGAGAGAGAGAGAGAGAGAGAGAGAGAGAGAGAGAGAGAGAGAGAGAGAGAGAGAGAGAGAGAGAGAGAGAGAAAATGAATGAATGAATTGATTAATTAATTCTGTTTAAAGAGGGTAATGGCATAAGCAAACATACTTTTTTTTTACAACCAGCCCTCTGGGAGAGAGAGAGAGAGAGAAGAGAGAGAGAGAGAGAGAGAGAGAGAGAGAGAGAGAGAGAGAGAGAGGAGAGAGAGAGAGAGAGAGAGAGACAGACAGACAGAAGACAGACAGACAGACAGACAGACAGACAGACAGACAGACAGACAGACAGACAGACAGAATAATTATCAGCACGATGTAATCTCAAAACATGTGGCTCAGGACAAGCCAGCCTACTGAGGGTCACTTTGACACAACAAACTTAGCATCAGGGGCAGACTGGGGCGTTTGCCTCTCTCTCTCTCTCTCTGTCTCTCTCTCTGTCTCTCTCTCTGTCTCTCTCTGTCCTCTCTGTCTCTGTCTCTTCTCTCTCTCTCTCTCTCTCTCTCTCTCTCTCTCTCTCTCTCTCCTCTCTCTCTCTCTCTCTCTCTCTCTCTCTCTCCTGAGTTGGAGAGTCTGTACGCGGGTTAAAAAGTCTGTACACACACATGCCTTCGAGCTATGTCTGTGTATCTGCCTCTACACTACTTGCAGGAGGTCTGTTAGTCTGTATATTATCTGCGTTTTAAAAAAAAAAAAAAAAACAAGTCTGTGTATTGGTATATTTTTGTAAGTCAGCAAATTCTGTTTCTGTGTCAGAGAGTCTGGCTGTCATCGGGTGAACTATGTCAAGGCATATTATGCTTGTTTGTATCCGGGTTCAGACTTCTTGTTTTTGTTGTTGTTGTTGTTGTTGTTGTTGTTTTTTCAGAGCTGATGTTCTGATGCAAAAAAATCCAAAAAACACAAGCAAAGCAAACGAAACAAAAACCAACAACAACAACAACAAAAACAAAAAACAAAGAAAGAAAGCATCACCCACCCACCCTTCGACTTTGCTGAGTTGTGACAGAGCTCTTCTTGAAGAGAACCAGGAATCGTAGTGAGAGGGAAGAAAAATGATGCGGAGTGTGTGTTTATTCAGTGTGGTTTGTGCATCTCTCTTTATCTGTCTTCGAGGTGGTGAGGGCATAAAAATTATTTTTTTAGTCATGTATTAACATCCTGGTCATTTTTTTAATCACTTTTTTTGTTTGGTTTGGTTTGACATTTTGACTGTTAGAGTTTGGAAACAGAAAAAAATATCATGCAAGTTTAAAAAAAAAATTCTTTTATTTCGAGGATTATGGAATAAGCACTCATGTGCTTTTTTTTTACATCCAATCCCCGTGTGTATGCAGTTTTGTCAATTTTGGCATTCGTTCCAACCGGCACACAATGGCCTACACTTCCGAAAAGCGGAACGGGTTTTAACGTGTGAGCAACATGTTTTATAAGTTTATTACTGGAACACAGAAACTACGACAATCACAACTTAACTCCAATTAGTTTAATATTTTGTGACACAACTTAAAGACATTCGTATTGCTGTAATATCCAGCATGAATACCTTTTTTTTTAAAAAATTCACTTAGAATTTGATTGGATGGTCAAAATATTGCCTTCTAGTGTGTCTTTGTTATTATTTTTAGTTGTCGTTTTTTGTTTTCTGTTGTATATGTCTGACTTCTTTTCATGTTTTTTGTTCAGTTTGTAGCCGAGTGGATTTATAGTATATATTTAGAGCTCATTTCTTTTCATTATGTTAAACGCCTTGTGTAACTTTGTAACTTCTCTTTATTTATTTGTATTCACAAAAGAAAGTCATGCACACACACCCCCCCCCCCCCCCCCCCCCCCCCCCCCACCCCCTGGTCAATAGGCCACATTGGGCAATGACGATAAATTGTTCGAAACGTCAAAAGCATCTCTCTGTGTGCATGCAGGGTTATGTTTCTTTGTTGATTATTTGTCTGTAAAAAGGTAAAGGAGTCCCATAACCTATAAGGTCGTAGGGGAGCGAGGCGTCAGAGACCTCACTTCTCTAGGGCCAGCATATTGAGGGCGGCGCCCATCTCCTCTCCCTCGCTGCTTTACCTTCCCTGACCCTAAAGAGGGCAGGTACCCATTTACAGCTGGGTGAACTGGGGGAACTGTACTGAAGCCAAGGCGCGCAAACGGTCACCCATCCAACTGGTAACCACGCTCGACGCTGCTTAACAAGTTGGGGGAAAGCGAGTGCTCCGACCACTGAGCTATCCCGTCTGTATACTGTATTAATCAATAATTCTATTTTGCTAAGCAATACTCTAAACGTTAATTGGAGATTATTGTTTTTAAAAAGAATGAATGTCGATTTAGTTCCCTCCTTTTCCTTTAATCAGACTTTGCATTTTGTTATTCTAGTCCTTTATTCAGGGGAAGGGCCAGATGGGAAAAAAGTATGCTAATCCTTATCTATAACCCTTGGAATTATCATCATCATCATTGTCATCATCATATCTCTCTCTCTAATATAATTTGTCATTGTCATTGTCTCTCTCTCTCTCTCTCTCTCTCTCTCTCTCTCTCTCTCTCTCTCTCTCTCTCTCTCTCATTTTAATCATCAACAGTGTCTACAAACATAATGTAAGCTCGTTGTTTTTCTGAGTAATACTATCTCTTTTTGTATGTTATCTACCTTACTGGTTGTCTGTCCTCTGTTTGAAATTATTCATGATTTTTATTGCATTTTCCTTTTTCTTATTTGGCGCTGACGATGCTTTTAAATAAAAATAAAAACCAACCAACCAAACAAACAAACACGCGCCCCGCATTAGAGAGAGAGAGAGAGAGAGAGAGAGAGAGAGAGGCTTTGACGTTTTGACCAATTTATTGTCATTGCTCAAAGTGGCCTATTGACAAGGGGGGTTATACACGACTTTCTTTTGTAAATACAAATAAATACAAGAAAATCACACGATGCATTTAACGTAATGAAAACAAAAAACCCCAAAATGAGCTCTCTAGGAATGGATACGACTTTAAGCTCTGACGTAAACTCAGTTTCAAACTGAACACAAAGTAATAACAAGGATGAACAATAGGAACCAAAAAGCAATAGCTAAAATAATAAAAAGAACATTCTAGAATGCTATATTAGACCATCCATTGAAATTGTATGTGAAATTTTCAAAAAATATTCTTGCTGGAGACTACAGCGTAATTACAAATGTTTCTTTAGGTGTGTCACAAAATGCTGGAGTTTACATAATATAAATGTTGCTTTAGTTTAGTCACAAATGTTAAGCTAATTGGAACTTAGCTGTAATTGTCTTAATTTCAGTGCTTCAGCAATAAACTTTGCAACCGATTTGATCACAATATCATCATCAGACGATAAGATGGAAAAAATATCTTGTCTTCGGAAAGCTTCTAGATTGAGAACACCACAGACAGAGAGAGAGAGAGAGAGAGAGAGAGAGAGAGAGAGAGAGAGAGAGGGAGGGGGGGGGGGGGGGAACCAGAAACCGTGAGAACATGTGCGCAAAACGATTGTATCACCATTTTCTTTCCTTTCCTTTATTTTGTTTTCTTTTCCTTTTTTGTCTTTCCTTTTGTCTGTCTGTCTTTCTTTCTTTCTTTTTCTTTAACTAAGAGCACAATAATATTACACAGAAGAACATTTTTCAAAAGAAAAATTCTTCTTCATTTTTTTTAAAACGAATTTGTTTAGCTTTTTCTGATTGGATAACCACGATACGTATTTGCGTGTCACGTTGTCAGCCATTGTTTGCCCCAACCAAACTTGTTACAGAGGCTGAAGTAGCGCCCAAACCTCCAGGCCTGTTCCGTCCCAAGGTGATGCACACTTTGTCTTAGGAAGCAGTAAAGCTCCGTGTGTGTGTGTGTGTGTGTGTCTGTGTGTGTGGTGTGTGTGTGTCTGTGGATGTGTGTGTGTGTGTGTGTGTTTGTGTGTGTGTGTGTGTGTGTGTGTGTTGTGTGTGTTGTGTGTGTGTGTGTGTGTGTGTGTGTGTGTGTGTGTGTGTGTGTGTGTTGTGTGTGTGTGTGTGTGTGTGTGTGTGTGTGTGTGTGTGTGTGGTGTGTGTGTGTGTGTTGTGTGTGTGTGTGTTAGGGTGCGTACATGTGTGTGTGTGTGGTGTGTGTGTTGTGTAGGGTGCGTACATGTGTGTGTGTGTGTGTGTGTGTGTAGGGTGCGTACATGTGTGTGTGTGTGTGTGTGTGTGTGTGTAGGGTGCGTACATGTGTGTGTGTGTGTGTGTGTGTGTGTGTGTGTGTGTGTGTGTGTGTGTGTGTGTGTGTGTGTGGTGTGTGTGTGTGTTGTGTGTGTGTGTGTGTGTGTGTGTGTCCCACTCTCTCTCTCTTTCTCTGTGTGTCTGTGAGTCTGTCTGTGTGTCTGTCTGTCTGTCTGTCTGTCTCTCTCTTTAACATTTTCTTTGTCATAGATTACTATAATGACATTAAAGTGTTGTTGTTGTTGTTTTGTTGTTGTTGGGTTGTTGTTTTTTTGGGGGGTGGGGGGAGGTTGTTTTGTTTGTTTTGTTTTGTTTTGCTTTGTTTTTGTATCGACGTTATTACGTGACTGATTTTTGGTGGTATTGATATTACTGCATGACTGATTTTCTTTCAGATCTTTATCTGTTTTTGTTTTTGGTGGGGTTGTTTATTTTAGTAGTAGTAATTGTCTTTGAATAGGTAGCCGCATTCCGACTTCGGGCCTGATGTCTAAACACAACACCATTGTTCGTGCGGTTTCGTTTTGTTTTTAATCTTCATTTTATACCGGTAAGAAATGCCCTACTCTTTCACAAAGCGTGCGCAAGATGTTCTGCGTGCGTTCGCACACGGGACCTTGGTTTATAGTCTCATCCAAAGGACTTTCGGGGCAGTGGAGTCGGCACTGAAGTTAACTCCAGGGGTAAAAAAAAGCCCCTTGAACGGGTTCCTCGGTAGTGGCTCGAACCCGGGCCACTGTCAGACCACCAACGCAACACTCTAACCACTAGGCCAAATCGTAACCCCCGTGAACTATTTTGAAACAGCATTTGTGACGGACCTGTAACTGAGCGGGTAGAACGTTTTCGTGCAGGTCCAAGACGTTAGGGGTTCAAATCTCGGCAGCGGTGTCGAGTGAATGCTCTTTAAATCCGGTCCCCGTGTGTATGCGGTTTTGTCAATTTTGTCATCCGTTCCCACAGGCACGCAATGGCCGACTCTTCCGAAAAGCGGAATGGGTTTTAACGTGTGCGCAAGATGTTCTGCGTGCGTTCGCACACGGGGCCTCGGTTTATAATCTTATCCGAAGGACTTTTGGAGGGGAGTGGAGTCGGCACTGATTTTAACTGCAGAGGAAAAAATCCGTTTGAACAAGATTCGAACTCGGGTCAGCAGATCACGAGGGCATCACTCTAACCACTAGGCTATCCCGCCCCCAAGTATGTCTACGTACAAACTCAACCGAAATAATTATGCAGACATACAGCATATTTTACCCAGTGTTACAATGACATAATTATCTGCAAAAGATCGTCTGTGTTTCTCAGAACTAAAGCGTTACCTGTATGTGTGTGTGTGTGTGTGTGTGTGTGTGTGTGTGTGTGTGTGTGTGTGTGTGTGTGTGTGTGTGTGTGTGTGTGTGTGTGCGTGCGTGCGCGGTGTGTGTGTGTATGTGTGTGTGTGTGTGTGTGTGTGTGTGTGTGTGTGTGTGTGTGTGTGTGTGTTACAGGGCGAGTGTAACAGAGGATGCACTTGCAAGGACTTAAAAGGACCAGCGGTGAGTAACAGGATTAGAACAGTTAGAAATGCCATTGATCAAGTAGCATGGTCGGAGCACTCGCTTTCCCCCAGCCAAGTTAAGCAGCGTCGAGCGTGGTTACCAGTTGGATGGGTGACCGTTTGCGCGCCTTGGCTTCAGTACAGTCCCCCAGTTCACCCAGCTGTAAATGGGTACCTGCCTCTTTAGGGTCAGGGAAGGTAAAGCAGCGAGGGAGAGGAGATGGGCGCCGCCCTCAATATGCTGGCCCTAGAGAAGTGAGGTCTCTGACGCCTCGCTCCCCTACGACCTTATAGGTTATGGGACCCCTTTACCTTTACCAAGTAGCATACCATACAGGAAGCCACACTCCGTCTTCGGGCTATATTTTTCTTCCTTACAAAGAATACAGGCTGTTATGCTAAGAACGCATTACGGCTGAAGACAATGTCAACAAAACATGTTTAAGCATAACAACTTTAGCATACAGGCCTTGATACTTAGCTTCTACATCGTGTGCGAACGCACTTATAACATCTTGCGCACACGTTAAAACCTGTTCCGCTTTTCGGAAGAAGAGGCCATTGTGTGCCGGTGGGAACGGATAACACAAGTGACAAAAGTGCATGCACACGGGGACTGGATGTAGAAAATAAAGCACACGAGTGCTTATTCCATTATCCTCGAAATTTAATAAAAAAAGGATAAGGCTTTAGGCCTGGGTTATTTTGAACGAACAAGTTACATCAAGGCAACCAGTTTGAAGGCAGCAATGAGAAGCACATTCTTCTTCTTCTTCTTCTTCTTCTTCTTCTTCTTCTTTATTATTATAATTATAATAATTATTATTATTATCATCATCATCATCATTATTATTATTAATTATTGTTGTGGTTATTATTGTTATCATCATCATCATCGTCATCATTATCATCATTATTATTATCATTATTAGTGTGACAAAACATCTTCCATGTTCAGGGGCCTGAAGGCCGGAAAGGAGAAACGGGTACAGCGGGACCCCCAGGTCTACCCGGGGTGGAGGGTGACCCGGGTGTTCGCGGCCTGAAGGGGGAGCCTGGACTCCAGGGGGAGCCAGGAGAACAAGGCCATCCGGTAAGTGACCTCTTCTTCTTCTTCTTCTTCTTCTTCTTCTTCTTCTTCTTCTTCTTCTTCATCATCATCATCATCATCATCATCATCATCATCATCATCATCATCATCTTCTTCTTCTTCTTCTTCTTCTTCTTCTTCTTCTTCTTCTTCTTCTTCTTCCTTCATCATCATCTACTTCTTCTTCTTTGTCGTTGTCGTCGAGCGCTCAGATAGCAACTATTGTCTGCCATGTGATCGAAAATGCGTTGCGCTGCCGTTAAGCGCCTGACAAGTCAGACCCAGCATATCCGATTTCGGCATGGGAGAGAATTGTTATCTTTTAAGTCTTTCTGGAAAAAGACGTGAGAATGGACCAAAAAGAGAGAACATAGGTGACAAGAAGAAACGGAACGAGGCAGAAACAAAGAGAGGGATAGAAAAGAGGGAATTCCTAGCACAGAATTTCCAGAAGGTGGGGATGTTGTTTATACTGACAGGTCTCCGGTATCCTCACGGGGAAAAGTGAGTTTTCAAGTTGCACTCTGTGCATATAGATTATACACACAAAACATGTCTACGTACAAACTCAACCGAAACAATTATGCAGACACGCAGCATACTTTACACAGTGATACAATGACATAATTATCGGCCAAAGTTAATGTTATATTAGCATGGGGATTGATGGATCAATGTCATGAAAATTACAGGTTCATAGTTCGAATTCCGTTGGTTCACAAGCACGTAAATTTGCTCTTACACACACGCGCACACACACACACACACACACACACACCACACACACACACACACACAAATACACACTTCACACAAACACACACTCACACAAACACACACAAACACCATAAGCTAACTTGGAATGCACATATTGAACACAATTTAACTAAAGCAAAGAAAGGATTAAACTTTCTGAAGATGGTAAGTAAACAGTTCTGGGGCCAAGACACATTAAATCTTAAATATTTAGCTACTTCTTTTATTCGTTCAAAATTATCGTATGGTCAAGAGGTCTTTTTCAGTGCTCCTAAGTATTTACATAAAAAGTTGCAAAGTATAGACTGCAAAGCATACAGGCTGACTCTTGGTGTGCCTTATCACGCCTCAGCGCTGGGAACATATAACGAAGTCGGCATTTTGCCTTTAGATGATTACCGTCAACTAGCATGTGCTAAATATGTGCTTAGAAACAAAACGACTGAAAACTTTATTTCAGAAGAAATAAAAGTACAATCAGAATTGGATTTTCCTAAAAGAGCGAAATATATTTCCTCTATAATGCCCATAATTACATATGTGTCTGATCTGGTACAAAACTCTGAAGTCAATCAACACAGCACATGGACACACGAAAAGCAATCTTACCATGCCCATCATGGGAAATGAATAAAGCACACTTTGACATAGAGGTGTCTAATGTAAACAAGAATGACAATTTGAATATAATGGTTTCTGATGTCCGATCCCACATCTATCATAAGTATTTTGACCATTTACAAATTTATACAGACGGATCACGTCTAGATAATCAAGAAACAGGTTCTGCTTTTGTTATACCAGCGTTGAAATTGAAAAATCATACTATGTTGGTAAATATTACTCGATATTTACAGCAGAACTAATAGCAATATTAATGGGTCTTACTTATATTCTTGATTTGCCATTGTATATATTTCAAATCCTTCTTTGCGTTGATTCTAAGTCGATATTGTATGCTTTAAAATCCCCATGTTATAAGAAAACTTCGAAAATTATATTAGAAATTAAGCATGTCATCCATCTCTTAACATTAAAGGGCATAAGTGTAAATTTTTGTTGGGT